>OX346714.1:16627780-17371015 GCA_947063395.1 Hemistola chrysoprasaria
CAACTAAAAATAATTTGGATATGAGAGTGTTGTAAATCACGAATACAAAACTAACTTGAAATAATCCAGTGTTTGAGCGTAAGTAATGCACCCAAATTTTTGGTTGACATGTCGCAACTGGTTATGTGTTACTATTGATGGCGGGGGGTGTGCGTGGAGCTACTCAGTAATACTAAATTACAGCGCCATCTACATTTTGTTGTCGGAAATATTAAAATGTCTTTGGTGTCTTTGCAGTTTATGTAGTTTTGAACGCAGATTCCTATAATAATAAAAACTTGATTTTGAATTATTTTGAGTTGTGCTACTCTTTATCTAGGTGTGCGATATGTTAAAAAATATGCATATATAAGATGCGTGGTCGCGAGCGCTACTGTTGACCATGAGGTCCCGGGTTCGATCCCTAGGTCAGGAAAAATGTGTTATTATTAAGTATGAATTTTCTCAATGACAGTCTAAGTCTAGAGTCTGGAACTGTGCCCGGTAGATGATAATGGACTCTGGAATTACGCTAGTTATTTTATGTTATTGGCAATAGTAGTTAACTACATGTAAGTAGGATTATAAATCCTACTTCTTACTAATACTGCAAGCTATTCCTACCTTTCACTATAATACAGCTTAGACCCTGAAATAACACATAGTCAAGGGTACTTTCCAGCGCATAAAACACAGGTAGTATAAGTATATTATATTCTTACTTTCCTTTTTATTATTCTTTTAATGACAATAATTATGTTAAATAAATCTATAAATTCTATAATAAGTAAAAAATAATATGATTATTATCAAAGAAATTCAATTTATAATAGCAAAACAGAATAAACTATGAACAGCTCTATTGATAGTCAGTAATTAGTTCTGGACCCTCAATCCCTAAGTACAAATTATGGGTCTGACGAGTCTTCTTAACAGTCTCTTCTCTCATGTCTACTTGTCTCCATCTATTAAGTGGACATCTCTTGTAGCTGCAAAAGTATAAAATTTTACTAAATAAATAATACTTAAAACAGCCCGATAGCCTGTTGGCTCAGATGGTAGTTACTCTGCTTTCTGTTCCGCAGGATCCAGGTTCGAACCCTATGTCCAGGTCAAACATTTGTGTGCATGAACATGTCTGTTTGATCTGTGTCTGGGTGTTATAAGCTTACATAAGTATGTATATAAGTCTTCTGGTTAGCATAGACCAGCTTCTAGCCTAGTTTGGGACCAGATGACCGTGTCTGGAAGTTGTCCCATATAATTATTATGTATAACATGGAGATAAAATAAGAATAATAAATACCTACACCAGTCACTGGGTGGAATTAAATATAAGCTGTGTCCAGTTGCATCGAACCTACACAAGCACAAGAAAGAATCGAGTGGCTGAAAATGAAAGAGATTCTTAGACCTCCTGTATGGATCTTTGAGGATGTTATTGATTGAAAGAGAAGTTGTTGTGTCGAGTGTTATATAATTGTTTAATATACTAAATGAGTCGCATGTAAATGATGAAGTGATTGATTGCGAACTGGTAAATTTAGGCCGCAGCAGTTTGATTTGCAACCGCAGCAAGACGCAGGTTTGGTTTGACCGTACACCTCGAGACATACTTATTCAACAGAAGGATATTTTATGATATTAGGTAGGTACATATCTAGGCTGAATAAAGATAATTTATTAGGTACCTGGTAAGTTAGTGTTTTATCACAATAAACGTTTGCATGTTATGAATTTAATCATTCAATAATAATTATTTATAGGCACCTACCTAGACACATTAAAACAATAAAAAATAAGGCCAAATTACCTTTCTGATGTGTCTTGAGATTCAAATACTTAATTTCTCGTTAATCCTCAACTTTCACAATGGGTAATATTATGGTTTTTGAAGCTGTAAACACACCAATAACCAAAATAAGGTGTTTGAGTTCGACTCAACGACTTGGACTCTTGTTTTATGGGTCTTGTAAATAAGTTTATGCAGGTAAAACATCACGATTTTGGTTAGAGTTTTTTTGATTTGGATAACAATCTGAACAACAATCAGCAAATAGTAGTCGCCTTCTGTCAGTCCCATTTCGCGCTGCTACTTCTATCGCTCTGCTGTTGAAACGCTTCGGTAATTCCGAAAATTCAGCCTTAGCAGCAATTTCTGCCACAGACCACAAAGATTTCTTCACTAACGACTAATTTTTGGTTCCTTTCCCGACGGTCAGAGGGCGTCTTGAATCGAGCTAGCAATCAATTGCAAGTTTTTTTGGGTAATTCGAAACATGCCGTTTGACAGCAGAAATTGAGCAATCTTAAACGCTTTCCACACTTCTGTTGCGTCCGTAATAAGCCCGCGGATCTTATTTCATTTTGACAGTTCTTAATGTCACCTGTCAAAAGGAAACCGTTCCTTTCGCTCTTTGGATTGTAAATATTTATTGATGGGGTGGGTATTTTATTGTGTGGTGATGATGATTTTCTACAGTCAATTATAAAATATATAGTTTTTATTGATTGTTATTTAAAGGTATTAGATTATAATGAATGAATGATGGAATAAATATTTTATTTTTAATAATTACCTACTAATAGTCCGGGAGTCGGTTGCAAATATACTTCCCTCAACTGTTTATCGAATAAATTATATTGCTGTATTTATGGGTTTCTTAAATGGGAAATGAAAGTATATTTGAAAGTTAATAATTGGAATGTTTTTTACAGCCGACCTCCGGATTAAGTTTTATTTAATTATTTTTATACTTTAAGCTTCATCCTACCATATTTCTACGTCATAAGTCCTTAGGTTGACAGCGGTTATATTAATCTTTTTATCATAATATAACTTTGGGATTGAATCTATGTTTAGAATATATAAAAAATGTTCTTTCAAGTAAGGCACATGTTTCGTTGACCCACGTCAATCCAAAAAGGCCCTTTGGCTAACCAAACAAATCCTCGAAGTAAACTAAAAATACTTCTCATTTATTTTTTATTAAGTTAATAATTTGGTTTGGACTTACGTAATAAATCAGACATTTCTCCTGCAAAAGGGTTTTCTAAAGGCGCAGATGTGTACCCAAGACTCAGCCTGATTATAGCTACCCACATTTAACCCAGATATTCTTAAGTCCTATATAATAATAGGGTAGAGCCATTAACCCGAACACAGTTCCACACTCCAGGCTGTCATGGAATAAATTCCTGATGAGAAAATCCAATTACTCTTTTTGCTTGACTTGGAGACCAAACCTGGGACCTCATGACCGGCAGTAACACTTGCAAACCATTACGCCACTGAGGCAGTAAGTTTAAAACAACCTAAAGAAACAACTTCAATTTTCATCCGGCTCTAATATTACTGTAGGTGTACTTTACCCAAATATAACACATATAAAGGTGCGAATAGAAATTCGGGGCAATTTGAACCAAAATGAGGAAGGTATTTTGCAAAGTTTACATTGAAGCTTCGAAATAATGAGCGCTTCTCAGTACAATCTTGGCCCCTATTCGTAGTCACATAAAATTGCAATATTGTTATTTCTTCATAGTCGCAAAAGCTATTTTATATTTTTATTTTGCCGCATTGCGCTCAGTAGCAAAATAAAGTGGAAGCTTATTCCTAATCTTTCTTTGTCTAGTGCGTAACTGAAGTCCTAGAAATCCTATATAACATATGTTATATTATAGGAAGACCTTACCTTTAGAAAGAGATTCGTACAGAATTTCGCGTTCTGTATTCGTGTCTCATATTATATTTCTTTACAATTATGATACCCTGGTACTTTCAATCTCAAAATTAATTTTTATAGGTAATTTGTTTGCTTAATTCATTGAAACGTTCGAAAGTATAATTATATACCTAATAAAAAAAGCCGCCTATGTGTGCCTCTGGGTGAACAAGTGCGTAGGTGAATAGAGGACACTATAAATGTTGTCCCATTAATTCACCTAGGTCAATTCACCCGGGTGAATTGAAGGCCTAGGTGAATTGTTGGGACTTTTTTTCCCATTTGTTCACCCAGGTGACTGGTGGTTCACCTGGGTGAACATAGAATAAACCAAGGGTGTATTGCCGTTTGCCGTTAATTAAGAATGAATAAACAAAAACCTAACCAAACAGGAGCTCTGATATTTTACAAAAATATTTTTGTATTGTTTGTACCTTTTATACAAAACAAATTTGGTTTCCATTTAATATTATTTATCAGAGACCTTGATTTTTTTTTATCAGATTCTGATTATAATTGACTCTTGGGTTTTAATGATAATATCGATTAAGTACTAAACATTAGATTTATTAACATACATAAAATACAGAAGAGTACATACGTACCTATACATATCTATTTTTTATGTCTTTTAACACATCATACAATCACGCTTTTTTCCGAAGGGGTTGTAATGTTGGGACCGTAGGCGAGCTAATGAAACCACGGAGTATGAGGGTACATTGATTTATTAATAAAAAGGTTACTCCTTATATACTACCTTATGACTAACATGCTACACGTGTCGTGGGGTTATAGAACTTTAGGTACTCCTCAAGTTATTGAGGTAAATTAACAATAGATTTAATAACAATAATATCGGGTTACACATTCCTTAGAGCCGTTAAATAAATACTTTAAAAATGAACATTGTTTTTATTAGTATTTCAATATCTAGTTACAATGTTTTTTATTTATTAATCATAGCTACACTACCTACACTACATCTCCATCCGTAAAATAAAAAAAATGTGTTTGTTAAGAATACATTTTTTTTTTTTTTTTTTTTTTTTTTATTATTAACGTTTATATGGTTTCGTTCTATTTTTATGTATTACTTCTAATTTTCCATGTTTACTTATTTCTACATTTGGACTTAAATCTCGTACTACTTTATATGGTCCAGAAAATACACTAGACATCTTATCTCTATTTTCAATTCTTATCAGTATTTCATCATTTGGCTTATACATTACGGATTTTATGTTTTTATCATATTTTTCTTTTCTAACTACTTTACTTTTTAATAGGTTTTCTCGTGCTTCTTTTTGCGAAATTTGAAGTCTATATCTTAATTCTAGTGGATAATTTTCATAATTATACAAGGGTTCCACATGACATGATAAATTACTTGGTATCTTGCACTTTTTTCCAAAAACTAACTCGAATGGCGTAAATTTTGTTTCTGTGTGTACTGATGTATTATAAGAAAAACACCAATATGCTAACCACTTACTCCAATGTTCTCCATGATTACCTGTTTGTATTCGTAGGTATGCACCAAGACTTTTGTGAGTGTTTTCTAAAGCACCAATGGTTTCATGATGATATGCTGTTGATGTGAGTTGTTTTATGTGTAATAGTTTACAAACTTCTTGGAATGTTGCGGAAATAAATTCTGTTCCCCTGTCCGTTGTTACAATTTCCGGAATTCCATATCGAAGTATGAAATTATTTACAAATGTTTCTGCTACCTCCTTTGCACTTTTTGTTACTAAGGGGTATGCTTCAACATATTTTGTTAAATCACATTGAAGAGTTAATATGTATGAAAAGTTTTCTGAATCCTTATCTATTGGACCTACTATATCTAAGAATATTTTCTGAAATGCCGTATCCGCTGTAGTTGTTATGTTCATTGGTTGTTTTGTGTAAATCGAAAATTTTTCTTTTTGACATTTGTCACATTTGCTTACATACTCTTTTATATCCTTTTCTAGTCCTACCCAAAAATACTGTCTCTTTATATTATTATACATTTTTCTTATTCCTGCATGCCCACTTGTTGGCAAAATATGAAAATCATTAAGAATTACCTTCTTATCGTCTTTATCGTTTATCCTAATAATATCCTTTAATACACATAATCGTGGTCCGGCCCACTCATTTTTTTGTTTTATTTCATATGCTAGCTTCTCGACAAATATATCGTTATGTTTATTTTTTAATATTATTATTTCATTTATATTCCATTCTTTACATTTCTTAACCAATTCCCTCACAAAGGCAGCTGGTGTCGTTTGCAATGGGATGAATGGTTTTAAATATATTATATTTTCTTTTTCAACATATATCATTGTTTTAGATTCTTTGACGTCGCATTTATGTAGTCTTTTTATCTTATCATAATCAATGCCTTTTAAAAAGGTTAATTCAACGCATGCGCTTAGTTTTGTATTCACTTCTACAACTTTCGGTTGATCAGGCCGACAGTTAGAAAAGCTGTCTTCGTCATAGTTTGATTTTATATTCTTCGCTTCTGATTTTTTCATCGCTCTCGTCATTACATTCACAGTTTCACTCATTTCTCTTAATTCATCTGATGTTATCTTAATTCGTGACAGAGCGTCAGCTACGGTGTTTTCTTTTCCTTTTACATATTCAACTGTAAAGTTGAATTCCTCTAACGCTAACCTAAATTTCATCAATCGACTTGAAGGATCCCGCATGTTAAATAGATATATTAACGGTTTATGGTCCGTTTTTATTACAAAATGTCTTCCATACAAATATGGTCTGAAATGTTTTGTTGCCCAAACTATCGCTAGAAGTTCTTTTTCAATAGTGGCATAGTTACGTTCAGCTTTATTCAAACTTCTGCTTGCATAAGCTATTGGTCGTCCATCATTATTAGACAACACTGCGCCTAAGGCATATCCTGATGCATCCGTGTGCATGATAAACGTATTACTTGGATCAAAATCTGGATATTGTAATATTGGTGGTCTGCTTATTGCTTCTTTCAATGTTTCAAATGCTCTTTGACAATGGTTGTTCCAATTAAATTTTACATCTTTTTTGCTTAATTGGTTTAAATAGTATGCTTTATCTGCAAAGTTTGGAATAAACTTTCTGTAATAATTTGCTAAAGCTACAAAGCTTCTGGTTTCTTTTTCATTATTTGGCTTTGGATAATTCTCAATAGCTGAAATTTTCTTTGGGTCAGGTAAAATTCCTTTTGAAGATACTACGTGTCCTAAATATAGTACTTCTTTTTTTAAAAATTCACACTTTATTGGATTCAATTTGAGATTTACTTTTTGTAACCGCTCAAAAATACTTATTAAATTTTTATTATGATCTCCTAAATTTTTTCCAAATACTACTATGTCATCCAAATATACGAAACATTTTTCATAAGCTAATCCAGACATAGCCATAGTTATCATTCGGCTAAATGAACTAGGACTTATTTTAAGCCCCATAGGTAATCTCGTCATTTGGTATTGTCCCGAACAAAAAGCTGTATATTTTCTTGATTCTGTGTCTAATTCTTGTTGATAATACCCAGAAAATAAATCTAAATGACTGAAATAAATTGAGCCTGATAATGAATCTAATATTTCGGTTATATTTGGCAATGGAAATTTATCGTCTTGTATCCTTTCATTTAGTTTCCTATAATCAATCACAATCCTCCATTTTCTATCTCCCGACGTATCCATTTTTTTCGGTACCACTAAAAGTGGACTTGACCAATCACTTTGTGTTGGTTCTATTATTCCATCATCTAACATTTTCTTTAATTGTCTGTCTATCTCCTGCTTTTGTGACTGTGGTAGTCTGTAATTTTTAACAAATGTTGGTTCTACATTTGGCTTTAACTGTATTGATTGTTTACACAAATTGGTGACAGTTAATTTATCTCCTGGTAGTTGAAATATATCACAATATTTTGCACATATTTTTTCTATATCTGTTTTTTCCTGTTTGTTTAAATGCTCTAGTTTCAAGTGTTCAAACAGTTTTTTAACTCTATTTGCATTTTTGTTTTCACTTCCAAAATAACAATATTTGTAATCATCTAGTTTATGTATATTTAGTTTAATATCATTTAGATTTAATTCTTTCTCTGTTGTGTTTAAAATTTGAATTGGTATTTTTCCGTCAATAGGTTTTACAATTGTACTTGCAATATAGACGCCATCGCTAACTTCTTTTGCACATACTACACAATCTTCAGAAAAACTTGTTTCTATATAATGAATCGATTCTGATCGTGGTGGTAAACTATATTGATATTTCATGTCAAATGTTATTGATATGAATTGATTATTTCTTGCAATCAATGAAACGGTGTTATTATTATAGTTAAGAATAGCTTTGTTTTTGTTTAAAAAATCATGCCCTAAAATACCAATGGTTGTACAAGGTAATGATTTAAACACGTAAAATCTTTGTTTGTAAATTTCATTCTTTATTTGTAGTACCATAACGGTGTAACCAATTGCTTTTATACTTCCACCAATGCCGTTTATAGTCGTACTATCATATATTATTTTTAAGTTTAGTTTTTTGGCATATTCGTATTTTATTGCAGATATTGTTGCGCCTGTGTCAACTAACCACCTTTCTAAATTATCGTTTGCTAAGATTTGCACTGTTATTGAATTTCCTCCAGTAAATACGTAATTACTCATCACGAAAAAACTCATTTAGACTTAAATTTTGTTCTTCTTGTGACATTACATGGACATTTTGTTGTTTGTTTTGTGATTTTTTATTATAATGGTAATTATCTGTGTTTTGCGATCTGTTGAAATTGCCTCGATAAAACCTTGGACCTGGTCCACCTCTTTGATTGTATTGGCACTTACGATTTTGTGTATTGTTATTTGGATAGGTATTACTTCTGTATCCTCCCCTTGATTGTCCTCTAGAATTTCCTCGGAAGTTATTACGTACCTGGTTATAACTTCCTCTGAAGTTACCCCGTGACTGATAATATCCTCTCGAGAATCCACGTAAACCAAAGGGTTTATTTGATTTATTATACGTACCTATCATTTCCGAAATAGAAGGCAACGTTGTTTCTTCGTCTACCGCTGCCTGTATTGCATCTTTTAAGGAGTCGAAGTCCCTAGCAGCTATTATGGTGCTAAGTCTACGGTTTCGCAATCCATCGGCAAATCTCTTAATTGCCATTTTCTCATTCAATGGTTTTAACACCTTATAACTATTAGCGTCACCGTTGGATTGTGAGATCGTTAAATCCACAAATAACTGTGCTAATTCGCTACCAAACTCTGAGATAGTCTCATTAGTTTGTCGTTTAGTTTGTAATTTTGTCTGTATCGCCGTTGCTGCTTTTTGCGCAAGTAATTTACATTTCATGTCTTTCAACAATTCATCGACTGTTGAATACTTTTCGTCTAATTTCAACTTGGCTGATTGAGATAATCTACTTTTCAGTACAAAATTTATTAACCTGGTTTCGCATTCCTTCTTTGCTAATAGTGTTTTATAGTATTCAATATTATCGATTAATTGTTGTGTCTTATTTTCATCATCATTCATCATAGGTAAAAGATACAAAGCAGTTTTCAAACTAAATTCTTCTGGTTCCGACATTGTTGAAAATTCTTTACACAATATTTCCACCTCAATATAAAGATTTATAAATTGTTTTTTCTCCTCGTCAATTGTTTGCAACGTTTCACTAGTGATGACACCCTTATTTATTTGTTCACTTATCTCTTCTACCAATAACAAATATTTCTCATTTATTTTTCGTATTTCTTCTAGTTTTTTAGTCAATATTTGCCCCTTACGCCTACTTGGACCTAATTTGATTAAATATGTCCTTATTTCTTTTAAATCTTTTATAAATGTTTTAATATCTAATGCCATTAATATATATTTCTTATCATTTACTTACGGTTATGTTGTATAAAGCTACTTTATACGTATACAAACTTATATTAGTATGTTAATAAAAAAATGCTTACTCACAAATAAGTCTTTCTGCAACGCATAAAATTAACTGCACTTTACCACTCGGTGAAACTGTTCTTTACCACTCGACGAACTGTACTTCTCTCTCCCAAGTTATTTTCCATCTCCACGTAAGTATTCCTTCGTATTCCAGCTCGATCTGTGCCATAGCCTTTGTCCCATCCGGAAACGTAACATCCAACCAGTTTTCAATTTGTACTTTCCTCTGTGGTGTAACAAACTTTGGATCGAGTAGATAATGTCCAATTCGTCCTTCTACATACACTATTATTGCTTCTCTTCCATGTGCTTTTGTAAAATGTACCTCTACAGCATTAAATTGTATTCCCGTGCTTGTGCAGAAAATTTTCATCCTCTCTTCTATCTCTGTTACATATGAGAATACTTTTGTGATACTCATACTGCCGCTTGCTGCTTGAATATCTCGCCTTGGGATCTCCTTGCAATCTTCTTGTTTAGGCAATTGTTGATGTATCTTATGAGCACCGCGCAGAGTGCGATGACAAAACCAACAACAAAGATGAAGATGTACCAGTCAATGTGATTTACACCTTGGATTATTGCGTTTTCTTGATGGTAATGATTATTTTTACCGATTTGCGTATGAACGTCGTTATGTAAATTCGATGCGCTTTGTTCAGCCGTCGGCGTTCGTGATTCCCCATCTCGAACTCAGTCCCAATTAGGAATTGTTTATCATTTTGTAGCTATTTGATCGCTCCGGTAGGCATCATACCACACATAGAGAAAGATGTACGCCCGTGAGTTTAAATTCGACGCGCTGTAACCCGAGACGCGACAACACGACGCGAGCGCACTGGCAGGGTCGCCATGTAATGTTGGGACCGTAGGCGAGCTAATGAAACCACGGAGTATGAGGGTACATTGATTTATTAATAAAAAGGTTACTCCTTATATACTACCTTATGACTAACATGCTACACGTGTCGTGGGGTTATAGAACTTTAGGTACTCCTCAAGTTATTGAGGTAAATTAACAATAGATTTAATAACAATAATATCGGGTTACACATTCCTTAGAGCCGTTAAATAAATACTTTAAAAATGAACATTGTTTTTATTAGTATTTCAATATCTAGTTACAATGTTTTTTATTTATTAATCATAGCTACACTACCTACACTACAGGGTAGACAGAGTACCCACTATTCAGTCCCATAGTACGTGCACCCACATTTCGCCAGTATGTTATTGGTCTCATGTAATAGGGGGCGAGCCTATTGCCATCTACAGGGCACAGTTCCAGATTCCAGGCAGATATTGATATAACTCATAATGGAAAAGTCCAATATTTAACAATTTGCCCAACCTGGGCATCGAACCTCGGATCGGCAGTTGAGCCTGCGCGCACTGCGCGCCTGCACCGTAGCATCACGCCGACGCGAGGAAGATCTTTTATACTACATAAAATTATATAATTATTTACAAACTTTAGGCAGAAGTGATGAATAAGGCCAAAACACAGAACTGTGAATGCTACAGTGTGCATTTGTGCATTATTGTGGCTACCGTCTGCCTCTAGATTTTCGTTAAAAAGAACTTGAAGTTTTTGTTTTCAGTAAACTGAACTTCAAGTTGATGTGTATTCTTTTCTCTATTTACCGGACGTAAAATTATTGTGTTGCAATATTATCTAACCACTTATCTATAGGTACATGGTGTAATAGTGTAATTTGTGTAGTGCCTATATCTATGAGTAAGTACAATATTATGTTATTAAATTATGAACACCATAAGCTATCGGTTTAGTAGTTTTGTCGTGAGGAGGTAACAAACTTTTACACAAGCCCCCTTTCGCTTTTATACTCGAAGTATTAGAGGAATCTATTGCCAAAATATATATCAAATCGTATATATCAAATTATGTATATGTGTAATATATTTTAATGAAAGTATCTATAATTTTTTACCAGCTACCTAATTTAGATACCTTATTATAAAAATAAAACGATGTTTTATCACTATCTATACTAATATTATAAAGAGAGAAACTTTGTTTTTTTGTTTGTAACGAATAGGCTCCGAAACTACTGGACCGATTTTAAAAATTCTTTTCAACTATCGGTGGATGGTTTCAACTATCGGTGGTAGATTAAGGTAATGTACTAGAGGTTTGTAGTAATTATCAATATCTACAAAACAGTATACATAGATTATATCCATCCTTTTTGGTTTAGTCACAATAATCGAAGCAGTGATTATTTTTCATAAACATAACATAAACATACATTCACGCCTTTTTCCCGAAGGGGTAGGCAGAGGTGTACCCAGGACTCAGTCCCATAGTAGATACACCCACATTTCGCCAGTATGTTATTGGTCCCATGTAATAGGGGGCGAGCCTATTGCCATCTACCGGGCACAGTTCCAGACTCCAGGCAGTTATTGAGATAATTCCTAATGGAAAAATCCAATATTTAACACTGCCTGACCTGGGGATCGAACCCGGGACCTCTTGATTGACAGTCGAGCATGCGCCCTCTACGCCACCGAGGCAGTTTTTCATGCGGTGTGAAAACTATTGCTGGTAGAGTAAAGTAATGTACTAGTGGTTTGTAGTACTTATCAATACCTACAAAACAATATACATAGATTATATCTATCTTTTTGTTTTAGTCACAATAATCGAAGCAGTGATTATTTTTCATGCGGTGTGAAAACTATTGGTTGTAGAGTAAAGTAATGTACTAGGGGATTGTAGTACTTATCAATACCTACAAAACAGTATACATAGATTATATCCATCTTTTCTGGTTTAGTCACAATAATCGAAGCAGTGATTATTTTTCATGCGGTGTGTAAACTATTGGTGGTAGATTAAAGTAATGTACTAGGGGTTTGTAGTACTTATCAATATCTTCAAAATAGCCACGATAAATTTATACATGTGTTAAGGTTTGGTCATTGTAACAAAAATAGTCATTAATTTGCGTGCGCTGCGTAAACCATTAGGGTTATATCTATTAAAATACAATGTAATTTACTCCTGTTAAACGTTCACTATACCTACCTACTTCTGCTACCGTGCGAAGCCGGGGCGGGCCGCTAGTATGTTATAAAATCCTAAATGACTCACTGACTGACATGTAACGCTGAGCCCAAGCCACTGATCCTAATGATTTGAAATGATTTTCGGTATGTTTTCGAATGTTTTGATATTTTATAAATATCGAATAATGTCACAAAAGTTCAGTATAAGTAGTAACTTTTTCAAGTAAAATGTAGAAAGTTTGGTGTCCTTGATTTCCTGTGTATTCTATTAGTGAGTGCTATTACAAATGTGCTAATACAAATAATTTAAAGTTTATTAATACCTAAATATGAATCAATGTACAACACCTAGTTACCTGCTACCAGACCTGATATAATAAGTTTAATTTATTTCGACAGAAGCAATGTAAAGGCAACAAATGGGCTCAGAACTGCCATTAACAAAGTGAATAACATTTTAAACCTTCGTAAACTAATAAATTCGTCCGCAAGATAAATGAGAGGTTCGAACGGTGCGAGCCTGTGACCCAAATACTGACCTAATTGCTGACCCATAATTGTTTTTAAAGCAGTAAAGATGAAAGATGGACACAGCGTGACATCGCTTAAGCATAAACTAAACTAAATCATGACCTTAACTTATTAACATGTCATCTTGTTTATTTTTGGTGACACTGGCATAACAGTCGGTCTCGTCCACGGTCCTATACTCGTCAGGTCTAGCAAGTTATTCATCCGCCAAGCAGCCAATGTGCAAACATTACTGTGTTCCGTTTGGAAGGCCAATGTTACCAGCGAAATTACTGGGCATGGCGAGTTTTAACAACTTATATCTTAGGGTAACAGGCGCAGTGGAGTGCCGCGCAGAATTTTGAATTTTAAAACACTGGGTGGCACTGTGTCTCATATGGGCAATCATGATGCTTACCATCAGGCACCTGATTTGCTCGATTTGTCACTCACTATCATAAAAAAAAGTATAGTAATGGCGGCACGTCAGCATAATGACGGCCACGAGTGGCATGACGATAGAAGGATTTGCGATACGAACACAGAATAGCATTCAAGCATTCTGTCTCCTTTTCTGTTGACCCTATCGATAGCAACGATGTACCGCGGCGTTGACGCGAATATAATAATAATTATATGATACGATCGTAGATCACAACTGAAATGGAGTTTGGTTGCTAGACATGTATGTAAGACAATGGTATCGCCATTTTTCATTTCATTCGATTCAATATTAAAAGTTTGAATGATCCAATATAAACTAGCCTCTCCCCCACCTCTTAACGTAAGTGGTATATTTAAACGTAGAGTCTTGTAGAGGAATCTTTCCGAACGCTCGGTAGCTTCAATAGTAATAAGCTATAAATTCATTATGTAAAAAAAGGTCCAAACGCTCTTGTTTGGAAACGTCTGATGTACAAATAAAAAAAAAAAAAATAGTAAAAAGCTTTACGTTCGAAAATGTATAAAAAAGTCGATTTCCATTGCCGATCAGCTGATTCATTGTATGGGATTTTTTCGGCTAATTTCGCAATTCTTTCTTTGAGAAGTTGTTTAATTTAACGAGTAGATACCATCCCCATAAGTATTATTACACTTTTTTGTGACTCCTCGTATGGGTAACGCTGAAACAAGCGCTGAAAGTTTCCAGTAACAAAATCAGCCGATAAAAATTGTGTTTAAATTTCGAATGAGGAACTCTTTGGGAATCTGTAATGTGTGTATAGATTGATATATTATTATATATCATTGGTTTTTACAAATTGGCAGAAATTAAAAAAGTATAGGCATAAAGTATAGTATGGCAATAGGCTCGCCCCCTATGACATGGGACCAATAACATACTGGCGAAATGTGGGTGTATCTACTGTGGGACTGAGTCCTGGGTACACCTCTGCCTACCCCTTCGGGAAAAAAGGCGTGAATGTATGTTTATATTATGTAAAAAAGTATCTGTCGATCGTCGAAATGCATTTTGATTTTTTAATTGGCTGCTAATTTGTAAAAACAAATGTCATATGAATTTTATACACAATTGCAGATTCCCCAGGAGTTCCTAATTCAAAATTTAAATACATTTTTCATCGACTGATTTTCTTACTGGCCTATTCTAAAATCTTTCGGTGTGACATTTGTATTTGCCACTAATGCCATCCCAATGACATTGAATCGTGCCATCCCTATCAAAGTCTCAGACTACATAGGGTAAAGGGCCACCATATCGCCCCCACACGATCGGACAACAAAGCTTTAACGACATCTACCGCTGGAACACATTTACATACAAATACCGTACGACTATCGCAATAGTTTGCACAATCGAAGGATTACTTAGAAAGGTTTGAAATAAATTACAAAGTCAAATATATTTCAAAGAAATTCGATTTTGTTCATTTTATTAAGATTTCATTTATCAGATTCAGTCTTGGTAAAAATGATCCTATTTTCATGAGAATTAAAAATCAACCGATCATAAATACACTTACAATATTTATAAACAAAGATACTGATTTTTTTATGATAGTGAGCGACGAGACGAGCAAATCAGGTGCCCGATGGTAAGCATCATGATTAGCCATATCAGTCACAGTGCCACTCAGTGTTTTAAAATTCAAAATTCTGCGCGGCAGTGCACTGCGCCTGTCACCCTGAGATATGAGTTTTTGAATCTCATCATGCCCAGCAATTTCGCTGGTAACATTGCCCTTCAGACCGGAACACAGTAATGTTTGCACATTAATGTAATTAATAACACATGTTTGGCGGATGAATAACTGGCTAATGTGTGGTACTACCCCAGGCGGCCCCCTGCTAAAGAGACCTACCACTACAAAAATACACTGATGAACTACATACAACCACGACCATAACATTTTTTTTAAGTTAGTAAAAATTACAAACCGTATTAAAATAAAAATTGCTATTCAATATTCATGCATTCACAGCACCGAGGGAATACTTGACCTACTTATTTAAATATCAGGCAAATGCAAAACTCTGTCAAAGGTACGTTTTAATGAGCGGCTCTAAACGTACCACCCATGCTTTGGGGAACAAAACTGCCCGCGTAGGCTTCGTTCCTGTAGAAATATAGGGATAGAAACAAATTTATGTTCTATCTCAAGGTCCAGTATAATACATACTGACAAGGTATATAAAACCATTATAATGTTATAAAACCATTATAATACATATAATACATTATAATCATTGACGTACAAAAGTGTCAGATTATGACCTATTTGAATAAATCTGTTAGAGTTTTTTTTTTTTAATATTAATACTTATAAGGGTACATTTGCCTGTAAAACTAAATTTCTTTTTAAAAGAAACAATGTCGCTCGCAATGGAACTCGCTGCTGTCGTCCGTTTTCCCCGAAAACTATAACGTGGGTTTGTTCAAGTCAAGAGTGAATAGGTATTTAATGAACAAGTGTGCTCCAACTTAGGCCGCATCATCACTTACCAGCAGGTGAGATTGCGGTTAACCGACTGTTTATTCCAAAACATAAAAAAAATATGTCACGATTCGTGATAAAATATCGATTACACCTGTACCAAATGGAGCAGCTGATCAGGCAATTTTAAGACTGTGAAAATTCTTTTTAATCTAGATACTTACTAGTTGTTTAATTTCATGAGTAACTTAATAAGTATTTATGTATTTTAGTAAAACCCGTAATTTAATGAATTTCTTTGTAATTGTAGCAAAATTCAACAAAAAAAACATATTGATATCGACGGATATAGTAGATTATAATAAGTGTAGTACAGGTGTGAGCATGAGAGATGAATAGTTTTTAAAGGTTCTCGATATACATCAGACCTAACCCTAAAACAACAGTATATCTGTACATTTGGCTTTATACACACAAGCTAAGTAACTTAAATGATACATGATGATATGCGTCTGTGAGCTAGCAGCTAGACCTAACGAGTATGTCCTAAACCAATACCTTGGTGTCAAGTCCAGCGGTTGTATTTAAAGCACGGTCACGGAATACAGATACAGAGGAGACACTACAAAATCATATAAATAAATAGCGACCTTAGTTTCGACGCAATAAAGCGCCTAACTACCTATCGTTAATTTAACCTACAAGCTGCTTTTCTTTTATTTCTTCTAAGTTAGAGATGTCATCTAAGAAACTTCTCTATGAGAATATGTAATTATCTCCCTTAAAAGTGAGAAAAACGTGTCGTTCGGATTATGGTAATAAATTTTATTTAAGCCACCGAATGTGAGGACGAACGCCGAATAATATGCCCTCATTTTATGTTAGTAGAGAAGAGACGAATGGACAACGTGACGTGCGGACGGCGCGCAAAATCCCTCTGTATTTGCCGCTCCGGCTACTAGGATCATGCCTAAAATGTGTAGTGTCCCAGACTTATGGTCTCTACTTACCAGATATACTCGCTTGCTGGAGCGAGCGACAGAACGATCCCTGGAGGGTTATTCAAGTAGATACGTGGCTTTCTAGTTTGTGTAACGCGCGCACAACCACCGACTGCCAGTTTTGACGACCCCAGTCTTTGCCAAGCATACAACTTCAATCCCTGCAGAGTACACCCTCCTTCGTCGAGCTCACCAGCCAGTCATAGGCTTGTCTATGAGATGTATCTACATTTTATCTACGCCGTGGAGATTCAAATTGAGCGTTCGAAGGAAATGACACATTCTTGGCCTGTCGGCTTCGAAAGAAGCGGATCGTCAATAAACTCTCAGTGAAAAGCGCAAAGCATAATATGACGTAAACTGCAAAGAACTATATTTCCATAAATAAATGCAATGACACAATATTTAGCTACCAGCCCCGGTAGCACAGTGACCAGGGAAAACGAAGTCCCTGGGGGTTTAGAATGAGATAGCAGATACGAATTGTTCGGGCGCGAAAGAGAGAAAAAACGGGGAAAACTTGTTTTCCCTGTGCCATGGCTAGGCGGGCTGGTTGACTTCTGTTTCATTTGCTTACGAAGTTTTGGAACAATTTTTTTAGATACAGAAAGTTTTATGTTATTCATCAATGTGTTTGTCACCTCGTCTGTTCTTCGAAATTTGATGAATGAGGTGTCTATCGATCCATTATTATGCTACATTTTGTAGTTATATTTAAGTTTTAATGTTAGCATAATATTATTATTTCTAAACTATGTGGGTTCATTAAACAAGAGCAGGTCATAAAATATTAATTACGTAATAATTGTGCCTATTTAATTAGCTACAATGATCTTGTTAATTAAGAATATTGTGTCTCTCTACTATCACTTTACAACATTTAGAGAAATTGTATCCTTATGCGGTGGTCACATATTGGGCATATAAGCACCAATGTTAGATTGTCTAATACACCAACTTTGGTTCAACGACTTGGATGAACCAACTTGGAGCCAATATTGGCAGAACCCCGTATAACAAAGCCTAATAATTTAATCAAATATACCTTATTAACTTATTTATTTGTAGCACCTGCATCATGCTAGGATATATCATACTTCTTCTCACAAACCTCTCCCCCTTTCGCCTCTTAAGAGCGTACACGGCCTTCTAAGAATTTGACACAATCCTATGAAAAATTTATCAAATCGATGTTTTGTATTCCCCTGTTTCCTCCGAATATAATAAACCCGTTCTATTGATTTATATCCTGATATTTTTATTTTTTATAGTGAAGTAACCTATGTCTCTGTCATTTTAATTTTTCTTATAAACCCTTGGTTTTTTCATAGTGAACTTCCAAAAATCCCAGTTTTACTCGCGTGATTGGACGTTAACTACAAAAAAATATAGAGTTTATAAACACAAATAAAATTATAGGGAGATATACATTACTTCATCTTTAAAATAACATAACATAACATACATTCACGCCCTTTTCCCGAAGGGGTAGGCAGAGGTGTACCCAGGACTCAGTCCCACAGTAGATACACCCACATTTCGCCAGTATGTTATTGGTCCCATGTAATAGGGGGCGAGCCTATTGCCATCTACCGGGCACAGTTCCAGACTCCTGGCAGTTATTGAGATAATTCCTAATGGAAAAATCCAATATTGAACACTTTGCCTGACCTGGGGATCGAACCCAGGACCTCTTGATTGGCAGTCGAGCATGCGCCCTCTACGCCACCGAGGCATCTTTAAAATATCTATACTATTATATAAAGAGAGAAAGTGATTCACTGACTGACTGACTCATCAACCCAGAGCCAAAACTACTGGACCGATGATGATGAAATTTTGACAATAGATTATTTTTACAGTCTAGACAAGTAATAAGAAAGGATTTTTCAAAATTTTTCCCCTAAGTGTATTAAATAGGGGTTGAAAGTTTGTATGGAGTAGACTACATTTTTCAGCCGATTAATTTCAAATTTTGTAGAAACATTCTAAAATGAAAATAATTAAACACGTGTTTCAGCGTTTTCAAAAATTTCAGCCCTTTTGTGGAAAAATACAGTTTTAAAGTTTCTTATGAATATTTTAGTTCCAACAATGCTTACTAGATGGCGCTACAGAAAAATTTCAATATTTTCTTGCAAGACATAACTACCCTAAAGCAACATTTTTAGGTAATTTAGTTCCAACATTGCATAATAGATGGCGTTCTGTAAATAATTAAAACGCGCTTATGACTTAAAAAAAACAACAAAAACATACATTCACGCCCTTTTTCCCGAAGGGGTAGGCAGAGGTGTACCCAGGACTCAGTCCCACACTACTGTGGGCGAAATGTGGGTGTTTCTACATACACCCACATTTCGCCAGTATGTTATTGGTCCCATGTAATAGGGGACGAGCCTATTGCCATCTACCGGGCACAGTTCCAGACTCCAGGCAGTTATTGAGATAATTCCTAATGGAAAAATTCAAAAAAAAGTATTGGTGGTAGAATAAAGTAATGTACTAGGGGTTTGCAGTACTTACCAATATGTACAAAATAGTGAACGGACATTATATCCACTATTTTGGTTTAGTCACAATAATCGAAGCAGTCATTATTTTTCATGCAGTGTAAACTATTGGTGGTAGATTAAAGTAATGTACTAGGGGTTTGTAGGACTTACCAATATCTACAAAATAGTGAACAGACATTATATTCATCTATTTTGGTTTAGTCACAATTATCGAACAGTCATTATATGCATGCGGTGAAAACTATTCATGGTAGAATAAAGTAATGTTCTAGGGCTAGGGGTTTGTAGTAATTATCACTATCTACAAAAAATAGTCCACGGACATTATATCAGTCTGTTTTGGTTTAGTCACAATAATCGAAGAAGTCATTATTTTTATGCGGTATGAAAACTAATGGTGGTAGAAATAATGTACTAGGGGTTTGTAGTACTTATATATCATCAAATTGGCATCGGAAATTGTTTCCATCTGTTAAGCTTTGGTGACTGTAACAGAAATAGTCATTAATTTGCGTGCGCTGCGTAAACCATTAGGGTTATACCTATAAAAATACAATGTATCACGAATTTACCTACTCCTGATAAAACTTTCACTTCTACTTCTCCCGTGCGAAGCCGGGGCGGGCCACTAGGCAGGATATAAATATACCAAATTGGTTTACTGTATTCTGAGGAAACAGGGCAATACAAAACATCGATTTAGTAAATTTTCTGTAGGATTGTGGCAAATTGCTGAGAGCTCTTTTTTCCTGTTAAGACTGTGCATTTTCCACTGACAGCAGTTTTCAAACTAAAACTAAAAATTACTTTAGTAATTTTTAAACTTTCACGATTCGAATACATATTTTATGATAGAGAGGGTACTTAATCCCGTAAATGTTTTTAGCGCGATTAAGTCCCGTCTCTATCATAAAATATAAAAAATACTTTATTTAAGCGAGTTTCAAAAATATACTTTTAAACGTCAAACTTAATATTATACTTCGTATGTTACTGCCAGGTTTGGTTAAATTTGTTTGTCTATAAGGTTGTGTACAATTAAGAAATTTCCAGGCATCTTTATCCTCTTTGTTAACTTTATATAATTTTGTCTAAAATGTTCCCTTTTTTTTCTTTTATGTTTGGACCTTTTTTTACATAATAAATTGCATTATTAGGCGTTTTTATTGGACTAAATTAGACTATCTTGAGGGGTTCCCGTTTGTTTGTTTCTTTTTCACTCTAAGTACTGAAACTATTATTATATACATATTTGTATAGATAAAATCATAATAACTATAATAATAATAATATGAGACAACTTCCACATAAACTCAAACTCAAACTCAAACAGATTTATTCAAATAGGTCATAATCTGACACTTTTGCACGTCAATAAAGATAAACAGTACTGAGTCTACCATACGGTCATCTGGTTCCAAACTAGGCTAGAAGCCTGTACTATGGTAACCAGAGGACTGATATACATACTTATATAAGCTTAAAACACACAGACACAGATCAAACAGACATGTTCATGCACACATATTAATAACATGGATATTTTGTGTTTATAATACCTATATTATGCTTAGAACAGTGTATACCTATATTTCACGGCAGTATTAAACAAAACACACGTGTTACAGTTGTACTTGTAATTATAAATACAACTCGCAAATTAGAATTGCTTACATTCCCCTGAATTATTATTCCAACTGATTACATTATCTTTGTAGCCAAGGCAGAATGATCCTTACAAATAAAGAAATTAGGTTCTACTTTGTGAAAGTGAAGTTTGTTGTTTTATCATTGAAATGTTCATAATGAAAGGAAGATAACCAAAGTTTCGCCTTTGATTGCAAGCAGAACGAGAATCTGAGAGTGAATGAATTTCTTTACAAACTTCAAGAAATGAATAAATGAGCGTTAATTTTGTTAAAGTGGCGAGTAAGAGGCGTAGTGATAATTTCATAATGTCCGAGTTATGCTAAACTGGCCCTTTTTTGTGAAACTGACAAAAGTTACTTGGGATGGATAATAATTTAAACATTCTATACCTCGTGACTACGAGTGACTGGCTCAGTGGCGTAGTGGGCGCAAGCTCGATGGGAGTCCCGGGAAAAGGAGGTCCCGGGTTCGATCCCCAGGCCAGCAAAGTGTTATATGGCACGGTCTCCGGCCGATGGGGCTGTAAAGTTCTCGAATGGAGACCACGGACCGGCAAGCGCAGAGTAGGACTTCCACTCACAAGGTGGACAGACGATTTGGTTGACAGCAGGAACACGCTGGATGCAAGCCGCTTACATGGAAATCTATGTCCAGCAGTGGACTCCCTACGGCTGAAATGATGATGATAATGACGCACGAGTATGTACTTCTACATTACAGTGACTGTAGTCTACTATACAGTGAATGTGTAAAAATCAATGCTTCTATACAGGGTTACTGGTTATTAGTTTCCTGGAATGACCACAGGAACGATGTCGCGGTATTTATTCTAGTCCTATTATCCTATATAATATTCTAATGATTTTCATCATCATCATCATCTCAGCTATAGAACGACCTAATATAAGTATATTATATTATGAATGCGAAAGTTAGTAAGAATGGGCGGATGTTTGTTACTCTTTCGCGTCAAAACTACTGAACCTATTGGGTTGAAATCCGGTATAAAGATTTTATTTAATAAAGATTCCAGGGTCTAAGCCTTAGACCCTGGAATAACATAAAAAGTACTTTTTATCCCGATATTCCTACGGGAACGAACTACGAACGAACGACTACGAACGAACGAACTACGAACGAACGACTACGCGGGTGAAACCGTGGGGCACAGCTAGTCGTTAATATTTCCTATTATCTGGTTTTACTGTTTTTAGCTACATTTCAACTTTTGTTAAATATTACCTTAAAACAAACCTCTTATCTCACTCATTATATGTCACCTAAACAATCTCAGCGAATTTATAACAAAATGATGGTTTTATTAAATTCCCGCGAGATATTAATTTAAACAGCTCGTCGCGAGAATTTTAAACTTTTTTTCGCAGATAGTTTGGTTAAATTTAATCAGCAACGAGACACATTTTTAAGAGTTTAGTTTTAATATTGTATGAATGGTCCCAACGCTACTTATTTATAGCCTCGTAGCTCGTAGCTAATAGCATTTTTACTAGGTAGAGTAATAACCGTAGCATTCGTAGCGAACGAAGCGTAGCGAGTAAAATCTGGTCTAGTAGGCTCGTAGCACGTAGCACGTCGACTTGAACGGTAGCCGTAGCTTTAATAGCGCTCAAAGCGTAGCTTATTATAATGGTCTCATAGGCTCGTAGCACGTCTAATTGAGTGGTAGCCGTAGCATTCGTAGCGCTCAAAGCGTAGCTTATTATTAAGATCTCGTAGGATCGTAGCTCGTAGTACTCCTACTTGAACGGTAGCTGTAGCTTTATTGATAGCGCTCAAAGCGTAGCTTATTGTGATGGTCATAGGCTCGTAGCACGTAGCACGTCTGCTTGAATAGCAGCCTTAGCTTTCGCAGCCCTCAGAGCGTAGCTTAGATAACCGTTGTTCTTAGCTTTTCATAAATTTTAAATGTTGGATCGTTTCATCAAACGTTCCTTTCATCTTTCTTTTTAACTTCTAAAATTCAATTATATCTGACAGTCTCAATTATGATAAAACTAAATAATTTTTTGAAGAATTTTCATGGAATGTTCTCATTTTGTATTTTTTTCCAGAATCGTAGTTAAAATTAGACGTCGTTACGAAAAATAATTATGCTATCAAAAAAAATACATTAACATTAAATACTCTACGCGTATTCCTTAGATTATTATAATTATTAAAAAAGTACCGACTCTTTTAATAAATATATTGATTTTTTATACCAAAGTCTCCATTCGACTGCCTCGGTGCCGTAGAGGGCGCATCTAGGACGATTTAACCACGGGCGCATGCTCGACTGCCAATCAAGAGGTCCTGGGTTCGATCCCCAGGTCAGGCAAAGTGTTAAATATTGGATTTTTACATTAGGAATTATCTCAATAACTGCCTGGAGTCTAGAACTGTGCCCGGTAGATGGCAATAGGCTCGCCCCCTATTACATGGGACCAATAACATACTGGTGAAATGTGGGTGTATCTACTATGGGATTGAGTCCTGGGTACACCTCTGCCTATCCCTTCGGGAAAAAAGGCGTGAATGTATGTTTTATGTTTTATGTCTCCATTCACATAAGTATTCAAATTATTTTGTAGGTATACCTAAGAACCTTACTTTAGAATAACTATCTAACATTATAATGGTATCATTCACTAAATAAGTAGTATATATAGCATTATAACTTAAATGTATTGCGATCCTGGGTTTGATTCCCAGGTCAGACAAGTGTTATTCGATTTTTTCTATAGGGTTCTTTTTCTATACAGTCTAGATAGAGTTTAACCAAAATTAATTAATTACAAATATAAACTCCCTTTGAAAGCTACTTATAGAAATGTATATTGAAATTGATGAGTGTTTGTTTGATTCAGTTTAATTGAGTGACGAGAAAAGTTTGTGTACATATTGTACGGTTACATTATTTTGAATGATGATATCCATACAAATATTAATTATAAATTTGGAAGTGTGTCTGTCGGTCTGTTTACCTCTTTATCCTTAAACCGCTGAACCGATTTAGAATTTGGTATAGAGATATTCCAACAAAGAACATAGCGTACATTCTATCCCTATATTCCCACGGGAAAGATCGCGCGGGTGAGACCGAGGGGCACAGCTTAGTATTAAATAAGTATAATTCTTTATAGAGAACACTTCGACAATCCACAGGCCGACATGTCAGCCTATAGATAATCCAAATGCTCTAAACCACTGTCAGATGGCAGCGTACGCAAGATACTGGCGAAATTGCCATGTTGAATAGCAATGCTTATACGTTGGGCCAGATAAATGCCTCGACCAAGCGCTCAGATAGATTTTTGAAAATGCGGTGAGCTCCCGGCCCTCCCGGTGAGTAACCGCTACCGGGGTTGGCATAGTGTATCTAGTAAGGGTAGATAGAAGTAGGTTTTAGGAGGCACTCTGCCCTCTTAAAAAAAATCTTTTCTATAAAACTTGATTCGCAAAGAAATGTTCAATTCTTTTTGTTGCAAGTTGCTTAAGTTGAGGGGTAGATGCACCCCTATAAGTATTACTACATCCTTTTGTAATACATTACAAGTTATTATTGGCAACACCGGGCCTCTTATTAGTATACTTTCTTGTATTACACCTATTTAATTAACTTAACTCGGCTGAAGGCTATCGGATAAGCTGTTTTCGCTTGTTTCTGGGGAAACATGCGAGAATTATAAAACATCGATTTGGTAAACTTTTTATAAGATAGTGTCAAATTTCTCTCAAATACGATACGTGCCATCGAAAACGTCGAACACAAGGTATATGCGATGATATTTCAAGTCACGGTGACTGTTTGTTCACACGAGCTCAATCAATCCGTTTCCCCAATCCTGGGGCTGTCAAGTAAAGCCCCCCATTCCTTTCGCATGTCAAGGAGGCTTTCTACAATTTGCCGACTTGAATGGAATTTATTCAGATTTCCGCTTGCACGTAGGTTTTTTTAAGGCTAAGGTGCAGCCGGGCCGCCTGTTGGTGAGCGGTCGTAATTAATTATGCTTGTAAGAAAATGATGATTTTTTTTTAGTCTGTTATTGCGTTAGTGCAGTGATCGGAAGCGGAAGATAAATCATGATTGTCCTTATCAGATACAGCCTGTCACCCTGAGATATTAGTTGTTGGAACTCGTCATGCCCAGTTATTGCGCTGGTAACATTGCCCTTCAGACCGAAACACAGTAATGCTTGCACATAACTGCTTGGAGGATGAATAACTGGCAAAGGTTTGGTACTTCCTCAGGCGGTCCCCTGCAAAAGAGACCTACCCCTACAAAAATTTAATAAATACAAAACATAATAAGTAATAGGTAATTATAAGTACGAAAGTGTGTAGATAATATTTTATTATTATGTCCTCTGCGCCAAAACTACTGAACGAATTTGTAACTCATGTTGCTCAAAACTCAAATCCAAGTAAGTACGATATAGATACAAGTATAAGATAGATACAGGCGTAAGAGGTCGCCCGAAGGCCTCTGACATGACCTTATGAATAGATCGCCTATGACGACAGCCAGTAAATACCAACGGCTCTAAGTACCTTTATACAAAATACGGTAGCGTCCAGTCCACATGTTATGAAATGACCAAGAGAATATGGATTCAAAGCAGGACATATTTATGCTCCTCGGTTGTGGGTACTTTTGACCTGGCCTTTCGCTTTAAGACAACATCATCTAATCATGAAATGTACGCCTAGGTCGCTTCCGACATGACCGACTTGATTTGGCCAGTCTGAAAATAGGTTCTGCGAACTTTAGCGCTTGTAAACTCGTGAAGGAAATTGTTATTGTAAGATAAACAAATATGCGAACAAATGTATACTGTAAATGTTCAGTTTAATCACAATAATTTAACATTAAACAGTTTTATTCTCGAGTTTAGATGCGCTGATAGTACGAGAGCTAGCAACGTTGGGAAAACAAGTATTTCAGGTAGGCCAGTTTTTAGATATTCTATCTCTCTCACTTTCCCGGACGTAAATAAAAAAAGTAAATAAAAACGTAAATATATAAAGTTGCAGAGCCTATGTTTAGACTCGCCAAGTAAATACGGCCGTATTGTACATTTCAAAGTACATTCATTTTGTCTTTGTAATATATAATATATGTTTCTTATAACACTTATTACACTGTACTTTATATGAATGTCGTCATAAAGCCCCATTCTTGTAATTACCCGCGCAGCTTCTTACATAAAACAGACATAAACACATTTATGGGTTGGGGAATCGTTCTTGCCGCGTAAAGTTACGTTGCTACACTTAATAATAATATTAATAAATTATCACGAATACACCCAAAAAGAAAACAAACTTCTAAGTATTTAGCTATTGCCAATAAGTAGACTTACTTCATCATCATCATCAGCCATAGGACGTCCACTGCTGAACATAGGCCTCCCCTTTAGATTTCCATCCAGCCCGGTTGTAAGCGGCCTGCACCCAGCGTTTTTCAGCCGTCCTTATCACATCATCTGTCTACCTTGTGGGAGGACGTCCTATGCTGCGCTTGCCGGTCCGTGGTCTCCATTCGACAACTTTACATCCCCATCGGCCATATGTTCTTCGTGCTATGTGCCCTGCCCATTGCCACTTCAACTTGATAATCCGCTGGGCTATGTAAATTTTGTTCGTCTATGTATCTGCTCATTTCTGATTTGATCTCGCAAAAACTTACTTTGTATAGGTATAATACTAGCATTCCGACCCGGTAGCAGCAGAAAACAATTTTGTATGAGATGGTTTTCTTAACGTTGTAAATCTATTTGTTATTGCATCGTGCGCCAGTAAATCCCTGAAGTAGGTACCGATAGTTCACCGGTGTAGAAATACATCTATCCGTCAAACTGAACGACTTTTAAAAGAAAAACTTGCGAAATTCTAAATACGAGATCATCTGATCGGCAAAGTAGTTTTTTTTTTTCTTTTGAAAGTTGACGAATAGATGCCCTTATTTAACAACTTGTATAATTATAATAGTCATTCTCATCGATTTCAATGACGGCGACCCCAGCAGCTATCACAGATTATTCTTTTTGATGTGAGCCCTAATATGGTTCGCCATATCCAGCTTGGTCTTATGGACTTTACAACATGTGTGGCAGTAGAGTTGACCCGCGGAGTTGTACGTTTATGAAGTCTCTCTTTACGTAGTTGGTACCTAGTGTGTTTTGCAAACAATTCTAGTTACAGCTTTCTTATAATAATATGATCTCACGTTGTAGAGACAATGGCCAGTGCATTTAGTGCTGTAGAAAACAAGAAATACTTTCTTGTCAATTTATAACTGGCTGTCATCTACAGGGCTACTGCAACTTGCAACACGTGCTTTGGATCTTTCTGAGTTTCACCATCGATACAAACTACTGATAAAATACTGTAGCTGGTATAATGCATAACACCTCTAAATTTTAATTGCGGTTTCTGCTAGGTACGAGTAGTAATTTGGATGACCATCATGTCATACCAAAGTATCAGACCTAAATTATCTACTATTAAATACAGTATTATATTTTTTTCAAGTAGTTTATGGCGTTCTATAGGGAGGCCTATGTTCAGCAGAGGATGTCTTCCATCTGATGATTATGATTTTTTCAAAAGCTAATCAAAGGAACTAAAATAATAATTTGAATTTATACTCCAACAGAACGCGTTACCCCAATTTCACTGCTCGAGTCAATTCATATGGGTTATGTGGACAACCCATATAAGAGTTTCAGGTCGCCAAGATTCCTACAAGGCCTCCGACATGACCCCTAAATACTAAGTGAAAGTCTAAGATTTTTCATTGCTGTTTCTGTTAGGTATTTAATTTTGATGACATTATGTCATGCCAAAGTATCAGACCTAAGTTACCTACTACTAGAAACAGTTGTTTATTTTTTCAAAACCTGATCAAAGGCACTAAGTGAAAATCTAAGAAATCCTGATTTGCAATCTCTTTCACGTGTATTAATATTTTATATCGGATGGGAATTCCATGAAAAATGCCTGATCATCGATATTAATACAGTGACATGCGAAAGTTCGTTTCGCCGAATGTGATATATTTGCACTGATATAAGGGGTTTTAGATAAACGTTTTTTATTATAATCTGTACCTATATGTTATATTATGTGTAGAGGCTTCGTGAGTTTTATTTTGTTTTGGTATTATTTTATCATCATCATCACCATCTCAGCCATAGGATGTCCACTGCTGAACATAGGTCTCTCCATCGATTTTCATCCACTCCGGTTGTAAGCGGCCCGCATCAACCATGTTCCCGCCGTTCTTATCAGATCATCTGTCTATACCTTGTGGGCTAGGACGATTTAACCACTTGTGGGTGTCCTACGCTGCGCTTGCCGTGGTATTATTTATTTATTTTATGTTAAATATTTAGAACAATTGGATTTTTTATAGGCTGACATGTCGCGGCCTCATGGATTTTACAATTTGAAAATTTACGTGAATGTAACTCATATTTAGTATGCTTATGTTATAAAACGACTTGACTAACGATTTTTTGGGATCGCAACTCGCTACGGAGATTTTCGAAGTATTAAGTCTTTTTTTCAATTAAGTATCTGTTAAAAACTTGAACGATAAAAAAGGTTATGTCTTCCTGACATTAATGTTATTTTTCTTCTTATTTTAACAGAAATACTCTCTGTCTACCCCAACGGCCTCACGGGAACAAGGCGTATGTATGTATGGTATACATTCACGTATTCTATCATCATGCATGTTATTGACTATGCGACATCAGGAAACAATCTAACGAATGATTCAATCATAATAAAACTCGTGTGATCTTGTTTATCTGTCATGAGTGTCCTCGACACGTTTACAGAGATAGATTCGTGTGAAAGCTTTTAGTGGAATCCCAAATGGCAGCTACAATAAAATGCGAGCTAAAATGTGGACAACAGTAACTGTATTTTAAATTTTGGTGCTATTAAATAAGTTACAGTACGCATTTTACATAAAGAAATATGATGAAGTATTTAAAAACCCTTCTTAAGACTCTCATCATTGATCGCTAACTCTTAAGCCCCTTGCAAATAAAGGAAACTTTCTGGAACGAACAAACCCTTACACATGTTAACATGTATCTAATTACTTAAGTTCATCTTTTTGGTGCTTCGCAGACAGAACAACTTTGAGTTTCTTGTTGCGACAGCAGGCAACACGCAACTAGTTGTGTCCATCTACATGCTTACACATAACATAAAGAAGTTGCGCAAACATAGCAATGTCATTTGCTAGTTTCGGTGATCGACAACAGTTTTTAGTTGCTGCAATCGACGACTGATTCAGTTTTAAATTGCCACAACTGTCGAATTTGTACTAAACCTATAGTTGTGTCAGGTTGCTGATTTCCCCAATCGACAATCGCAACGAGGCGGACAATGATATTCTGATATTTTATAGTGAAGAAAACTATGGGCCTGTCATTTTAGTTTATCTTATTAACTATTGTTTTTTTCATAGTGAACTTCTAAAAATCACAGTTTTACTCGGCTGATTAGAAGTTCTCTACAAAAAAATTAAGGTTTATAAACAAAAGTAAAATGACAGTTTACTTCATCTCCAAAATATCAGCGTATAAATCTATAAAATGGGTTTACAATGTTTACAGAAAACAAGGGAATACAAAATATAGATTTGGTAAATTCTCCATAGAATTGTGTCAAATTGCTTAGAGGTCTTCATTCCTGTTAACCACAATTGGTGGTGTGAGATTGTACCTACCATCTGGAATGGGGAATTAATCCTATGGGAAGACTTGGCGTGATGCTATGTAATGTTATCTACGAGTAAGTATTGAAAACACGAGAAAAATGTAAAGGGTTACTGAATATCCGTTAGTATCGTCCTACTAAAGGGCTATGTACTTATAAACGATGTGATTTCCAGGATGGTAGTGCAAGTTGTGTCAAAGGATTAGTTCAGTGACCCCGTATATATTAGTTCAGTGACCGTTTAAGATGATGTTTCCTGTTTACAGTATCTAAGCGATATATTATCCCTATTCCCCGGTTCATTATCAACTATGTTACCTACAGATGAGATTGCTATTCTCGTAGTTTAAGTATTATCATATTTTCCGTGTTTTATCATAATAATATATAATATAATAATAATAATATAATAATAATAATATAATATGGGACAACTTCCACACACGGTCATCTGGTCCCAAACTAGGCTAGAAGCCTGTACTATGGTAACCAGATGACTGATATACATACTTAAATACGATTATAACACCCAGACACAGATCAAACAGACATGTTCATGCACACAAATGTTTGACCTGGCCGGGGATCGAACCCGGGGCCTGCGGCACAGAAAGCAGAGTTACTACCGTCTGCACCAACGAGGCTGTCAATATATGGAAATAACTAAGATAACTTATTGTAGGATAAGGGCAGGAAGATAATAAACATACTGACCCTACCATCCTTATACATCTATGAGAACAACATCTAAGTGCGTAAAAATTTACATAAATTCAAATTAAATAGTGACCTCCTAATTTTTAGATATTTAGATTATCTAAAACAAATGAAAAGTCATTTTTACGAAATAGTGTACGTTTCTATAATAAAATCCCAAAAGAGTTAACGGGGCACTCAGAGGGTAAATTCAAAACCTATATTAAAACGCGGCACCTTCCAAAAAAACGAATGTAACCAAACCAAATATTGTAAAACAATCAGTTGAAAAAATTAAGCCCTACAAGTTTCTTGTGCGTTCTTCTTGTAGAGGTATCTTTCCGAACGCACGGTAGACTCATTACTGTTTATATTCATTGACGTGCAAGTGTCAGATTGTTACCTATTTGAATATATCTTTTTGAGTTTGAGTTTGAATAATAATTTCATTAAAACTTTTGAATATTCCAACCATTCCAATTCGAGTTAAAAAATACGCAGGATTTTTAATATTTCATATTTTTAAACCAATGTAGGTACTTTTTTAGAGATTTATATCTTAACACCGTACTATTAGTACAGGTACAAAAAATTTCAACTAACTGAGCTCTCAACAAAATTACATTTTAAGTACAAACTTACTAAGATAAACTTTGTGTTTATGTGAAAAAGACCTAATTACTGTTAGGCCATTTTCTTTACAATGGTTTGAAATAAGGGCTTTATTCTCTCAATTTCACTTCTATTGTAAAAAGTATACGATGTAATACTAGATAATAATGTAAATTTGTTTATATGCCTTCAAGCAATATAGCAACAGACCACGATTTTACCGTAATATATGGTATAAATCGTGATTTTTGTGCAGATAGATATACAGAATTATTGCTTCAAATAACAGACATAACGCGTGGGATGTGATAACCTTTACTTTTCTTGTAAGTAAATAATGACTGCCTTAGGCGCTCCACACAGGGCTACTTTACTCGAAGATACCATCTACTTATTTGAGAAACAATCAACTTTCGAAAGTTTTCATTAAACCCAGATACCAGCGAAATTACTGGGCATGACGAGGTTCAACAACTTATATCTCAGGGTGACAGGCGCAGTGCAGTGCCGCGCAGGATTTTGAATTTTAAAACACTGGGTGGCACTGTGTCTGATGTGGGCAATCATGATGCTTACCATCAGGCACCTGATTTGCTCGTCTTGTCACTTACTATCATAAAAAAAAATAAAAAAATTCAATAGTATCTGGCCTTAAAATTTCTAGTTGTACTTAGCAACTGAACCTCCTAGTTTACGATTGCCACGATTCTTATTAAAAATGCGTGACGCATAACACCCGCACCCGGGGGAGCGCATGGTGATTATGTGGGACTCCCCGCCGGCACATCACTGTACGTCGGTACGTTGCTGTGCCGGCGGGTATACCCACTAAAAAACCCCGGTGTGTTCCTTCGCGCCGCCATGTGTCGGGGCTGCGGGCACGCCGAAGCACTCATCCGCGGCCCCGACGGCGTTTGGTCCTCCGTGGAGGACCCCGCCACGGTGGGGTGAGGCTTCACCCCAACCCTCCCAAGGGGCGCGCGGAAACACGCGCGCGCCTCCTCGCGGGCCCTTTAGGTGGGCAACGGATACCCCCGCATCCGTTGCCCGGGCCCCACATCTTGGGCTTGGAAGGGTGTTCCGTGCCCTCTCGAACGCCTACCGAACGTGCGAGAGAACACGGAAGACCCATTCTCGCCCACCACCACCGCAGGGCTCAAGTGAGCCCCGCCTGCGCCATCCACTGTGCCCTATGCTGACTTCATAGGGACACGCGGAGGCGCAACCCACACCGCGGCAAGCCGTCGGCTCTCCGCCCCAATTCGGTCACAGAGGATAGGGAGAGCGGCTCATCGTAATACCGACACTCCTCTTCCCCTGCGACCCCACCGCCTTCGCCATCTAACGGTGGCGACCCCGTTTGGGCCGCGGAAGGCAGGAAGAGCGGCGCACCGCAATACCGGCACTTCTCTCCCGCCGCGGCCCCACCATTCGGCCGCGATGCGTCCCATACCGCATCGCGGTCCGCCTCAGTTGCGGTTCGTCCCACACCGAACCGCAACCTACTCGGCTACTCACACTCAGCCTAGAGAACTAAGTGGAGCAGCCGACCACCTCGGGCTCCTCTTCGCTTCACCGTGGGCCCCTACCACGGTTACTGACCCCCACCGCCGCGAGAAGGCGGGAACCCATCGGGGGGGAAACCAGCAACCTGACGCAACTATAGGTATAGTACAAATCGACAGTAATTTAAGAGAAACTAAAATGATACGAGTAGGGACATAGTTTCCTTCACTATAAAAATATCAGGATATAAATTTAGATTTTTTTTTATGGCAGTTAGTAACAAGACGAGCAAATCAGGTGCCTGATGGTAAGCATCATGATTGCCCATTTCAGACACTGTGCCACTCAGTGTTTTAAAATTTAAAATTCTGCACTGCGCCTGTCACCTTGAGATATTGTTGAAACTCGTCATGCCTGCTAATTTCGCTGGTAACATTGCCCTTCAGACCGGAATACAGTAATGTGTGCACATTACTGCTTGGCGGATTCCCCAGCGGCCCCCTGCAAAAGAGGCCTGCCACTACAAAGTATAGGTTAGTTATATTCGGAGGAAACAGGGAAATACGATTTTTCATAGGATTGTGTGAAATTTCTTGTAGCTAGGATATGTGTGCCCTGTTGATCGCAATAGGCTGCTCTTCAGAAAAATCGAATTGAAAAATCTAATATCACTTTGCATCGTATAATTTAATTGATACTGCATCGTATAATAAACCAAGATGTTAAATAGATAATATACCTCTAATATGAATATTTGTAAAGGAATATGTTAATATGTATTATGATTTCGTAAAACCATGTTAAAAACAACAACTGTTGCTTGTCGACGTGTTTCATGACCGCATAAAGTCAGATTAATGGTTGACGAGTTAATGGTGCTTACAAAAGAAACATTAAACCAATACTGATTTATTGGCAATGTCTTTACAGAGTAGGTACTTTATATTTGGAAGAATTCGTCATCAATATTTTAGTTCAGCGTTTCATTTGGAATTAATTGCTATTTATATAATAAAATAACACCACGCTTTGTTTACCGAAAGGTAAAGATCTCTATTCCCATAGTAGGTAAATTCATACTCACACTTCGCCGATTATGATTCATTGAAAATTTCTTAATGGAATAATCCAATAAAACTTTTTGAGCTGGAAATTAAACCCACCTCGTGCTCACGCGCATATTAGCGCAGTACTACAACTTATGCTATGAGAAATAGATCAACGAGATAGGTAGAGTAAGTAGCTGTTAGTCAGCCAGCGTTATCTAATACTGCGGTCTCACGTTGGCCATATTAATCTGCAATACACTACTGTGTTTATTAATTTATTTTTCTAAAACCTGCATGGAAATATTGACATTATTTTCGAAAAAAGAACACGCGAAGTATCGAATTTACGGACAAAGAAAATGAAATCCATTGCTGGAGCATTTTTTGGAACATTACAACGCTCCAGCAATGTTGTATGAAACGGCGTGCTGGAGTTATTAAATACTCTTTGATTGGATCTCTTTTATCAATCTTGGCATACCAAAGTAAGTCTCTTTGCTTAGTACAAATTGCTTTCACGTGGCTGTATAGCCATAAATGTGTTTGTCTTTCGGCACAGATGATAAATAGAAAATTGGCGGCAAAGCTGAAAATTCGTCTTGATTTTTTATTTACATACTTATGTACTTATTTTATATAAATTTAATAATTAAAATGAGTCGTGGGCGCATATTGAGTGGCACGTGTACACACCACCGGGGCATGGAACAGGTGTTTTTTTTTCTCTATTTACCTCTGCAGTCTGGAGAGCCTGTGCTGTGTGTACTCTTTCATTCTAGTTCTCGCTTGTATTCCTCTCGCACTTTCAAACTTCATACTCACTTTTCATACATCTTCTTTTACACTCAATATCTCTACTAGTCTTATTTATATCAGGGATTTTCAGGGATGGGGTTCGTGTGGAACAACTCGTATGGAACAGGTGTTGCCCTGTCCACAGCTACGTTACGTTATTGTATGCGACCACAGTGTAATGTCTAGGTACCTGCCGACTCGAACCAAGTCGGTCAATCTATTCAGTAATTGAAATTTAAGTGAAACCATATTTTATTCCAAATCGTAACGTTATATATCTTTTCTAGTTTTATCTTTTTATTGTAGTGGTAGGCCTCTCTTGCAGGGCGCCTGGGGAAGTACCACAGTACCACACCTTTGCCTGTTATTCATCCGCCAAGCAGTGTTGCGGCCGATACTACTGCCGCCATCTACCGGTCGGCTATTCAACCGATCTACCCAAGATGGAGGATGCGAGCCATCAGCTGATGTCACCTGTCATCCTGCGTCACACGTCATGCATCTGGCTGCCATACGTCATCGATTACTCGTTCGTTATAAGAATTTTCAAATTTTAAATCGTACTTGCTCTGAATTCGTAACAACCACTACACACAATTATTGTAATTCGTAATTAAACGTATTTAAGAAGAAACCCTGGGAGTTTTGGATTTCGAAGCCTCCGTTCCTGAACAAGCAGTAATATGAAAACATTACTGTTTTCCGGCCTGAAGGGCAATGTTACCAGCGAAATTACTGGGCATGATGAGTTTCAACAACTTAATATCTCACGGTGACAGGCGCAGTACAGTGCCGCGCAGAATTTTGAATTTTAAAACACTGGGTGGCACTGTGTCTGATATGGGCAATCATGATGTTTGCCATCAGGCACCTGATTTGCTCGTCTTGTCACTTACAAACTTTATTATATACTTTATTACAAAAAAAAAAATAACTATGTCGTTTCGTGAAACCGTCTCGACTCAATTTATAAACAAGTATTGGGGATTATCTCGCTTTCGAATGTCCGAAGAATTGCCAGAATTGGTTTAAGTAACATAACATACTCTTTGCCGAAGGGGTCCTATGTAATAGGGAGCGAGCCTATTGCCATCTACTGGACACAGTTCAAGACTCCAGGCTGCTAATGGAAAATCCAATAACTTTTTGTCTAACATGGACCGAACCCGGGTGCTCATGATCGGCAGTAGCGGTTGCGAACCACTACGCTACGGAGTAGGGAGCGGTGTACCTACCTACCCCTTAGGAAAAAAACGCGTGATGCTTCTCTAATATAGAGATGTAATAATGAGATATTAATAAGCGACAGCCTCGTTGGCCCAGATGGTAGTAACTCTGCTTTCTGTGCCGCAGGGCCCGGGTTCGATCCCTGGCCAGGTCAAACATTTGTGTGCATGAACATGTCTGTTTGATCTGTGTCTGGGTGTTATAAGCGTATATAAGTATATCAGTCATCTGGTTACCATAGTACAGGCTTCTAGCCTAGTTTGGGACCAGATAACCGTGTGTGGAAGTAAAAAAAAAAATATATTATTAAAAAAAATTGTCATATTGAGTAAATAAAATTACCCATTATAGCGAAATCATTCAAGAGTCAAAACAGCTATTATACAAAAATAACTCAGTGTTATTCATAAAGAAAGTTCAAGAGTATATCGCGATAACTTCAACTTGGCACTCACAGACATAACTTAAAGCCCAGGTTGACATAGTTTAAGCTATTGTAAACCCAGATAAAACTTATTTAGTGTTTTATTATTTGAATAATATAAGCTTGTTTTACGACAAATAGCTATGCAACCCTACTCTATAATGTAATAAAGAATAATAACTACTTACCTACCTATATTATATTACAAATATGTTATTGTAAATGGTTACAATAACATATTTTATATATGTATACCGTGTATGGACTATGGACACGGTATACCTAATATGCAAGATTCCGAAAATTTATAATAATTAAATTGTTCAGGATAGAAATCGTTTATTGTTAAACTTTGTACATTGTGGTGGTGTTACATGACATTATATGTTCAGTATGTTCCAACAGTTTGCCCTTTGCGAGCATACAATATTATTTTTGAAACTTATAAACTATAATATAATTAATTGACAGCCTCGATGGCTCAGATGGTAGTAACTCTGCTTTCTGTGCCGCAGGCCCCGGGTTCGATCCCCGGCCAGGTCAAACATTTGTGCACATGAGCACGTCTATTTGATCTGTGTCTGGGTGTTATAAGCTTATATAAGTACCTATTACAGTCAATCTGGTTACCATAGTACAGGCTTCTAGCCAAGTTTGGGACCAGATGACCGTGTGTGGAAGTTGTCCCATATTATTATTATTATTATTCTAATAACTAATAAGTTAACAATGTTTTTGTAGGCATACGTACTTATGTATGCATAGTGTAGGGTTCCACACCTAGATACCAAGAACATACAGCGCCATCTATTAGGTCCTTGCGCAAAGTATTGAAATATGCAGTAAAGTGGCCATAACTTTTGATTCCGTTAACTTAGAAGTATGATTTTTTTACAGCCACAAGGGACCGCAGATCTGAGTAGTTGATATCAATTTCAACTTGATACCTCCATGCGTTCCAGTTAAAAAGTGTCGTGACAGACTTGGAGTTATATAGAAATATATTTCATTTATTAGCTCATGTATCGTAAATTTAGTCTATTTTAACAGATCAAAGTTGTTTATTTCATGTCACCTACCTACTGCAAATTCTCACAGAAAACTGTGTAATAAAAGATAATCGAATTTCCTGCGTTCTTAGATTTAATATAAGATTAGATAGGATATAAATAATTCTGTCATACATAAATGTTTGCTTTATACCAACCAACATGGTAAACTTCGAAAATAATATTATAAATCCATTCCATTTTGTCAGCATAGGACGTTCCAGAGTGAGCCAAGGTGGACAGATTCAGATGAACTAGTAAAGACAGACACCTTTTTTTTTTTATATAAAATAGGCTTACGTTTGACCTCAATCTCGCTTGATGGAAGGCGAAGATGAGGCCTAAGATGGTACACGAAACCTGGATGGAACCTGGATGCAGATCGCTTGCAACCTGATTAGTTGGAAATCTATGAGGAAGGCCTAAGCGGGCTACTCACACACCTGCCGCAGGGGCAATTTAAGGTAAACGCACCTCTCTCCGAGTCGAACGCGCCGAATCGGACGGGTGTGCGACGTTTTATAGGATTTGCCCTGTTGCAGGTGTAGCAGGAGTAGCCCGCTCTTTGTACAAAAGTGTACTTCCAACTGCTGAGATGTTGATGATGATTCTACTTTTTTTACAATTTTATACTTTATTTTCAAAAAATCTCTATTATTTAATTTACTTCTTGAACACCTTATTTACCAGTGAACGTCTCATCACGCGAGTAAAACTTTTGAGACGTTCACTAGAAAATGAGAAGAGTTCATAAAAGAAAATATATATTTTCTAAACTCCAAAGCTGTAGAGAGGAGATCTGTAAATCTGAAAGTGGTGCCTTCAGTAGTCCGCGAACACCGCTAAGGTCGGGACGCATCCCGCGGTCACGGTCTCTGCCGCGATCGCAAAAACGCGACTTGCATTCGTCATATAAGTATAGTTTTTATTGTTCTAGTGATGAACTATAAAACTTTTAGTGATGTGCCCGAAATGACTTGAAAGTTTTAAAAATAATTGCGATTTTTGGTGGACTCAAATGTTTAGCTTGGCTTAAAAGGCAAATGGGCATAAACTACGTAATTATTGCAAAATATATAAATTATTAAATTAATGTTCATATACACATAATGACGTAACTTCGTAAGTTATTTAATGAACTTATAATGAATGAAATATGAATGAAACTTATAATAATGAAGTATAAGGTTCCTTCTTATACAAAACAACCAACTTATTAAATTAGCAGTTTTATATTCATAATTTTCAAAAATAGCTCGTATTAACTATTATTACAGAGTTTTTATAAAAAGAAAACATTTATTTTAACTCTAACTTAAAATAAGTAGACTTCAAGTTATCCGTCTACGTATATCAAAAACAGAGTTAAGTTCAAAGGTCACTGAAAAACGGCGTTCAAATATTGAAAGGCACATCTAAATAAAAAATAATTTTATATTTTACAAAAATTTACTGATGAAAACTATTTAAAAACTTGGAGGAATCTAGACTAAGTAGGATATAAGTAATAAGTAGGTTTTAATATTATAGGGAAGCAAATTACGTCCGTAGGTACATCTGAGAATTTGATATTAATTCAAACTTAGGTAATAACTATACCCTTTCTGGAGATGAAAGATCTTGACAGACAGACAGATAGGGTTAATTTAATTAAATTATTAATTAAGTTTTGTAATAATGTCCGTTCAACAAATAGTTTACCTGCAATGGTAAAAGGTAATTTGAATGATCATCATAACAATGACCAATTTATACGCTTATATTATATTGATCGACTATAGTATAGACGAGTGACGTTCTAACGAGTTGGGGGCATCTTGACCGCAATTAACTCGACCGCGCCTTGGACTGACCACCTTTAATATTTTTATTATTTTTAGGGGGGCGATTTTTGGGGGCGTAATTTTAAATGTTATGGTTATAAAAAAAAATACTAAATATATCATACAGAATAAATATTGAAATAAGGAATAGAATAGAATAATGCTATATAGCATAGCAAAAAGAAACAATGTTACAAAATGCATTGCAATTGAAAAAAAAAAACAGATAATATTTTATATCATTTATACCTATACCTATTTTTCTACTTCTCAAAAAAAATTACACAATTTCATAATACTTGTCATGAAAAGTCACCCATTTTTTCCCATAGCGTTTAAAACACAATATTTTTATGGAGCTCAAACAAATCACGTAGTTGTCAACCACAAATGTTAATGTTGTCGGGACGACAGCATTTAGTAGGCACGACCAATCAAACCGAATCAGTCGTCTTTTGATTTAAAGAGATGATCATAATAGTAATTTTGTGGGGATTATTCCAGTGCAAAATTTGTAGCACTTTATTTTGCCCCACCAGTGGGGTGCCTTGATGGGGCAGGGTGGAACAATCCATTTTATTATTTCACACCACACCACTGCCATTCCAGCCGTCGACATCGAATTAACATTAGAGTAGACTTCTGAAACAAGAACCTTTAGTTTTTAGTCCCGATTTTTAGTGTTAAAAAAAAATGCACAGTGCACCGCCCTCCCGCCCGCAAAATTGCATGCAAAGAGGATATGCTATTAGGTACTATTTTTGTTAGTGACACCATTCATATATCGCATGTTTCGCGTCTACAAGACACAATAACAGGAAATAGACTCTGACCCCGCTGTAAGGGCGACAAACGTTAGTACGACACCGCTCCTCGAGATATTAACCTCGCTGAACGCTGGAACAAAAGTATTGACACTAAAAATCGGAACTAAAAACTAAAGATTCTTGTTCCAGAAGTCTACAATGGAGTTTGGTAAAGTCACGCCAAATTCAATCAATTAACATTAGAGTAGGTAAATAAAAGACAAAACTTTATGCCATAAAGTACTTTTTCTGTAATATGTTCTCATACGATCATAATATGCTACTGCAGCATACATGAATACGTTATAAAACTAATGAAATACGACTATAGCAATAGTTGCCGTATAAAAACTTTGAGTGATGCTCAATCGTAAAATGTAGATTTATTTAATAAATAGCATATTTCGCAATAGCTTTCGAATAACACTTGAGATTATAAATTGGAATGTTCGCATGCTTTAATGTAGCGTCCGTAGTCCATCGAGAATATGCCCGGCTTTTAATCCGGAATCCCTGGATCGAATCTCACCATGTGGACACTTCGCCTGGGCGCTACCGTGTTTCGGATGGCACGTCAAACTGTAGGTCCCGGCTGTTTCCTATAAGATATGTAGGAAGCAGTCGTTATGTTGGAGGCTTTGTAGAAATCTTGGCGACCTGAAACTCACAATATGGGTTGTCCACATAACCCATATGAATTGACTCGAGCAGTGTAATTGAGGTTACCCGTTCTGTTATAGTAAAAATTCAAATTATTATTATTAATTTATTCCTTCCATTTATGTTTTTACTGTTAAGAATAATAGACATCGGAACTTTGTGAGCGCTTGGTTGAAGCCACGGGCGACAAATATGCTAGCTTAAAGCTTATCTGGGTTAAAGCGGTTACGCAATACGTCCGAAACGAATCCGATCAGAATCCGTGAAAATGTAATTGTAGAACTATTTGTATGGTAGTTAACGCACTAGATACGATTTTCGTCATCCGATTTCTCTCCGTCATCTGTGAATCTCCATTTCGGAGACGATATTGACGGATCGAAAAGCCATAGTTTTATTTCTCCGGAGTCTATCCGATTTAAGTCCGTGATCACGGGGCATGATTGGAGGTAGTGCACAAAGCAATATCCGAATTCGGCCTGTCCCGAATAAAAGATTCGGATCGGATTTTGTTCGGATTCATTTCGGACGTAGTTCGTAAGCGCTCTAAACGTATAATAAGCATTGCAATTCAATGAGGCAAAGTGCTTAGGTCGTAGGTAATCTTAGGTAGGCGGCTGCTATCTAATTTAGTATTTAGTTTTGTATTATAATGTCATGATTTACTTCTATGCATGTTTAATATTTTTAACCGACTAGGTTCTCAATTCGACTATATTTTGTTGTTTTTGTATGTTTTTTACGCGATTAGGTACTCCGCTAATTATGAACAGATTTTGAAGTTTTTAGGGTTCTCTACCTCAAAAGGAAAAAGGAACCCTTTGTCGGATCACTTTGTTATCCATCTGTTTGTCAGTCCCTCTATCAAGACTCTTTTTAACGGGAACTCAGATCTACGGTCCCTTGTGGCTGTAAAAAAATCATACTTCTAAGTTAACACAATCAGAAGTTATGGCCATTTTACTGCATATTTCCAGACTGCGCAAGGGACTAAAAGCTCTAGGGTACTTCCTCGTATGTTTGCTGTAGTTTGCACTAGATGGCGCTGTTTGTTCTTAGTAGGCAGATTGGAAGCGTTTTGTTCAAGTACCTAGGTATGGAACCCTACACTATGCATAGATACGATACGTCGTATGCCTTAATATTTTTTTTATATTAAATCTGCGTTTGGGCCCAATCTCACCTGATGGGAAGTGAAGATGAGGCCTAAGATGGAGCACGCTTTCCTAGAAGATAATTATTCACTCTTCTCTTGAAGACCCCAAGATCGTATTCCGGTTGGAAGACGTATTTTTTGTGTGGTCATGCTTCACAGGTATATAAACTTAAACGAAATTGAAATCGTTCTTTTAAAAAAATACTTTATTAGGTACTTGTTATTATATTATGATGCTATTTCTCATATATATCATGCAGTAGTTCATATCAGTCTCAAAAAAATTCCACTGAGAGTAAAATTTTTGTTTATATAATATTTTGTATGAAAAATGATGCGTGAAATGTAAATATTTACGTAAACTAACCTTGACTAGTTAATAGACAGATCCGTCGTAAAACCAGTTAACGTTGCGGATACATCAATTAAATGTTTTGGTTAGATGGTTAGTTACTGTTGTTGATCCCACCGACATGAGGTTGCAATTCCCTAAAACATCAAATTGCTTGCCAAGCGTGTCTAGTATTGGCAAAACCCCCCTTTATGGGGGAGGCCTATGTTCAGCAGTAGTGGATTACCAACGGATGAAACGGTGAGATGATGATGATGAAAACGTTTTTTGTAAATAACTTTCATGGTCTATTTGCTTTCATCGACGATTTTACGACATGACAGTTATATTGTGTCAAACGTTTTTTAATGAATTAAAATTTCATGCAGCATAATTACTACTAGCTAATCTTTAGGTAGGTAAGGCCACGCCTTTCCACCTAAATATTTAATTACATGAAAGCATAAAACTTACGTTTTACGACGTTACAAGTCTAAGATCAAAGGAATCTGTTAGCTACGTTTTGGAACATTCAACGTTTTAAACATTGGATGTTGTATAAAATATGAATTTATTCAGGAATATTTTAGCTTTAAGCAATTAATTAACGAAAAGTATTAAATAACGTACGGGGTGATTACAAAAGTAAGATATTTTAATGATGAAAATAATATAATCTGTATGTTATGTTATCAGATAATAAGGTTTTATAAATGCCATAACACACACGCACAGACATTTTCATAAACACATACACATTCTCCTGGTCCTTGACTGTAGGCCTTATTAGTAAGCTCAAAATAGCGCAACGAGCTATCTGCGAGATCGAGTCAGAAATGAGGAGATCCGTAGACGAACGAAAGTTACCGACATAGCCCAGCGGATTAGCAAGTTGAAGTGGCAATGGGCAGGGCACATAGCACGTAGAACTGATGGCCGATGGGGCCGTAAAGTTCTCGAATGGAGACCACGGACTGGTAAGCGCAGCGTAGGATGTCCTCCCACAAGGTGGACAGACGATCTGATAAGTACGGCAGGAGCACGCTGGATGCAGGCCGCTTACAACCGGACTGGATGGAAATCTCAGGGAGGCCTATGTTCAGCAGTGGACGTCCTATGGTTGATGATGATACACATTCTCAAAAACTTTGAATTAATCATATAACGGTAATAAAATAAGTATATAGATAGCAGACAGACACTTTACTAACAAAACATTTAACATAACAAAAAAAAAGTTCCTACAGACTATTAATCTTAGGCTAGTACAGGCGACGGTCTTATAGCTTAAAGCGATTTCTTCCAGACAACAGAATGGAAAGTTATTATAAGGTAATATAAATATTTCTGGTCGGCGAATGTAAGGACATGCCTATTGATTTCTAGACATAAAATTGAATATCTATATATAATAAATAACAAAAACACGGTCAGGCTTTGATCCAAATAATATATTATTGTTAAAAGTAGCTAATGGCGACCTTTTCCCTTTCAAATCTCAAAAGTAACCATGACTTCAATGGGGACCCATATACAATTATCGATAAGGAAACGTTGTTTGTGAGTGTGTCACTCAATCCACTTTGATATGTTTCATTTTCATACGCCTGTAGCACTTTTGAATGGCATATTTGTAAAGAATCAGTCTACCTTTCTGCAAGACTATTATATTAATGATGATGCCGTTTCCCTTTCAGTATCTGGATAGCGTTCACTTCAATCGTAATACTTAATGGATGCTATTCATAGATTAGAGATAAATGCCAAGTATATTCTTTGGTTGGATTTGACTGCCCCGGTGGCGTAGTGGACGCAAGCTCGACTGCCGATCATGAGGTCCCGGGTTCGATCCCCAGGACAGGAAATGTGTTAAATACTTATTGGATTATGGACTAACATTAGTAAATATGAACTAACATACTGTGAAATGTGGGTGTGTACACTGTGGGACTGATTCCTCCTTCCCTTTAGAAAAAAATCGTAATGTAATGTTAAATAATTGATTGAAGTTGGCGTTGTAAACTCTTGGAAAAAGAATATTTAGTTTTTAGTTTCGATTACCAGCGTTCAGTTAACATCTCGAGGAGCGGCGTCGTACTAACTGGCTAGATTGTAGTTGGATGACATTTCATTCTAGGAATGTCATTAAAATAAAATTATACAGGCCGAACCATTTTTATAGCCTCAGTTCAGTTCATTTCACTGAATATCTTAAATTTTTGCATCAAGATCTTCAAATCCCAGCGTAGCACTCAATGAAAGGATGAGTCATTCGGGTAAAATGTTGATCACAGCAATAGACGACTATTGCATAATATCGCTACTCCCTATCTTGCGTCGCGTTGGCTCTTGCATAAAATTTGAATTGCAAAATTGTCTGAACAACATTGCCCTTGGCACTACGATTTATGTACTTACCTATAACCAAAGAGTTTCTATGTGACCTGAAACCCGCGCGGGTATTATAAACTTGCAGTCGCGTAGCATGAGCAGTAAAAATTACGTAATGATTGCTGTAAAAGTTGAGATAATATTTTTATTAACTTGTTTGTGTTCGTCTTTTTGATGGTCTTTATAATAGTAAAACATGAATTATATTTTAAATAAATAAATAATAAATCTTGCCTCGGTGGCGTAGTGGGCGCATGCTCGACTGCCAATCAAGAGGTCCCGGGTTCGATCCCCAGGTCAGGCATAGTGTTAAATATTGGATTTTTCCATTAGGAATTATCTCTAAGTGCCTGCAGTCTGGAACTGTGCCCGGTAAATGGCAATAGCATAACATAACATAACATTCGTTCACGCCTTTTTTCCCGAAGGGGTAGGCAGAGGTGTACCCAGGACTCAGTCCCATAGTAGATACACCCACATTTCGCCAGTATGTTATTGGTCCCATGTAATAGGGGGCGAGCCTATTGCCATCTACCGGGCACAGTTCCAGACTCCAGGCAGTTATTGAAATAATTCCTAACGGAAAAATCCAATATTTAACACTGCCTGACCTGGGGATCGAACCCATGACCTCTTGATTGGCAGTCGAGCATGCGCCCTCTACGCCACCGAGGCAGTCAAATGGCAATAGGCTTGCCCCCTATTACATGGGACCAATAACATACTGGCGAAATGTGGGTGTATCTACTATGGGACTGAGTCCTGGGTACACCTCTGCCTATCCCTTCGGGAAAAAGGCGTGAATGTATGTTATGTTATGTTATATAATAAAATGTATTTTAAGAGTAAGGAAGTTTAAAGTGTGATGATGGATCGTATGCGTGTTTTCTCATAAGTACCCACGTATTGTATTTTTAGTATAAAAATTACACACATTATATTAAATAATAATAATAATAATATGGGACAACTTCCACACACGATCATTAATCTGGTCCTAAACTAGGCTGAGCCTGTACTATGGTAACCAGATGACTGATATAGGTACATACTTATATAAGCTTATAACACCCAGACACGGATCAAACAGACATGTTCATGTACACAAATGTTTGACCTGGCCGGGGATCGAACCCGGGGCCTGTGGCACAGAAAGCAGAGTTACTATCATCTGAGCCAACGAATCAGGCAAATCTTTGATAGCAAGATAATGTGCCTTAAAGACAGTTCTTTATATTATCTTTAAAAGCACTTTTACTACTGCACTAGTAGAGCAAGGAATCGTTTGCAGGAGATTAAAAGCTCTTCTGGAATGGTTTTTTTTGCCCTCGCTCTTTATCAAGTTAACTATATACCGAACTGAAAACTAGATAGGTACTTAACACCAAAACAATTTATAACTAGCGAATTCAGCTAGCACTAATAAAATAATGAATGAAATGTTAATATAGTAATATTATATTAATGTATCATAAGTAGAAAAATAACAAACATATGTCAATTTAATTATATCACTACTTTGGTGGCGTAGTGAGCGCAAGCTCGACTGCCGATCAAGATGTCCCGGGTGCGATCCTCAGGTCAGGCAGTAGTAATTATTGGATTTTTCCATTAGGAATTATATGTAACTGGCTGGAACTGTGCCCGGTAGATGGCAATAAGCTCGCCCCTATTACATGGGACCAATAACATACTAATAAATGTGGGTGGTGCCTACTATGAGACTGTGTCCTGGGTACACCTCTGCCCACCCCTTCGGGAAGTAAAGTTAGTTCAATAAAAACGCCTCATAATGCAATTAATTAATTATATAAGTTTGGAGATGTCTATTGTACCATTAAAATACCCCTTCGGGAAAAAGGCGTTATTGTATGTTATCTTATGTAAATTATAACAAAATTAATCAACTATCAGCTGTTTCTATTCATTTGACAAAAAAAGCAAAAACTTTTTCAAGCCAAACCCCAGCGCAGTGTATAAAATGCCAAGAAAAAAGTGAAACATAAACCTGCCATACAAAAACCAGTGCAAAACAAAACTCAATTCAAGTAGACGTAAATGGACAAATATGGCTCACGTCACGGCTCCAAATCTGGCAACTCTTGAGCAAGAGTTCAAGAGGGAGTTTAACCACTCGATCCACATATGGAACGAGTCGGAAGTGTTCATCCCACCGTTGGACTTGGATGTGTTCTACCGGCCAGATGTGGTGATCATAGTGTTGTATGTGATTGTGCTGACCACATCTCTGGCTGCTAATATCCTGCTCATATTCATCGTTATCAAGTTCCAGTATATGCGCAGGTGAGTACCTAGATAAGTTGCATTTACTTATTAAAACTGTGAAGGGTTCCTTTCTTAGACCCACAGTCCCAGAGAGTCACGATTTTAATAAATATGGGATATAAATCTGGGACAACTTCCACACTCGGTCATCTGGTCCCAAACTAGGCTAGAAGCCTGAACTATGTAACCAGAGGACTGATACTTACTGATACATACTTATATACTTACGCTTATAGCACCCAGACACAGATCAAACAGACATGTTCATGCACACAAATTTTTGACATGGCCGGGCCTCGAACCCGGGGCCTGCGGCACAGAATGCTGTCGAATAATTTTGTTATTTAAAATTTTCTATTGTTTTGTACTTCTACAGTCATGTGTGATTATTATTTTCTGCGACTTGCTGGTGGTCCGAATTAAAATATTTTTATTAAAATTAAAACAAAATTTGTTGAATCCGTAATATGAAAGAACACAAGGGTTATAATATACATATTTAATCAAATACAAGGTACAACAGACACATATTTCACACTTATGTACCAATAGGAACGATAATACAATCACCCGGACACTGCACCTCAGAATAAATAGTGGTTTACTGTACTAAGGGACGTCGTGTCCTCTTGAGATCCAGAGCGAAAGTGTTGCGTGGGCTCCCGGCGCTAGCAATAATCCCCACCAGTTCGACTGTCATGGCGTCTTCATAAATGGTGGGTGGTGCTGACGTCACGTCCACGGTAGTTTTGAACGCGGGAAACACGAGTGCGACAACAAATACTTATATTACAATCCGTAATAATCCGTAATACTTATATTACAACAACACAGGTAGGTCTTTTTTTTTTTAATCTTTATTTATTAGAAAGGAGTTTGGTCACCAAGTGACTAAGTCACTCCCGTAAGATAGGTGTTAAGTTTCTTTTCTGATAGTTTCTCCTATATTAGCGGAGTCCATGATGAATATAAATAATGTTGCAGTGCGTAGGCCTCTTTTGCCGCTTGAGGAAGTACCACTTTGCCAGTTATTCATCCGCCAAGCTGTTTAGTGCAAACATTACTGTGTTCCGGTCTGAAGGGCAATGTTACCAGCGAAATTACTGAGCATGGCGAGTTTCAACAACTAATATCTCAGGGTGATAAGCGCAATGCAGTGCCGCGCAGAATTTAGAATTTTAAAACACTGGGTGGCACTGTGTCTGATATGGACAATAAAGATAACATCAGACACCTGATTTGCTCGTCTTGTCACTTACCATCATAAAAAAATGATCTTAGTTTATATAGTATTTCAAATAAAAATGTCACAATATAAAATGTACCTATAGATAATTGTTCGCGCCCACATCAATTCATTATTATCAATCAAAATTGATGAGCCGATGGGTTGTTCACTTCATATAGATAGCCTACTTCATCTAAACCTTATCGAGTGGCACTGGATAGGTATAAACGATTGCATCGTTTACTAAAAATAGGACACTTGGAACGCGATATTTTTCGCGACACGAGTTGCGTAAAATTTCGGCCATATTTTTGGTTGACGCTTATTGACATTTTTTGAATGGTCTACAAAATTTGACAACTCGATCAATATTACACAATATAAAACAAAAACGCTTAATCTAGGGGTGACATATATTATATGATCGACATGCTGCATGTAGATAAAATTTTTAGTTTATTTATCTGGACATGTAAATATCGTAGTTATAATTTACTTTATTATGATTATAGTTTGATTTTTTTTTTGGTTCCACTGAGATAAGTATGATGTAAGATACTAATTGTTTTTTTTTAATTTGAGTCTTTGAAATTTGTAATAAATAAAAGAAAACATAAAAAACTGCCATGATATCCCCTTATCTAACCCAAACTAAGCCTTAGTTGAGGAACTAAGGCAATCTTGTTTTTATAATTTGTAATTGGATAATTGACACACTTTTGAAATGTTTCCATGAAACAACCCTAGACGTGTGTTCTTCTACAAACAAGTTAAAGATGCCTATAAATGTAGACACACATAAAAGAAGAATACAATACAAATTGTCGTAAAGGGGATGAAACAACTGAATCTTAACCTCCATCAATGAGACATCCTTCTTTTCTGTTTCAGACATTTAGATATTTTATTAGAACGACGATGCAGCACCTATAAAAGATTTAAAATTAAATTTATATGGAATTCAGTCGCAGACGAGTACAGTTTTTTGGAAATTTACGGCGCTGTAAACGCACGTCGTCATTCCTGATAAAATACGCCTTGTCGTACATATTACTTATGCCATCAGACAACTTATCTTAAGAGTCATTTTATTTTATAACACTGTGTTTATCTGTCGTACCAAAGGCACAAGTCAAGGCACCAAGTCACGTAGCTGTACAATCGTTAGTAGCCTATTCTGTGACGCAACCTCATAATGAAAATCGGCTATCACTGGCCAAATATTTGGTTTAGCCAGATTGTTTCGGCCTTATCGGCCATCGGGGTGACAAATATTTAGCTATTGGTATTTAGGGGTATTGGTACGCGTGCAGATGACACCGATAATTTGGGTCTAATATTCGAGTACTTCAGATTGGAGTGCAAAGGAAAACGATCTTTATTAAATTTCTGTGGAAACTAATTTTGCTTTTCTTATATATTAGGTATGTAATAGTAATACCTAAACTATGCTAAGATTTGTACTTTACCTAAGTCAATAGGATATTGTTTGTTTATAATGTATTCAGACATTTTGCGTTCCTTTGTTTCAGTAATTACAAAGCTTGAGTTAATAATATATAGTTTTGTAAGGATGTGGAGTCTTGACCTCCTTGTGGCCCGGTAGATGGCAATAGGCTCGCCCCCTATTACATGGGACCAATAAAATACTGGCGAAATATGGGTGTATCTACTATGGGACTGAGTCCTGGGTACACCTCTGCCTACCCCTTCGGGAAAAAAGGCGGGAATGTATGTTATGTGTTTCTAAGGAGGTATGGTGTAAGGTTAAAGTGACGTTTGTGTGAGCTGTGCTCCGTTAGGTTTTGTTTATATATCATGGAAAAATAAATGAAAACGTCCATTAAAAAAACTAAAGTTAATAAACTTCAAGCACCTTCTTGAGGTCATCTGAGACGAAGTAAATAATAAAAGTTATTCGCGTTCTGTTTTTGACAGCCCTATTAGTTTAAGATCTAGGGACTTGGAATAGTTTTAAATTGTTTCAATATTATATTTTCTAGGTTAACAATTTGAATATCAGATGACTAATAAAGTCAACCAGTACAAAGAGGACAAAGATGCCTGGAAACTTCTGCATAGCCGCCTCGCGGCACCTTCAAAGAAAACGAATGTAACCAAACCAAATATTGTGAACCTATCTGTTGAAAAAATTAAGCCCTACAAGTTTCTTGTGCGTTCTTCTTGTAGAGGTATCTTTCCGAACGCACGGTAGACTCAGTACTGTTTATCTTCATTGACGTGCAAAAGTGTTGGATTATGACCTATTTGAATAAATCTGTTTGAGTTTGAGTTTAACACTCGTATTTAAGAACATTACTATGATGGGGCCGCTAAATCCAATTGGAAACAATTGCCTGTCGTGACCAACGTGGTCAGAAATTCCTTACTTAACACAGTATCTTACATAAGTTGTTTTGCTGACGATTTAGATACAAAATATTCGGACAAAGTGTCCGAATTGACACTTTTTAATGAAACTTGAAAACGGGTGTCAATAATAAAAATAAATTGTAATACGTACCAAGTTTTATTGAGTCTATAATGTTTATTATAAGTAGTAGGTATCAGCAGATAATGTATTTATTAGGCGTATACTACGACAATAATAGTACAGAATTTTGTAATATAAATATAATATATATTATTCAATGTTAAGTTTATAAAATAATTTAATCTTACCCTTAGGATAATGCGCACACATAAACCTGATTGCAACATCTTACCCGAATTTTAATTAAGAAGGGGTTTTAAATGTTGTTTTCCAATAGGTATTTGTCTCCTTTTACATCCAGAAGTTCGATATTTACGTTTCTTTTTGCGACTGTTTTTGGAACATCTTCGAAGCCAGGACAAGTTGGGCAATCACAATGACTTCCTGTGCACATTGGTTCCAGCGGTTCATTCAGCGTTACATCTATGAACTTTGCTTCTATACATACATATAGAGAGACGAAGAATGCAATAGCTGTAATTAAAATTATTTTAACATGATGAACATTAATTACTGTAGATTGTTGATGTACCTACTAAGAGACTGAGTCCTGGGTACACTTCTGGGTACGCCTCTTTGCACTTTCGGGAAAAAGGCGTGATGTTATGTTATGTTTTGTTCCAATTGCAATTGATCTAAAATCTAAGGTTGTATTTATGTTCGCATTAAAACTATCGCTTCCGGCTTCCTTAGCGTTGCTTCTCGTCTACCTCTTTACTGATTTTTGTGGTACTTTCTCGGTAGAGTATAATTCAAATACAAATTCAAATAACTTTAATTCAGACCATGTCCATACACTTACATCTTCATTATTATTATTATTCACAATTACAATCATAAGTATAAGGTACATCACGTTATTTTGCTCTATCCTGTCCTTATGCATTGAGTTACCATAGAATAGGTGCTACTACTTAAAAATTACAACCAAACATTTTTGCCTTCTTATGTAATTGTAATATGTAACTCTATCGACAACTGGTTATTTAGACGCTACGCAAAAGTGGATTCATCATTATGTCGAAGATCATTGATATGATTAGCTGTGCCCCACGGTTTTACTCGCTAAAAAGTTCAATTTTTGTTATTACATGTTCCAAACTAACTTCACAACAAGCTTTTAGCAACTTTTGTAAATTCGGGCTCCGCCACATGTTGAGCATATTTGCCGCGACGCCACGTTAACTTTGATATTGTCCAAGTCCCTAATCCGAACTACACATAAGGTTTGGTATTGTACGCGATGTTAGCAGTAGTGTAAAAAGACTAAATAATGTGTCGCCTAAGAGCGTACATGGCCTTCTAGGTATTTGACACAATCCTCTGAAAAATTTACCAAATCGATGTAAAATAATGTTTGAATAAACTAACTCCAATTAAGTATATCTCATTTACACTTAATATTATACTTACTTGTTAGTTTAACAACAAAACCACTGAATTTCACCATGGTTGATACCTGTGTTTGCGGTTCTCTTAATATTGTATTATTATTAAATAGTCTTCAACTCAAAATATTAAATAACTACGAAATTTTATGAAAGTAAAACTTGTCGACGAAGAGTGCAAACCTCGTCAGTGACTGTCAACGGTTATATATACTGAATGTGGGTTCGTTCAAAGTTATGCGATATAAGTAAGCTTCTCTTACCAAATAACATGCAATTATTGTTAAATTACGTTTTACAAGGTTTTCACTCTACGCCGACTCTTTTTGTGATATTAAAATTCTTCTTTTTCATAAACTGTGAAAAATCCATTAAAGTAACATGTATCTTTTTAAAACAAGCAATAAAAAGTAGGCGAAACCTACCGATAAAATCTATGAATATTTAATTTGCTTATAAGTACATTATAATGTTAGTACAAGTACTCGTTAAACTTTTAGCTAATAATTTTTTACAGAAAAATGTTTAATAAAATGATTGCTTGTTTAATTAATAATTATTATATTGAGTTTTAGGGTTCCTATGAAACTAGAAATTATAATAATATGGCATTAGATATAATGCCTATAATAGTAGATTGTTACACATGCACAGGCTAAAGAGACCCATTGTATACGAGGTAGTATGAATAAGTAAATATAAACCGAGTTATAACTGGTTTTAGCGCCGTGTGTTACACGTTATTTATCACTACAATTGTGAAAAAAATAAATTTCATTTCATCAAAACATTTTGGCTAATATCCTATACCTATACGTGCGTACTGCCTCGGTGGCGAAGAGGGCGCATGCTCGTCTGCAAATCAAGAGGTCCCGGGTTCGATCCCCAGATCAGGCAGTGTTAAATATTGGATTTTTCCATTAGGAATTATCTCAATAGCTGCCTGGAGTCTGGAACTGTGCCCGGTAGATGGCAATAGGCTCAACCCCTATTACATGGGACCAATAACATACTGGCGAAATGTGGGTGTATCTACTATGGGACTGAGTCCTGGGTACACCTCTGCATACCCCTTCGGGAAAAAGGCGTGAATGTATGTTATGTTATGTTATACGTGCGGCAACAAAAACATTAACTTGTTGGTAACAGACAACAATTAAAAAGGAACTAACTTTATCCCCTAGAGGTTGAAAAGTTATTGCAGCCCCGCTGTAGTACGCAACAATGACGGAATTTCTGAGTATGAGGAGTGACAAAATGTTTTTTGGAACGATTTGTCAGTGATTAGCAATGACGTTGAATTGCTTTACCCTAACTCTAAGGTCATCTACAAAAAATCATCTCATTTAGTAATTGATTGTATTCTCATCACCTTGATAATTGATTGAATTTGGCTTTACTTTTCAGAACTCCTTTGTAGACTTCTAGAACAAGAATCTTTAGTTTTTAGTTCCGATTTTTAAGTGTCAAAAACAACATGCACAGTGCACCGCCCTCCCGCCCGCAAAATTTTTTTTACATTTATATACGAGTATCGACACTTGTTTCGCGTCTACACGACGCATCATCAGAAAATAGACTCTGACTCTGCTGTAAGATCCTCAAGATCCTCAAGATGTTACCTCGCTGAACGCCGGAACAGAATTTCTCATCACCTATTAAAAGTATATTTATTTATTTATAATCAGCACAACGCTAGGACTAACTTAATGTCAGTTATCCTAAAACTAGGCTTAATTTCATACATAATATTGTTCCAAGCCTTAACATATTCAAAATCTTAAAGCTCTAAAAACAGCAGCAGATTTTTATATATAAGAAAAGATCAACACTAAATCGATGACGCTAAAGACCTACATTAATATTAGAATGTCTCTTTGGAATTCGCATTAAATAACTTATCATCGAATGCAAAAAAGAACACAATAGAGAATATACCAACTCTCACTTGACAGATTTTTATTTCGCGATTTAGTATATAAGTAATCGATACGGGTAATATCTGCTGTCTTAGTTATTTTTTTTGTGAATCATTGTAAAGTAATATTAATTTTAAGCTTTTTTTATCACTTCCCAGACTTCTATGTGGAGTTAATGCTTTTAAGATTCGGAAGGAAAATGAATCTTATAGCGCGTGAGTAACAATAAAATTGTCGCATATTCAATACGCTACTTGATTTTTCATTTGTTTTCTGTTGTTGCAGTAGTTTTGTTAATATCGTTATTCGATACATTCACATCTTCAGCTGGGCCCACAACCTGTGACGCTGGTGATCAGGTTTGCTTAAAAGATAACCCTATTGTAGAACCACATAAGAGCGGCAATCATTTGGTACGAGCAAAACGAGATTCTATCTCAAATCACTACCTGCGGATTCACTCAGTTAAACAGGCATTGAATAGTGTGAAAAAGGACAAAGCGAGAATATTAAAGAAATCTTATTCTAAAAAGTCTAAGAATAAAAAACTAAAGAAAGGTAAAAAGCATAAGAAAGGATCAAAATCGTCCAATGTATTGGAGTCCATAGGACTTCGACCAAAAGATAAAATTAAACTATGCTATTTTAAACCGAGTCATTGCTACATCCACGGTTAGTTGAGTGAGTTGTATAAGGGGAATATTGCCGAAATCCTCATTGAAAATTAAGGATTTCGGGAAAATAAATTACTACTAACGATTTACTATTGCCATTTCACCTGGATGCTTTTGAAATAAAATAGACAGACAATTACAACAATTAGAAGGAATCAATGAGAATACCTATTTGATGTCAACAAATAATTTAATTAGTTTGCGCGTTCTATTGAGATGATTGCGTCAAAAGCAAAATGTTCATGAAGAAAAATATTCCTAGTAGTGAGGATAATATATAATGGGAATAGCCCAGTACAAGTAGCTACCTATATAATATTTATAATAAATAGCCGGCAAACTTCACAGTCAACACGGTCAACTCAACCTAATATTTGTTTGTTATCATAATTTAGACTTACCTACTAGTGGCCGCTTTTAATTACCATAGTTTACTTGACAAGTTATAATTTATCTTTATCTATCTTATTATTAGAAAATAGAAATACATGATTGATTGATAATAATAAATATTAATAAAATAATTATATTAGTGGTTTTAACTTGAACATAAAATATCTAGTTATTCTCCAGTTACCTCTTCAAATGAAAACATAAGTAAAGTAGTTGTCAATTTTTATGATTAAGCTTTCCCTCTGGCGAAAAGATCGCATGGAAAATGATAGTGTCTTCATTTCTACAGTGGTATATCTGATTGGCTGAAACAATCCAATACAATGATATGATTTGCTGAGGAGTGTCCCTTCTGTCCCTTTAGTATTCTGTGGTTATATTAGAATATAATATCATTAGGTCATATACGAAATCTATTCGATATTGGGAAATCTCACGCATCAGCGATGTCTCAATGAATATTATACAGATAGATGCCAGGTCTGATGATGGAGCAGCGAAATGAGAAGTAGGGTCACATTTTTAAATACCTTTTTAAATATTTGTCTTATGTCTTCTCGTTGGTCCTCAAAGGCTTGGCACTCAAACAAAATATGCGGTACTGATTCCTGCTCGTCGGGATCACACGTTCACGAGGGGCTTTCCTTGCGGTACAAGTACTCTGAAAGCCCCCCGTGCCCCGTGTGAACCTGAGTCAAGATCCCGGACGGCTGAATTTTGCTCACTATCCTGTACGCCCCGAGCGCGCAAGATTTCTTAATTTACACTTTTAAGTGTTTATTGGCATTGCATTGGCGTCGAGTTGCGGAAAACTGCCTGCGAATTTAATTTGATTGGTGTGAGGCAGTTGACATAGCGATCTTCGTTCTGCATAGCTAATCTTCGATGTTGATGCCCACAATGAATGTGGTCGTAATATATACATACATACATGTATTTTAAGAGAACCAATGAAACTTTGGAACTGATTAACTAATTAAGTCTGAACATTTATTAATTACTTGCAGATTAACAAAATATAATTTGGATCTGGCATTGATTATAAATTGCAAACTTTCTTGATCAATGGTCTAGAAAGTTTACTAATTAAAATAACCAACAAATTAATAATTTTGATGAACTACATAAAAATGTTGTGTGTAAAATTTCACATAATAATAATATAAATAAATAATGGAACGACTTGTTTGTAAGTAAGAAGAGTTATTGTGAAATAGAAAGCGTTTATTTTAAATTTAAAAAAGAATATATTCAGACCTACAAAATGTATTACAATCAAATTTTGTAGTGGTAGGCCTCTTTTGCAGGGGGCCGCCTGGGGAAGTACCACACCTTTGCCAGTTATTCATCCACCATGCAGTAATGTGCAAACATTACTGTGTTCCGGTATGAAGGGCATGATGAGATTCAACAAATCATATCTCAGGGTGACAGGCGCAGTGCAGTGCCGCGCAGAATTTTGTATATTTAAAAACTGGGTGGCACTGTGTCTGATATGAGCAATCATGATGCTTACCATCAGGCACCTGATTTGCTCGTCTTGTCACACACTATCATAAAAAAAAAGAAAAAATTGAAATTAAACATTTCAAAAACTCCACCATATATTCAGAAGTAATTAGAAATGATTAATTACTTTGATTGACTCTCCGAACATCTATTATTGTTTCCTTTTTATTACAGTTTTGATGATCATATTAGACACCGTCAATGATTCTGCTCTCACACTCGGCACGTTTACTGCGTTGAATAGAACTATATCCGAGATTAAAGATTAACAATATAAAAGCCCTAATCATCAATCATGGCTGACACAACAGGCACACATTCCTGGACTAAAGACTAGAATATTCTACACTTTAGAGACAAAACGTGAAGATTATAATCGTGGATGGTGGTAATGGGCTTCAAATCGTAAAGATAACATTAAAAACTCTCAAAATATTTACAAAGCTTTGCATCAAAAACTTAGTTGGACAAATCTTTGTATCAGATCCATACTTTATGCCTTAATTTACCGGGTGAAAAGCCTGGAAACGTACGCTGCCACGATACTCCAAGACAAGTAAAGCATTATGGTGATAATAATTATTATTTTGCGGACGATGTGATAACAATTATGTTAAAGACTACAATTCATGTCAAGACCAAACTTTATGCCTTAATTTGCCCGGTGAAAAGTCGGGAAATATTTAAAGTTATAATCTATGCTGCAATGATAATCCTAGAAAAATTAAATAATATGGTGATAATAATTATTATTGTATATGCGGACGATGCGATGAAAAATCCGTTTGTTCATATTCAGCTGTACTGTCGCCTGATATTAAATTGCCTAGAATTCCATACAATCACGGTGCAACTACGAGTACAACAAAGAGACATCCTAGACGTCCTGTCCTTGTTGTACCACAAACAACAATGTTTATTATTCTTACCACTGATTGACCAAAACACCACTGGTATTCTACTGAAAAAACACACCATGAAAAAACCGTACCTACTTTTGCCGTTAATGATGAAATATTTGTTGGTAGAACTCTTAGACAAAGAAAGGAATGGTATTCGACTAGAAATCCGAATTATGATCCTGAATGTACTTATTTGCCTGTTAATTTTGATGAGGATGATGATCTTAGAAATATCTGCTGTGAAACAAGGTTTGACGCTGAAAGCCGTCAGTATTGCTCGTGCTTTAAATGTAATGAAAAGCCTTTCACTCCTCTAAAAAAAAGAAAAAGAGATTGCCGATAAGAGCAGAAGATGATAGCTCATTTATTTTAGATTATATTTTCGTTTAAAGACATTCCTCATTAAAGACGTAGTCACTTACTTGAGAAACATTAGCTTAGTATAAGTAATATAACAAGATAGCTAGTTATAGATTATATAATTGTTATCTACTAGCTGTGCTCCGTGTTTTCACCCGCGTTGTCATCGTTCCCGTGGGAATATCGTGAAAAATGTACCGCATATGTTAAATGTACCGTATATGTTAAATGTACCGCATATGTTAAATGTACCGCATATGTTAAATGTACCGTATATGTTAAATGTACCGTATATGTTAAATGTACCGCATATGTTAAATGTACCGTATATGTTAAATGTACCGCATATGTTAAATGTACCGCATATGTTATTCCAGTGTCTAAGCTCAAATTTGGTATGTAGGTAACATACCAAATTTGAGTCATTGAGACATCCATCCTCACAAACTTTCGCATTAATAATATTTGTAGGATTAATATACCTATTATGTTTCTTTACTTATGAATTTGAGCACCATAATATTATAATTTCTAAATGTAGATATACGCCAGTGTGTCAGCCGAGTTTGCAATGCAAACAGATTTCGACCTTTCCAGTTTATTTATGAGAACAGAAGTAGTATACATGAGCTATGTTATAATATTATACAGTTTCGTTTGGAACTAACCATTTATTGAAAGGAAATTGACAAAAGTGTAAGCGTCTTAGACCACGAAAGTGTCTTTTTTTATATATTATTTTAATTTTTTTTTGTAGTGTTATTTCAGTCCAGTTATTCATTCGCCAAGCAGTAATGTGCAAACATTACCGTGTTCCGGTCTGAAGGGCAATGTTTCTCAGGGTGACAGGCGCAGTGCAGTGCCGCGCAGAATTTTGAATTTTAAAACACTGGGTGGCATTGTGTCTGATGTGGGCAATCATGATTGCATACTATCAGGCATCTGATTTACTCGTCTTGTCGCGAAGGGGCTGTGCCGACGCGGATTCCCACTTAACATCCTCCGCGCCCACGGTTGAGGGTGGTATTCGTCATGCATTATTTCCCAGGTAACAAAAAAAAGAGCACACATGATGATGGACGTGCCATATGGAAGGGAGATCTATGTGACGTATTTTGTAGAGCAGAGCGGAGCGGATCAGCTGGTTAAATGCAAACGGCAAGAACTCTTGAAAATAAAATACATTAAACGAAAAACACAAATTACATAGTAGTTATCTTGACTTTTCTTGAACAACAAAAGAACATCAATAATAGACTAGGATATTTTATTTTTAACTAGTGATGGGAAAGCCGCTCCACCAAAGCAGACATCAAATTTTTATTGAAGGCTTATTAAATCGTAGTTAGTAGAAATCTGTGGTAAAAATGTACATAATATTATATTGAATTACCTGTTCCCAAGTCCCGTACCTTAACATTTTGTGGTTTTATCTGATAGGTATAAGTAGGCTAAAACCTTATTAATGATTCAAATTCTTATTATAATCAATCTATTTTTCAAAGGCGGGTTGGCCAGCGCAGTTTGATCACCGAGCTCTCAGGGAAACTAAGCTCTGCAGCTTACGCGGTTTACAAAATTAGGCAACTAACGGACATAGCCACGGCGAGATTAGTCTACTTTGCACATTTCCACAGCTTAATGTCATATGGGATTTTGCTGTGGGGGTCAGCTGCAGATATAGAAACCATCTTTATACTACAAAAACGTGCGATTCGTGCCATCTATGAGATGCGTCCACGCGAATCCCTTAGAGAATTATTTAAAGAAATAAACATACTTACCCTACCATCCTTATACATCTATGAGAACATCATGTATGTGCGTAAAAATTTGCATAAATTCAAATTAAATAGTGACCTCCATAATTTTAATACTAGGAATAAAGACAAAATAGCTATACCTAGCTTTAGATTATCTAAAACAAATAAAAAATCATTCTTAGGAAATAGTGTACGTTTCTATAATAAAATCCCAAAAGAGATAACGGGGCTCTCAGAGGGTAAATTCAAAACCTATATAAAATCTACTTTACTAAAGAATGCTTATTATAATGTAAATCAGTACATAGAGGACAAAGATGCTTGGGAACTTCCGCATAGCCACCACGCGGCACCTTCTAAACAAACTAGTGTAACCAAACCAAATATTGTAAAACAATCAGTTGAAAAAATTAAGCCCTACAAGTTTCTTGTGCGTTCTTCTTGTAAAGGTATCTTTCCGAACGCACGGTAGACTCGTTACTGTTTATTTTCATTGACGTACAAAAGTGTCAGATTGTGACCTATTTGAATAAATCTTTTTGACTTTGACTTTGACTTTGACTTTGATATAGATAGCTGTAGACCATATTTCAAAACAAACAACATACTGCAATATAAAAATGGAAACAAAAATTTAACTCATGGGCGGGATTTTGATAGCGAAAAAGGAATTTTAAGAAATGAATCTATCTTTAAATTATTTTAACGACTAAAATACCAGCTGTTTTTTTAATGTTTTTATTTGTGTTTTTCTTTGGGACTAAAAATGTTTCAGATAAAACTCAACTTAGATCTCCCCATCAGATCTCTTTATTGGAGTTTTATCTTTGAGCAGGGTCTAGAAGAGAGCTACTGGAATCTGGTCCAAACTGGTTCTGAATCCACTGCGACCTATGTTGTTAACGTTGAGTTCTTTGTTTGTATCTCTTACTTCTCTTGTTAAGTCGCATCTCAGTTTGTAGCAGAATCCTGGTGTGCCTGAGACTTGCGTCAGAGACGCTACGAAAATCAAACAGAGAACTGAAATTGGAAAAAATATATGAAATGCAGATAATGTACGCTACATTATCTGTGGTCCAGCGGGAATATGTCCGGCTTTAAATCCGGAGTCCCTGGATCGAATCTCACCATGTGGACTATATGGTTTCGCCTGGGCGCTATCGTGTTTCAGATGGCACGTTAAATTGTAGGTCCTGGCTGGTTCCTATAACATGTGTAGGGAGAGTCGTTCGGTCATATCGGAGGCCTTGTAGGAATCTTGGCGACTTGAAACTGGCGATATGGGTTGTCCACATAACCCATATGAATTGACTCGAGCAGTGTAATCGGGGCATCCGTTCTCTTAGAGTTATACTCGTATCTCTTATAGTCTAGAGTTATTCAAATTATTATTTTAATACAAAATATAATATAATAAGTTTATGTATTTCTTTTTGACTGTCTCGGTGGAATAGTGGGCGCATGCTCGACTGCCAATCAAGAGGTCCCGGGTTCGATCCCCAGGTCAGGCATAGTGTTAATATTGGATTTTTCCATTAGGAATTATCTCAATAACTGCCTGGAGTCTGGAACTGTGCCCGGTAGATGGCAATAGGCTCGCCCCCTATTACATGGGACCAATAACATACTGGCGAAATGTGGGTGTATCTACTATGGGACTGAGTCCTGGGTGCACCTCTGCCTACCCCTTCGGGAAAAAGGCGTGAATGTATGTTATGTTTATTTCTTTTTTACCATCGTAGAATAATTTTCTTGCTTCCGACAACTATGCTTTCCATATACTATACTAAATAATATTAATCTCAATACTATACGTTATTTAATAATTATTTGAACACCTAAATATTGAAATAAGTTATGATTAACTGTGATTAAAACTATAATAATATTATTTATTGTGTCATTGTTCTATAATAAGCAATTAGCTATATAGGAATACATAAATATATGATTATGTATAGGTAGTTGTACACAATATGGTACTCACAGTAAAAAATCCTAATTAATATTATCATAAATTCGAAAGTTAATCTGACTGAGAAATAATAACATAACATAACATAACGTAAAATCACGCCGTTTTCCCGAAGGGTTAGGCAGATGTGTACCCAGGATTCACTCCCATAGTAGGTACACCCAACTGAGTAATAATAGATGAATTGAATAATATGATAAAAAACATTATATCTTACTCTTAATGCATAACATACATTATATATTACTCTTAATATGATAAACTTAATTTGTGTTCGAATTGATAAATTAAATATATAGTTAGTATACTATACTAATTATGATGATAATAAAAAATAAAAATTAAGTAGAATACCGAATAACAGCTTGCCCATCCTGGAAATTAGAAAAACACAGGAATTATTAAAATATAATTTATAGACATTTAATTGGAAAATGCAAAGTATTTATTTTATTTTAAAAGCATTGAACTTAATACTATAAAGTTGTGTAAATTTTGGAATAGCAGCCGCTTTTATAATACCTATTATTTGAAAGAAAAAACAACGATATTACTCTTATGATTGTGAAAGTGGAAGCAACACACTTTAAGGATAAAAAAAAATAGATATCAGTAAGAAAACTGCAATCATTGTGAACTAAGGTATCCAAAATTCCCAAAAATAATCAATAATTTGCGTGCGCCACGTAAACCATTAATTTATTCTTCTATTTTATATTCAATAATTAATCTTAAATGTTCTCTTCAACTTTGCTTTCTGTGACCCGTGCGAAGCCGAGGCGGCCCACTATTAATAAATAAATGTTGTATGTCCGTCTTGGGCATACAATTTACCGATGTTAAACCTTGTAAGACCTTGTACTGACTGACAGAGTATATTATGCAATTAATCCACTGCATTTTAATGATAATGTTACTAACCTATTCCTACCTAGATTTCCATCTATTCCGATTGTAAGCGTCTGGCGTCCAGCGTGTTACTGCACATCAACTGGGCTATGTATTGTTGGTAACTTTCGTTAGTCTACGGATAACCTTATTTCTGATTCGTTCTCGTGGGAAATCTCGAGCATAATATAGCCATATTATATATAGCTCGTTGAGCTACTCTAAGGTTTCTAATAAGGCCCACTCACAGTAAGGGACCATGTTTCGGAGCAATAAGTCATCACTAGTAAACGCACTAGTCGAGGAAAAGGAGATGATATAAAATAATATTATTAGGAACTTACTTCTCTTTGTTTATTAGACTGATTACTTCCAAGGCGTTGCAATAATTTAAACGTTCCAGTCTTTCTACCACCTATTTATCTTATTTATTCAAAAAAAAGCTAAAATGATTTGATATCATGCATAAAATTATTATAGTATTACAAGTCACATACTTATTTGAGGAATTCTCGAACAATTATTTAATTACAATATAATGTACATATTAAGTTTATAAGTAATTTCAAGCTTACACAGAGTTATTTGTAATAAGTTAGCCTAAACATTCATGTCGTTAAAGTCGTAGCTAAACATTCACTATACAGCATACACCATACAATACAACATACACAATATTTTCAATTCTGTATAGAATTGAAAATATTCCAATAAACGATCATTTATTATCATTTATTACAATATTTTCAATAATGTAATCAAACTCAACTTTGAAATTGCTTAACGAATCAGACGTATCATGAAAACGCTCTTCGATAATGTAACGAACAGCTGTTTCCAAAGACATGATACTTGGCTTCATAGTCATAGTTATTCTAAATCATGAACACGATGCTTTTTTAGGATGATGTTAACTAATTTTACAATTTATTGTGTATGCCTAATTTATATCAATTATCATCATTATAAAAAATCATAATAAATATTACAATATACCCATAGAATCAAAGCTATATATAATATTATTAAAATCCCCCAACTGGTATTTACATTGGTATTTGGACACTCGATGGCTCAGATGAAAGTTTCCGTGCCGCAGGCGCCGGGTTCAATCCCCGGCCAAGTCAAACATTTATTTGTGTGCATGAACATGTCTATTTGATCTGTGTCTGGGTGTTATAAGCTTATATAAGTATGTATATCAGTCATCTGGTTACCATAGTACAGGCTTCTAGCCTAGTTTGGGACCAGATGACCGTGTATGGAAGTTGTCCTATATTATTATGTATTACATAATTTAGAAATAAACTACAGTGAAACAACGGCTTTCGAGATTAAAGTGTATCTTAAACATCAAAGCACCAGAACATGAACAAGAACTGAAAGTGCTCTAGAAGTCAGGAACTACTTATTTATAGACCATCTCTTTGCATGCTTCAAGACTATATTGCCAGTCCAGCTACCAGACAGTGTGGGGACTTACTAAAATGCAGTGAGGTGTGACACCGGAACTGATCACAAATGCATTTAGACGGACTGAGTATAATAACATTAGCGGTGAGTAGGTATCATATTTTAAGGTTTGATAATGATGTGGTCTATGATATGATAGAATCGGTGGAGAAACTCAGTATAGGGTAAGTTTAGGGTACCTACAATAATTAACAGAGAACTTAGTTTATTGTCCTAACAGGTAGATCTTAAAATAACAAAGATGTCTTACATACATAGATGATATACATGTTGCAATCTTAACGAAACTAATTTGTAATTTGTAGGCGATACGTAACGTACCCTAGAAGTTGTAGACCTAGATGTAAATACACCTAGGATATACAGCTGAGAAGAAGAAGGAAAAGATCAGTGCAAAACGACACTAATTTATTTGTATACGAGTACTCTGTCGTTGAAACATACGATTATTCTAATATGATTTTATATGACCCTTTAGCTTTAGCTATTTTTCTCCCAAAATTAGTACCTATTGTCTTTTTTTGGGTACCTCTAAAGGAAAAAAAAGGAACCCTTATAGGATCACTTTATTGTCTGTCTGTCTGTCTGTCCGTCTGTCTGTCTGTCCGTCTGTCAAGACACTTTTTAACTGGAACGCGTGGAGGTATCAATGAAATTGATATCAACTACTCAGATCTGCGGTCTCTTGTAGCTGCAAAAAATCGCACTTCTAAGTAAACGCAATCAAAAGTTGTGGACAAAAATTCTGAACCGATTAGGCTAAAATTCTGTATAATTTAGACCCCGGAATAACAGATAGGTCACTATTTATCCCGATATTCCCGCGGGAACGAAGACTACGCGGGTGAGACCGCGGGACACAGCTAGAAATATTATAAATGCGAAAGTTTGTGAGGATGGATGCGCAAAAACTACTAAATGGATTGGCTTGAAATTTAGTATGTAGTTAGCATGGACACATAGGGAGGGTACTTTTTCAGATATTCTCCAAATAAAGTATAAAATAATAGACGTACTATGTGGTTTTATTCTTTATTTTCCAATGATTTAGGTAAATTATGACAAAAAGAGTTGAAGACAGAGATAACTACGTTCAGAATACAATGATACCTATAAATAGAAGATAATATATAGAAAAGCATTGAAATTTGGACAAATTTCAATTCAAGTAATCAATACAATATTTCTGTTGTATTATACAAGAGTAATATAACAGTTTAATAATGGTGCCTAGAATTACGTGCTAGTTCGTTGCTAAGTTTTCTATGGTTTATGACAATCCAGCCTCGTCTCTGGACATTCCCCTGGTGTTCTCTCTTCGCGCGGTGAATTGATGTCAACTGTCCATCATCCTCATAAGCACGTTCGAAGTCCTGTCGAGAACCCTCCGCTGATACACAGCAAAATACTACTATGGCCAGTAGTAATACTGAAATTTTAATAATAATAACTATAATACTGTAGTATATGATTATAATAAAGGACAACTTCCACACACGGTATAATAAATAATTGGGCTATATAATAATAACCTTTCTGTAAGCACAGAATACTAATAAGGCTGTAAGACTGATCGGGCCGAATTACGGAGGCTCGATACGACGCATCGTAGGATTATTGCCGCGGCCGAAAAACGGATTTAACGGCGTCTGAGGTGCAGTAGATTGGCGGTCACTACCTACTCGTACTTGTATACAAAATACCCAGACACAAATCAAACAGACTTGCTCTTATGCACATGAGTTTTTATGTTTGTTACCTCTTCATACCAAAACTATTCGACCGATTGAACTGAAATAAGGTAAATAAATATAGCTCAAGTACAATGGAATGACACAATGGGTAGTAGCCTCCCTTTATATTATTTTTTAGAGGGTAAATCCATGGGGTGGAGCTTGTATCTACACTAATTGTTTATTTATTATTAGATAAAAATCAGTGGTTTAAAAGTTAAATAGTGTGAAAAAATATAGTAAGAGTACAATAAATTGTTTAAGAATTTACCCATCAAGTACTTCATTTTGAGACTAAAAAGGAATCCTGAAAAAAAAAAAACAGGTGGTTAACATAATATTATAATGTACATACATATTCTATATATTCATAATGTGTACTAGAGTATTATTTTCCATTATGTTTGGCTTTTGTGGACTATGAAAAGGCTTTGGATTCGATCGAGACATGGGGAATGCTTGAGTCTCTCCAGCGATGCCATAATGGCAATCTGTACATGGAAGTGTTGAAGTGCTTGTATAGAAACGCCACTATGTCGGTTCAAGTTCAGGGCCAGAGTTCGAAGGCAAACCCGTTGGATAGCGGCGTAAGCCAGGGAGACGTCATATCTCTGAAACTGTTACTGCCGCAATGGAGAATGCTTTCATGGTTCTGGAATGGCGGATTATATAATTCATCGGCGACAGATACATCGATTTGCCGACGACATTGTAGTCATGGCAAAATCGATGAAAGATCTCAGCATGATGCTCGAAGACCTGAATCGAGTTTCTCAACGGGTCAGTCTTAAAATGAGCATGGATAACACGAAGGTGATGTCTAATGCCCATATTGTGCAGACCGCAGTGTTGGTACCTTTAGGACAAGAAGTTCAACTCGGTAGGTCCAACTTCGAGAAAGAGGTCAATCGTCGAATCCAACTAGGCTGGGCAGCGTTCGGCAACCTGCGCAATGTCTTCTCGTCCAAAATACCTCAGTGCCTCAAGTCGAAGGTTTTCGACCAGTATGTGTTACCAGTAATGACTTACGGATCTGAAACGTGGTCTCTGACTGTGAGCCTTATCAGCACTCTCAAAATAGCGCCACGAGCTATAGAGACAGCTATGCTCGGGATTTCTCTGCGAGATCGAATCAGAATTGAGGAGATCCGTAGACGAATGAAAGTAACAGACATAGCCCAGCGGATCAGCAAGTTGAAGTGGCAATGGGCAGGCAACATAGCACGTAGAACTGATGGCCAATGGGGCTGTAAAGTTCTCGAATGGAGACCACAGAGGCAAGCGCAGCGTAGGAAGTCCACCCACAAGGTGGACAGACGATCTGATAAGGATGGCAGGAAAACGCTGGATGCAGGCATGGGGGACTCTGTTCACCAGTCGACGTCCTATGGCTGAGATATGGTAGATGGCAATAGGCTCGCCCCCTGTAACATAGAACCAACTACCCTTAGCAATTGTAAAAAAGTCTCATGTTCATTGCTCGTTACTTCAGTCGTTATACCATATACGGGGACTTCCCGAATATGGGCTATCGACTAATAAAAGTAAGTAGGCTATCCTTAGCTCGGTCAATATACGGCTATGTATTCCCCAAATATGGACTATCGAATAATGAAAAATAAATCGGTCGAAATACTGCATGCGCGTATTCCCCCAATACGGGCTATCGATCAATGGAAGTAAGCCTTTCCGTACCCCGCATGTGGGCCGTTTCGACTAATGAAAACTATTACATCGTGTGAAAATGAATCTTAATGACCTGCCCTGTCCTGAGCAATCCGCTTAAAACGAAGTTAATGTCGTTAGAGTTATATTCCTAGCAAATATTGTAACATGAGAGGCGAACTTATTATATAACTTCTTCCAGACAATGAGTAGGAAAAAAGTCATAGTAGAGTACATTGAGTACAGAGTGACAAAATGAGATATAAAAAAAATAGGAACTTACGGCTATTTTGTGGTAACAACACAAAAAACTAAAGGTTTCATTGTTTTTACTACATATATTTATTTAATTTCCTCCAACAGAAGCTAATGAGATTTGATATCATGCGTAAAGTTACAAATTAGACATTGAACTGAGGAAAACCATTATTGAATTATTTGTACAGGTTAAGGTAACATTACAAAATTGTATAGGGTCAAAGAATAGTAACTATTACTACGTAAAGAAGTGACACTCACCTCCCTCCGCAGGTGACGATAAAATGTTATCATTATTTCAGCCATAGGACGTCCACTGCTGAACATAGGTCTCCCTCATAGATAGTGAGAAAAAATATACCTGCATTAATAATAATAATAATAATAATAATAATATGGGACAACTTCCACACACGGTCATCTGGTCCCAAACTAGGCTAGAAGCCTGTACTATGGTAACCAGATGACTGATATACATACTTATATAAGCTTATAACACCCAGACACAGATCAAACAGACATGTTCATGCACACAAATGCTTGACCTGGCCGGGGATCGAACCCGGGGCCTGCGGCACAGAAAGCAGAGTTACTACCTTCTTAGCCAACGAGGCTGCATTGTTATTAAATTTTAATTACTTATAGTAGTTTGTAGGCTACTAAGGTATTTCTCTCTAGATTTTGGTTGTGCTGCAACAGGCTATCACTTGTATTTATATATTCACTAGCTGTGCCCCGCGGGTTCACCCGCGTTGTCATCTTATACGTGGGAATTTCGGGAAAAAAGTACCCTATGTGTTATTCCAGTGTCTAAGCTACCTACATACCAAATTTTGGTGTGAAAGAGTAAAAAACATCCATCCATCCATACTCACAAACTTTCACCTTGTAGCATATATAAGAAAAACTTTTACCCCATTTTTGGGACCCCTTAGAATGGGAATTTTCAAAAAAATTTCTAGCACACGTCCTGCTGTAGTGGTAGGCCTCTTTTGCAGGGGGCCGCTGAGGACGTACCACCACTTTGCCAGTTGTTAATCCGCCAATCAGTCATTGTGCAAACATTACTGTGTTCCGGTATGAAGGGCAATGTTACCAGCGAAATTACTGGGCATGACGAGATTCAATAACTAATATCTCAGGGTGACAGGCGCAGTGTAGTGCCGCGCAGAACTTAGAATATTAAAGCACTGGGTGGCACTGTGTCTGATATGGGCAATCATGATGCTTACTATAACGCACCTGATTTGCTCGTCTTGTTTCTCAATATCATAAAAAAACACGTCCACATTACGAAACAAAAGTAAATTTCAAGTTTCTAGGATCAGCGGTTTGGGCTCGGCGTTGCATGTCAGTGTCACTATAATAGTCAGATATTATAATATAATAGCGATGATTACTGATTTTCAAGAGCGGATATCTCCAAAAAAAAAGGGGCCGTGGGGTCACCGGCTTTAGAATAGTACCTCACCCTCTCTACCCGTGGTTGCCGTAAGAGCCGGCTAAGGGTTATGAGATCCAAAGGACGGGCAGCAGCGTCCTCTGTGTAAACTATGTATCAAACTGCGCTCGCCAACCCGCCTGCCAAGCGTGGCGAATATTGGCAACAACCCCCCTGATGGGGGAGGCCTATGTTCAGCAGTGGACTACCAACGGCTGGATGATGATGATGATGATATCTCCAAAACTTTAAAAGATATCGAAAAACTTAGCCGAGTAAAAATTGTGAAAAATTTAATCAACTTTCATTTGTGTAACATGTTCACGTCGGTAGGACGCATAGTTTCTGAGATTTAAGTGAAAATCCGAAAAATGGGACCTTCAAACCCCCCTCCCCCCGGATCAAGGGCTTCGGTCGGGGACTTTTGATATGTTCACCTCCTAAATAGTCCAAACAAAGATAAGAAGTCAAAAATTGTGTTCTAAGCATTTCTCTCTATATCTTTTCGTTGCCTGGCCTATAAACCAATATTATAATCTTATTGTCTGTATAATATTACTGTCACACCCCGGACACTCGACTCAATTCCTTTATTCCTTTATTCTCGTTATATTAGCCTTAATAAAAATATTAATGCTCTAGTGCGTAATAGCATAGTTACGTACATTTTGAAGCTAAATGCGTTGCCATAAAGTGTCACTTTATAAGCAGGTGTATTAAAATGTTACATAACTTAGAAAATTAAGGTGTAGAATAATTACAGCTCTCACATTGAAATGTTTAATTCTAAATTAAATTTCTTCTTTGAAAATTCAATAATATTCTAAAGGTCAGCTTGTGAAAAATAATAGACGTTTTATGTATGTGGCTTTTTTATTTAATTTACAATGATTTAGGCAAATTAAGACAAAGAGAGTTGAAAATAAAGATTACTACGTTCAGAATACAATGATACCAACTAATAGAAAATAATTAAAATTTGGACAGTTAAGTAATTTTTCTTCATACCATGACTTATATTATTAAAGTGTAATAGAAGCTTAAGAATAGTGGTAAGGATCATGTGCTTTGAAATTCGCTGCTAACTTTGCTTGTAGAGACGGGATTGTAATTAACCATTGATGACAATCCAGCCTCGTCTCTGGAAACCGCCCTGGGGTTCTCTCTTCGCGCGGTGAAGTGATGTCAACTCTGCATCCTCATTATCTCGTATTTCGAAGTCCTGTTCGGAACTATCAGCAGATACACAGCAAAATACTGCTATTGCCAGTAGAATAACTGAAATTTTAATAATAACTATATAATACTGTAGTAAACAACATACAAACACGTCACTCCCCTGCGTAGATGCCCTCGCAACGTCCTGGACGACCCGGACCACTCTATCGCCGCCGTCACATCGCCGGCGCTAGGCTCGCCCAATCCTAACAATATACAGTCTCTCCGTTTTCGGTACTGGTGCCGGATACCAGATCCACCAACTCACACAATCACAAAACCGACCTCGCCGGCCAGCCGGAGGTCGAATATGTCTCAGATACTTCAGATCGGTTAGTTTCTCTCCAAATAATCAAACAGATCAAACCATTGATAGGGCCCTAGGACACTCCCCAAGTCTGACCCCACGTATTCTGGCGACGGGCCACACCGAGGTTCGTACCGTCTACCTGCGCTCACCACTGCCCGGTAAAGCTGTAGAGGCCATCTGAGGCCAACAGCATAGGTCATTAAAAAAAAATACAAACACGCCCTTTTCCCAAAGGCCCTACGCCTTTAAAGGTGTACCCAGGATTCAGTCCCATAGTAGGTACACCCACATTTCGCCAGTATGTTATTGGTCCCATGTAATAGGGGGAGAGCCTATTTCCATCTACACTCCAGGCAGTAATTGAGATAATTTCTAATGGAAAAATACAATATTTAACACTTTGCCAGACCTGGGGATCAAACACTATCGATCGATCTGTAACTTATTTTTTAAACTGAATCCATTAAGTCCAAAAATACGATTTTATAATAGGACTTCTAAGCAACCTGACGCTGATGCTGCAGCAACAGGCCAAGCACTATGTCGTGAAAATATTTTTATACCAAATTTCAAAACAATCAAACCACTGAAAGTTGCTCATATTGGTTCTGCCACTAGAAAAAATCTGATAGTTTTTCAATGACCGAACCGATTTTCATAAAGCTTGCCTTAAAAAATCTCTTGATCATGAAATATATCCTTTCAAGAAATATACTAAATCATGCAGTGCACTGTGGGCCTTATCAGCAGGCTCAAAATAGCGCAACGAGCTATGGAGAGGGCTATGCTCGGAATCTCTCTGCGAGATCGAATCAGAAATGAGGAGATCCGTAGACGAACGAAAGTTATCGACATAGCCCAGCGGATTAGTAAGTTGAAGTGGCAATGGGCAGGGCACATAGCACGTAGAACTGATGGCCGATGGGGCTGCAAAGTTCTCGAATGGAGACCACGAACCGGCAAGCGCAGCGTAGGACGTCCACCCACAAGGTGGACAGACGATCTGATAAAGGCGGCAGGAACACGATGGAGGCGGGCCGCTTGCGACCGGACTGAATGGAAATCTATGGGGGAGGCCTATGTTCAGCAGTGGACGTCCTGTGGCTGAGATGATGATGCAGTGCATAGTTATACCGAAACAGTAATATTATCCAATGTTTCGCCTCCGAATTTAGACCCTTTAAAAACAAATTTAGAAAAAATCTTAAACACATGTTCGATTGTTATATCTTAGGTAATTTTAAATCGATAAAAAACATTTTAAATCATAAAGGGCTCACGTGTGTAGGATCACAGGTAGAGTTTAAGAATTAGGGGCATATTGAGTGAAAAACTTTTTTTGGACCTTTTTTGAATAAGGATTTTTAAAAATGTTTTCGATGCATACGACATTACGACACGAAGCTATATTCCAAATTACAAGTTTCTAGGATCAGTGGGCACGGCGTTGTATGTCAGTCAGTGAGTCATTTAAAAATTTTTATATTATTATAAATAACATAATATAATAATATTAATAATAATATATATATATATAATCAACCTTTCACGGTAAATGTTGGTTCAGTGAGAAGTTAGAACAATTGTTGATCCACCTATTTTACGTGTTTACTCAGCTCTGCGTCGTGCAAACTGATATACTTTGATCCGTCCTTGATGCGCGTGTGACGTCGGTGGATCTGTACTTACAGGTTTTCAACATACTCGTCATCGATTTGACCAACATTTTTTGATCCATCCAACGGTCGAAAAAATCACACTGAATATGATTACTTAGATCCAGAGTATATTTAATTTATATGCGACATTTACATAGATTAAGTGGATCCGGAGCCAAAATTGACGAATAGGTACTCGAACACAAAGCGGCAACGTCGCATTCTTCGTATGACAGAGAACCCAGTATACACTACTTCGTTAGAGTAATAAGGTAAGATATATGCGTTAGCTGCGGCGTTTGAGGATCAAACTTTTATTCCTTCACTCGTGTTTGGCAGATTTTATTGCGTAAAAACGTTTGCGCATGTTTTTGGTATCGTGTTAGTGAATTTGTGTTATTTTGTTTTTTGTCTTAGACCAATCAGAAGATGATGGTGAGTATTTTATTATCCATATGCATTTTGACTATCTATCAATTTGGAAACATGATTTTATGAATGTTTTACATTAATAAATTAATCTGGCCGTATGTGATCCCGGCTCAAATATGGGGTAGGGGGGAAGTAGAGACCGCTTCAGTGGAAAGGCACCCCTCATCCATGTTCGATACGTATGGTTATAAATAGGTACCTATTCACATTATGATACCTAAGGACTAACTTAACTACCTACCGGTTTGTAACCTCGGACGAAAAGGAGTTGCAATTATGTTTAGTTATGTGTACATTCTTAATATGCGTTTCAAATAACAATAGGACCAGTAAAGACGCTATCTTTTCACCAATGCTGCCTGCAAGAAGTCAAATCAGAATAATAAAATAGATAACCAATAACTATATGACTGGCCTTTTGGCTCTGTGGTTAGTAGCTCTGATTGCGGATCCTGAGGTAGTGGGTTCGATTTTCAACCAGGACAAACATTTTTGTGACGAACGCCGATGTTTGCTCTGTGTCTTGGCTATGTATTTCTCAGGCCTCCATACCTAGTACAGTAGGTTTTTCCTAGTTTGAGACTAGGGACTTATGTGCGAAATGTTCAGAACATTTATTTATTTTATTTAAGTACGTAAAAAGACCAAACATCCTTCTGATATTATAAATTAGAAAGTTTGTGAGGATGAATGGATGTTTGTTACTCTTTCACGTCAAAACTGTTGAACCAATTGGGCTGAAATTTGGTATGTAGGTACCTTTGACCATGGAACCATGACCATGGGCCCATGACATTAGACCATGAGATAATTATTTTCCGATATTCCGACAGGAACGATGTCAACGCGGGTGGGACCGCGAAGTACAGCTTGTACCTACATATTTACAAAAACCAGTGACCCGCCCCGGCTTCGCACGAGTAGCGGGTAGCATATGTATACCTAGAGAACGATTGAACATGAATAATTTCGTGATACATTGTATTTTTTATTTATACAACCCTATTTTTTACGTAGCCAATGGTGTACTTATGGGACTGAGTCTTGGGAACACCTCTGCCTACCCATATGGGAAAAAGGCGTGTATGTATGTTATGTTGTGATAGAGTGATAAAATCTTAATAACATAACATACAACCACGCCTTTTTCCCGAAGGGGTAGGCAGAGGTGTACCTAGGACTCAGTCCCATAGTAGGTACACCCACATTTCGTCAGTATTTATTAGGCCCATGTAATAGAGGGCGAGCCTTTTGCCATCTACCGGGCACAGTTCCAGAGTCCAGGCAGTTATTGACATAATTCCTAATGGAAAAATCCGATATTCAACACTTTGCCTGAACTGGGGATCAAACCCGGGATCTCATGATCGCCAGTGAGGCTTGTGCCCACTACGCCACTGAGGCAGTCCTAATAGATGGATGATATATTATCCGCGGACTACTTTGTAGATATTGATAAGTTCTACAAACCCCTTGTACATTACTTACCTTGTTCTTCCACCAATAGTTGTCACAGAGCAATAATTACTGCTTTGATAACATAACATAATATCAACATATGATCACGCCTTTTTCACGAAGGGGTAGGCTGAGGGGTAGCCCTGGGTACACCTCAAGGCTCAGTCCCATACTAAATACACCCACATTTCACCAGTATGTTATTGGTTCCATGTAATAGGGGCGAGCCTATTGCCATCTACCGGGCACAGTTCCAGATTCCAGGCAGTCATTGAGATAATTACTAATGGAAAAATCCAATATTTACCGGGATCTCATGACTGAGAGTCGATCATACGCCCATTACGCCACCGATATAGTCACTGCTTTGATTATTGTGACTAAACCATAATAGATGGATATAATGTCTGCCGACTATTTTTTAGATATTAATAAGTACTACAAACCCATAATACATTATTTTATTCAACCATCAATAGTTTTCATAGCGTACGTAAGTAAATTAATGATTATTTTGCTGTTTTTTACGGATCCCTAATTTTTTGCAATTTCTTTTATAGTCATTGTTACTCACATGTATACTAATATTATAAAGAGAGAAACTTTGTTTTTTTGTTTGTAACGAATAGGCTCCGAAACTACTGGACCGATTTTAAAAATTCTTTCACTTATGGATAGCTTAATTCAGTGTGAGTGCCATAGGCTATATGAGATTTTGAAAAAAAATAGGGATCCGTAAGAAAACTGCAATATTGTGAACCAAGGTGTCACATAATATAATTACCATATTCATAAATTTGCGTGCGCTGTGAAATCCATTGATGGTAGAATAATATAATGTAGGGGTTTGTAGTACTTATCAATATCTACAAAATAGTTCACGGAAATTTTATCCATCTATTTTGGTTTAGTCACAATAATCGAAACAGACATTATATGCATACGCTGTGAAAAGTATTGGTGGTAGAATAAAGTAATGTACTAGGGGTTTGTATAGTAATTATCAATACCTACAAAACAGGATACATGGATTTTATCCATCTTTTTTGGTTTAGTCATAATAAACGAAACAGTGATTATTTTTCATGCGGTGTGAAAACTATTGGTGGTAGAATAAAGTCATGTACTAAGAATTTGTAGTACTTATCAATACCTACAAAACAGTATACATAAATTATATTCATCTTTTTTGGTTTAGTCACAATAATCGAAACAGTGATTATTTTTCATGCGATGTGAAAACTATTGGTGGTAGAGTAAAGTAATGTACTAGGGGTTTGTAGTACTTATCAATACCTACAAAACAGTATACATAGATTATATCCATCACTCCTGTTAAACGTCCACTATACCTACTTCTACTACCCGTGCGAAGCCGGGGCGGGTCGCTAGTTCATAAATAAAATAATGTTTTAAACAAACAAACATATAGAGAAGCGTGTAATTTGTGCAGTTTCAAGATACTTTAATTCATTAAATATTGAATTTTTTTCATACAAATTTTCAACCCTTATTTTTGCCCTAGGTGTTGAATTTTGATAAACCTTATTAAAAACGGATTTAATTCAATACATTTTTAAATTATTTTTGCTAAGGTAATCTCAAAAATAAAACTCACTATACAATTTTTGCACCCCTATATTTCGCGCATACGGTTGTTTTTAAAGGAACCGTGAAACACGTATGTAATTATTTATTAAAACGAGGCTTCATGTAGAATTTGAAGTAAATCAGCTGAATATATTTTTATTTTCATCATACATTCATACAAACTTCCAACCCCTATTTAACATACTTAGGGGTGGAATTTTGAAAAATCCCTTCTTGTTACTTGTCTAGGTTAATAAAATAATCTTCTGTCCAAATTTAATCAACATTGGTATGGTAGTGTTGGCCCTGAGTTGATGAATCAGTCTGTGAATCACTATCTCTCTCATTATATAATTCTACTTATAGAAGTATAGATTTCAGAAGTTTTGTTTAGTGACGTCGCAGCATAAGATGGGTCCTATTGTTATTTGAAATGCATAGTAGGTACCGATACTGTATTATGCGGGGTTAATTTTTATCATCCCGAATAATCTCTGACTGCCTCGGTGGCGTAGGGGGCGCATGCTCAACTGCCAATCAAGAGGTCCCGGGTTCGATCCCCAGGTCAGGCAGTGTTAAATATTGGATTTTTCCATTAGGAATTATGTCAATAACTGCCTGGAGTCTGGAACTGTGCCCGGTAGATGGCAATAGGCTCGCCCCCTATTACATGGGACCAATAACATACTGGCAAAATGTGGGTGTATCTACTATGGGACTGAGTCCTGGGTACACCTCTGTCTACCTCTTCGGGAAAAAGGCGTGAATGTAGGTATGTTATGTATAATTTTAGAGATTTTCCTACTCATGAAAACAAACAACTTTTATTAGAGAACTAAAGATGAGATCGCGAAAAATTGCATCTGTTCCATTCAAAAGTGCTAAAATATTTAATCAAAACGTACCTATATATAACAGCTGATATTTTTCGCGATTTCAGTTTTGGTCCCACATTATCTGGGGTCAAACTCAAACTCATTTTATCCATAAAAAATAATTACACGTCTTGTTTTATTTTATAGTATTAAAATAATCTTCATTATTACAATGTCAAAAATGATATTAAAAAAAAAAAAGTCTAGTAGAACTAGTATTAAAAGCATTCAAAATGAGTTAATTGATAGGTATTTGTATACCTATCAATTAACAAAGAGAACATCATATACCTATATCCTACGTAATATCCTACTACAGTCCTAAATAACCCTATATTATTAGTTTGGGACATGTCCTGTAGGATTTGATAGAACCAATTTTGATCGTTTTTAGGGTTTCGTACCGCAAAAGGAAAAAACGGAACCCATATAAGATTACTTTTTGTCCGTCTGTCTGTCCGTCCGTCCGTCTGCCTGTCAAGACCCTTTATTTCTTTATTCTTTTATCCACCACCGCCCACCGACCCCACTCTCTCCGCCTCCACCACAAACTCAGCTTGATCCACCTCCTACCCCGTTCTTCCCGCTTCCACTATCTCCGACTTCACCACAAATTCCGCTCCGCCTCCTCCGCTTCCGTTTACGTTACCACCTTCACCACAAACTACGCTGTCTCCGTTCTCAGACTTCTAGAAGTAGAATTATATAATGAGAGAGAGAGAGTGATTCACAGACTGATTCATCAACTCAGGCAAGGGCGTCGCCAGCCGATGATCAAGGGGGGGCTAGACAAGGAATTTTACCCAAATTCACTATAGATATACAAACGGTATTTGCCTGTATACAATTTACAATTACAAATTTCTATGAAACAGAAAAGCCATACAATTTTGTAGTTTTTTTTTTTATGAAATAGGGCCCAGATGGTTCTGTATTTATAAATACGTGTCTATATGGTATGGCGGCACTTGAATGTCAACATAGACAATAAAGGCTAAATTTTCTCGATCCTCTAGGGGGGGGCAGCAGCCCCCCTTTCCCCCCCTTGGCGACGCCCTTGAACTCAGGGCCAACACTACCATACCAATGTTGATTAAATTTGGACAGGAGATTATTTTATTAACCTAGACAAGTAATAAGAAGGGATTTTTCAAAATTCCACCCCTAAGTATGTAAAATAGGGGTTGGAAGTTTGTATGAAAAATAAAAATATATTCAGCTTGAGTGTGTTTTAGCCACACTTGCCAAATTCAAGTTGGTGGATGTCAAATTTGATGGTCTCCGACTACCTATAAGGTGTTTCAAAGTCAGCCGGGACCGATGGCTTAACGTGCTCTCCGAGGCACGGATGAAACTCGTTGTGTAAATAACTGCCACCCATCCAAGTGCCGGCCGTACCTAGTGTCGCTTGACCTCGGTTACCGGCTGATACCTACTAGTAGCCGCCATTTGGCCACGAGCGCCTCGACTACATTTCTCACACATACATTCACGTCTTTTTCCCGAAGGGGTAGGTAGAGGTGTACCCAGGACTCAGTCCCATAGTAGATACACCCACATTTATGTTATTGGTTCCATGTTTTTTTTTTTATTATGATAGTGAGTAACAAGACGAGCAAAGAGCACGAGTAAGCATCATGATTGCCCATATCAGACACAGTGCCACCCAGTGTTTTTAAATTCAAAATTCTGCGCGGCACTGCACTGCGCCTGACACCCTGAGATATGAGTTATTGAATCTCATCATGCCCAGTAATTTCGCTGGTAATATTGCCCTTCATACCGGAACACAGTAATGTTTGCACATTACTGCTTGGCGGATGAATAACTGGCAAAGGTGTGGTATTTCCCCAGGCGGCCCCCTGCAAAGGAGGCCTACCTCTACAATTTCAATAATACTATATTATGTACCTATTATGGGTACCTATTTACCTATTACCTATCCTATTGTCATCTACCGGGCACAGTTCCAGACTCCAGGCAGTTATTGACATAATTCATGCATACATACATACATACAGTCACGCCTTGTTCCCGGTGGGGTAGGCAGAGACTATTTCCCTCCACTTGCTACGATCCTGACATACAACTTTCGCTTCGTTCACTGACATAATTCCTAATGAAAAATTCAATATTTAACACTTTGCCTGACCTGGGGATCGAACCCGGGACCTCTTGATTGGCAGTCGAGCATGCGCCCTCTACGCCACCGAGGCAGTACATTTCTGTGTAGTTATTTCTAGTTTATATTTTATTTTCATATGGGCTGGCTAGTTTTTCCTACAGGGGGTTCTGAAAAGTGAGTACAACCAATATACGAGAATGTTATAAATGTCTTCGTAGTCATACTGATATGACAAATTAGTATGACCACCTGAAATCCGCTATTAGCCGTGGTGTTGTCAAGTTGTTGAATTATCCGTTTAATCGGTAGCTTCATAGCTTGTACACACGAAACGGCAACGTCGCGGCTGCTTTTAGCCAATCCGATCGTTTGCTGTGCTCTGATTGGCTCATTTAAATAAGATCAACATTTACCGTAACCATCGCACGGTGGATTCGTATATCGGATCAACTTCGACGAACGCGAGGAAGCAGTCACGTGAGTGTAGATGTTGATCCGGTTGGAGCCACATTAGTTACTAGAGATGCATATTAGATCAACAAAAGGCGCCGGATCAACATACATTTTTGGATCAACAAAGTGCTCGCGTGAAGTCGCGTGAGATCAACATTTACCGTAAAGAGATCTCTATATATATATATATATATATATATATATATATCATTGTTTATTTTTTAATAGATAAAAATATATCAGTGGTTTAAAAGTTTAATGATGTAAAAGTAATATATAGTAAAAGTACATTAAATTGTTTAAGAAATTACCCATCGAGAACTTCATTTTGAGACCAAAAAGGAAACCTGCAAAAAAGAAACAGATGGTTAACGTAATATTATTATGTACATACATACCTACCTAATTTATATAATTATTATCTAAATTAGGTATATTTATATATTTATTTTGCTATTCAACGTGGCAATGCCGCCAGTATCTTGGGTACACTGCGATCTGACAGTGGTTTAGAGCACTTGGATTTTCTATAGGCTGACATGTCGCCCTGTGGATTTTCAAAGTGTTCTATGGTATAGTTTATTTATTCAGGGTAGATAGTAAGTATTGTTTAGTCTTTTTCAATAAAGGCACTATGCCCCATTTAAAAAACAAATATAATCATAATGTAGTGTAGGTTGTATCTGACAGCCTCGGTGGCGTAGTGGGCGCAAGCTCGACAGCCGATCATGAGGTCCCAGTTTCGATCCCCACGTCAGGTTGTGTTATTGGCTTTTTCCGGTTGGAATTATCTCAATGACATCCTGGAATCTGGTGTACCTATTATTTATTTATTTGTTTATAATTCAGCACAAAGCTAGGACTAACTTAATGCTAGTGTAGCATTTTCTACCAGTTATCCTAAAAACTAGAGAAAATGTAACAGACATTGGGATAGGATCTTATTTATAAGACTGAGTACACCTCTCAGAAGAGTATAACGGAACTTACAGGTATTTTGTGGTAACAACACAAAAAACTAGTTTTCATAATTGTACTCCTTATATATATTTAATTCCACCCAACAGAAGCTAATGCGATTTGATTTAACTCGTCGATTTAGAAGTCAACCATTTAATTGAGGAATTTCAATATTAAATTATGTATACATAAAAATATATTATAATATGTAATACGTATTACAAGCTTGTACAGGGTTATTGATAATAAGCTAGCTTTAAGATTTCACACATCAACAAAAATCCAATTCGATTTTATTCAACCAAACTCAACTCTATATTTGCGAAAAATATCTGTTGCTACATAGAAAATACCTTCATTATATTACATTGTGATACAAATAATGTGTACTAAGTGGAACATTACGTACGAGGCGGTATTGTTCGCGCGAACCGTCGGGTCGACTCGAGCGAGAACGCGAGAGATGCATTATGTTCATTGCACACACGCTTCATTGCACCACGTTTGTCAACACACATATTTACTTGTTATCACCATCATCATCTCAGCCGTTTGTAGTCCACTACTGAAAATAGGTCTCCCCGGTAAAGGAGGGGGGGGGGGGGGGGGGGGGGTTTCCAATACTCGACACACTTGGCAGGCGGGTTGTCGAGCGCAGTTTGATGTTTTTTTTTGCAGAGGACGCTGCTGCCCGTCCTCTCAGCCGGCTCTTACGGCAACCACGGGTAGAGAGGATGGATCACTATTCTAAAGCCGGTAACTCCACGGTTAACTTACTTACTTGTGTTGTTATTAAATTATTCCAACTTTATATCATATGAGTTTTTATTTTATTTATTTAATGAGTACAGCCACATTATACATATACATTTTTTGATAATTTTAATTTTACATAGTCAAGTCTTATATGTATAACAATATGTAGGCGTACATAGCATTCGCCATAGAGCTTGTTACTAATTAAATATTATATGAGTGAATATAAACAATTGGAAAAAACTTAAATGATATGAATGAATACAATTAATAATACAGTTCATAGTCCAACTACTGCGATTAAGTACGAATCCGCCTACCAAGCGTAGTGATTACGGCAATAATATCCCCCATATGAATAGCTTAGGCATTCTATGGGGTAGGCCTATATTCAGCAGTGGATGTCTTCCGGCTGATGATGTGATGTGTGTGACGAACCACAAATCTTTGACGGTTGTTTGTAGACCACTAGGCATTGCCCTCTAGATTTTGGTTGCAACAGGCTATCACTTGTTTCGTCGCTCAGTTGGTATGAACGCAGGGTCAGCTCTACGTAATGTTTTTCTTCCTCACCGAAAACTTAAACAAAGTTAATTTTTTATGGTCACATGGTCTATTTTATTTTAGAAAACTTACTTTTTTGCTTACAATTAATAATTTAGTGATGTTAATTGTAGTCTGCAACAGCAGCCGGCTGTAATTATGAATTTATTAGAGTTCGAAAAAAAAAGAACGTTAATAATTATAAAACACCTTCCTTGATGGACAAAATGAGGAATAGTGCGATAAGGGAACGCTGTGGCGTGGTAGAAGATGTAGTGACAAAGATAGAGAAAGGAATGCTGAGGTGGTTCGGGCATGTGGAGAGGATGGATGAAAGGAGATTAACGAAGGCCAAGTCAAAAGTACCTACAACCGACGAGCATGTATGAAAAATGTCATGAAAGTAAACGAAGCGAAAGTTGTATGTCAGGATCGTAGCAAGTGGAGGGAAATAATTATAGTCTCTGCCTACCCCACCGGGAACAAGGCATGACTGTATGTATGTATAATTATAGAACATAACTGTGTCGAAAACAAATCAAATATTTTGGTAATATAATAATTGTCAAAGCAAATAGTATTTCAATAGGAAGTTTAATAATAAAGTGTGTTTTTTATGATATGTGTTATCGAGCCATTATGGTCACTGTCAAGAAAAAAAAAATTATAACTACTAACTATTATTATTAATTCATTTTTACAAAACACTAATAGAAATCTTTTAATGTTATAAATACCTCAGCTGTCGATGGTCAAACTATAGCCACGAGCACCTACATTACGCAACTATGTATAGGTACAATACTCATTCATTAGTGTTAAGTGAATCACAGAATGTAAAATTAACGACCTAATAAACTCCAAAATATATTCTTAGAGAATATTCTTATTTAATAATAGCATATATGTAACGATTTTCGTTTTATTAAAATATATTTATTACAATAGCCAATATATTCTTAAAAGAAATCATTTTATATTTTTATAGATCTAATCGCTTGATATACAATCTAAAAGGAGAGAATAAAAGTGCCTCCACGGTAGCTCAACTGGTAGAGTGCCGGCCCCACGGAATGGTGCGGAGGGTGCATGGTTTGAATCCCGCCCGTGGGTGAAATTTTTCTATTCATTTTAGATTGTAAGAAATCTTTTATTTAATCTTTAACGTTACCCACTAAGAAGCGGAAGCAAGAACGACTGATATTCATTGTTATCATGTTTTCCATTACGTCCAGTCTTAATTGTATTCAGTAAGGTAACAGGAATCAACAGTGTTATAACTTTGAAGCCAGAATTGGTTCTAATATAGTAGTAGTATTGTGAAGTAAGTGCATTTTGAATAATTTGCTTGATTATCATAGTGATTTCGTTTGCTAATTGCAAATCCAAATTGTTTATTGCTTAGAAATCAGGTACTGCGCAGGGGGTTTCGTCAGTACATAATGTCAGTGAAACAGCTTCTTCTGAGACCAACAATAGTATTACTGAAAAATATATATAATATACAACGGAAGCCTCCTTAAGTGAGTAACAGAAAAATGTTTTAAAAATCCATATGCATTGATCTAACCTGCAATAAATGTGACTTTTTTTCCATTCTAAAAATAAAACACTATTATTGTTAGTAACCACTATTTACAGGGTAAAGTGAGAAGTGCGTAAAGTGCGCTCTCTCGCTCATTCTGAACAATATAAAATTGCCGTTTGGGTCTCTATATTTGGAACTCTTTGTTCCAAAAGGCTTTGTTTGTAAGAGGTGATATTAATTCCCTTAAAAAAATCTGTAATTCCTGTCAGTAGATACGTGCAGACCGACCCAAAAATGGAGTCCATTTAACAAAAATATTCTTAATGACTTTTCTTCACTAAAAAATTTAACCCCTCTATTGTTAATACAGCTAAAAGGTGACTCGAAGTCACATAAGTACCTAGCCTACCAAAGGCCAAATCCGTTTTATTTTAACTAATTAAACTGGAGTTTATAACAAGTAATTATGAGATTAAAGATATTAATTGAACAAAAGATAATTAGGCAAGCGTGTAATTAATTAACCAAAACATTGACTAACTACTAGTGACTGGTAACAAGTTAATAACTTATTATAGGATAATTTGACTTATTATCTGGAATAACTTTGTACTATGGAGCCATGTTTACAATAGCGATAAAAAAATCAGATGTTTATTATAAGTTGTTCCAAAATTAAAAAAAATAATTATAACCCTATGAGAAGATGTTCACCTAGGACGATTTAACCACCAAGCCGGTAGATGGCAATAGGCTCGCCCCCTATTACATGGGACCAATAACATACTGGCGAAATGTGGGTGTATCTACTATGGGACTGAGTCCTGGGTACACCTCTGCCTACCCCTTCGGGAAAAAGGCGTGAATGTATGTTTTGTTGTATAAATATAAAGTTAATAATTATAATATGTAAAAGATAGAAGATTTCAATAAGCGCTACGTGTTATAAGTTTGACAGACTATTTATTTTCATAATAATCACCGCTCACAACCGGACTGGATGGAAATCTAAGGGGGAGGCCTATGTTTAACAGTGGACGTCCTTTGGCTGAGATGATGAATAATCACTGACTTTTTTTTAAATTTCATAATGGTTTTGCCATACATACCTACAATCTTACTGCGTAAATGAGGCAAATCGCATAAATATATCGTAGTCAATGAAACCAATAAATTTAATAAAACAGATTTTATTAGAGCGTGTCAAAAAGGAATTTCAATACTATTGAATCATAACAGATGAAAGGGAGCGAACGCGAGAGAATTGAATTTCTATTAGATGACATTGATCCTGGTCACTGCGCCATTTTATATCTCGGTAGTTCCGTTTCACCATAAACCAATCAATAAATAAGAAATTGCATAGCGTGGTATGGAGCGCTACGCGAGGGTGTCAATGAATTTAAATAGATAGGAAGTATAAATACCTAAGGCCCACTTGCAAGTTTGTGCGTTAATGTTATTAAGTCGGTGTTAATCACACAGTAATTTTATGTTATAATGTATTTGCACCATCAACATTTAGGAGAAAAACTCTTGAAAATTTAACGATCTATAAACTATCTTTAAACACAGGATTTTTATAAACTCTAGGTTTATTTATTATATAACTGTAATTTGCATGTAAGTGCGGCTTAGTGCAGTAATAATACTTACAAATCTATACTATTATATAAAGAGAGAAAGTGATTCACTGACTGACTGACTCATCAACCCAGAGCCAAAACTACTGGACCGATTATGATGAAATTTGGACAATAGATTATTTTTACAGTCTAGACAAGTAATAATAAAGGATTTTTCAAAATTTAACCCCTAAGTGTATTAAATAGGGGTTGAAAGTTTGTATGGAGTAGACTTAATTTTTCAGCCGATTTATTTCAAATTTTGTAAACATTCTAAAATGAAAATTATTAAACACGTGTTTCAGCGTTTTCAAAAATTTTAGCCCTTATATGGAAAAATAACGTATTAAAGTTTGTTATGAATATTTTAGTTCCAAAAATGCTCGCTAGATGGTGCTACAGGAAAAATTAGAACGCGCTGACAATATTTTCTTGCAAGACGTAAATAGGTACCCTAATGCAACATTTTAAGTAATTTATTTCCAACATGCATAATAAGCGTAATAGATATAACGTTCTGCAAATAATTTAAACGCGATTCTGATTACGCTTAAATTGGGCTGCAACGACATCGAATTATCGATGCTCTTAGATGCTTTCAGTGTTTCCTTAATCCGTATACCGTATTCGTTTCCAGATTATGATTATGACTGAGTAGCTGCCGGCCTTTGTTTTTTGAATTTAGATTAGATTAGATAACACTTTTATTGATACCACAATACAAAAAATTAACAAAATAAAACTTAAAAACTAAAACGTGAGAAACAATAATTGGCGGTCTTATCGCTCAGAGCGATCTCTTCCAGACAACCATTCGAAAAGAGGAAAGACATATATTGGAAAGACGGTAAATACATTGGACATATATTGGTCTGTATCTGAATTTTTGTTTGTAATGAATAGGCTCTGAAACTACTGGACCGATTTAAAAGAGTTATTTCACTTATGGAAAGCTTAATTCAGTGTAAGTGACTTAGGCTATATGAGATTTTGAAAAAAAATAGGGATCCGTAAGAAAACTGCAATATATTGTGAACCAAGGTGTCACATAATTACCTAATATATTCATTAATTTGCGTGCGCTGTGAAATCTATTGATGGTAGAATAAAATAATGTAGAAGAGGTTTTTAGTACTTATCAATATCTACAAAATAGTCCACGGTCATTTATATCCATCTATTTTAGTTTAGTCACAATAATCGAAACAGTCATTATATGCATGCGCTGTAAAAAGTATTGGTGGTAGAATAAAGTAATGTACTGGGGGTTTGTAGTACTTATCAATACCTACAAAATAGTCCATATGCGTAGTTTATATGCGGCATGAAAACTATTGGTAGTAGAAATAATGTACTAGGGGTTTGTAGTAGTAGTAGGTACTTATATATCTACAAAATATAAGTGCGCGGTAAATTTGTACATCTGTTAAGGTTTGGTCACTGTAACAGAAATAGTCATTGATTTGTGCGCGCTGCGTAAACCATTAGGGTTATATCTATAAAAATACAATGTATCACGTATTTACTCCTGTTAAAACACTGACTGCTACCCGTGCGAAGCCGGGGCGGACCACTAGTCTATTATATTCTGGTTCTTATGTCTTTAGGCCTCCGAGTCCGCCAATACGATTCACGACCTATAACATTAAAAGAACGGATGATCTAATTAAAAAATATATAAAAGGGCGAAAAATTTTTTGGCTATCTATTTTTACTAACCTATATTATAATCTTGAAAAAAAAAAACATATCTGAATGGATTCAAGACATTTATATGAAGATATCCATCAGGTTTTATGTTCGATAATAATTATATTCAATGATTTAGTTTTTATGGTGAGGTAGAATTTAATTTTCGCAATTCTCAAAAATATTTTTAGTTATGTAATTTGTGTTCAGTTTAAAAGAAATCAGGCTCAAAAGGGTGCAAAAGGTGCTTGTAAGTATTACAATTTTTTTAGCATCTTTGATATATTTTGAAATACCTATTACAAATACGTGTGAACGATGGTATTCTTGTTCTCAGTAGATAATAGTTATAAGTATGGAAACGATTGGGCTAAAATTTGTATATCGACAGCTTAGACCCTGATATAACACATACAATACTCCAGGAGGTGAAGCCAAGGAGCGAAGCTAGCTAAGATACTTTCATAAATTTTCACTACTCTAAGAACTTGATAAGACTTCTCTAAGTATCTTCCAGTAATCTCATTATAGCGGTTCACAAAAGCGGGGATTTTTGGTTTGTTGTTGTTTACAAGAACAAAGGTCGTCACGGACATCTGTTAGTCTAATTAGATCGCATTCATTGTGCTAAGATATTATCTTGGTTCCCTTCGCTCGTTGTTTACGAGGTTTTAAGCACTTAGAATATGATTTATTTTCTTCCTAATTATTTTTAACCAGATGTGAGCGCGTATTTTTCTCTTGGGAGCTAATTTGAGCTGATGGAAGGATTCCGTGCCTCGCAATTTTATTGATAAGCCTGAGTAATTTTTCATAACTTCAAAAAAATTATTTTATTATCAATGTTAGAGGTAAGCTGTTAAGTGGAGTTTACAACGATTTTATTGAGTTTTACCTCTTTGTTGTTCTTTGTTTGGATAAATCTGGTAATTAAAATTTTACCCATTTTTTGTCGACAGATTGTTCTGATATTTGTTATACACCTATGAGCTTTCAAAATTTTTTTTTTATTACTGTATAGGCTTGGCTATACTGCAGTACTTGACTGCAGTCTCACCTGATGGCAAGTGACGACGCGGTCGACGATGGTGCGTGCTTGCCTAGAAAATACCTATTCACTCTTATAGATGTTGTACCTGTTTTGTTGATTATGCGCAGCTTTTTTTTTCCATTCATTGAAGTGAAAGAGCAGAGATAGGTATATTATACCCGGTTGTCAGAAAGTGATAAACGCAGGTTCACAAGTACGTGAGCAGCAAACCGTAACATCGGCGCAAGTCGAGGTGCGACTGACATGACTCAAACCAATTAGCTTGACCAAAGTTCGCCAAATCAGGGTAAAACGCATCTTCCTCAGTTTATATAAAGGTTCATTGGTATACACCGTAATTTTTGATAAATTATGACGTAAGTGCAATCTCCTTTCTTTTTCTATAAAAAAATAAAAATGTAAGGCTTTCATTAGCATGCATTTATTAAATAATTTATTTTTCTACACAGTACCTAATTAATTTGCGAAGGATCGCAGTTTTACTCAGGTGATAAGACGAAAAATTCACTTGGTAAAAATGTAGAGTTTATTCAAAAATGTTATTGACATAGTTTACATCATTCTCCAATTTTCAGGATATTTTATGAACGAATAAATTATTTTCGGAGGTAACTGTGAGAAAATCGATTTGGTCAATGTTTCTTAATACTCGTATTGTATCAAATAGCTTGATTTGTCCGCTTATTTGGTCCATTTCTATTTGGCGGTATTTAGAATCTGCTAGTCACGATTTATACCTATGCATTTACGAGTTAAAATATTTCAAGACATTGTAACCGTGCGCTATTGAGATATGGAATCTGAAATAATAACAGGTGGGTACCCCCGCTATTATCCGTATTAGTAAGTTGAAGTGGCAATGGACAGCAGGGCTTGTCTGACGTAGAACTAATGGCCGATGGGGCTGTGTGGTCCCACGGACTGGCTAACGCAACGTAGAACGTGCACCCAAAAGGTGGACAGATTATTTACTAAATACAGCTGAATGAAAGGCACTTACGACCGGAGTAGATGGAAATCTATGGGGATGGCCTGCAGTGGACGTCCTACTGCACAGATAATGATTATTGTAACCTTGACCTGATATTGCAGCATCAAATTCAGATGGGTCAATAGTCAAATTTATTATTGTGTTTGGGTTTAATTGAATCGTCTCAATGAATAGGAGGGGCATGATATAATTATAGATGGTAGATCAAGATTTGGGCACAAAGGAATTTATACCGGGGTATTTAAACTATTAACTTACTTGTACTTATTTAATGACAGCCTCGTTGGCTCAGATGGTACTAATCTACTTTCTGTGCCGCAGGTCCCGGGTTCGATCCCCGGCCAGGTCAAACATTTGTGTGCATGAACATGTCTGTTTGATCTGCGTCTGGATGTTATAAGCTTATATAAGTATGTATATTAGTCATCTGGTTACCATAGTACAGGCTTCTAGCCTAGTTTGGGACCAGATGACCGTGTGTGGAAGTTGTCCCATATTATTATTATTATTATTAATGGTCTATGAAGTCCTAAGTATATTAAATTTACACTCCTAGAACAAGAATATTTAGTTTTCAGTTCCGATTTTTAGTGTCAAAAACAACATGCACAGTGCACCGCCCTCCCACCCGCAAAATTGCATGCAAAGAGGAAATGCTATTAAGTATTATTGTTGTTAGTGACACCATTCATATATCGACACGTGTTTCGCTCCTCGAGATGTTACCTCGCTGAACGCTGAACCCAGAAAGCTCTCTGGGTTCTGGGTTCTGGGTTCAGCGTTCAGCGAGGAAACATCTCGAGGAGCGGCGTCGTACTAACATTTGTCGCCCTTACAGCGGAGTCAGAGTCTATTTCCTGATAATGCGTCGAGTAGACGCGAAACACGTGTCGATTTATGAATGGTGTCACTAACAACAATAATACTTAATAGCATTTCCTCTTTGCATGCAATTTTGCAGGCGGGAGGGCGATGCACTGTGCATGTTGTTTTTGACACTAAAAATCGGAACTGAAAACTAAATATTCTTGTTCTAGGAGTTTGCAATGGAGTTCCGAAAAGTAACGCCAAATTCAATCAATTTAATTTACACTGTTTTGATCTAATCAATCCTAAAAAGATCTGAATAGACTCTGTGTTAATCACGATATGCGTACGCAAGTAGTGAGTGGAAAGGTGGAAGATTTGACTTGACCTAGCAGCAGGAAGGGAAGGAAGATGATAGATATAAATATGTCATATTATATAGATAAAACTTTGTTGTACACCTTACAAAGAACATAATATTGTCATGAAAATAGAGTAGGTACAGTAAGTCTTAGGCTAGTTCAAGTGGCAGTCTTATCGCTTAAAGCGATTTCTTCCAGACAACCGAATGGAAAGGAGTGGAATTATGAATGTTGATACATACATACAATAACGCCTTGCTCCCGTTGTGGTAGTCAGACACTATTTCATTCTACTTGCTACGATCCTGAAATACAACTTTCGCTTCTTCCACTTTCATCCCATTCTTCATGCATGCTCGTCGGTTGTTGGTACTTTTGTCCTGGCCTTTCCTTAAAATAACATCAACTTGTTCATGAAAGGTACGCCAGATGCCTAGGTTGATCACTACCGACTAGACCATTCACACTCGCCTTATAAATCTCCTTTGTCAATGTACTTTCGTCCATCCTCTCCACATGTCCGAACCACCTAAGCACTCAGCAATCCTTTCTCCATCTTTGTCACTACATCTTCTAACACGCCACAGCGTTCCCTTCACACACACATCACACTATTCCTCACTTTGCCCATCAAGATCACTCCACTCATACTTCTCATTTTCACAGCATTAATCTTACTTTCATGCTTCTACTGCCAGACCCAACATTCACTAATATACATAAGTGTGGGGTATAAGCAATAAGCACCCCTCTATGGACAGCGAGTCGTGCCATTTGAGACATATTCTGACTGTTCAAAAAGGTATGCAATGCCCCATTCACTTCATTTCCTGCCAAAACTGTTATTTCAATGTCACATTCATACTTCCAATCCCTTGTAAACTTTGAACCCAGATATAAAAAACTCTTTTACTTGTTCCACTCTTACTCCATCAATCAGTTGTCAGAAGAATGTATGACAATTACAAATTGTCATACATTCTTCTCTTTCAAAAACCATTACTTTCGTCTTGCTTACATTCACTTTCATCCTTTTGCTTGTTAAAGCAACATTCATAATATTAACCATCGTTTGCAAATCCTTCTCTGATGATGTTGATGACTGTACAGATATCAAATTAATGGACTTTCAATATCTAAGTTTATTGATCTGTACCTAAGTATTAATATTTTGATAATATTGGGTCCAATAATAATACTCGTAATTATCGTCCAACAGTTCTCGATAGATTGAAATGAACATTGAATTGGCTAATGTGTAGTTCAGTACTTGGGCTCAAATTGGTCATTTCAAATTGAATTCAGGTCTAGATCCAAGTTAAGCCAATGTGCGCCGCCAATTAAACAATATTCTAAACATCAACTCAAGTGATAAAATTAGTCTCGCGTTCCCCAACTTGTTGTTGCTTCTCTTTCAGCCCATTTCGAATTGAATTAGAAATAATTTAATTCGGAGATTTCTCGCGTTCATCGTTAATTAATTATCTTGTCCTTTTGAGATTCCGTATCAGAAAACTTTGTTTTCATTAGTTAACATCTTTCAAGACATTTTTAATAAAACGTCGCATAGAATTGTTCATAAAGATAATTAAACTCTTTCCTAGCAAATGGCTACATTTTATTAAAGTCTACGAAACAAGAGGTTACTTATAAGCCTATGTTACCAGAATTCACGCACAAAACATGCAATTTTGTACCCTAAATTAATTAGGCAAAAAGTCATTACAGCAAGGTTTATTAGGGATGCACAAAACATGAAGCCTTCGCGCCAGGGTTGTTACAAAAAGGTAATTCTACAAGATTACAGTGAAACCTTTATTTTACTCGTTTATATTATTTTTTGCATGCTGCTGCAGTATATAAATTAAATCCAGGTTAATAGAAAGGGAGATATTTTTGTATTAAAATGATTTTTATTGAATGCAATGTAAGGCATGTTATTTTTTTATATTGAGTAAAAAGACGAGCAAATCAGGTGCCTGATGGTAAACATCATGATCAGTGCCACCCAGCGTTTTATAATTCTAAATTCTGCGCGGCACTGCACTGCGCCTGTCACCCTGAGATATTAGTTGTTGAAACTCATCATGCCCAGTAATTTCGCTGGTAACATTGCCCTTCAGACCGGAACACAGTAATGTTTGCACATTACTGCTTGGTGGATGAATAACTGGCAAAGGTGTGGTACTTCACCAGGCGGCCTCCTGCAAAAGAGGCCTACCACTAAAACATGTTACATGTTCTAATACCCATATTTAATTATTATTATCTCACTTTTACTACATTATTAATTAATTTTATAACCATATTATTATATGACTGACTCTTGCGATTGAAATCCTGTTTCATCTAGCAAACGTTGATATATATATATATTACCTATAAATAACATTAAGGTATGTTTTTGACCCCCGCGCTGGGCCTCACAGCGTAGGGGGGCGTCCCCTAGGTGGCGGATGGGGGAATGATCTGTAGCACAGCTTAGCTAGCTACCAGGCTAAGTCCGATGGACTCGCTGACCAAAGTAGGATGTGGTCCTCCAGCAATATGGGGGTTGTGCGGCGGGTTAACTCCTCGCCCACGGAAAAAAGCATTTGTTACGAGACCGATAATAAGAAGAATACGATCCGATCCCAACACAAACGACAAACGGCGTGGTTTAATGGACTTACGATTAGCCTCATGGAATGTGAGAAGCCTCTATAGACCCGGCGCCATATATCAGGTCGCTAGAGAGCTGCAAAGATATAAAATCGGGGTAGCAGCCTTCCAGGAAGTACGGTGGCCTGGTAGTGGAGAGTGTATGCTGGACAATGGCGGAATACTATTTTATAGTGGCACCGACAATAGCAAACATATGAACGGGGTAGGCTTCATAGTCGACAAGAACTTTTTCTCATGTGTAACGCTGTTCAATCCTGTATCAGATAGAATATGTGTTATGCGCATTAAGAGTAAATTCTTCAATATAACAATAGTGAACGCATATGCACCGACTGAAATGTCAGATGAAAGCCAGAAAGACGCTTTTTACGATGAACTGGAGAGCGTTTGCGATAATATTCCCGAATATGACGCAAAGATCCTGATTGGAGATTTTAATGCCAAAATAGGTACAGAGGAGGTATTTAGGCCTATGATTAGAAAATACAGCAAACACGACAGATCTAACGACAACGGAGTGCGATTAATCAGCTTCGCCACATCAAAAGCTTTGGTTGTCAGTAGCACAATGTTTCCCAAAAAGGATATCTATAAGGGAACGTGGAAATCTCCCGATGGAACCACCATTAAGCAAATAGATCACGTTCTAATTGATAACAGGCATAAAAGAACGATAGAAAACATCAGGACATTCAGAGGGGCTGACTGTGATAGCGACCATTATTTGTTAGGAGTGAAGATAAGCGTTAAGATTAGAATAGTCAAAATCAAACACAAATCAGGTGAAGATAAAATTAATATAGATAACCTAAAGAGTGAAGAGTTTCAAGATAAATTTAGATTAGAGTTACATAACCGATTTAGTGAACTTGAAGTGCAAGATACCGTGGATATAGCTTGGGAAGAAATGAAAAACATTGTAAAAGAAGCAGGATTCAAAACTTTAGGCAAAAAACCAAAGCGAAAACGAAGGGGTTGGGTAACTAAGGAATGTGAAGATTTATTGGAAAAGAGAAGGGAACTTAAAAGTAAAGCTGAACAAGATGACAAATTTGAAAACGAATACCAAGAGGTGCGTATTAATACTAAGAAAGTAGTTAAAAAGGCCAAAAGAGAACGAATGGAAAATTTGATACAGAGAATAGAAGACCACATCAAAACAAATGAAAGCCGAAAATTTTACCAGGAGATAAGGAATATTAAAAAGGGATATCAACCTACGCTGCAGCTACTCAAAGACAACAATGATAATCTTGTAACAGATCAAAAAGAAATAGAAGGAATGTGGCAAAGGTACTTCGAAAGTTTGCTGAACTGCCCACCACCAGAAGATCACATAGAAGAAATCGTGGAAGAGAGTTGCCTGGAAACGCTTCCTCTAAATTTCGAAGAAGTCCGAAAAGCGATAATAAAATTAAAGAACAACAAGTCGCCGGGTAACGACAACATACCCAGTGAAATTTGGAAACATAGTGGAGGCGTAGGTCAATCAAAATTTTACGAACTGATGGTCAATATCTGGAACAAAGAACAAATCCCGAAACAATGGAATGTTGGTATTATATGCCCAATTCATAAAAAAGGGTCACGTAAAAAGTGTGCGAAATATAGAGGGATTACCCTTTTACCAACTGCATACAAGGTCCTGTCCAATGTGTTGCTGAAACGGCTAGAGCCATTCGCTGAGGCAATTATAGGCGATTACCAATGTGGCTTTCGAAGTAATCGCAGCACGGTAGATCAAATCTTCCTGCTCAAACAGCTGATGGAAAAGAAGTGGGAATATGCACAGGGAATCCATAGTTTATTCGTAGACTTTGCGAAAGCGTACGACAGTATCGACCGTAACCTGTACTGAAAAATTTTAGTATTCCTGCAAAACTCATTCGGATGATTGAAGTAGCGACAAGAGATAGTAGAGCGGTTGTCAGAGTTGGCGCAGGAGTGACGGGAGCCCCCCGATGGGTTCCCGCCTTCTCGCGGCGGTGGGGGTCAGTAACCGTGGTAGGGGCCCACGGTGAAGCGAAGAGGAGCCCGAGGTGGTCGGCTGCTCCACTTAGTACTCCAGGCTGAGTGTGAGTAGCCAAGTAGGTTGCGGTTCGGTGTGGGACGAACCACAACTGAGGCGGACCGCGATGCGGTATGGGACGCATCGCGGCCGAATGGTGGGGCCGCGGCGGGAGAGAAGTGCCGGTATTGCGGTGCGCCGCTCTTCCTGCCTTCCGCGGCCCAAACGGGGTCGCCACCGTTAGATGGCGAAGGCGGTGGGGTCGCAGGGGAAGAGGAGTGTCGGTATTACGATGCGCCGCTCTCCCTATCCTCTGCGACCGAATTGGGGCGGAAAGCCGACGGCTTGCCGCGGTGTGGGTTGCGCCTCCGCGTGTCCCTATGAAGTCAGCATAGGGCACAGTGGATGGCGCAAGCGGGGCTCACTTGAGCCCTGCGGTGGTGGTGGGTGGGAATGGGTCTTCCGTGTTCTCTCGCACGCAAGATGTGGGGCCCGGGCAACGGATGCGGGGGTATCTGTTGCCCACCTAAAGGGCCCGCGAGGAGGCGCGCGCGTGTTTCCGCGCGCCTCTTGGGAGGGTTGGGGTGAAGCCTCACCCCACCGTGGCGGGGTCCTCCATGGAGGACCAAACGCCGTCGGGGCCGCGGATGAGTGCTTCGGCGTGCCCGCAGCCCCGACACATGGCGGCGCGAAGGAACACCCCGGGGTTTTTTAGTGGGTATACCCGCCGGCACAGCAACGTACCGACGTACGGTGCTGTGCCGGCGGGGAGTCCCACATAACCACCCTGCGCTCCCCCGGGTGCGGGTGGTATGCGTCACGCATTTTTCCCCGGGCACCAAAAAAAAAAAAAAAAAAAAAAAAAAAAAAAAAAAAAAAAAGGAGTGACGGGAGAATTCAACGTAGTTACTGGACTGAAGCAGGGAGATGCATTGTCGCTTATGCTATTTAATTTAGTGCTGGAATACGTCATAAGACAAGTCATAACAGTCGATGGCGGTGTGGAACTTAATGGATGGCACAAAGTGATCGGGTATGCGGACGACCTTGCCTTGCTCGGGGAAAAAAAAGTTGATGTAGTCAGAGCGGCAGAGGTCTTAGAAGCGGAAGCAAAGAAAGTGGGACTCAGGATTAACGCTGAAAAGACAGAGTACATCCACATGCGCCGCTTCAAAAATACTCGGGTTCCTAGGGAAAATCTGACTGTCAGAAATACTACGTTTAAGGGTGTGGACAGATTTAAGTATCTAGGCTGTACTATAACGGACACCAACACCAGGCAGGAAGAAATAGACATCCGAGTACAAAATACCCTCCGGTGTAGTGCAGCCTTACATAAAATCCTAGTGTCTAAACTTCTAAGCAGACGTACTAAACTTCGTATATACAAGACTGTCATACGACCAATTTTAATGTACGGATGTGAGACATGGACACTCACCCTTAAAGAAGAACAAAAGCTCCTCGTCACAGAAAGAAAGATCTTGAGGAAGATACTGGGGAAGGTGAGGAGAGAGGATGGGACGTGGAGAATGCGCAAAAACATGGAAATAGAAGACCTAGTGCCCGAGCCAAATATCATCGGCGAGACAAAAGCACACAGACTTCGCTGGCTTGGCCACGTTGAAAGAATGGGAGAGGATCGTGGTGTGAAGCGAGCGTACCTGGGACGGCCGAGTGGGCGTCGTCCGGTGGGCCGTCCCAGGTATCGTTGGAGGGATGAGGTCGAGAAGGACCTGAGCAATCTCCACGTGGATGAGTGGCGGGAGGTGGCGCAGGACAGACCGAGCTGGAGAAACTTATTATCGGAGGCCAAAACCCACTTTGGGTTCTTGCGCCAACCCAGTAAGTAAGTAAGTAAGTATGTTTTTGACAAAAAAGAAAATGTACTACTTTGCCTAACGTGTGGTAACCAAAAATATGTCATTCATAAAGAAAATATATTCCAAGAGTAGTTCGAGTTACCTCTATAGTTGTATGGTAAACCCAAAATGTAAACCAAAACGTTTATGGTCGCCAAGATTTCTAATTTCTTTACGGCCTCTGACAAAACACGCAACTGCCTACATATTTTGTTATTGGAAACAACCAGGAGCTACATTTCCAAAACATAAGAGAAAGGCATATTTTTCCAAGCAATATACTCGGTAGACGGTCATATAAAAACAATGGAATCTGTATTGGACAAGCGTTCACCAACAGGCTTACAGACTTAAGTATTTGCCCACACTTATACCAAAGTAATTATAGAAATAATAAGAAACACAAGTACTACATAATCTCTATCTTTAGGTACAGTGATGTGCAAAATTCGGAGGCTGCTCAAATGTAAATATTGAGGTTCCCGTATTCATTATCTAGGCCAGGCAAAGTTTTATTAGATTTTTCCAATTATCTCTGTGACAGCCATGGACAGACAGCTATGGAGTCTAGCAGATGGTACAAGGGACTAAAACATACTGGCAAAATGTGGGTGTACCTACTATGGGTCTGAGTCCTGGGTACACCAATGCATACCCCTTCGGGAAAAGGGCGTGATTGTATGTTATGTTATGTTCAAAGTTATTTCTTCAAAACAAAAACTAGGTTGCCACAACATCGATGCATAAAATAAGTTGTAAATTTTGCACCAACTATATAATATTTTATTAAGCTATAATAGGTAAAGCTCGCTTCATCAAAATTATAGCTTATTACAATTCTCAATGGAATATTAATAACGACGTGTTCTGGAATAAATACGATACGGATTGGGTTCCTGAATAAACACGCGTATTAGGAGACCTGTGAGGGCCGACATTATTGACGTGGACCCTTTTATTTAAATCTGTTTGTAGAGTCTCGACTGTTTAGAGACTCTGCATAGATTGTTTTATTTGTTAAGTTATAAGTTAAAGTTAATAGTTAATTGTTTTGTGTTGTTGTTGAGTACGGGTGCGCGACGCCGGGACGCTTAGTTTAAAAATAAAAGAGCAGTGTGCTCTGAACGACGCCTTTATTGGTACTATTGATTTTAACAAACTTATGACTAAAGAAATCTGTAGAGTTATGTTAAGTGTTAGGTTTGGCGTGGGAACTCAAGTGCTCTGTATGGTGAGCCCATACATGTTCCCCACAGAAAAAGAAAAATATAACATTTGCAAGAAAAATATTGTTGAAATTAAAGTGTATACAAATACAAATAATATGCATAATTTGCAAAATGTTTGATAACCATACATGTTTGTTGTTAAAATTGATTTGTTAATGATACGATTGTTCAAAGTTGTAAAAAACATAATGATAAAATTAAATGCTAAGTACTATTCGAATAAATGTTAATTGATAAATGTTTAAAATATTACAAAATGTTTAAATGGTAAAATTGGCAAGTACCTAAAGTTCAAAATAATATGCTATAAGTAACAATATAATTGATTGAACATGAGTGCAAAAATTTTAAAATAACACGTTAATTTTGAAATATTTGTTAAGTGTAATGATAAATTGATAAAGATAATAATTCAAATAACACATTAAAAAATTCAAAAAATGTTAAAATAAGTAATCAATTTCAAAAATATAATAAAAATGTAAAAAAGTAAAAATGTCGCTAGTTTGTAAAGTCATTTGATAGATTATACCACTACGCGATATTTATCTTATTAAAGGTATTGCGCGCACTGACACTTATTAATTTGAGACACTAATTGTGAACCACAAATCACTGATAGGTACACACCGATACCTCATAGCGCTTAGAGGCAGCGCGGGCGCCGCGCTGGTCCGCGGGCGCTCGCCGCGCTGCTGAAGACAGAGGCGCGAGGGTTCATCGAGGCTTACCGCTTCTGCTTTGCTAGTTTTGCTGACGTCGTGTACTTATTACACATAAAATATACTTGTTGTCAATCGTTGCATTTATTTCTTAACTTCATTATTGTTTAGGTTCTCATAATTCTCCTTGTCATTTGGGTTATAATTAATTACTCTGCTGAGATGTTTATGTTAACGAATATGCCTTTCTTTAAGGGTGCTAAAGTGCTAAACACTTGATATTTGACTCCATTAATAACGCCAACGTCTTGCAGTGTGTTAAGTGTTTATAATAAAATATTAGAAAGGTTTGTGTAAACTTTGTTTAAGTGGTTTTCTCACGGATTTCTTTATTTGCTTGGGTGGTTTCTAAGTGTTTCACCTTTTTTTTTGTAAATGTTCTGCTGAATGATTTGTAGTTTGTTATGTTTCGTTACTCCATTATATTTACTGATTTCATAAATATTACATAATGTTATGTATTCTGGAATATTGATGCTGGTAGAACAACGGAAAGTTTTTTCATTGGGAATTGCTTAGATGGTATATAAGTTTGACTAAAATGTGTCAAACATAATTTGGTTAGGGCAAACTTGGTATTCAATATGTTACAAGGGCTCATTTAATTCTGGTTTTGCTCATGCACAGGTAAAATAGATACTTTAGTGACTGGGCGCTTCAGTAAACCATTTTTGGTTTTTAATGTTATAACTCTAATATGACCGTCTGCGCCTTGATGTAGGTCGATGACTTTTCCCATTAGCCATTTTCCCGGTGGTAGGTTATCGTCGTGTATGATGGCCACATAGTCTAATTAGATATTTTCCTTTACTTGTCGCCATTTGCTTCTAGTTGTTATTTGAGTGAGATATTCATTTTTCCACCTTTTCCACAAGTCTTGTATAATTTTTTGTGTTAATTGCCATCTAGTTCGCTGATCTGTTTCAGTTTCAGGTAATGTGACATTTGATACTCCAGTTAAAAAATGTGCTGGAGTTAAATAATTAATCTCGTCAGGATCTTCTGAAATTGCACACAATGGGCGTGAATTTAAACACGCTTCGATTTGAGTGAGAATTGTGTAAAGTTCTTCATAAGTGAGAATTTGCTCACCTATTACTCTTTTAAATAGATTTTTCAAACTTTTGACTGCTGATTCCCACAATCCGCCAGCTGACGGCCACGAGGGGGCATTGAAGTGCCATTGTATTTCCATGTTTAATAATTCAGATTGAGATTGTTTATTTTCAATTGTTTCGCGAATTTCTTTATATTGTTTTTGTAAAACATTATTACAACCTACAAAATTTCTACCGTTGTCGCTATAAATATGATTCGGCGTTCCTCTACGTGCCGCCATTCTGCGCAATGCAGCTATAAATGATGATGTGCTAAGGTCCGAGACTAGTTCTAGGTGTACGGCCTTTGTTGACATGCACACGAAGACTGCTACATAACCTTTAGAGCTTCTAACTCCACGGCCTTTGCTTGTTTTTACAGAAATGTGACCTGTAAAATCCACCCCCGTGTGAGAAAAGGGTCTTGATGGATTAATTCGCGCTTCCGGTAGGTCTCCCATAATTTGTTGTTTTAATTTCGGGTTTTGTTTTGCACATATAACGCATCGTCGTATCTGTGCTTTTGTTGCTCTGTTACCACCAATTATCCAATAATTTTGTCTGATAGCACTTAATGTCATACGAGCTCCACCATGAAGCATTGTCGTATGAGCATTAACGATGATTAATTCTGTAAGTCGTCCTGTGTGCGGAATAATTATCGGATGTTTCATGTCGTCATTAATCTGTGCGTGACGTAGCCTGCCTCCAACTCTAAGAATGTCGTTTTTATCAAGGAATGGATTTAAATTTAACAATTTGTTTTTCACGTGCAATTTGTCCTTTTGTTTTAAATTTTTTATATCCTCCTCAAACTCTTTTTGTTGTTCATGTTTGATGATTTTTTGTTTTGCATTATTGATTTCCTCGAGTGTTAGGAACCCTTTTTGTTTTTTGTTTGTTATAAAGCGATATACCCATGCTAATATACGCGTAATAGTTTTTATGCAATTATGGCGGTGTAACAAATTTTCAATAATGCTTTCTTCTGTTACAACATTTACATGTTTCGGCATTTTGACTTCTTCTTCGTTTGCGTAAATTGGAGGATTTTCCGTATTTTCCGGGATATTTGTTGTTTGATTATTACCGGTCGTTTTTGATAATTGCATATGACTTAGTTCTTGATATTCGTTGATAAAGTTTTTGTTTTGTTTAGAAATATCTGGAGTTCTTGATAATTTTTGCTCTACTTGTATAAATTGAGCTATAGGTTTCGTTTCACCTAGGTTTTGTTCAAAATTAGCTTTGAGGGGGAGTTTGACTTGATACCTCCCGTCCTCTAGCCGCTTTGTAGTTTCTTGATAAATGCAAAGACACTCCAAATCCTCTGATGAGTGAGATGTTTCCTCTACAATATCTTCTATTTCCCAAATTTCGTCAATGTCCACTTGCACGAAATTACATTGTATTGTTTTGATATTACCGCATAAAATCCACCCCAAACGCGTGTGCTGCGCTATTAATGATGAATGCTCCGATCGGAAAATACCTTTCATTATTATTCTAGGATAAATATCAGCGCCGCGTAGTATATCAACTGGACGACTGATATTAAAATCTTTGTCTGCTAATGGTAAGCCCTCTATCTCTTCCCAGGATGGTTTCGTGAATGAGTTCGATGGTAAATGCTTTGTCAGACTCTTTATGACATAAACATCTGTGTTAAATTGATAATTGTCATCCATTGATTTGCAAGTGATATTAATGGCTCCCTTGCAACTGTTATTCTTTGATCCTACTCCGCTGATGACGCCTTGACACCTTTTCCTCGGTAATGCTAACTGTTGTGCGGCGTTTTCTGTTATAATAGAAGCTTGAGAGCCTTGGTCAATCAATGCTCTCATAATTTGATAAGTACCATCCGCTTTTTGAATCTGGATCATTGCTGTTGATAGTAAAACGTCTGGCATATCATCATGTTGTGTTATGTGAAAATTGCTTTTTTCTTGTTGTTGATTTCTAACTGGAGTCTGATTAGAATTTGTGCTTTGGTTGTACAATTCGTGTATGATTGTATGATGTGTCCCATTGCACGTTCGACAGTGACTTTTAGAAAAACATTCTTGTCCTTTATGATCAAAAAGACAATTCTCACATAAATTGTAGTTTGCAATAAAATTCCTTTTGCTCGATAGTGACATATCGAGAAATCGGTTGCAATGATATAAACCATGATTATTTTTGCAAGATGGGCAAATTATTTCGGTTTTATTATTTGACGTGGTAACCTTTGACATATCTTTATTGCTTGAATAAGATTGTTTAAAATTATAAGACTTCTGATAGTTGTTATCACTGTAGTTCGATGTTTTTGTTGTCTGTTGATTTGTTTTTGAACTAAAGTTATCTTGTTTGCGTCTGTTTGATGCCTCCATACTTATAAATTTACCTTCTAAATAATTCAAAAATTCCGATAGGTTACGCAATTCACGGGGCTGCTTTACTAGCGATAGATAATCTTGATGTGTGTCACTGTCGAGTTTTTGACACAAAATATGTACTATAAGAGGATCCCAAGACGAGACATCTACTCCAAGATTTTTGATTGCATTAATTGTTTCCTGCGTTATGTCATGAATTCGTTTGATTTGATTTGATGAAGCTTGCTGCATTACAGGAAGGTTCAGTAATGTGTTGATATGTGTGGAAAATATCAATTGTTTGTTGTTATAACGGTGGTTCAGAATATCCCAGCTGATTGCGTAATTGTCAGAACTAATGCTGAGATGCTGAATAAGCCTTTCTGCTTCACCCTTGACCTTTGATTTTAAATTAAGCATTTTTTGTGCATTTGATAAAAAGTTGTTATTATGTATAGTTTCAATAAAAAGGTCTCTAAAAGAGGCCCATTGATTGTAGTTTCCGTGAAAAACTGGAATATCTACCTTTGGTGTTGATTTTTCTTGGTGAACCATTGACCGAAGTTTGCTGTTAATTGCCCGTTTTGTATCTATATATGTTGTTTTATATTGTTTTAAGGTACGTTGATATTCATCATTACCATCGCAAAAGCTATCTAAATCCCAATGAAGTGAATCTATTACTGACCAGCGATGTTCTAAACATTTTAATGCATCATCTAATTCCCATTTTTCGGTTATCATATCTAAATCAATATCTTCTATTGTAGACGCGAATGCTTTAAAATTTCTGTTTTGTTTTTTCAACATTTCGTCTAGTTTGTTATCCGTATTTTGATATGTTGTCATTGTATCTGATGTGCTAGGTTTATTCACTAGTAGAGTTGCTGGTTTTAATATAGGAGTTAAAGGCGGTTGTTCTTTAACTACTTCTGAATATGACAGTAAATTATTACGGACATGTTCATATAACAATTTAGTTTGTGAAAATTGGTCATTGTTAAAATACGGTAAGTTTATGTCGCTGAATTCTGCGAGTTTAACATGATTCGACTGAAAATCTTGCCAATATTTTTCTAAGGATTGTAATCTCCTTTTTATATAGTCAGGTGTTTTCCTGTCACTTCCGTCCTTTTTGAAATTTCTCAATACATTTTCTATTGAATCATGTAATATCTTTTGTTCTGTTAGTAAATCTTCCATATTGACAAATTTTTCTTAATATTGTACAGTTTAATAATATGGAAAGATCTGACCTTATGATGACTTCAAACCTCTGCTCTCGATAATTAGTGCACGTTTCCACTTTCACTGATTGTTACAAAACCACTAAAAATCTAGTTCACTTGAGGTCTGTTTACGCGCACTCAGACCTAGACAAAACTAGTGGCCTTGCAGTTATTGCTCGAAGGACCATTATGTAGAGTCTCGACTGTTTAGAGACTCTGCATAGATTGTTTTATTTGTTAAGTTATAAGTTAAAGTTAATAGTTAATTGTTTTGTGTTGTTGTTGAGTACGGGTGCGCGACGCCGGGACGCTTAGTTTAAAAATAAAAGAGCAGTGTGCTCTGAACGACGCCTTTATTGGTACTATTGATTTTAACAAACTTATGACTAAAGAAATCTGTAGAGTTATGTTAAGTGTTAGGTTTGGCGTGGGAACTCAAGTGCTCTGTATGGTGAGCCCATACACTGTTTAATGTATTTTTTATTGTTTGAGGGGTTATTGAACATGGAGTAAAGAGAACTGAGCATAAAGCTGATGATGAATTGTAATAAAGAACAATATCCTTCCAACTAATCCTATCTCCTATCAAAATCTTATAATCTTACCTGATGATAAATGCGAAATTTTGTGAGGATGGATATTTGATATTCTTTCACGCCATAACTACTGGACCGATTGGGCTAAAATTTGGTATGTAGATAGGTTAGACCCTGGAATCAAACACATTTTTATCTCGATATTCCCACGGGTACGTAGACTACGCGGGTGAAGCCGCGGGGCACAGCTAATTATTTATATAGATTTGAACCAGAATATGAATGGTTTAGGATGGTCGTCTTATTTTCTGTAGGCTGGCATGTTGGCCTATGGAGGTTAGTAAGCTCCGGCCCTGCCCCCCGGCATGGCCGGGTATCTGTATGCAGATTTCCCTGGGTCACAAAAAAAATGGAGGTTAGTAAGCTACAGCTGTGGTATTGCTTTTTTTCTCTTTTCATAAGTAATTTGATTGATCTACAATAATATTCAAGGTTAAATTTATTTTTCCTCTGTGTTTTTATATTGCAATTTATGTCAATGACTGTACCAAATAACAATAAAAATGCCACTCGAGATAGGATTCCGTTTCCTCCAATATCGGAACAGACGTTTAATTTCTTCAGTTTGGTTTAAATGAAATGTCTTGGAGTGATATCTTTACTCTGGATATAGGTACACTTGGCTGAATGCCATGCGGGGTCAAAGTTAACCACGGTTTTACTTATTTAAGAGGAGTGATAATTTGCATTTTCTTTTTAGGGCTCCGAACCCTAAAAGGGTGCCGAAGGAGCCCTATTACTAAGCCTCCGCTGTCCGTCCGTCCGTCCGTCCGTCCGTCCGTCTGTCACAGGGCTCTATCTCATAAACCGTAATAGCTAGGTACTTGTAATTTTCACAAAACATGTATCCCTAATGCCGGTACAACGACAAATAATAAAATTAAAAAAAAGTTTATAATTAAAGGTACTCTCCATACAAGCAACGTGTTTTTGCTCAAAATTTATTTCTCTATTTCGTTCGTGTATCGTGAAAACGGCATCAGCTAGGTATTTGATTTTTTCACGGAACGTTAATGATTATGATTGCTTTAATATGAAATAATTATGACTAAATAAAATTAATAAATAACTGGAGCGTTCATACAAATCACGATTTTTTTCAACGTTTCACGCTGTAACACTATAATGGCAATAGTTATCAACTTGAAAATCTTACACAATATGGGTAACTACAATAGCTATAATAACAAATACTAAAAATTAAATAAATTCAAAAATTCAAGGACTTTCCCATACAAGACACTTTTCCGACTTATTAAAATCAAATAAGACTAATTCTGACTAGAGTTTTCGAAGAAGATTTCAAACCATATTTGGCAATACACATATAACATTATTATGATTTACCTTATATTATACGAGTAAGCCATTGCCGTGGGGTTACCGGCTTTAGAATAGTGCTCCACCCTCTCTCCCCGTGGTTGCCGTAAGAGCCGGCTAAGGGTTAACAGATCCAGAGCATGGGCAGCAGCGTCCTCTGCGTAAACCATCAAACTGCGCTCACCTACCCGCCTGCCAAGCGTGGTGAGTATTGGCAACAACCCCCCTTACGGGGGAGGCCTATGTTCAGCAGTGGACTTCCAACGGCTGGATGACGATGATGATACGAGTAAGATACCGTATCCTGTGTAATATTTTTAATCTAGATATCTATTGCATACCATCAGGTTATCTGAATAAAAACTCCTTAATGTGATGAGACTGCCGGTTACTTACAGTCTTCCTTATTATTTCAAGTTTTAACAAAAATCATTGCCACCTACGTTCCCTTAATTAACAACCCTTAAAGTACCATATCTCTAAATATTTTCAATACGTAAAAATCATAGATAAACAAAGTACCTATTGAACAGCAGCAGTGAGGTTAACCTATTTAGGAACTTTTAAATAAATAGATAAAGAATACATAACATAATATTATATCTAAGCCACATTTTGGTATTTTTGTAAAACGATCAGTTACCTCTTAAAACAAAAATAAGTAAGTATAATAAAATCATGAATTTAGTAAAATACTACAACATCTGGTCTTTGTTTTTTTTCGAAGCTGGTCATTAAGATTGAGTCTGGGACAAATAGTTAATCGTCAAGTGGCACTTCAATGGACAGAAAAAAATGGACAAACAATGTGTGAAGATTGGTTTCAAGAGGAACAATAGAGTCCGAATAGTACAAGGAACGTGTTTTTCAATAAAAGTGGTAGACCCGCAGATTTCTTATGATACTTGCTTTAGAAATTGACGTGTGAAAAGAATTTATTAAGTGACTTACTTGACCGACAATTGTTTTTTTATTAATTGGCTGTGTAAGGTACATTTATTTAAGGTGGAGAAGTGATTTCTATAGCTATATCAGTACATACGGTGGAGAGTGAGGAGCCCTTCACATGCGCGTCCCAACACGCATTTGACAAGTTTATTTTTTCATATGAACGTTATTCTCCTGTTTCCTCCTTAGATAATGACATAAGAGCATTTTTTTTAAATCTAAATTTGCAGTTAGCTTATATCTGTTATTTACTTTTTATAAACTGTAAAATATTTAATGAGATTATTTGAAAACTTCCATAAAATCCATGTTTTATTTTAGTAATTAGACGTTTACTAAGAAATTTTTTTTAGGGACATTATAGTTTTCTTCATGCTCAAAACTTCATGATGTTATACTTAATATTAATATTATTACTTTTTATTTTATTTTATGATACTGGGTGACAAAACGAGCAAATCAGGTGCCTGATGGTGAGAATCTGATTGCCTATATCAGACACAGTGCCATCCAGTATTTTAAAATTCATAATACATTGCCGTTCAGACCGGCACACAGTGATGTCTGCACATTACTGCTTGGCGGATGAATAACTGAGAAACCATAAGTATAACTATATCTACGTTCAAAACGAACCCGATCCTAATTCGATCCGTATTCGTTATTCAGAAGACTAACCGAATTCGAATATTGCTTTTCCTAGTTTTTCTTTTTTAGGTCCGGACGCAGTGCACAAGTGGTCATACAAATAAAACTTTGGCCACATCGGTACCTTATATTAGTTGTTACATAGTAGCCTATTATATTAAACCATGTGAAAATTTGGCCATGTTTACATATCAATGCACGCGACTGTAAAGGTAAACCAGAGCATGTCGTACGTTTTAGGTAATCTCCCAACCAACCAATCCATACAGAAGAAAAATAAAACCGAGTGCCCCTGAAGACTAATTATTGTAAATACTCCAATAACCAAAAATGTTTCTATTGCAGTGTAACGAACATCTTCCTGGTGAACCTGTCGGTGGCCGATTTATTAGTGACATTGTTCTGCATGCCGGTCCAGATCGCCAAGTCTGTCACACTGCTGTGGTACTTCGGAGAAGTCATGTGCAAGACTGTCAACTTTTTACAAGGTTTGTTTTTATCATAGACATTAGAAAGTTTGTAGAGAAAAAATCAAAATCAATAGTTTTTCCTTGACTGATACAAGGCTTCCACTCGGATGTAAAGTCGCAGTGCACTGTGTGTGTGGTCTGGCTGATGAGGAAAGCTTGTTATAATATAAAGTTGTATGTTCCTTCAGCTTCTATAACAGTTAATATCTCTAACGACCTAGACGTTACTTATTATTTTTGATCGTAATTTTGTACACTTTGTAAATGACTTGAATTATATTATATAATATAATATGTTTATTAGGATTTTTATGGCGTTATTACATTTGTTTAAAAGGCCTAACAATTCAATTTATTACCGGTTATTACTTCAATAATTGTATGTACCATAATATCAAGATAATTACTGTAGTCTTTTAGAAAACGACAACAAGAATTACCTTCTATCACTTGACTATCTAACACTTGACGGCGGATAGGAAGGGAGGTACTTACGATTTATTAATACCGGTTTAATCAGCTGATATAATAACCAAATAGATAATCAGTAATAAATAACCGAATCAGGCACCAACGATAGACCAGCGCAGGGTGTTCAGCAACCTGCTTATGTTGAGTTGAGACCGTTTCGCGGCACACGCAATGTTAATTTTCAGAAATCTTCTTTTTATTCTTTCTCTTCTTCTTTTCTTTTTTCTATTATTCTTTCTTATCAGGTCGTCTTCCCTTTTACTGTTACTTAACAAATAGTAATTTTATACAGAATCTTGCCATCCCTAACCTGCAAAACCATTTGGACAGTAGAATGGCCATCAAGGTTGTTTAAGCTGTAACACGTTTCGGCCTTCGACGCCGGTCCTTAATCCTTAGTGCTTCAGACGTGAAGATTATAGTGTATATGCACAACTATATACAAAATGCTGGTAAATTTTCTTTGCAAAAATTAAAAAATATAGTTTTGGTAGCTCATAATGGTTGTAGTTGATATGGATATGGAGCGTTGGATTGTTAATACTGGTGAAATGTGGGTGGTACCTACTTTCTTGATTGACTTCTGTCTAATCCTTTGGGGAGAAATGCGTGATATCATAATATTATGTTTCAGTTCAATAGGTTTTGACCTGAATAAATAAAAAGCACACCTACTACTAGACACACAGTGTCAATCAAACTCGCATCACATTTACAAAATATGAAGGTTGGTTCTGTGCTTAATTATTATAACGGAACCAGCGACTCGAGTCGTGTCTGAATATTAAATGGGTTTTGCCTAAAATAATGGTTTCCATTTAACAGAACATATCGTCAGACCGTTGTTTGCAACCCTACTCTGAAATTACTAAGTGTGAAACTGGTTGAAACTGGTAATATCTTTGTGTTAGTACATGACGCCTCCGGTGGTTGAAATGGGCCAAACTTGTACGATACGACGGAGTCCTTATGAACTCTTTACACGTGAGTGATAATACTGTACACATTTACTAGGTTTCAGACTTGTTAGAACATGTGTACTAAGGATAACAAAAATACTAATATACTTCTTTCACTAATGCTAATGTCTAATGCTTTGCTAATGTCAATTTTATATTACGAGTATTGCTGTTCCCCGTACTTTTAATTCACTTATACTAGTTTATAAAATATGTCCTATGTTCCATCTGTATTTCAGCTATATGTATGTACAATATACAATGTAATTTTTTTTAGTGGTAGGCCTCTTTTGCAGGGGGCCGCCTGGGGAAGTACCACATCTTTGCCAGTTATTCATCCAATAATAGAAGCATTAATGTGCAAAAATTACTGTGTTTCGGTCTGAAGGGCAATGTTACCAGCGAAATTAGTGGGTACGACGAGTTTCAACAACGAATATCTTAGGGTGACAGACGCAGTGCAGTGCCGCGCAGAATTTTGAATTTTAAAACACTGGGTTGCACTGTGTCTGATATCTTACCATGATTTGCTCGTCTTGTACACTTACTATCATAAAAAAAAATGTCTAAAACCGGTTGAATAGTTTTGGATTTTGTCGATTTCAAATAAAATCTTATTTTAATTTATACTATTAGAGTATTTGGATTAGGTACAAAGTACAACATTCTATTATTGTTCCCAGACATTCAGATAGATCAAACAGATTTAAATATTGTCTCCCGCGAACCATTCTCAACGCTATTAAAGCCTAGGGCATGTACGTGAACATAATAGTCCATTATTACCCTATCAATAGTGAAATCGCTTCGATTTGAAGCAAACTGCAAGCTTCGGTCAATTATAGTAATTGCTCCAATTATTAACTAGGTATGGGAAATAGTTGAGCTTAAACTTTACGCTGAAGAGTGGAAATAACAGTATAAATTATTTATAAACGTAAGCTAATAACAACAAAATCGCCGCAAATCATAGCTTATATTAAAATATTTTTTCCTAGTAGGTCCAAAACAGCAAATTATGTATAAAGTTTATCGACAAGAACAAAAACAAATTATATCATTAGTTTGTTAATAAGGCAAGCTAGCGCAGCTTAGGACGTCTACTCACGCGATGGACAGACGATCTAATAAAGACAGCAGAAACACGCTGAATGTAAGCCGATTACAACCAAATTAGATGGAAATCTGTGGGGGAGGCCTTTGTCCAACCGAGGACTTCATGCGGTTGGGAAGGGTAACACCAACAGCATAGCTTGGACCTTTGGTCAGAAATACGAGGCGAAATTTAATATTTTTTAATGTCTCACTGTATATAAGTATAATCATACTAATATTATTCTCGCAAAAGTTTGTATTGATGTATGGAATGGATTGGGTTGCATTTTCATATGTAAGTTAGTAGCTAAAACCCTTGAGTAACCCATAGGGTACTTTTTTTCCGACCCGACTTTACGACGTCTACGCGGGTGGTACCGTGAGGCATAGCTATAGTTTAGTGTAAACCATCTACGTTCGTCGAACAATATAAAATGTGACGTGGGTTTATTTGGAACCTATAGAAACTTTCAAAAATAGTGACATTACTCTTATCGGGAGTACGACAAAGAAATACGCTCGACCCGTGCTCGCTGTCTATGTGTTATCTTCTTCTTCTTCTTTTCTATATAAAATATTTTTTTTGATTTTATATAGATTGACTAACTGACACACTGACTCATAACACCCAGTACAACTCTTTAGAACAGGAAAGCTTTAATTTTGCTCAAAGGTTCCCATTATGTTGTGGACAAGGAATAAGAGAGGAATTCCCAAAAGTCCCACGGGAACGAAGTCGCAGGAATAGCCGCCGGGCTCTTGTACCCGACACGCGGCCGCATTCTGTCTGCTCTAACCTTTAAATATTTTATTAACGATAGGTATTCGACATCATACTCTTACTTCTGATGAAAATAAGGCGTAACGATCACTTAAAAGTGCTTTTTCGTGTTTGTTTTATAGATTCTAGATTTTGCTATGACTGGTGAAAACTTGACTGTGGTGCGCCGCTAACTTTTGATATAAAATTTTATCAGATATTAGAAACTATGGTAGTTTGAACCTTCCATTATAAGGGATTTTTTGAGAGATATGATTGAGAGTGCATATATATATATATATTATATCTTATTGCAGTTTCAAGAAAATTCAGCCATTTAAATAAAATCAGTTGATTGTCTACTTAGTTTTATAAATTGTAAGCAAATTACAAGTCAAATTAATTTGAAATTATGTTACTTCATTATATTTCAAATTCAAAATTAATTTATTCAGACCATAGATCCATTGGTTAGTATACAGTGAACTTATGACTATGTTAGTATTATAATATTCGGTAGTAATATTCAATAGTATTTATAAACAACATAAGTTGATAAAATTTGTTAGATAGAATGGGACAAAATAATGTTATAACACATCCTATATTTATAAGCGCGACTGTACCTAACTTGTTTTATTTTACAAATTGAACACAATTTTAATACAATTCTCATCTCTAAATGAAGAGAAAACTTACATAAAATTCACAGAAAACCTGTTTGAGTGTCACAGTTGGTAGTTTATCAAAGGTAGTGACAATCGTAAAAGCAGGATTTATTTTACAATTGGCCTTGACTTCGTAGGAACAGCCGCAAAACAATAAAGTGCTTTTACTGACTACCATCCACCAGCGAGATCGAATCTGAGATGAGGAGATCCGTAGATGAACGAAAAATACCGACATAGCTCAGCGGATTAGCAAGTTGAAGTGGCAATGGGCAGGGCACATGCGGAACTGTGCCCGGTAGATGGCAATATGCAATATGCCTAAAATATAATAGCTATGTAGTACACCTACTATGGAATTGAGTCCTGGGAACATCTCTGATTACCCCTTCGGAAAAAAGGCGTGATGTTACATTATGTTGTTATGACTTACTGAAATGAAGGGATATTATGTAAATTGTACTATTTACCTAACTATTATAATATGCAACTTTAGTATTAAAACTTCTGGTTGATTACGATAACTTTCGAATAGCTTTTTAAACTTATACTTGAGGGTATCCATAACGTGAAGTATAGTGCATTAAATTAGTAGAAATAATGAGAGAAATTTATTCAGGTCGACTAGGAAAGATCCAGAATTAAGATTATATTTCAGCTGGAGTTATAAGTTCCCGTTTCACGTACAAAAATTCTCAGCCAACAATATTTTTATCTAATTTAGCCTTTTGATATCGCTACAATAATAATTTAGGAGTACTTTGTTTTTAATCCGGCCATGTTTTTGATATTTTATGATAATTTCGCTGAAATTTAGGAAGTTCCTACTTTCCATGAAATAATTAGCTTCATGTTCTTTCGTGCCTTCATATATATAAATCTTATTATAAAATCTCAAAGAATCGTGAAAAAAATTAGAAAGATGAGAAACGTAGTAAAAAAGATTTATACTACACTAGTGGCCCGCCCCGGCTTCGCACGGGAGAAGTAGAAGTGAACGTTTTAACAGGAGTAAATTCGTGATACATTGTATTTTTATAGGTATAACCCTAATGGTTTACGCAGCGCACTGTTATAAGGGTTTAATCGAAAGGCTTTTTAAAAAAAGGAAAATAAAATTCACGAAATTAATTAAGACAACCGTCGGATTTGGAAGGTGGATGAAGACTGACTGGGAGCTGGGGGCAGACGGAGTTCTGTGAAAAGGAAAATGATGAATTGGCTGGAAAAGGTCAGGAGTATGCAAATAGGAGAGCAGAGAGCCGATATAACACCTCCCAGGGGTAGACTAAACTTCGGGGTTGAAATTTCGAAGTTTAGGAAAAATAACAAACAAAGGAGTTATATCCTCGTCCTAATGCTGGGAGACGGAACATCTTCCGGCTTCTGGTCTTCGGGCTTCTGGTGGCGTCTGCTCATCTTTACAGACACGACCTGAGGTTCTGGGTCTGACGTTTGTTCTGCGGGTGGATTTATCGGAACAGATCGGGAAAACCCAGGAAAGTGATAGGGAAGACGGTTGTACGATTTAATACAAAGAAACAATTTAATTATACAAAATAGAGAAATTATACAAATTATTAAAATTAATATAGCTGAGTAATGAGTCTCGTATTTGATTATTTGATGTTGGTTTATAATTTCGCCTGTCTCGTCAGAAATAGATTTTAGTTTTAATTTGGTTTCCGCGGTGAAAATATCTAAGTCAATATTTTGTAATTTTATACGAGGTTCAATACTCATTTCCTTTTTAAATTTGTCCAAGGTACAACATGAATCATTTATTATATTAAAGTCAGAATGAGTTGCGGTGACATTGATTTTTATATCTATATATTTAGGTATTAATTTGGTACTTTTACAATAACCAATACAATTATTTGGGATGTTAACAATTCCCGTTCCAATAATATTTATTTCTAAAACCTTTTGATTGGGACATTCTATATACAATTTAGTGTTTAGAGTTTGTACATATATCCAATTATTATTGCTGAGTGGTTTCCATACATCTAAAACGTGTCCGTAAATTAAATCGGTTTGGCACTGCACTGGTAAGGTACTTATGACGTTTGAGATAAGTTCACTTTCACAGCTGGGATTTGCACTAGTTGGGAACACGGTCATGACGTCACAGATAAACTCGCGAGGGCTTATCACTCTGCATTCTTTCAGTGATTCAAGGTTGCAATATTCTGACTTATCGTTGGTCACTGCGATGTATTTACTACTAGGAACGACAAAACTAAATGAATTTGGTTTTACACTGTTATGCGGTGTAGGCAGTGCTATATTGTGGTACAAATTATATTTCTTAGGTGATACTAAAGGTATTCTTAGTATAAAAACGATTTTATTATTGAGCCCATAACATATTACATTAGATACATTCATTAATATATGAATGTGGCTTAGTTCTAGAGTAACAGGTAACTTTAGATCTGCAGGTAGGTACCTGTAGTTATCGACAAGCTCATTGTATAATTGCGTGGGAGTCAATATGGCCGGGTGAAGCATGTTTTGACTACCGAACATTATAGCGTTTGTTATATCTTCTAGTCGGAATGATAAGGTGAGTACAGAGGCTTCCAAACTTTTCAATATTGAATTAATATTTGATTTTGTGTTTAAGTCATTAGTAATTATTGATATGTTTTTTAATGTTAACTCGAGGTTGTCGATACCTTCGTTAAGCCTGGCTTCATTCATTTTTATTTCGTGTAATGTTTTATTAAACTTAGACAATGTAAAAGTTGTAACCAAAATGTTTTCTTTAATCAATGAGGCCAGTTTCTTCTCGCCACTTTGTAAACTTTGTATAGCATCATCATATTTGACAGCATCGTCCTCGTCTAGAGTCCCAAAGATGGTTTTGGATAAGGTGCCGATACCACCTATCCATGCTCCGCGTTTGAATCTATTGCTACTCGTAAGGTGAGCGATGGAGGAATACTCGGAAACAATGTCATTGTACCTGACTGTGAGGGGTTCTAGTACGTTATGGCATTCCAACTTACTTGACGTTTCTACTTCAATTTGGCTACATAAAAAACGTACTGTACCTAGTATTGAATTAATGTTTTGTATATGAGGTCCAATGTAAGAGATATCGAATGGAGTGACGATATCTAGGTGTCCTATATTAATTGTGAGTTCACCAATTGGATCAAAGTATATTCCGGAGCTCGAGTTGATTGGTTGGACATAATCATGGTGACCTTGGACCAGTACGCTGTAATAAAAGAAACGTTGGAGTAACTATCTAACTTAATTATTATTTAACTAGGTATCTAACTTAGTAACTAATAAGTTTTAATATTAACGCTACGCTACCGTAAGTATATACGTGTATATACGTTATAAAATATGTATATATATAGAACAGAATATGTTTTAGGTAGAGGGTACATCGTGAACTTCCGCGAGTTTAATTTCGTCATAGTGATGCTTCACATGACGTCTATTTATTAATAAGGTAACTGTATTATTATTATGGACTTTTACAATTTTATAAGGGCCTTTCTAGATTGGAGATAATGCCTTTCTGAGTCGGAGGTGATTTTTTATGTACACGTAGTCGCCGACTTTGTATTGGATACGACGAGAGTGTGCGTCGTAGTAGGTTTTTGAAGTTTCTTTTGATTTCCGAATGTACTCTAAGGCTTTGTCACGCGCGTGTTTCATGCGGTGTTGTAGGAGTTTTACATACTCGGGATAGGTCGCGTCAGAGTTATCGTCATATACTGAATTTGGGATCTGGGGCTTATGCCCGAATAATAACTCGTATGGTGAGTAGTGCGTGGTTGAATGCACTGCGGTGTTGTATGCTAACATGGATGTATACACATACTGGGGCCAGTTGTCTTGGTTTTCATTCACGTATGATTTGAGGTATTCCTTAAGAGTGGAATGTGATCTTTCCAAAGCACCTTGCGTTTGTGGGTGGTAGGGTGATGACCATAATTGCTTAACTTTTAAGAATTGGCACGTTTTCTTGAATAAATCTGCTGTGAAATTAGTACCCTGATCAGTAAGTATGTATTTGGGAATTCCGAAAAGTGATATAAAATGAAGGAGGCACTCGCTCGCTTCCGCTGCTGTATTGCTGCGAAGGGGATATGCTAATGAAAATTTAGTAAGATCGTCTTGCATGGTCAAGATATACTTCAGTTTAGCTGTACCGGATTCAGGTAGGGGACCTACGATATCAAGGGCTAGCCTCTCGAAGGGAGTCGTAGAGGTGGATGTTATTACCATCGGTGCCCTATTTATTTTTCGTAGTGCTTTGTTAGTTTGGCAAGACTGACAGTTCTTTACATAGTTCTCAATATCACTGCGCATATTCTTCCAGGAAAATCTTTCTTTGATACGGCTTAGCATTCTCGTGGATCCCAGATGTCCTGAAATGGGGATGTCGTGGTTTTCCTTTAAGATTTTAGGAATTTCGCTAGGCGAAGGATATATAATGTTGTTATGATATATGTGAATTTTTATATTAGTGCCGTCAAATAAATAAGCCAGCATGTTATAGATCTTCGTAAAGGAGTGTCTGTCAAAAGGATTCCTGAAATCTGAGATGCTAATTTCATTAACTGTGGGATATGACATCATTATTTCATCGCGAACATGTTTCAGGCATTTAAATATGTCTGGGTACGAGTGATCATCGAAATGGTGCACTTTGGTGTATAAGAAAAGGTAAGTTTTATCTTCAACTGTAAGAGGCAGAAATGAATGTAAGGATCTTTCCCTTTTCAGAAATTCATCGCGTTCGGGGCTCGGACAGTCACTGAGAACTTCCGAAACATGAGGTAAGGATTCGTCCATATCTATTGAGGTAGGTATTATTACTAATTTTTGTGTTCCTTTCAGCAGGTCTTCATTATGTTCTGTAATGTAAGTATTGTATAATTTCGTAGGTGATTTTAAGAATTTATTATAGGTTTCGTCGGGTAAAGGTAAGCTATCAGATATTGGAGGGGTTCCTGGATCACGGTGCGCGGATATGGATGCAGGTAAGGTTTCAGGATTCTGCCAACTAGTTGAAGGTTGAGGATCTATTTCTGTTTCAGGGTGCGGATTTGTTTGTGCAGAAGGAGGATCTTCAGCAGGAGAGTCTGCGGTAATAGGAGGAGTTATGGAAGTAGGAGGATTCACGGCAATAGGAGGAGCTATGGGAGAAGGAGGAATTAGTGGACTAAAGTCAATGTCCATACCATCCACAGGATCGAGGTCTAAACCTATCAGCTCCTCAAGGGTTTCGTGATCAATTTCGGCAAGCGGCGATTCCTGCAAAGGCGCAGTACTAGGACTGGTGTCTTGGGCAGGATTTGAGTTCAAATTTCTATGATTTTCAGGATAAACAGGGTTCACAGGATATCTGGAAAGTGCATCGGCGGCGGAGTTCAATTTTCCTTTGCGATACACGATTTCATATTCGTATTCTTCCAATTTAAGCCGCCAACGTTGAAGTTTGCTGCTGGGATCCTTATGGTTAAACAGCCACTTTAGAGGTCTATGGTCGGTTACAATTTGGAACTTATTTCCATAAAGGTAGGGACGGAAGGTTTTGCAGCCGTAAAGGATAGCTAACAACTCCTTTTCAGTCGTACTATAGTTGGATTCACTCTTGTTCAGAGTGCGTGACGCAAAAGCCACGGGTTGGTCTTTACCAATTGGTCCCTGTGAGAGAACGGCGCCTACGGCATAGTTCGAGGCATCACAGGTGAGGATAAAAGGTTTTGAGAAGTCGGGATAAATAAGCAGTGGGGCTGTCGTTAATTTGCGCTTTAGCGTGTCAAAGGCAAGCTGTTGTTGATTTTCCCATTTAAAGGGCGTGTCCTTTTTCAGAAGGTTAGTAAGAGCCTTTGCGGTTTTTGAAAAATCAGGGATGAAACGGCGGTAGTATGAAACTAAGCCAAGAAAAGATTTGATATCTTTTGGAGATGTCGGAATTGGAAATTCGGTAACGGCCTTGATTTTATCTGGGTTTGGCTTGACACCTTCTTCGGTAATGACATGACCAAGGTAACAAACTTCGCGTCGTAAGAATTCACACTTATCAGGCTGTAACTTTAAATTGAAGTCTCGGATTCGTTGGAAAATTGCTCTAAGGTTTAGGATGTGGGCTCGTAAGTCATATGCGTAGCAGACTATATCGTCTAGGTAGACAAAACACCGGGTGCCCTGGAGCCCTGATAAGGCTGAATTCATTAGCCTCTGAAATGTGGAAGGGGCATTCTTGAGGCCGAATGGCATTCTCAGAAATTGGAAGTGTCCCTCTGGGACGTTGAATGCTGTTTTTGCTTTATCGGCTTCGTTCAACTTGATTTGGTGGAACCCAGATGCTAGGTCTAAGGTCGAAAAGTATTTGCTATTTCCCAATTGATCTAGGATTTCTGTGATCTGAGGTATGGGGTAAGTGTCACCGATTGTGACATCGTTTAGTTTCCTGTAGTCAATAACGACTCGCCACTTTTGTATATTAGAAGCATCGAGTTTTTTTGGAACAACCCATATAGGTGACGACCAAGGAGAGTCGGAAGGCTCTATAATATTTTGGTCTAACATTTTTTCGACTTGGTTTCGTACTTCGGCTTTGTGGACTTCTGGAAAGCGGTAAGTTTTATTATGGATCGGTATTTCTGTTGTTGTTTTTATTTCGTGTTCTAGAGCATTCGTATAGGTCAGATTTTCTCCAGGGAGATGGAAAATATCAGAGAACTCGGAACATAACTGCAGGAGAGCTTCCTTTTCTTCAGCATTAAGGTGTGAGAGACGTAATTGTTTTAAGACTTCATCTGTTCGCGTAGCACAGTCAGTTGTAGTCGCGGTATGTATGTGATTGACAGAATTGGAAGGCTGCTCTCTGTATATCGAGGGGTCAATTGGGGAAAGTTTTAGGTTAAGGTTTGATTTTAGTGTTACAGGTTCTTCAGAAGTATTAACCACAGATATGTTTATTCTATTATTTTCTTTAACACGGGCTACACAGTTTGCGATTAGCAGGGTTTCGGTAAGTTTCTGATCGAGGACTAATCCTTCTTTTATTTCAGGATTTTGAACAGAACACTCAATGATGGTTTCAGTTCTTGCAGGAATTAAGTATGCCGGGTCATAAAAGTGTAATTTCAAGAATGATTTGCCGAGCTGGAGCAAATTATTAGTATAGTCAATATTGCAGCCATATGCGTTAAGCATATCGGAACCTATGATACCATCGTAAGGTAAATGTACCTTGTCAATAACGTGGAATTGATGCGATATGCTGGTTTTAGGTAATTGTAATTTAAGTTTAAAATGACCTCGGGTTTGGATAGGTTCATTCGCTGAATCGATACCTTTCAATTGGATTTTTTCTTTCACAAGCTTGGGGTGTGTTCTTAGACAAGAATGCTTTAAGAGACTCACAGAGGATCCTGAGTCCACAAGTAACGTCAAGGGGATATCTGACATGGGAGATTCAACGAGTACATGAGGTAGTAGCATTAATGCAGGGTTGTTGGTTATCTCGAATACATTGGATTTAGAAGGTTTTGGCAGGTTTGCTTCCTGCATGGATACAGTGGATGACTTAGCTTTTGGCAGGTTCACTTCCTGCACGGATACAGTGAGTTTTGGCTGGTCATCATGTAGCGATGACTGCAAAGGTTTTAAAGTATTTATAGAATTACCTCCATGTAGCGGAGTTGGTTCAGGCTTAGGATTGAGTCTTGGGGTGTCGATTTCTAAATCGTGAGGTCCCGTACGACACCGGGACGAGACGGTTACTCGTTTTTTGTTTCGGTGTCGACGGTGTCGTAATCGTTACCCTCTTCGAAGCCAGCTGGGCATTCGTTCTCAGGGGCATCAGATACAAAATGGATACGCTGAGGTGTTCTCGGCTGATTTTGATCTAATTTAAAGCGATTGTTGTTATACTCGCGTTTACGGCATTGTTCCAGGGTATGCCCTGGTGCTTTGCAATATCTGCAGACCAGAGCAGAAGAATTGTTATTGTTAGTAGGCCGATTTGAATTAAAGTTGGGCTTAGACTGGTTAAGGTTAGTAGACGATTGCGGATTCTGGTCACGACGCATAGGTTGGGAATTCGGCCTTGAGAAGTTTGGCCTTGAAGTACTTGGTCTTTCTTGTCGGATGCTAGAGCTCTGCTTGAATAAAAATTGTTGGATTTTCTCTTCGGATATCGCGACATTTACTGCTTCGTTAAGCGTCTTGGGCGTCTTACACCTAACGATGTTCGACAAACGGGTAATCAGTCCCATTTGGAAATGATGGAGGGCTAATTCCTCCATGGCTGCTGTGCGTCCTATCATTTCTCTATTTTTATGGCCGTGTGAAATAGATATTTCAGTAAGGAGGTGGGAAAGACAAGTTTCTATCCTTAAAGCGTACTGGCTCACAGATTCATTGGTTTGTTGTTTACACTCTTGGAGGTCAGTGAGTAGGTGGGCATAGTGTTTTCTCTCACTGAACTGAGTTTTGAGAAATTCTTTGAGTTGGGTCCAATTGGCGAACTCTTTAGTAGAGCAGGCGGTTTGCGCTTTGCCTTGCAGTTGACATAATATGTATTTAAATAAAATATCTTTTTGAGGTTCTGAGGCTAACTCGTAAGCGTTATTACAGTTGACCAAAAATGAGTTCAGTGTTTCTCTACATCCGTCAAATGGTTTTATGAATTTCAGCAAAGTCGAAAGGTCAAGTTCTAATTTATTAACGGAACCCGCAGTGGCGGCTTTCTTTTTAGACCTTGTGGTCGGACCAGCAGAAGGCGGAGGGCACAATCCATCTTCCTCTGTATCTGTTACAGCTATCTCAGGTTTTGGACTTTGGGCTCTACTTTCGGACATTTTGATGACAATAGCGGGTCACACAATAAACAATATCTTATAATTAAACAAGGTATTTTATAGGTATAAAACAATATTAGCAAAAGTTTGACAATCGCAATGACCAAGAATCACTTACATGAGTGCGGACAGAGTGATAACGAAAGCTATCATTACTTCGAAGTTCGCTCACGGGATGTAGCAGGATGTAGATAAGCGTCGCGCCCCGCGTGTCGCTCGTCTGATGGATGCTCGCTCGTCGGATGGCCACTACCGGTCACAGCACTAGGTTGTGCGTGACAGTGGGTATGGCTGCAGCTGTTCTTGGGGATGACCGGTTGCAGCACGAACAGTGCGCAACAGTGGATCTTCCACGCGATGAGCTGGACCACAACTCAGTGCGATCCGGATATCCGGATTATTCGGGTATACACAGTGGGGCCGGTAACTAGGCACTTACTCACTTATACACCACACAACACTCGCGTTAATTTCGCGTAGGTATCACTGTATACTCGGAACGGAGACGGTACCGGGGACTTTTCTTTTTAAAATCCCTTAAGCTGCCACCAATGTTATAAGGGTTTAATCGAAAGGCTTTTTAAAAAAAGGAAAATAAAATTCACGAAATTAATTAAGACAACCGTCGGATTTGGAAGGTGGATGAAGACTGACTGGGAGCTGGGGGCAGACGGAGTTCTGTGAAAAGGAAAATGATGAATTGGCTGGAAAAGGTCAGGAGTATGCAAATAGGAGAGCAGAGAGCCGATATAACAGCACGCAAATTAATGAACATAATATTTGGTAATTATGTGACACCTTAGTTCACAATATTGCAGATTTCTTGCGGATCCCTAATATTTTTCAAAACCTCGTAATAAAGCCTATGTCACTCACACTGAATTAAGCTCTCCATAAGTAAAAGATTTTTTAAATCGGTCCAGTAGTTTCGGAACCTATTCGTTGCAAATAAAAAACAAAGTTTCTCACTTTATACTATGATATTGGTATTGGTAATAGATTGAATGATCTGGAGACATATACGGATTACGGAAACAGTGAAAACAGTAAGAAGAGCATTCATAATTCGATGTTGTTGCAACCCAGTTTAATAGAGCTATGATAAAGAGAAGCGAAATCATAAGCGACTGCCTCTATGGCGTAGAGGGCGCAAGCTCGATTGCCAATCAAGCGGTCCCGGGTTCGAAACCCAGGTCAGGCAAAGTGATAAATATTGAATTTTTCCATTAGGAATTATCTCAATAACTGCCTGGAGTCTGGAACTGTGCCCGGTAGATGGCAATAGGCTCGTCCCCTATTACATGGGACCAATAACATACTGGCGAAATGTGGGTGTATCTACTGTGGGACTGAGTCCTGGGTACACCTCTGCCTACCCCTTCGGGAAAAAGGGCGTGAATGTATATTTATGTTATGTTTTTTTTTAAGTCATAAGCGCGTTTTATTACAGAACGCCATCTATTATGCAATGTTGGAACTAAATTACCTAAAAATGTTGCTTTAGGCTTTAGGGTAGTTATGTCTTGCAGGAAAATATTGAAAATTTTCTGTAGCGCCATCTAGTAAGCATTGTTGGAACTAAAATATTCATAAGAAACTTTAAAACTGTATTTTTCCACAAAAGGGCTGAAATTTTTGAAAACGCTGAAACACGTGTTTAATTATTTTCATTTTAGAATGTTTCTACAAAATTTGAAATTAATCGGCTGAAAAATGAAGTCTACTCCATACAAACTTTCAACCCCTATTTAATACACTTAGGGGTAAAATTTTGAAAAATCCTTTCTTATTACTTGTCTAGACTGTAAAAATAATCTATTGTCGAAATTTCATAATCATCGGTCCAGTAGTTTTGGCTCTGGGTTGATGAGTCAGTCAGTCAGTCAGTCAGTGAATCACTTTCTCTCTTTATATAATAGTATAGATTTTTAGGGTTCCATACCCAAAGGGTGCCGTAGGAACCGTAGGAACCCTATTACTAAGCCTCCGATGTCCTTCCGTCCGTCAGTCACTGGGATCTCTTTCATAAACCGTAATAGCTACATAATACAATAATTGTAGTTTTCACAATAGGTATATTATGTGTTTCTCCTGCCGCTATAACAACAAATAATAAAAATAAAATAAAGTTCATAATTAATAGCGTGCTCTCAAAAGAGTCTCATAGAACTCTCATAGAAGACTTTAACTGCAATAAGAATGAATTCTTATACTATTTAGAATAATAGTACCTAAGAATTTTATTTTGCAGGTGAAGAGAGGTAACACTTATAAATAGGTTGGTAATAGGTTTATGGTGGATAGGAACCCTTTCTCTCCTCATTCGCATTCGACCAGTTTATTCTCTCTCTCTCTCTCGATAGCTACCGTCCCAGGCTCACTTCACTTACCATCAGGTGAGACTGAGACGTCAAACTCTGACTTTTTTAAAATATTATAACCAGAAATAGTTCCTATCGAAGTAATAAATATTATAAAAAAAACCTCATCTTCATAACAGTGACTGAGAGAGGTCCCGGGTTCGATCCCCAGGTCAGGCAAAGTATTAAATATTGGATTTTTCCTTTAGGAATTATCTCAATAACTGCCTGGAGTCTGGAACTGTGCCCGGTAGATGGCAATAGGCTCGCCCCCTATTACATGGGACCAATAACATACTGGCGAAATGTGGGTGTATCTACTATGGGACTGAGTCCTGGGTACACCTCTGCTTACCCCTTCGGGAAAAAGGCGTGAATGTATGTTATGTATGTTCATAACAGTTTCATTGATTTAAATAGTAATTAACATTATGTCAGATAAACAAAGCCACAAGTGGGTATTGTGGTCTTTGATTGTGTTTATCATTTCACCACTAAATATGAAACCCTCTTGAGACTGACGGTGAAATAAGCTATTAAAATTCTATGATAAGGACTTAGTAGTGGTTAAAATTAAACGAATGTCGGATGAATAGTTTATGAAATTTCATGAACTTTTTTACTTATTCAACCCTAAAATTTGTATTCGTATGAGTATACCCTTCGTCAGATAAAGTTGTGTTTTAATTATAGTTTGGCGTAATAGCTCTATTTTATTTTGAATTTTATACGATCTAATTAGTTTTCATATTTCAGTTAAACATATAGTTGGAGTTGACTGCCTCGGTGGCGTAGAGGGCGTATGCTCGACTGCCAATCAAGAGGTCCCGGGTTCGATCCCCAGGTCAGGCAAAGTGTTAAATATTGGGTTTTTCCATTAGGAATTATCTCAATAACTGCCTGGAGTCGGGAACTGTGCCCGGTAGATGGCAAAAGGCTCGCCCCCTATTACATGGGACCATAACTGGCGAAATGTGGGTGTATCTACTATAGGAATGAGTCCTGGGTACACCTCTGCCTACCCCTTCGGAAAAAAAGGCGTGAATGTATGTTATGTTTATATAGTTGGACCTTACTATATTTTGGTTATAAATCTACCTTATAGTCACACCTTTATTATAACCGTCTGTGGAATACCCACAGACCATCACCATCACCATCTTATGTTTTCAGTTAAAAGCATCGCTGGTGAAGAATGTTCAACAAAATGGCACTTTATATTATAAATTCCGCGAGATTTATGTACATGACACTGCGCAAATGCAAGAGAAATTGTCTTATTAAGCAGGCCGCACCGGGCCGCATCGTTCGCCTGTAGTGTGCGATAGATATAAAATGTACGAAAGAGATGTAAGCGGATTTTTGTTATACGATGCGGTGTGGCTTGTTGCGGCTGCACCAGCCTTTACGCTCATCAAGTCTGCTCACTTTCCTCCTAACCACAGAGTAAAAGATCAGTTTGTCACGTACTTTGATTAAAGATCTATCGCTGTTTATCCTGAGTTCGTTGCTAGTCTGTGTCAATTCATTATCTCGGCTCGCAGCCAACCGGACGCGGCGCAATCTACTGATAGAGCCAGTCTACACTGATGCAATACAAAACTAGGCTTCGACTTCGGAATGTGTTTCGGTTTAGTTTGTGAATCGTAATGTAGTTTTATCTCTGCATTAATATATAATGTTATGACATAATACATGTCCAATTCAGCTCATAAGTTTAGAAAATATTTAAAATTAATTTTCGTATAAGTGTAAGATTTTTGTACAATATCCCGGCCAGGTGTGTGCATGAACATTTCTGTTTCATTTGTGTCTGGGTGTTACAAGCTTATATAAGTATGTATATCAGTCCTCTGGTTACCATAGTACAGGCTTCTAGCCTAGTTTGGGACCAGATGACCGTGTGTGGAACGTTGACCCATATTAAATTTTTTTTTTTCGTAAAGTTTGTATAGTTAAAATTATTAAGTAGTATAAGAAGGGAGTACATAATATAAGTTAAGTATTATAAAAGTACAAGCTATGCCCCGCGGTTTTACGGTCAGAATATATAAGGTTTAAAAATTATACTAAAGTACCCTGGTATATATTATATACTATATACTTACCGAATTTCAGCCCAATCGGTTCAGTAGTTTAATAATTTTTAATAATATTTTTTATTGATAACACAAAATTATGAAAGGACATTGTATCGGTAGTACATTATCATAATATACATTACAGATTAATTTATATTGATCACACATTAATTATTAATTAATTTATTAGGTATCTAGAAAAATATGATTGTTGAAGTTTTGAAAGCGTAACAAATATACATCTATACATTCATCGCTTTATACAAACTTTCACACAATTTCTTATTATAAATAAGAACATTACCTATAATATAGGAAAAAACGTTTTATTTTTTGTTTTCCTATGATAAAAATTTAAAATATTATACTGTTATACTTTCAAATATCTTTTCGAAAATAGGTGAGTAATAAATAATTCAACAATATAATATAGTAAACGTTTCTTTATGAGGTCGTTTTAAATTGAACTTTATATCAGAAATCCTATTAGAAGTCTATAACAAGACAAGTTAAAGTTTAAACAGGGCATTGAAACTATAGTATAACGAATATTAAGTATATTACCAAATAAACTTAGTATTCGTTATAGCTGGGGTGAAAATCATGGAGAAAACCTTCATATTATGTGTTATTATGTTCTGTGGGCAAAAGTCTTGGAAAATTATCTTACAAATCCAATATTCTAGATTCATAATATGTCGCTTAACCACGCTCTTTGTTTTCCAATATCTCTTGTTAAATCTTAACTTTTCTATAAATCTCCGCACGAGCTCCAAATCTACCTAAAAACAACAGCTTTGAAAATGCGGCAACTTATAAATCGTAGTGTGCATAAAACAATGCTGTGCTGCTCATACAATGCACAATGCTGCGTAAAAAATAATTTGCAAGGAATGCTAGTGTGCGTGCAAAATGTGTAAGACATGCTCGGGTTCACCAATTTCGGCGTAGTTAGTTGCCGTATTTGACAAGTATGATAGCGGTATCGGGGCGTACTCAGAGACCTCAATAATCTAAGAGTACAATATTTTCAATAGATTAGCTCAGAAATTTATAACATACATACAATCACGCCTTTTCCCGAAGGGGTAGGCAGAGGTGTTACCCAGGACTCAGTTCCAGAGTAGGTACACCCACATTTCGACAGTAGATGTTTATTATCCTTTGTTATTTGTTTCTGGTTATATATACATAGGAAACTGGACTCAGTTTTACACGCACTCAGGAGTGTCTATGTCGTATCTATGTGTATAGTTTCCCTGAAAATACGAGTTACTTATAAACACTGACGTCTTTTAGTAGATTATATATAACTATGTCAATATGGGCGTTGTATCTTGTCTTTGATCGTGCTGAAGTTAAGGGCAATTATTCTCCAGACTAAATATTTGAAGGTTTACTTTACAATTTTTACAAAGTAATTTATAAATTGTGTAAGACATGGATATTCCACCGAGATTTGTAATAGAACATGGATTTTATTCAGTATTTTGTATCGCAAGGGCAATAATTGAGTGAAATAATAATTGAGTAATAATTTGGAGGTTATATATACACGAGGGAGGCTCCGTTTTTTTAAGTTTAAAGCTTGATACAGACAACGGCGGGCGCGGGTCGGACACGCGACGTGTCATGCTGTCACCCTTGTACCTATTTATTGTATTAAAAGACAACACGCTGACAGCGTGCGTAGGTCAGACGCGCCTCTTTGTTTAACTCGACCCATCCCGCGCCCGACTCGTGCCTGCATAATTATGTGTGAAACAATCTTTAGTGGTGTCTACGGTGATACAAAAGCAAATGAACAATAAAATCTGTCTTTTATGCTTTATTCGGGATTGTTGGTCGGGCTTATAAAAGACTATAATGTGGTCGTAAACTGTGGCTTAGGCAAGTAGTCTAGTAGATCCCCTCCAGATTGGTTAGTTTAACTTAAACGTAGTTACATTGCGGTTCACTATTTTGTCTCAAGCGTGGGTTTGTCTAAAGTCTGAAATCTATCTTGTCTGGAAATCAAGTGTCATTGAACGACGTAGTTTTATTTTTGTTTTAACGTAATTTCATGACTTAATTAATAGTTTTCAGCTGATATTTTGCTGTTGGAAATTATTCTCTAGTAACATAAATTTGTGTAAATTAAAATGAGAGCATGAAAATAAATTATCTTGTTAATTTGTTCACATGTTATTATTGTTGTTTGGTCACAAGTTATTACCACAAAATAAAAAGGTATAGAAAACCAGCTCTAACTATTTTTTTATAGGATTAAATAGGTATCTACTTGCTAGAATTTGCGTCGGCAAGCGGCTCGAGAAACGACAGTTAGTTAGAATTAGAAATATAAAAGTAAATTATTTTTAAAAGCGTAGGTACAGTCACAGACGATCCAACCTAAAGACTTTTTTTTATGATAGTGAGTAACAAGACGAGCAAATCAGGTGCCTGATGGTAAGCATCATGATTGCCCATATCAGACACAGTGCCACCCTGTGTTTTAAAATTTAAAATTCTGCGCGGCACTGCACTGCGCCTGTCACCCTGAGATATGAGTTGTTGAATCTTTCGCTGGTAACATTGCCCTTCATACCGGAACACAGTAATGTTTGCACATTACTGCTTGGCAACTGGCAAAGGTGTGGTACTTCCCCAGGCGGCCCCCTGCAAAAGAGGCCTACCACTACAACGATGTTTAATACCTTGTAAAATATAGCTTGATACGTGACAGCTAAATAAAAATCAAGTTTTTTGTCATATATCCTTAAATTAGGTACATTAGTGGTATTACGAGTATATCAGGTAATTTATAATTCAAATGATTAATCAAATACCATCTTAGAACTTAATTTACGAAAACATAGCCAAAAAATTGATTTTTGTTCAGGTATCAAGCTATATTTTATATACTAAGCGGTCTATTCGCTTATTCATATTGTATATTTTACAAGGTACATAAATATATATAAAATATGTGGTTATGCTTTCGTCAAGTTATTACTTAACAGCCGCCCCCGCCCCTTTTTCACTGAATATTTTTTTCACTTAATACAATGTTAGCACACGACATGACATGAACTATACTATGTTTGTTTACGTAATGTTTATGGTTCTTTCCATCCCCAGGTTGTCTGTAAGAAATTGCTCTACGCGATAAGACCGCCGATAGTTTACCGTGTCTTTTGTAAAATTGTTTCTTTTGTGGTATGCAATAAAGTATTATTCTATTCTTTCTTCTATGTTTGAAGTCAAACGATCCAACAAAATCTTAGGTTGCATTGCCACGACTGGAAAAGAGCACAGGACCCACAGGTTCTGTGCTCTTTTCCAGTCGTTTACCGTGAAGTTGAAGTTGTGTAAAGCCTGCCTTCTGTACCTGTATATTTTGTGTGACAAGTGTCTGGTCAAACAGAGGGCTAGATAAGACTATGAATTCACAGTGCTAGCTAAATACACTGCTCTGACTCTGTTTATACGGTTACACGCCGAGTCGACAGGAACAACTTAACCGATTTATAATTAGCCCTGGACTCTAGAAACTGCTGTTCTGGGAACAGATTCATCGAATTAGTATTTTAATCAATTTGATTCTATCGATTACAAACATTATTGACAGCCTTGTCGGCTCATATGGTAGTAACTCTGCTTTCTGTGCCGCTGGCCCCGGGTTCGATCCCCGGCCAGGTCAAACATTTGTGTGCATGAAAATGTCTGTTTGATCTGTGTCTGGGTGTTATAAGCTTATATAAGTATGTATATCAGTCATCTGGTCACCTCATTATGATAGTCAGCGTAAGCTCGGCTGCCAGCTTACGCTGACTATGCCACCGAATTAGTTTACATGAAAATACCTGTTTCGATAAATACGCCTCTTAATTCTCTTCCAGGGGTGGCAGTAGCGTCCAGCGTGTTCACCATCACAGCGATGTCAGTAGACCGGTACCTGGCCATCACACAGTCGCTCCGACAGCCCTGGATGCCATCGAGGCGCGGCGCGTGCAGCTTGCTCGTGGCATTGTGGCTGGTGGCATTTGCTATATTCGCACCGCTGCTGGCCGTCGCTGCGGTTGAAAGAGAGGTCGTGCCGCTCCTTTTTAGGACCAAGAATGGATCGGTGAGTTTTGATTGGAGAAATAAGTTTGAAAGGTAGGTAACGTCGTCTATTAAAAACACCACCGTAAATGCACTAAAAATAATAGAGGAGAAGGCCCGTGCCCAGCAGTGGTACATTACGTTGAGGATGATGAGATGTGGACACGAGGTGAATAGAAATCGAAATAATTGAAGGGTTTTTACTGACTAGGACGGCGCAGTGACATAATTACTTTCAACTGCGATACAAAAATATCCTATTCTAGTTGCTCCTTTAAAATTACATGACAAGACACAGCTTTTTGGGTCCTCAGTTATTTAAAATTGTCTTTGTCTTTCACGTCAATTCTATGTCTATTAGTGGTTCTACCACTCTAAACTTCACAGTTTTTCTATTAAATGCTAAATAACGAAGTCCGAATTCAATTTCCAGTTAATATTCAAATAAGCGTTCCCAAATCTAAAAGCTTAAGTAAATTAGGTCGAGCGACTGACGACTCGCCTCTTCCAGATACTTATTTTATATTATAGCATAGAAAGAAGACACCTAAAGTTAGATGGGCACTTACTAGCTTAATTAAATAAGTATTTATTCTGATAATCTCGCAGAGTAATGGCAGAGTGTTCAGAATGTTTTTTTGATCTCTATTTAATGAACCATCTTGAGAATGATATTTGAGAAGATTGCGCAGTCTACATATCGTAAAAACTTCACCCCTACAATGAAGCGAAAGCTGAAGCTCACAGATTTCATACGAATTCGCGTGGAGCATTCGTCACGTGTGAGCTTTATTTGTCTTATCACTCTTTGACGATGGATACTTCATGTTATATGAACTAAAATATTATATCCGTAGATATACCTAGATCTGTCATTTCGGTTTTATTCTACATGAATCCATTCTAATATTAAAAATATAATTGTAACTCTGTCAGTCTGCTAACAGTTATCCTTTTTCGTTAAGATCGCTAAACCGAATTTGAAAAAAATTGGTATTTAGATATAATCTGAAATATAGGAAAAGAATTATATAATATAGGTACTTTTTATCACGGTATTCTCATAATGGGAACGATGCCTTAGTGGGTGTTTCTTGTGTTTCTTTCTCCAAGGCTTTGCTTATATACTCTGCTTTTGCCAGAGACTACACTGACAAGTACATATGCAGGAAATAGTACATATAAAAAAACACGTGGGAAAGAGATATTTGATGATGTAAGATCAAATAGACCGACTAGTCGGGAACTACTTATGTAATTTTTTTGTTTAAGTTGCAATCGACCTTTCAAAGTAAGGTTTCGTGGTAGAGGTGGTGGTTATAGCTTTTTTATGATAGAGAGAAGCAATGTTACCTATACCGCCTTAACATATTAAGTATACCTACATAGGTACATACTCGCCCAAGAAATGGTCCTACTTAAAGTCTATTTAGAAGTAAGAGTACCTATAATAACATTATGCAAAATATAATGGTAAAAAAGAGACACTAATTGTGCATTATAAAAAAATTATAAAGGAATAAGAATGTTCATAAGGAAAAAAATTGCCGTTACTTTTTATTATGAATTAGGTATATCATATTGGATAAACGCCTATCTACGTTATTTATCTCATTTTCCACAGATATAACGAGTAATGGCATAAAAAAGATGGTTTGGATTAAGTCCTCAAAAAAGGTAAAAAAGTAAACATATTCGCATAACACGAAGGTTTGTTCATATTGATTGGTTTATCGATAGTGTAACCGATTCGACTATCGATAGTTTAATTTTATCAACTGCGAGTTGTACAATATTTGGTTTGGTTACATTTGTTTGCTTGTATAAGTGCCGGGTGGTGGCTATGCAGAAGTTTCCAGTCATCTTTGTCCTCTATGTATTGGCTAATATTATAAGCCTTCTCTAACAAAGTCGATTTTATACAGGTTTTGAATTTATCCTCTGAGAGCCCAGTTATCTCTTTTGGGTTTTTTTATAGAAACGTACGCAGTTCCCTAAGAAAGACTTTTTATTTGTTTTAAATAAACTAAAACTAAGTACAGCTGATATATCTTTATTCCTAGTATTAAAATTGTGTAAATAGCTATTTAATTTGGGTTTATCTAATTTAAAGAATTATCTTAAAGATTCGCGTGGACGCATCTCATAGATGGCACGAATGGCACGTTTTTGCAGTATAAGATAGTCTCTATATCTGCAGTTGACCCCCAAAACAGAATTCTATATGACTCACAGACGAATTGTGTGTCTGATGATGGTGTCTGAAGATGAAGGAAGTGTCGCGTTTTTGCGACAGAGTAGAGATGGTTCTCTACTCTATCGCAAAAGGGGCACTTGTCGTTGAGTTGTTGTAAAAGATACAACTCCATCAGAAATATACTTTCTCCAACCATCACGATCGTCTGATGCTTTTTTTTTTTTTTTACATTAATTTGGTCTGCGTTTGACCCCCTTTTGCTTCTTGCAATCATATCGCGTTTCCCATTGTTGTGCGCCCAACAGGACGTTTCGCATTAATTTGACGGAGTAAACGATTTTATTTACTTTATTTATATGGTATTGGTTATATGGTACTTTATTTGTATGGACTGCCTCCGTGGCGTAGAGGGCGCATGCTCGACTGCCGATCAAGAGGTCCCGGGTTCGATCCCCGGGTCAAGCAAAGTGTTAAATATTGGGTTTTTCCATTAGGAATTATCTCAATAACTGCCTGGAGTCTGGAACTGTGCCCGGTAGATGGCAATAGGCTCGCCCCCTATTACATGGGACCAATAACATACTGGCGAAATGTGGATGTATCTACTATGATGGGACTGAGTCCTGGGTACACCTCTGCCTACCCCTTCGGGAAAAAGGCGTGAATGTATGTTATGTTATGTTATTTATATGGTTTTATTAAGCTCGATCTATTTTTGTAGGAATTTTTGTTAAGGGCAAATTTATTAATTTAAATTTTATCTCTGTCCCGCTCTGTCCTCTGTCGATAAGTTGATCTGATATCGGATCAACTTGTGTTGTATTATGTTTTTTTTTAAATAAATGGATTTAAATATTATCATCAGAATTAAGGGGTTTTCCTTTAATTAATATATACTACCAATTGTACTTCGTAATACAATTGGTAATAGTTATAAAAGGTGACACCTATTTAAAGGTAGGTAATAAGTACATATTGGGTAAGAACCCTCTTGTGAGTCCTATTCACATAAAATATGACCATTCGCATATGACCAGTTTTTTTGTCATTGAGTTTATTTTCCTAAAAGTTATTTATGGCTAGGACATAGGGATGTAAATAAGAGAGCTGTTAAAAGCTGCTATAGCTGCAAATTACACTCATTACTCGGTTTCAAGCTTATAATAAAAATTAATAAAAGGTAAATTACGCCTTTTTACAGCTTTATTGCTTAATAAATATTTTGAATACACTAGTATTTACTGTGTATTGTGAACCTAATAAATTACCTAATAAATAATATGAATGAAACGAAAAATTGCTATCAAAAGCTGGATGTCAATATAAGCTTAGACTAGTTGACATTGATCACAGAGTCAACGTCGCCTTCATAAATGTTATCTCTCCATTTTCAATTAAATCCAGATGAAATCCCAATAATTGTGTTTGTGCAATCGTGACCATAACGAGTTCTGAAAAGGTCACAAATATTAAGAAGGAGTTCACAATTTCATTTTGTTATGTTGGCACGAATTTCTTATAATACATTTAGAAGCTAAGATTTAATACGTAAAATTTTATCAAAATGGTCAAGTTTGTATAAAGAGTCAATTTAAAAATAAGTGTTCTGTTATTATGGTAAAGCTTTTTAACTTTTGAGTTTTCCAGTTAGTTAAGCGAGAACCCTTGGAGAATTATATTAATAGGTAAGAACTTTTTGAATTTCTTAATGTGATAATACAAAACTAGATTATTTACATAACTAATCAGCCACCATTGAATTACTACTATAAAATATCTAACTTTTATCTCTATATTAATTAAACTTAGAAAAAATCTAATTGGTAATCTGCTAGCAATTTAAAAGTTGGGTCACGTAATAGAATATTAAAAAGCTTGCGCCACTGAAGTTGGAACTTTATGTAACAAATAAACGAATGCATAAAATATTGGCATACGAGTTCTGAGCACAAAACTTTTATTAGAAACGTCACTGACCTAAATTAACTTAAATATTTTTGGCGAATTACGAACTTTCGATATGAATATTTACTTAAATCAACCTATTATCCTCTTTGACGAAGACGTTTAACAAACGATAACTACATGTTATAATAATGTTAATAATGATGATATTATTTGAGAATTTGGACTGCCTCTGTGGCGTAGTATGCGCATGCTCAACTGCCAATCAAGAGGTCCCGGGTTCGATCCCCAGGTCAGGCAAAGTGATAAATATTGGATTTTTCCATTAGGAATTATCTCAATAACTGCCTGGAGTCTGGAACTGTGCCCGGTAGATGGCAATAGGCTCGCCCCCTATTACATGGGACCAATAACATACTGGCGAAATGTGGGTACTACTACTACTGTGGGTATGTGGGTCTACTATGGGATTGAGTCCTGGGTACAGCTCTGCCTACCCCTTCGGGAAAAAAGGCGTGAATGTATGTTATGTTATGTTATTTAGAATTTATTATATATTTAATATTTACGATGACTATAATATAAGTTTCATGTAACTTTATCCTCTATTTATTTTTTAAATTTAGTAATAAAGTAGATACAATCACTGTACATGATGTCCCATTAAAAGATTTTAAGATCATAATCATAAAAGTTAGACAAGCGCCTGACTTTTTTCTTTTCCATTTACCACGATTGAAGTCGTTAATTCGGAACCACGCAATAAATTCTACGAAAGGCCTGTAAAGATTTACAACTTTTATTACCTGTTGAAAAACTAAATTCAAGGACAATGGACTTTTAAAAATCTTAGCTCTGTAAGTAAGTTTGAACCTTATTTTAATAGCAGGAAGTTTCTGTAATTTTCTCCAATGATTAATTCTTCAGATTGAAAAGTTAGGGGCGCTAATTGGCCATTAGCCGGTGATAGGCTTGCACCGACTTGATGAAAAACGATCTGCTTAGGATTTTGGTAGAAACTTTGATCGCTTGTTTTAATTGTGTTATTATTCCTTGGGTGCTTTGAAGGATTTAAACTTTGTCTTCCATACTTAAACATTTTTACTAATGTTTTTATATTACAAAAATCCTTTTTTGTACATTTTCGGCTTTGGTAATTTAGGCATTAGTTTTTACCGTGGTTTTAATTTATTGTGTTAGAATCAAACTTTGTTTTCGTTGATAAGGTTAATAATTTATTTGCCGGTTGTTGAGATAAAAATGGAAAATTCAAATAATACTTTTTACCTGACTTTATAATTTGCAGTGGCGTTTGCAATCACTACGCCATCACGACTGTCGGATTATATTCACCCTGTCATGTATAATTAATAAACAAGTAATACTCATATTTTTTATATTATTGGTATGTACAGGTTTACTTATCTTAAATCAGTATTTGTAATAAAGTACAGGGTCGGTTGAGCAGTCCGTGCTACGTGACGGGATTCTCCAAGTCCTTCAATAATCCACTTTAGAATCACGCTCACTCAAACTGAGACCTTTTTAATATTAGAAGAATTAACTCTATAAGGATTTTATAAAGGAAAGTAAAGGAACGACCTGTCAAAGCATTAGTAGAAAAAATGGGATACATAATTTACTTGTTTGTTAGGTTCATAAATAGAGGAAAACTTAACTTTTCTTTGTTTAATTTAATTCGTTTACAAATTTTTTTCCACATAAAACTCAATTTTTATTTTCAGGTAACTTTTCTGGCTAAAAAACTCTTATCTGGAGTAACGAGATGTGAGAGAAGGTGATTTAGTTCCCAATTTCTAAAGAAATCAGTCATTAGTAAGGCTTTGTTCTGAACTACACTGGGAAATCGAAACACTGGGATTTAAATTAAACATGGCATGTGTTTAATTTCTCCTCTTCATCTTTCTCCTTTACACCAAGAGTTTGATTGAAATAAGAGTGCAAATTTAGATACATTAGATGGAATTTCATCAGGTGCTTTATTTCCTTGTGAAACCATTCAATCAGGCGTCACAGGCAAAGTATTACATTCTCTAAAATGGAGAGAAGATTGGAGTACGGTTCGGTGGTGTATTTTAATCATTGAATTTGTGAGGGAAATATCATTGTTTAAACAAAACAGTAAAACGGTACATCAGTGATGTATGATAGTGTATTGTGTTGTATTAATTAAAACTTAATCAAATACTTGAAGACGAAGATATTTTCACTGTTAATTGAAATTACAAAGTGACAAGTTGTTTTATTAGTAGGTGATACGTGTATTAAATAGCAAAGGGAACGGGCTTGGAATCCAAGGAAGCCTGGGGCCAAAAAACTTTACACCGGCTTTCCTATATTGCAGGGTAGACAATGTTATTTGAAATAATATTACCAAACATAGTAGCCCTCTTATTATCCCCGATCAATTTATAATTTGATTTGAATAAAGTGTGTTAAATTAAGTACTAAGTTTATTTTTTGTAGCGACGCGCGTTCCAATTTGTTGGATGGTTAAATAAATCCTGGAAAAATAGACAACCCGCTTGTAATATAATATTTTTAACGTTTTAATCTTCTTCTTCTATAGATATCTTATGTAAGTGTAAAGAAATTGCTGTCTCACTAAAACTCGAATATGGTTGGACCCATGTACTTTGGTTTTGAAATATTTGTGGAAGTCCAGGGAAGGTTGTTTGGTTAAAAACATTTTTATTAAAAGTAAGCCACCCGTTCTAGGCGTTACGTAAAGGTTCTTAAAATTAAATTATAATACAAAAAATAAGTGCAAAAATGCTTTTTCTAAATTTAAAAAATAAAAAAATAAACTTAAAGACAAGTTGCGTAACCCTGATTCTAGATATTCTCAACATTTTCTGTCATAAACTGAGAGTCAATTTTCCAACTGATTTGATTTCCAATATAAAGTAAGATTGTTTATAAAACTCTTGGTAGGTTTTCTTATTTATTGTACCTACTTAAAATATTCGTGGTATATATAGGTTATAATAAAATAGTTTAAAAATTGCTTTGACGAAAACTCTTTTTTATAATATTAATTTTCATAAACAACAAAATTTTTACTTTTGGGAGATCAATGGAAAGAAATGGAAACCGATGGGAAGTCATACACAACCCTGGTTTTATTATGTCAATCGATCATTTTTGAGATAGAACTCAATCTTGGAAGTGATTCTATCGAAACGCTATAGTCCGCATCGTGCACGATGGGGTTAACAGTATTTGATGGTTGAAACACTTTATGTTTTACAGACAGCTATTAAAAATATTTTTAGTTCGTTTATCGTTTATTTAGATCTGTGACTTGCTTACTTGATCACGAGCCATAATCGAATCAAAGAGTCGTTCGTGGTCTAAAAGTTAATTAGGTTAGGTAGGTGTGGAATCCTTAAGCCAACTCATTTCATATCGACAGGGATTGAAGTCTTCATACTACAATATCAAAGCTAAGCGTTAAATCCAGTAACGAACTAAACTTTATATGAGTTTATCTAACCATCACATTTACCTCCCACAAGTTCCCGATATAACACAGGTGTACAAACTTTACCGGGTGATATGTGTCCAACATTTGCAAGTTTGGATCTCAGGATGTTTGTTGTTCTTGAACCTTGGCTTTCTGAACTATGAACTGTCTACTCATACATCAATGAAACTTCTGACTCACAAAGTAAAGCTCAAACCAACTAGACTTGACATTTGGAGGATGTTATTTTTAACATAGTGATGTATGAGTGTGAGCCGAAATGCAAAAACTTTTTGAAAACATTCTCAGGTGTCTTAAAAGGCTATTAAAGTAATGAGTAATATGAGACAATAATGTAGAGATTTACTTCAGAATTATTATTTTGAAGTAAACTTCCAAAATATTGAAAATTTTTAATGTTATTAAAAGCTCACAAGGTTTCTGTAATATGTAACTAAAGCGTGTTTATTTAGTATTTTTTTTAATGATAGTGAGTAACAAGACGAGCAAATCAGGTGCCTGATGGTAAGCATCATGATCGCCCATGTCAGACACAGTGCCGCCCAGTGTTTAAAATTTAAAATTCTGCGCGGCACTGCACTGTGCCTGTCACCCTGAGATAGGAGTTGATGAATCTCATCATCAGTAATTTCGCTGGTAACATTGCCCTACATACCGGAACACAGTAATGTTTGCACAAAACTGCTTGGCGGATGAATAACTGACAAAGGTGTGGTGCTTCCCCAGGCGACCCCCTGCAAAACAGGCCTACCACTACAAAACAAAAACAAAAGTATTTCATTATATTATAATACCTACCTATGTATATTGAAACTAAAAATAAACTTTTTATAGATCATAATTTGATGCCTTAAGTAATTATAATAATGAATATAATTTATATTAAAACTAGAAAGTTTACTAGTTTTACTTATCAACTTAACAAGAAAATTGTGTAACCCGACACGAAAAATTGCCACTTTCATCATTCGTCAGCTAATTTGAGTAATAAATGGCGGAACTTTTACATTTTTCCCTTATAAAAAGGTTAAGGAAAATGAGGCTCTGATGATGATAAGTTATATTTTCTCTAAAAGTTGAAATTTTCGCTATAGATATACCAACAATTTTGTTATCACTATATAAAATAAAATATTTTTTTATTTATAATCCTACTAATATTATAAATGTGAAAGTTTGTGAGGATAGATGGATGCATGGATGTTTGTTACCCTTTCACGCCAAAACTACTGAACCGATTGGGCTGAAATTCGGTATGTAGATAGTTTAGACCCTGGAATAACACATTGGGTATGTTATCCCGATATTCTATTATTACCTTTTACGACACCCCTTAGAAGACTACGCGGGTGAAACCGCGGGGTACAGATAGTAAATTTTATAAAACAGCTCTTTTTGTTTTGCCACGGTAGGGTTAAATGAACTTTGAAACTGAACTTTGAACTTTGAAAATGAACTTGAGATTGAAAGTATCAAATCTACAAATACTGCTTTCCCAAGTCTAAACATAATAATATTTTCTATTTTTTATAGACTAAGCGGTCTAAATGCTTGATATTATACAATCTGAAATGAGAAGAAAAATTTCACCCATGGGCCCATTCGAACCACGCACCCTCCGCACCATTCCGCGAGGCGGGTATTTGTCCACGTGGAATTTTTCACGGGGCGCTACAGTTTTTCGGATGGCACGTGAACTGTAGGTCCCTATAGTTAGTTACCATAAGATATGTAGGGGGCAGTCGTTAGGTGTCGGAGGCCTTGTAGGAATCTTGGCGACCTGAAACTGACAATATATGTTGTCCACATAACCCATACGAATTGACTCAAGCAGTATAATCGGGGTAACCCGTTCTGTTAGAGTATAAATTCAAATTATAATTAAAATTTGAAAAAGTTGAAATTTGAAACTTAGGTAGTTTAGACCATGGAATAACACATAGGGTACCTTTTCCCGATATTCCCACGGGAACGAAACTACGTAGGTGAAACCGCGGGGCACAGCTAGTAATTTTTTAAAATAGACAGCAATATATGTGGCTAGTTTACTTAATTAAGTTAGCACCTAAAAGTCTACCAAAGCAACTAGCCGTTGGCCTACGCCGACATTAGACAAACAAAAACTTAGCTAATATTATTAGTCACGCCACCGTGAGGCCAATTAGTTCTGATTTGGTTTGAAACGGAAATAGATTGTATACCTATAGTATTATTATCTGTTATGTGCCTCTACGTGAAATAATTACATCATTTCCGTGAAACCTTTTGCCTGTATCAAGATGTTATTGAATGTTTTCAATAGGAATTTTCTCAATGACAAGTTAGAGTTATGAACTGTGCCTGGTAGACGGAAATAGGCTGGGCTTCTATTACATGTGACTAAAAACATAACTGGTGGGTATGGATCGTGGGTGTCTACTGTCTACGTATCACACCTTTGCCAGTTATTCATCCGCCAAACAGTAATGTACAAATTTGAGTTTGAGTTTGAGAATTACTATGTTCCGGTTTGAAGGGCAATGTTACCAGTGAAATTACTGGGCATTACGAGTTTTAACAATTGATATCTCAGGGATCTCAAGGGTGATAGGCGCATTGCAGTGCAGAATTTTTAATTATAAAACACTAGGTAGCACAATGTCTGATATGGGCAATCATGATGCTTACTATCAGGCACCTGATTTGCTCGACTTGTCACTCAATATCATAAAAAGAAAACATACACCTCTGCTCATTGAAATAAATTGTTAAGGCATACGTATGTATGCATAGTGTAGGGTTCCATACCTAGATACCAAGAATATACAACGCCATCTATTAGTTCCTTGCGCAAAGTATGAAAATATGCAGTAAAATGGACATAACCTTTGATATAAATTTCAACTTGATACCTCCATGCGTTCCCGTTAAAAAGGGTCTTGACAGGCGGACGGACAGACAGACCGACAGACTTACAGACAGACATACATACGGACAACAAAGTGATCCTATAAGGGTTCTTTTTTCCCTTTGGAGGTCCGGAACCCTAAAGAAGGTGTAATGTTATGATAATATGTTTTCCCATAATATATTATAGGGTTAGTGTCCGTTTGCATTTTCACCTGCCCCCGTTCCTGTTTATCCGAGGTTGGTCCTTCTCGTAATGCGTGCACAGAGTATAATTAATTCTTCAATAACAATTAAATATTTACAACCCTATATCAGATTCTAAGATAATTATAATAATCTACTTAGTACTAATTTCAGCCCTATATACACACACACATAACTTATTGGTATTGTCAATTTTGCAGATTGTCTCGCGATAGTGTTTTGTTTTTAATTTGTTTTCTAGTAAAAGGTCGCTTATCCATCTCTTTACTCGTGCATAAAATATAGCAAGCACATTCCGGCGAAAAAGCGATCTGTTACCGGCCCACTAACATTAAATAGTCAGGATTGTGCCATTGTTTACAGAGCAATATCAGCCTAAACTAACGGTCGGTCTAGCAGTTGTGGGACGTTTCGCAAATGGGACTTTTCTCGAGTATTTATTCGGGACGCTTTTTTTGAAAGGTTTATTTTATAGCACTTGCTTGAAGAGTTTTTTGTGGAATAGTGCTCTTACAACGTTTTGTGTGTAATGTTTCATGTTCTTGGAGTGTCTGTTAGGCTTTTTAAGTATTCCTACATAAGCCTTGTTCCTGTTGGTAGTGCCGATAAGTGCTTCGGCGAGTCCGCAGCCCCGACTCCATGGCTCTCCGCATCCTCAAAAGTTTTAGTGGGTATTCCACCGGACTATCCAGTGACGACTCCCACATAACCCCTCCCACTCTCCCGAATGAGAGGGGTATGTGTCAATGCATTTTTCCTGGTTCACAAAAAACGACAAAGACTATTTCTCTCTACTTGCTGCGATCTTGATATATGACTTCTGGTTCTTTCACCTTCACTACATTCTTTATGCATGCTCATCGGTTGTGAGTTCTTTTGACCTTGCCTTTCCTTTAGACAACATCAACTGTTTTTAATTTTATTTTTTTATGATAGTGACAAGACGGGCAAATCAAGTGCCTGATGGTAAGCATATCAGACTCAGTGTCACCCAGTGTTTTAATATTCAAAACTCTGCGCGGCACTGCACTGCGCCTGTCAACCTGAAATATCAGTTGTTTAAACTCGTCATGCCCAGTAATTTGCTGGTAACATTGTCCTTACACAGTACAGGAACACAGTAATATTTGCACATTACTGCTTGGCGGATGAATAACTGGCAAATGTGTGGTATTTCCTCCGGCTCTAATAGGCATGGTGACAGATTCTGAAATCCCGTTCCTTAATGTAGGTACACGTCTATTATTACCGAAAAGAACATTTTTTCAGAATAAAATTACATTTTACCGCAAATTAATGCATTTTTTACTTTCTAATTTAAAATGAGCGCGAAAACGCTTGTATGTGTCATGGCGTCGGGTCCTGACGTCACGCCTAAGTAAATATTTTATTTTTGCCTTAATAAAACCTTGTTCCATCTTCGATGATTCCTGGATTACCACGAATATATAACAAATCAAGTGACTGATCACAACACAACAAAAGTTAATGCGATATGGTGAATATTTACTTCAAGTGTTTATACTCTCAGTAACAGTTTACTTAGGCGTGACATCATTCGCTCTGATTGCCGTTTCAGTTAATATGGCCGATTGCAATTTTTTGTACTTTTATTTTAATTAAGATATTATTAATCTCAATATTTTCAATAATACTGGGTCGTTTTTTAGAATCCTTTCGATATATATTTTTCACTAACACCATTTATTTTTTTATTCTGTTATAGTGTCATCATGCCTATTGTTTTTTTTTTATCACGGTTTCATTCTCATTTATTTATGCACCCACAAGGTTAATGACATTGCGTCGGCGTGATTGACTATTGCAAATATCCTTTAGCCAAATTAAAGCACTTCAGTTCGCTCAAAATAAAACTGAAGGGGGATTTCCATAATCGATTTCGTGTCACTGGCAGCTTAACTAGATACATTGACACATTTTTTATAAAAATATAAAAGATATCGAAGTGATAAGTTCCTAATCTGAATCCGTCATTAAAAATTTCACGATAGAAAAGGTTCTTTTAGCGGAAAGGACGGAGGCTTAGAGTCTACAGGGGTTTACGAGATAAAATTTAAAGAAGGAATTTTAATAAAAAATATAATTTCTTCTGGGTATAATATTTTTAAATACCTAATCAATTATCTCTTAAAGATGCGACAATTGCAGGGGAATTATATCTAGACGTAAATTTATTTTTTAAATTCTGTGCAGTGCTAATAGTTATGTCATCTAACCAAAAAAATATCTTGTTATTAGAGCAATGCTGGGGAAATACAAGGGAATCTAATTAGCTTAGAAACAAACCTTATTATTAAAATCTATTTTCTAATATAACTGTCTCGGTGTCATAGTAAGCGCAGGCTCTACTGCCGATCAGGAGGTCCCGGGTTCGATCCCCATGTCAGGCTAAGTGTTGAATATTGGATTTTTTCATTAGGAATTATTTCAATAACTGCCTGGAGTCTGGAACTGTACCCGGGGTAATAGGCTCTCCGCCTATTGCCATCTACCAGGTACAGTTATATTTATTACATACCTTTTACATGGGACCAATAACATACTGATGAAATGTGGGTGTACCTACTATGGGAGTGAGTCCCGGGTACTGGCCTACCCCTTTGGGAAAAAGGGATTATTGTATGTTATGTTATGTTAATAAAATACAACAGTAACTGTAGAAAACAGAACTGTAGAGATTGAAATTGACACTAGTTTCCAGCATTTGATCAAAGTGTCCTGTCTAATTTAGTAAAGTGAACGCAAAGCATTGAGCGTCATTCCAGAATTGAATAGAAACACGTCTTTGGAGCTTTAAGAAGCTTTTTTCTTTTTCGTGTCAACGTTTGCATACAATATTCAAACTCAAACTCAAACTCTAGGTTAAATTATCAAACATAGACATAACATCATACCCACCATGTTCAAGTCCCATGTGATAAGAGGCGAGCTAATTTCTATCAGCCCGATACAAAACCAGCCGCCAGTGATGATGATGAGTGATTTAAATGGATTAATCCAGTAACACTTTTGCTTGACCCGGGATTTGAACTAAGGACCTACATTCATAGACATCTACATGCTAAGCAATAACGTTTGCAACTATTAACCCAACGCGCCTGCCATTCAACAAACACTATGACACTTTTTTTGTAATGATTATTATAATAATTTATAATATTATTTCGCTTGAAGACACGGGCTATACCCGGTCTTTTAATAGGCGTACAAGGAGACCATTTATTATTATTATTTAGGTGTTCGAGCCTCCGGCTTGACCCACTTGAGATTAGCCTTTCAAACATCAGCGCCATCTAGTAGTTACTTGGGTAAATCCCTGAGTAATTGTTGGCAGCACCGCTCCGGGAGTGGGGGTGTTGGCTTGATGTGTCAGTGTCGGTTGTTCTAGTGCCAGTACGCTTTTGAACTTCGGCGCTATCAGTACACATTGATTCGATCGAATCTAAAAATCAAGTAAGTACTCATTTCACATAAATTCTAAGTGTCCCTAGTTTGTTAAGGATATCACTTAGACGGTGCAAGCGTGCAAGACATGCTATCACGACATCTCAGCTTCACGCTGTGTCGTATGATTACTGCCTCGGCAACGAGCATAATCACAGATCGAAATTTCTATGATTTCCACGCACCAAAGAAATTCATGTCGTATGAAGCCATACGACATGATGTTCATGCGACAAAGTCGCATCATCTGCGCCGAGTATGGACTCGACGCACGAAACTCACTACTCAGACAATTAAGTCTCCGAACTTTGTCTTATACTTCGTTGCATGATTTCATGCAACGTCGTCATAGTAAGAAGTAAGAACTCCATACGACCTCGCATCGCACGGTTGAATTTCACACCGGTCGCATCGCACGGCGCATGAAATTTACCAATCGGTCGCATCGCCCGACGCATGAACTTTTCAACCGGTCGCATCGCTCGACGCATGAACTTCACCTATAGGCGACGATCGCCTGCTTAAATGCAAAAATTAAGTTCTAACAAATTACCCATTCTTTCCAGTCATGAGTAACATCACCACAATGGGCGAACTGGCGGAAAGACCAACACCAGCCAATGAAGAACGCTTATTCCGGGGACTCGTCAGCGCAATAAATAACAACTACCCCGATGACTGGCGATCCTGGGCGGTCAAAGACAACACTTACCAAGAGCTATTCGGCGAAAAGATTCCAAGCACCATCGAAGCTAAACTCCGATTCGGCCTCCCTACGGACGACATACGAGACATATTTGTGGGTCCGGAGGGACAACTGTCCGAAAGAATTTATAAATTAGCTCGAAGGACATTACTGAGTTGGCCACTAGGTAGAGCTATAATTTACTCACCACACTCACTGGTGACGTTAATTCACCCAAGCCCTCCAGCTTACGAAACATTTATGGACACCATAGTAAGACTTAGGCCAAGAATTTGGTCTATAAGGGGGAGCTCCATAGAACGTCACCAAGAGCCCGGGTGTAGTACAAACGATAACAATGACACACATAAACCGAAAAAAAGGCCATCCATGCACGAAACAGAACCAGAAATTGCTGCCAAATCATCCAAAACAAACGACAAAGAACTTAGTATCTTTAATAATATTCTGGACGTGCTGTCTAAACAAACACAGACCCTCGAGGCCTTATCTAAAAGGGTTGATGGCATCGAAACTGCCGCAGCTACTCAAGCAGCTGAAACTGATCCGGATGAACCTAACGAACTAAATCAATCCTTTGAATCCGAGGCTGACAGCACCGTCAATGAACAGGAATTCGAGGCCCCGTCACTACTGTCACCAAAACCTTCCCGCTCTGAGAGCAGAGAAGAAGACCTGCGCACAATTATTGCCAACGCACAACGGGAACTGGCTCAACTGCCCCATACCGGAGACCCAATAGTTGACGAAGACTCCTGGGACTTTAACCCTACAACATCAGAGACTGAGCCAAAAATAACTAAAGCAAACCCAAAACTGGTGGAACAAGCAACCAGCTGCCAACACTTTGATGACGATGGGTGGAAAAACATCCGTTATGCCGACGTACAGAAAACCTTTCAGGCCACCCCTGCGTTCTGCGCGCTCAAGGTTAACAATCACCTAGCAGTCAATACTCCGAACTGGCAATCTCTATCTCTACTTGAGAAAACCGACTTAACATTGGGAGCAATAACTCATGGACTCTTACAGCAGCGAGAAGCCTTAAAAGAGGCTTATAAAGACATAAGCGAAAGCTCCAAAAAGGAGATAAAAACTAAACTGCTTGGAGACTCAAAATTCCGGAAAATCACGGACCAGCTCCTTCAATACACGTGCGGAAGGCGGGCGGAAACCATCCAGGCACGAAGAGAAACCTATAAGTCCAACAATAAGGTCCTCAACGACATGCTGCACGATATTCCACCGTCTTCCACCCACCTATTTTCGGAAGAACAATTAACAAAAGTGATGAAGGATCAAGGGGGTGCTTTAAATTTTTTTCTCAAAAAATCCAATTTACCCAAGAAAACCAAAAATTCTGGGACCCCATCCGCACCAAGCAAAGCCAACAGAGGTAGCACTTGGAAACCCTCTAGGAAACCGCAAGGACGGAAACGGATCCAAAACGGAACACCAAGGCAGAGTACTCCAAAAATAAGCCCTCAGCGGGGAAAAAATCCTAAATTCCTCGCTGGACAACTTTGGCAATACACCTCTATGTGGCATTCTCTGGGAGCCCCAAAAACTATAATAAATATAATTAACGGTTACAGAATTCCTTTCATTAATAAACCACCCTTAACTAAGTTAACACAACTTAAAGGAGAGCGGTTTAAAGCTAAGCCCTCAAACCTGTTGGATAACCAAATCGCACAATTAGTGCAATCCAAAGTCATAACACCAAATATTTTCAAAAACGGGTTTATTTCTCCAGTATTCTTACGAGAAAAACCCGACGGTTCCCAAAGATTGATCATTAACATGAAAAATCTCAATTATTTCATATATACCCGAAAATTTCGCCTTATCTCTCTCAATAAGGTCACTCAAATCATAGAAACCGGTGACTATTTTGTATAAATAGACATATCAAATGCATACTACCACATACCCATTAACCCCTCACACAGGCGATTCCTCTGTATCTATCACAAAGATCAGCTTTATAACGTTAACTGTCTACCATTCGGACTATCAAGTGCCCCTTCAGTATTCTCGAAAGTAACGAACTGGGTAGCCAGCCTGATAAGAGATAAGGGTATAAAAATAATCGTCTATCTGGATGACTTCTTGATAATGAATCAAAATCCCAAACTACTATATGATCAAGCGGCCTGGGTATATAAATTTTTGACAAGACTAGGTTGGAACATTAACATAAGAAAAACTAATCTAATACCCAGTCAACAAATAGAATATCTAGGCATTCACTGGAATACAATCCTTAATAGAAAATCGTTACCAGTAGAAAAAAATGACAATATAAGAAAATCAATCACAGACGTCATGCATAAAAACCAATGGTCCTGGCTAACTGCAAAAAGACTCATTGGAAAATTAGTATTCGCATCGAACGCTATTCATTTGGGACTTCTGCATTGCAGGTTGTTACAAATAGCGTCAAGAAAGTTACCACAAAGCAAAAAACTGAAAGCACTCCCACTACCGGAACAGGTCATAAAAGAACTGCGTTGGTGGCTAAAGAACTTGGGAATTCATCTCCCATCCAGATTCACCCACCAACCGCGTTCCTTACTACAGATGCATCAGACAAAGGCTGGGGTGCCATTCTGGACGCAAAGAAACTCTCAGGAACATGGAACAATTCTCAAAATTTCTGGCACTGCAATCAAAAAGAATTATGGACACTGTTAGAGGTACTAAAACAAGAAAACACATATCTAGAAGGGAAAACAATTATGTTCCAAACAGACAACCGAACAGCAGCTTCCTATATAAGGAGGCAAGGAGGAACGAAATCTCTTCGACTTCTAAAAACGGCGACAGCAATTCTAAACTTCGCACAAAACAAAGACATCAAAATAGTCCCAAAATACCTACCGGGACGGTACAATGGCCTCGCCGACAGATTATCAAGGCACAAACACCAACAAGGCTACAATGGACAGCTGAAAATGAGATAGACGGCACATCTCCAACGGCGAACGACCTAGCAAGGTACCTGATATTCCTTTTTGACAAAAAGAAACTATCAGCCCGAACAATCTTGGTCCATAAATCCGTGGTCGCCACAATGAGTAAACCCGCAGATAGCGAGTCCATAAGCAATCACCCGATAATTAGGAAAACCATTAAGGCAATTACCTCGAAAGCTCCTCCTCCTCACAAACCCAGTACCTGGCGCGTTAGGGACCTCACAGAGTGGATGACCGAACAGCACATTGACGAGACTAACCTATTCCAAGTATCCCAACACGTGGCAACATTACTCCTCCTTGCATCGGGACGTCGAGTGCATGATTTAACCTTACTCCACATAAACCAAGAGCAGCTAAACATTTCAGAGGATAGCATTACTCTAATGCCTTCATTCGGATCCAAAACAGACAATTCTACTTACAGACAGTCCGCGTGGCTTCTGACAAGAGGCACCAAGAAACAATTAGACCTCTGTCATTGGATCCCAACCCTGATTGAGACGAGTGCTCAAAGAAGACACGCTAATCCTTCTATTACAAACTTATTCATAACAACCAGAGGAAAAGTAAGAGCAGCCTCGAGAACAGTAATAGCTGGCTGGATAAGACTACTTCTAGCAAAGGCCAAAATCAACTGCGCACCAGGAAGCTTTCGTTCTGCAGTGTCTACCGACAATTGGACCAACAGAAATATGAACATGGACGAGGTGTTACAAAAAGGAAACTGGCGCAACGCTAAAACCTTTCTCAAACACTACTTTAAAGAAACGACCGCAAGTACCAACGGTTCAATTCCTCAATCCACAACCCGAATGTCTGACCACTTCTCTCCAACCTAACGGTGATTATTTAGAGAAGAATGCATAATACATGATATAAATTCAAGAAACAGAGTTTCATTGCACGTACCTACACTACGATGCACCTAAATACATAACACGCATTCACAGTACGCACGTGTCAGTGCCGACAGATATTAAACAAATCTCAAGTGGGTCAAGCCGGAGGCTCGAACACCTAAATATTCCCGTTTTTCCCCCGAAGGGATAAAAACGGTTATTTAGGTTTCAGCCGAAAGGCTTGACCCACCGATTAAAACCCTGCCGGCCCAAATGGCCTCAGTTCTTACCGTACTGGCACTAGAACAACCGACACTGACACATCAAGCCAACACCCCCACTCCCGGAGCGGTGCTGCTAACAATTACTCAGGGATTTACCCAAGTAACTACTAGATGGCGCTGATGTTTGAAAGGCTAATCTCAAGTGGGTCAAGCCTTTCGGCTGAAACCTAAATAACCGTTTTTATCCCTTCGGGGGAAAAACGGGAATATTAAACCAACTCTACACTAAAATAAATACTTAGTAAATTTGAGCTGTCATTGCTTGTCAGTCGTGCAGTGTCAATATTATTCAGAAATTTTATTTGCATAAAAATATAGATACTATATAAGTCTTATAATATTACAATTTTGTTCCTCTCGCTTTTTGCCCATAGGGCGTGCAAATGTAACTAATCAAAGGTAACAAATCAAATCTAATTTTCATAAAAATAACATATTTTTCGAGAATTATAATATCTAATTATGAAAATATTAAACAATTTATTAATTTATAACCTAAATAATATAATAATAATTATATAGTCTTATAATAATAATAATATAGTCTTATTAAGTAGTACCTATTAAATTGATTTAAACTGCATTTTATAATATTAATTAGTCATTGTCTCTACATGTAAAAATTATATTTATATATATATATATATATATATATATATATATATATATTTATGCAATTAAGTGTGTTCCTAAATGCTCATTAGATGGATTTGATATAGCTTATTTGCCATCAATAGACATGTTTTACAGAACATGTCTACCTATATAAATTTTTAAATATCTTTGTGTACAAAAAATGTTTGCTTTAGAACATTTTTATATATATCCAGAAAATATGTGAACATAATGTTTGTAATAAATGTTATTTGAGATGCATGTCTCGACGTTCATTTCCAATATAATTTCGCTCGAAAAATTGCGAATTCACATAATATCAAAAGTAAAAATCTAGTTTTCAAATCTGGCTCTTTGAGAGCCATCTTAAATGTATCTGAAATTTTCGTCTTTTAAAGACCAAATATCGTAAATCGTATGTACGTACACATTAGTTTCTTTTACAGTAACCTACCTTTTAAAATAATTTTATCGGTTATCTTTGATATAGTACAGATATTCTTATAATCTTTTTTTTTTTAAGCTGGCATAGTGCCTTTATTGAAAAAAGACTAAACAATAGAGCTACCTAATAGCACCGTTTTACATGGTTTTGACATTATTTTTTTAAACGAAAAGCACAGATTTATTTTTTATTGTTATTTAAAATGAAATTTTGTTTATTAGAAATATATATTTATTTTCCTTCGAGTCTTTGACATTAATATAGGTAAAAGAAAAGCACGGATTGTACGTATTTGCAAATTATAATGAAATTTTGTTTAATAGAAAAATATTTATTTGCAATCTAATTCACTTTCAAAATTCATGTAATAGGGGAACCATATCGTCGAAGCCACTCGGACAAACATTTATGAATATTCATCGACACACATTCATTTACTTTGTTTTATTTGTTCTGAATAATCAATCAACGTGAAAGCAAAACAAAAAGACAATTCACGCCACCAGTGGTCGACCAGTGGTTTGGTAAATTCGTGAAGAAAATTGACTGTTCACATGCAAAAGGCGTAATTAGGCTTCATAGTTAATTAAGAGTAAAGGTTAAGAATAAAGCTATACAACATAGCTATATATATACGAGAACAGTGTGAAATAACACCGGCCATACCCAACACTACTTAATGGTCCATTTTATGACTTTTTCCTAAAGGAATAGGCAGAGGTGTACCCAGGACCCAGTCCCATAGTAGGTACACCAATAGCCAGTTATGTTCTTAGGTCCCTTGTAATAAAAAAATGTTAAACGTATATATGCATAGTATAGGGTTTCATATCTAGATACCTGAACTAAACGCTATCGCCTTCCAAGAACATACAGCGCCATCTAGTTGCAAACTACAGCAAACATGTTAGTAATCACATTTATTTTTAAACGGTATTTAATTTTTTTCCTTTACTTGTGATACAAGATCTTGCTTCTTGCCAAATTTCATGATGCTAGGCTTTTTAGTCACTTGCGTAAAGTATGGAAATATGCAGTACAATGGGTATAACTTTTAATTGAGTTGATTTAGATCATGATCCTAGAGATTTGAAACTAGGAATGTAAGTTGTTTTCATTGTCTGAACGTGTGTTAAGAAAGGATTTTTGATAATTCGCATTGTAAGGGGTCCTAAAAGGGCTTCAAAGTTTTGATATCAAACTACCATATTTCACAATTGTATTTAGAGCGGGTAAAGCCGCTGCGCTCACACTAGTAATAATTATTAAACGACTATTTACTAGCGTAATCCTCGTGGCAATTATATAAATTACTTTTTTATTCTATTTCTACATCTTAAGGGAGACCTGTCTGTAAAATTTCAGGAGTCTATGAGTGTGTCAGTCAGTCGGGGCTTAGACTTTTAATCATTGAAGAAGAAAATTGGACCCAGATGCCTGGAAACTTCTGCATAGCCACCATGGGGCACCTTCCAAACAAACGAATGTAACCAAACCAGTAATGCAAATCTGTTATCTATAAATTGAAAAATTATGCCCTAAGTATAGGTTTCTTGTGCGTTCTTCTTGTAGAGGTATCGTTCCGAAAGCACGGTAGACTCATTACTGTTTATCTTCATTGACGTGCAAAGTGTCGGATTGTGACCTAATTCAATAAATATTTCTAAGTTCTAAGTGTTAACGAAATATTTTATATATTTATGTGGAATAAGGGTCCGTCAGAAGAAAAGTCCGGGGTGACAAACACGATTGCGTATATTTTGATCTTGAAACTCACAAACTAATTATAAAATGGCTTTGCGCACTCAGCCGCCATTGCACTCAATGCTCTCAATTAAAAAGTAATTACCAATCCACTCATCCTTCACTCATTTTCTCAGGTACCTTTCATTCATTCTAGATTATAACAAAGCATAGACTATAATATCGATTACTAATTACTTGTACTGAGTGCAATCGAGATTGATTACAAACACTCGAATAAAATGCTACAGTTATATTCGCTTGAGAAGCCCCTGTAAGCGTTCGTTAGTTGCGATAAAATGAATCCTTATATTTAATAATTTTGCCGATGTACCGCCGACTAGTACCTCCATGTAGGGTTGAAAGTTTTCATCCCATTGTCTATTATTCATATTGTTACCCTGTTTTTAAAGGAAGTTTTAGAAATATAAAGCGACCTTAAACCTAACATCTTGGAGTATTTGTCCAGTAAAAGGGTCTAGTCCCAGCGGCAGGGACGTAAGACGTTACTATGTTTCTTTGCTCTCAGAGCTGTGGGAATCTTCACAACTTTTTACCCTTTCACTGCCACGCCGTATATTCACATAATAAGGTTATAATGTTGTACGACAACAATTGGGCCCAACCCAAAGACGACAAAGGACGTGCCCTGACAAAATTTGTAATTAGGTTTTTTTTTTTATGATAGTGAATAACAAGACGAGCAAATCAGGTGCCTGATGCTAAGCATCATGATTGCCCATATAAGACACAGTGCCATCCAGTGTTTTAAAATTCAAAATTCGGCGCGGCACTGCGCTTCGCCTGTCACCCTGAGATATGAGTTGTTGAATCTCATCATGCCCAGTAATTTCGCTGGTAACATTGCCCTTCATACCGGAACACATTAATGTTTGCACATTACTGCTTGGCGGATGAATAACTGACAAAGGTGTGGTACTTCCCCAGGCGGCCCCTGCAAAAGAGGCCTACCACTACAATAAGTGATTATAATCATCCTGGTGGTGAAAAGTTTGCCTCAATTATAGAGTAGTGGAATCCGCACTTCCGTGTTGAGTTAGTGGAGCCTGTGGAAAAAGTGGAAATTTTTTAGATGGGTGTTTAAAAATATTTGTTCCTATCCAATACAGTCATTCTATTTACCATTATATATTTTAAGGGGGTTAAATTACCTACCCCCTCAATATACGAGTAATAACTTATGTGCTATATGAAATTATTTCTACAGGTGTTTGTGGAGCGAAGTATAGAGTTCTGCACGGAGAAGTGGCCTGACTCTATCAAGAAGGAACTGTTTGGAGCCTTCAGTTTTGTTCTCGTTTATGCGATACCAGGTGAGAAATGTAGATATTTCATTATTAATGAGCAAAATGACCAATGTTGCTGTTAGGTCATTCTACAATATTCACTACAGCTACGTTGATGTCTGAAACCATATGCCCTTAGGTTATTAAGTTTTTAGGTTATTTCTCTATCCAGGTATAATTTCGAAGTTGGAGGCGTGTCGAAACAATGATCTTTCGAAATTCAGTGGTTCACTATTGAAAGTTATCTATCTCCGTGGGCATCATTGGAGCACGTGAAATTTTAACGTTGTCCATTCTTATTCTCTAGAGCATGCACTCGTGGTTTGCCAATACCAAAGTCTATTGCTAGTAAATTACATCACTAGCTTGTAGAATACACAAAATTCGAGCTTAAAAATAAAAATAATATACTAATTTTAAAAGTAACTAGGTATAATTTGTGAACTTACCTTGCTATAATTTGTACAAATCCTACTCTGGCTACATCTGGAAGGCACTACAGGCCCACAACACAAGAGTTATCTTAGTGTGGGTTTGTAGGACACATTTTAATATGGTATTCATAGTAACATTTTCTTTTATAATTCTATTTAGAGAATATTTATAAGTTTAGAGCCTTAAAGCTATTTTAGAACACTGTATGTTTTATTGAGTCAAATAAAGTTATTTGTATATGTATTTCCTGAATGCTGGATGGAAATAAGTATAATAAAACGAATGAATACATTTTAAAATTATACCTACTCTTACAAAACGAATAATAATCTGATATTTTTATATTATGTGTTTATGCAATAAATTCAAACCTATAGTTCGAAAACAAATGGTCTCGCACGATATTATCGTTATAATACCTGTCCTCAAACAGGATGATAGATGACCCTTCACCACCCTATTTCCTTTATTTCCCGTCTTGAAGAAGGTACACAATAGAACACAACATCACAAGTTCAATTTCAGAGATGTCTACTTGTATTGCCTTCACTATCTTGCGACCGATCTCTTACTTACTCGTGTATTTTGAAGTTACTACATTTCGATAAACCTTGTGTAGTTGTTGTAATTCACGAACCAGTAGATATTTGCATAGTAATATTATCCAAGATAATTATAAGATAATAATGTTATAAACAATCACGTAAGTACACAATGTGCTAATCCGCTAGGCTATATCGGTACCTTTCGTTCGTCTACGGATTTCCTCATTTCAATTCATTAGGATTCTCGATCTCGCAGAGAAATCCCGAGCAAAGTCAGCCCAAGCCCTATTTTGAATTTACTGAAAGAAATTTACTAAAATTATCATCATCATCATCATCATTTCAGCCACAGGACGTCCACTGCTGAACATAGGCCTCCCCCATAGATTTCCATTCAGTCCGGTTGTAAGCGGCCCGCCTCCATCGTGTTCCTGCCGTCTTTATCAGATCATTTGTCCACGTTGTGGGTGGACGTCCTACGCTGCGCTTGCCGGTCCGTGGTCTCCATTCGAGAACTTTGCAGTCCCATCGGCCATCAGTTCGACGTGCTATGTGCCCTGCCCATTGCCACTTCATCTTACTAATCCGCTGGGCTATGTCGATTACTTTGGTTCGTCTACGGATCTCCTCATTTCTGATTCGATCTCGCAGAGAAATTCCGAGCATAGCCCTCTCCATAGCTCGTTGCGTTATTTTGAGCCTGATGATAAGGCCCACACTAAAATTATATTAACGTTATTATTGTTTCTGTATATTAATAAGCGTGACACACGAGTAAAACCAACGTGCAAGTTTGAATTGCAAAAAAATACCACAAAATTACATAGGTCAGAAGATAAGCTCTTAAAAAAAGTTGTGGTTATAAATACCAACTGTTTAGGATTGGCTCTATGCCAGTACGCATCTTCACAATCATGAAAAAATTAAGAACTTGTATAGACAAACTTTTTGAATTTCTATCATATATTTCAGGTTGTATCGTCGTGGTATCATATTCTCTGATGGGTCGAAGACTGTGCTCAGTGCTGCCACCATTCGACCAGACGGAAGGCAGTGCCAACAGTCAACAGGTTAATAATTACTTACCATAATTTTAATAATAATTGTTTGCAGTTTTAATTATTAAATTCGGGTGTCACAAATACAGTATTATGCGTCTTAAACTTTTTTAGCATTTATAATATTAATATAACTAAGTCGAAAAATTGAAATCTTGGACTAATATTTTCCTTTATTTTAACTAAGTGAGTACACAGACTGATCCACTTAATTATCTATAATCCATCATAAACTACTTAAATATCTTTATTTATGAGATATTATATAGGCCAGATACATAAAACTGACCTGTTTTAACATTATATGTATACATAATATTAAATTCCGACAGATATAACAATTCTACCAAACTTTCTACTACGAGGATAATACATACATACAGTCACGCTTTGTTCCCGTTAGGGTAGCCAGAGACTATTTCTTTCCACTTGCTACGATCCTGACATACAACTTTCGCTTCTTCCACTTTCATCACATTCTTCATGCATGCTCGTCGGTTGTTGGTACTTTTGACCTGACCTTTCCTTAAGATAACATCAAATTGTTCATGAAAGGTACGCCTAGGTCGACCCCTACCGACTTGACCATTCACACTAGCCTTATACGAGTATAATATTTTAAGGTAAATGCAAAAGTTATTATGGGGAACTAATGGATGGATGGAACTTACAATATGAAATTCAGGAAACCCATTCTGCTTAAATAAACTCAAATTAATAATCAGTACGAGTTTTAACTTCATCACAGAATAACTAGGTACAAAACTGATTTGGCGCAACTGATTTTGGTAGACTCATTACTGTTTATCACTCATTACTGTTCTTCATTGACGTATAAAAGTTTCAGATTGTGACCTATTGGAATAAATCTTTCTGACTTTGACTTTGACTTTGGCTGACTGACTGATTGAAACTGAACAATATTAATTATCTAACTATTCAAAATATATTATTTTAAGAATATCAGAGTACTTTTCTTATGGTAGAGCACTTTACTTGCTGACGATATTTTTTAACAATTTCAAAACCGTGGCTCTCCGGGGCTGTGATTTTCCGAAACTTGTTTGGAGTTTTATTTTAAACATAAAACTCTGGCGGCGGAAACCGATGTGAGTAGCAGGTAATTATTATAATGGATTCGGTACAGAAGTCATTAGTCTTAACTTTTCATCGCCTACACCATTAATGGTATCTGAGAGGCGTTACCATCGAATTCATATTAGGCGCGTGTGAATATAATGACGTGAAATTTTCTGAGAGTAGGATGATAATGGGATAGATGTCAAGAAGTGGCTTTTGGTTTTCTGTTGGCGTTAAATGTTTATTTATTGATTAACTACGTGTGCCCTGCGGTTTTATCTGCTATATTGTACATAACATACTTTCACGCCTTTTCCCGAAGGGGTAGGCAGAAGTATGTACCCAAGACTCACTCCCATAGAAGGTACAACCACATTCGCCAATTTCGTCAATTACTAATGAAGGCTTATTATAAAGTCAACCAGTACATAGAGGACAAAAATGACTGGAAAACTTCTGCATAGCCGCCTCGCGGCAAATTCCAAGCAAACGAATGTAATCAAACCAAATATTGTAAAAGTATCAGTTGAAAATAAATTAAGTTAAAAAAATAATGAAAATATTTCCATGAACGTTTGAAAAAAAAATGTTTGTTTTCTACCAAAACAAGATTTTTCATAATAATATACTTCGGGTAATTTTACGAGTCTCAAAATTGCGTAATAATATTTTGAAGGTCTGCAAATTGTTTTTCTATTATTCTCATATAGTCGTATAATGGCAACATAAAAAGTTATTACCTTTTTTATGCTGTATTATGATCTCTGAGAATTTTTATGAGTGTGAACTGGGAAATCTGGTCCACAGGTCCGTACCATTGAATCGTTACTTATTTATCGTATAGCTGGTTTCGACCGAACTAATGACAGTCCGTATCCATTTGATAAAATGCCAATTACAATTATATTCTTCTATCAAGTCCATACAATTTACAACTGCAAGACGATTTTTAAACCTATTTATCAACATGAGTAATGCGCTATGGGCGTGTGGTACCCGGCTATATAATAGACAGCCTCGTTGGCTCTCTGTGCCGCAGGTCCCGGGTTCAATCCCCGGCCAGGTCAAATATTTGTGTGCACGAACATGTCTGTTTTGATCTGTGTCTGGGTGTTATAAGCTATTATAAACTTATATAAGTATGTATATCCTGTATTATGGTAACCAGTCATCTAGTTACCATAATACAGGCTTCTAGTCTAGTTTGGGACAAGATGATTGTGTGTGGAAGTTGTCCCATATTATAAAAAAAAAAAAATAGGGACACCCCTTTCATATCCCGAGGGAGCCGGGCGGCCGGTAGAGAGATTTTAGATAGAGATATTCGGAGAGTGGAGAGCAGCGCTTTAACCAAGCCGCCTGCCTGCCAAGGCCGGGTGGTGATTACGGCAAAACCCCCCCCCCCCCCATATGAGTAGTTTATGGTGTTCTGTGGGTGGGGCCTATGTTCAGCAGTGGACATCTTACGGTTGACGATGAATGCGCTATAAGGTTTTAATCACAGAGGAGATGAAAGAGATTATAGGGGCCTTGTGGGCGGGGCCGGCTTTGCTGCCCTCTTGAGCAGACGCTCGTAATTCCGCCGAAATTAGCTTTACCGGCTAATAGTCGCGCTCATGTGGTCACAACGTACGTAGCTCCGCGAAGATAGTGTATAATGCCGTCCTGCGCTATTATAACTTGTCGAAAAAGAAGCCAGGTGTGTAGTGTAGCCCGACAAGGGATTTCTTTTCACCGGTAAGTCCTAAAACCTTTAAATTCAAGTGATATTTGAAATTATTACAAAAGTATTATGTAATTGTTAGACAAAAACGACACACTTGCGAAACATATTGGAAATTATACATTGCTTACTACAATACATAGGTTCCACCTTGTACTCGTAGGTGATCGCGCAATGAACTGCGTTCTTTGCGAGGGGTCGCGTGCGCCAAGGCGAAGCTTGAATTCCGGGAAATCCCCGCGCATCGATAGTGTTGTACCATGTTGTAAACATTGTCGATATTAAGTGTCGTATGCAAATGATTATTATGAGCAATATTTTGTAATTAAAATACCTCTTTGTAGGCGTACTTTTTAGGAACAAGTTGATGTTGTCCTAAGGAAAGATCAATAAATCAATAGTACCTACAACCGACGTGCATGTAGTATGAAGAATTTCATGAAAGTGGAAGAAGCGAAAGCCGTGTGTCAGGATATTATCAAGTGAGTGTGTGTCTCTTTCTGTCTGTCTGTCTGTGAAACAGCGTCTTAAGAAAAAAGTTGTTCTCCTCTTTGTCACGCGAAGTAAATACGTGGCATCTACTGTGGTCACCATGTTCATTGTGATTATCAATTTAGTTGTAGAGTGTGGGTTTTCGTCTAAAATTTTGTTTGATTGTTCCGTTTATAATGAGATTAAAATTTTATTTTTAGGTTTCCAAAAAATCCAGATATGAGAAAATTGTGGATTGAGGCAACCGGTAGAAATAAATGGATTCCTACTAAATGTAGCACAATTTGTTCTTTTTGCAAAATTTTCAACATTTTGCAGAAAATGATTATGACATAACAAAAGAGTTAGGAAAAAGATACTTAAAACCAGGAGCTACGCCGCTCAAATATATCGTCATGACTTTTTCAGTAAGTAGGTAGTGTATGATTTATATCCTACTAGCTGTGCCCCGCGGTTCTTTCCCCGCGTCCCCACCTAGTGTGGGTTAGGGAAATGATAATTTAATAAATAGGTACGCTTGTATTTTTAACTTGTGTCATTTATTTACTTACTATAGGTTTAACCCATGTCTTTCTATGCATGAACGACGTTTTTCGCGGTAACTCACAGACCAAAAAAAAAACATAGAATTAATAAAATTATAATAAGTCACAAAATAATAATAATATGGGACAACTTCTACGCAAGGTCATCTGGCTCCAAACTAGGCTAGAAGCATGTACCTACTATGGTAACCAGATGACTGATATACATACCTCCTTATATAAGCTTACTTATACACCCAGACACAGAAATTATATAGTAACAACATTACATTGTAAGGACATTGTATAGTAGCTAATTAATTAATTAGTATAATTGGCTATGAAGCCGTATTAGTTATTAACAAATAAATAAATATAGCAAAAAATTAAAGTAATAATGATACAGTAATTTTATCGATATTATCGACCTTTAGGTGACCGTAACATGTATCCCACCAAAAACATACATGTAAAAAAGGAGAGCCAAGTTCAATACTTTTAATGTTTGGCTGTGGGCTTCGCCGCAAAAAGATAGGAGATCTAAATGAGTGCCAAGTTCTATGCAAAATCCAAATATGTATTTATAGGAACAAAATAACATTATGAACAAGTATCAAACTCTATTTCTTTGCTTTATTGCCTATAACAATTGCTGTTATTTAAAAAAAAATTGAGATTTAAAGTAGGTTAGATTTGACTTGGCCAGGACACCACTTATTTTTTGACTTAACTTTATTTTTATATTTCTGTTATATAGCAAATATATTGGGATAATTTCAAATATTTGCTTGTAACGTTGTAACGGTTCCAACGCTACATTTAAAAAAAAAATTGTATGGGGACCCCCCCTAATTTTTTTAATTTTTAGATTTTTTCCTACACTTGAACACAATTATCGAGCTGGATTCCAAATTTCATTCGTCTAGGTCTTCTGGAAGTAGGTTAGATTTAGGTACTATATGTCAGTCAGTGCTAAATTTTACGACTTTTTGACCTTCATAATATCTTTATAACCGTTTGAGCTAGCTTCATGAAATTTGGGCTACTAGATGTCCTTATGGATATAATTAAACACACGTAGTTTTATGTGTGAACGTTAAAGAGATTTTGAGTTATAGAAGAGTCAAAAGTGGCACTCGGCGCTGGCTAGCCAGTTCCTTAACTTGGCTTGACACGCTGCCGCGTGTCTAGATGAGCTTTTGCGCGTGTGTGAGTGCATGTCAAACGCAGTGTTTGCTCTAGATGATAATCAATAGCAAACTCGCGATCGATGTGTGTATGGTTAATTTGTGTGCGTAATGCGTGCGCGTATTGGTCTCTTGCTTGTAGTGGAGTTGAGGAGTGGGAGACAAGCGGCGACGAGCGTTCTGATACAAATCAGGAACTATTTCCAATCTAACCTCTTTCATCCTGATCTGTGGTTTTAATAGTAGTTTGAATAATAATGAATTTTTAGCTTTACCATAATATTAGGTCAAGATAAAGTTACATAACACAACATAACATACAATCACACCTTTTTCCGAAGGGGTAGGCTGAGATGTATCCAGGACTCAGTCACATAGTACATAGTAGGCACAGCCACATTTCGCCAGTATGTTATAATTGGTCCCATGAAATAGGGGGCGAGCCTATTGCCTCGCCTGGGCGCATCTACTGGGCACAGTTCCAGACTCCAGTCTGTCACTGCGATTATTCCTAATGGATAAATCCAAATAACACCTTGCATGACCCGGGGATTGAGCCCGCAGTCGGTCGGCAGTCGAGTAAAAAAAAGGAGACAAAATAATATCATCACACCCACGTCGAAACACTTGACCTTGGTTTTGAACAATATTCAATGTCCTTCCTTGGGAGTTCACGCGTGGGTATTGCGACGGAGAGTAAAGGTATTGTTGAATAATCATGAGTAACACTCAACACAGAGGTGTAAAGTAATAAACAACTATCAATCCAAGAACTTGTCTCTCTTCCAGCGCCTACGCCTGGTTCGAGAGAGGAAGCGGGTGGCCTGGATCCTGCTCTTGCTGGCAGTGCTGTTCGCACTCTGCTGGCTTCCATACAACATCTTGCAGCTGCTGATTGATGTGAACGCTGTCCAGGTCGACTCGGTGTCTGTGGCACTGCCTTATACTTTGCTCTTAGGTATGTTCAATGTTACAAAAAGATGGAGTTATACTTAAAGGGTTGCATCTTTCAAGAGCAAAAATTGCGAATTGGTAAAAATATTTTTTTATTACAAAATTTCAATGAAAAATGATCGGCTAATGGGAATTCGAAATATATTATTGCGAATTTCGGAATTCTTTCGATTGCAAATTATTTAGATTGATGGGTAGAGATGCACTCCCTTAAGTATGATTTCACAACTTTTATTGCACGTGTGAAATGTGTTATTAAATTTATCCTTTATTAAACGGTTTAATTGCCGTGGAGTTACCGGCTTTAGAATAGTGCTCCACCCTCTCTACCCGTAGGTGCCGTAAGAGCCGGCTAAGGGTTAACAGATCCAGGGGACGGGCAGCAGCGTCCTCTGCGTAAAACTATTGAACTGCGCTCGCCAACCCGCGTGCCAAGCGTGGCGAGTATTTGTAAAAGCCCCCTTATGGGAGAGGCCCATGTCCAGCAGTGGACTTCCTGAGGTTGAGATGATGATGATGAGGAGATACGAAACAATAACCATCTCTTTAATTGACGGCGTACAAGAGATATGTACAGAGATACTGTTCACGATACGTATACGATGCATCATGACGTGCACAGGCAACGCGTTGCTTTTGATTGAGCGCAACTTTTGATATTTGACAGTCAGAGAAACTCGAAATGACCATACCTTCTCAAAGGTACAACTTTTTTATCTTTTGTTACCACTGCAGCTGCTATCTGGGACGCTTGTCACCCTGAGATATTAGTTGTTGAAACTCGTCGTGCCCAGCCGCTAGTAACATTGCCCTTCAAACTGGAACACAGAAATATTTGCAAGTTACTGCTTGGCTTGAGAATCTTGCAATTTAAAAAATTGTGTGCGAAAGAAACGGTTCGCAAGGAGTGTTGTGGATTTGCCGCATTTGATTAGTAAGTATGATAGCGGCGGTATTTTGTGTGTTTACGTAGGTACCCAGTTTGCAATTATATTGTCATCGACATGTCCATTGTCGTGGCTTAACGAATATTTACTTGTACTATACCCATATAGCTACACAACATATATTGTGTGTACCTATATCAGCTGCTGGAGATGTTTACTCTCTTGATTGTGATTGAACAATTTAACCATAATTAAAATAAAATAGGTCTTGTTTGAAGAGGGATAAAGCCAGGAAGATGATGATGGTTAGGAGGTAGAATGAATAAATGATTTTGATTTGATTTTGATGCTGAGGGATTATGTTCATCAAATTATTCTGAAATCGTTTTTTGTTCTATTAAATTGGTGTGGTGACTCGTGGTTTGACTCGCTGAAAAGTTCATTTCAAATTTCATCCCATTTGCAAAAGGGTTCAGTAGTTTTAGCGAGAAGAGGTCATAAACAAACAAACTTTGGCATAATTTGTAATATTTGTGGGATTTGAGTCTATATACAAATTATTTTCTTCAACATTTCTTACAATTTCTTATATTTTATTCTCTTACAAGACAAGATTCACTTCAAAACTTAATAAACTTGTTATTAAATGTCTCGATATTATGAGAAAATTTATGTCAAATTTGTCCCATCATACTGAAATCAATTTATAAATAAATAGTTTCAAATCAGGTACGATCCTTTGATTATTCTAGAACAAAGACTCTTCTTTGTGCCTAGGTTAGTTGTTAGAATAGATATCTGGATAGATACCAACAATACACTGAGAAACGGAGGAACCGCAAGGAGGAATGTCATGGATTTCAAATATAGTTCTTCAAAATTAATGGGTTAATATGTTTTCTTGTTATTTCCTAGAAAAAAACCTTCTTTGCCTTATATTTATAATATTATCAAAAGTAATTTTTTTATAAAATACTCTCGTTCTTTTCCTGACGAGAATAAAATAATAATATTATGTTGGATCGATTTATAATGGTTTTGGATATAGATAAAAGAAAATAGTGCAAGCTGCTCGTTGCATAAAAAATAGTGTCTGTCATGTAAGCCTGAAAAAGCTGCGGGGTTATTACCTTTGTAATTGCAATGTGACAGCCGTATATTGCGCAATTACTGTTGCAAAAAGTACTCAGCAGTTATTGCTCAATTTACTGATATCGTGCTTCGTCATATCACCGCGGGTATAGCCTATATTTGTAAGCGACATAGTAACGTTATTTTCTGCCGCATACGTGCAAACTGTGGAATGATGTCCCTGCTGCGTTCTTCCCGTTGAGCTGCAACATGGGGCTCTTATAAATGAGAGTGAATAGAGTCTTTGAGGGTCAGCAACATACTAGCAATAGCCATGCTGTTGCAGGTATTCATAAGTGGCGGTAACTGCTCACCATAAGGCACACTGTCTGCTTATTTACCACCTATGACATAAAAAATACTACGTTCTAATATATATACCTTTATCGTGTGGTATGCCCATTACTGGCCACTTTGGCCTTGCAATCAGAGTCAATAGTGATGTAATTTTTACATTCCAGGGCACACAAACTCAGCAATCAACCCGATAGTGTACTGCCTGATGACTCGTAACTTCCGCCGCTCGCTCCGCAAGCTGATCTGCCAAGACCCGGGTAACATACACTCTAGTACTCATTTCCATGTAAGTTCCATCGGGAGTGAGCTGTTTCTTTATGCGAGATATTAGGAGTGATAACACCCGTGAAATAAACTTTATTTGGAAACGAATGAAGCTTTGATCAATGTTTTCAGTAGAATAATCTCAGCGAATTCGTTACCGTGAATTTTCATTTAACATAATATGTACTATTATTTAAGTTTTTGTTAAATTTTAAGGAACTTTAATATAGTATTTATTAGCCTTTGTAAGCCTTTTATTACCTACCTACATAGGTTTTTTATTGCCAACATTTCAATTCATTTTGCGGGTCGGGTTCTGGACGGGACGGGTGTCAGATACAAGGATACGTGCCCGCATTGCGCACGTTGTAGTGTGTTGTTTGCATTACAAATTAATAAATAAATGAACTTTTACACACTCACAGTCGGCATGGACACGACATACAACAACACACCACATCCAAGTCAAAGTCAAAAAGATTTATTCAAATAGATCACAATCTGACACTTTTGTATATTAAAGAAAATAAACAGTAATGAGTCTACCGTGTGTTCGGAAAGATACCTTTACAAGAAGAACGCACAAGAAACTTGTAGGTTTTAATTTTTTAACTGGTTGTTTTACAATATTTGGTTTGGTTACATTTGTTTGTTTGGAAGGTGCCGCATGGTGGCTATGCGGACGTTTGCACGCATCTATGTCCTCATTGACTTTATAATAAGCCTTCTTTAGTAAGAAAGTAGATCTTGTATAGGTTTTGATTTGAATTGAAACCTCTGAGAGCCCTGTTATCTCTATTGGGATTTTATTATAGAAACGCACACTATACTATACAAGACAAGAGTACAAACATTTGAGGCCCCGGCTGGGATTCAAACCCAGTACTTTCTGCTTTGCAGGCAGAGTTACTTCCAACTTAGACATGACCCGTTTGAAAACAAAGTTGAAAAAGAAATAAAACTTTACTTGTCGCTCGCCCTGTGTAAACTAACTGTTAAACAATAATGAGCTCAGCTCCTCGGTTTCAGATGCAAGGTCTGCGTCAAAAGTCTAATACTTCCAGCATGAGGACCTGCACCACCGTCACCTTCCGCAGCAGCAGCCGGCAGCACGCGGCGCGACCCTCCCTCCGACACGACTCTTGGAACCATCGCTATCAGAAGAGCCCGCAGTTTATATAATAATGTGGTACGCTGTACTATGTTCTCAATCATAGATACTATACTAGATGAAGGAGGAATAAAGGATACAAGTTGAACTACTTATAGTAGGTATTTTTAGTAAAATTTACTTTCAAATCCCACCATAATAGCGCTTACATAGGCAGAGGGCTTGGTATAAGATGCCAAATTTAATCATAAAAAATGCTTCATGTATAATGTATACGCCTATCAGCAATAGGCTACTTGACAACATTAAATATTTACTTTATTGTTGTAGTATTACACATTACACAAACCGTGTTTATAGCGCACTTTTAGGAATGTAAACTTAGGAAATAGATTTTTATTGTAAATACTTAATAAATTTCGGAAATATCAATATAGTGTACATAATATGTACCAAAGAATAATTTAAACTGGTTTAAAAAACATTGTCAAACAGCCTATAGACCGGGTATAGCCTATGTTTTCGAGCATAACAATTTTATTATCATTTATAATAATATAATTTTATTTTTATTTCTTAATCAGAATACAAATAAAACATTAAAATACATATACATACATACTGGCACGCATTGTTCCCGGTGGGGTAGGCAGAGACTATTTCCCTCGACTTACTACGATCCTGACATAATATAGCTTTCGCTAGTTCACTTTGTTAAAATTCGCCTTGGTGCGACTACAGCGCTTATTTAACGCATTACGGATATTTTTTTTTATATACAGAGACATCATTAAAAGAATAATTTGAAGATTCGTTTTGTTTGACAACTGCATGCAAGCGTGGTATAATTATATGTATCAAAGGAGAGGCCGTGACATACTAAGGGAGTCCTACCTTTAGCAGTTGAGTTCCGCAACTAGTTCCTGCTAAAGGAATCAACACACCCAAGCCGTCCACAGTCGCTGAAATATCTTTGTGTATAGAGACACTATTGATCTTGTTCTTGTAAATAACATACATTCATGCCTTTTTTCCCGAAGGGGTAGGCAGAGGTGTACCCAGGACTCAGTCCCATAGTAGATACATCCACATTTCGCCAGTATGTTATTGGTCCCATGTAATAAGGGGCGAGCCGATTGCCATCTACCGGGCACAGTTCCAGACTCCAGGCAGTTATTGAGATATTCCTAATGGAAAAATCCAATATTTAACACTTTGCCTGACCTGGGGACCGAACCCGGGACCTCTTGATTGGCAGTCGAGCATGCGCCCTCTATGCCGAGGCAGTCTATTGTAAATAATGTTAATATAATCATCATCAAGAGAGCTAAGTCTAGTTTTTGTACATAAAACATTAAGTAATTGAGCTAGTCATATTATTACAATGTCAACGACAGAGATTATTCATTATTAGTCAGTAATGTAAATTTATAATATTATATAGGTATTTAAGTAACAAGATTATTAAAATTAGGTTTAATCAACGAATACTAAATAATATCTTATCTAGTCACCTTGTACAAAATAATAGGTAGGTATTAGTCCGCCCGCGAGATTATACAACTTGGTTTTGTTTATTTACTTTAAAACGTTTAGTTTCACTGTAAAATTATAACTATAAAATTAAATTGTATATGATATCTATTTATAACAAATATACGATTTAAAATAAAACAGTACAAGGACGATGTCAGCTCGCATGCGGACAAAAATAATAAATCGTTAGTACTAATTATTAATGTTAATTGTTAATTTGTAGTAATAATATATTATTAATTATAGGTTTTTAAATTAAATCGAATTACCTACTACATTAATTATTTGATAAATCTTTTTAAGTTTTAGTTTGACTCGTATACTGTAAATTTATAAAAAAGGGCTGGTTAGACCAATGTAAAAGGATTAAAGAAAAAAGATGTTTCCATTTACGATTTAGTAATATAGGTAGGTATAAACAGCAAAAGAAAATTTGCTTTAACTTTAAATATAATATTATGTCTAGTATTAACATTTTATGTTATTTTACATTATAACAATGAAGATTAGGATAATAATATTATGCTGTATTTAATATATTTAATTTATTATGCTACATTTAATTTAATTATAACACAAATAAACTGTAAATAAATTGTTATTTTATTGAATCCTTTCCTAAATAACGTAATATTTTTAAAACAAGTTATTAGTAACTAATAAATCAGTAGGTTTTTATTGGGTTGTTATTTAAGATTTCATGTCTTAAATAAATGCCTGGGTATAATTTTTATTTTATTTTTATAAGGCACCAATAAAAATAACCTATAAAAACCGAACATAAAAATTATACCTACTATCAAAGCCCGAGTCCATTTTCAATTTACGGTTGCCACATCATTCACTAATTAGAAAAGTTGCTAATAACAGCAGATATGCGATAATAAAGTCAAAGTCAAAGTCAAAAAGATTAATCAAATAGGTCACAATCTGACACTTTTGTACGTCAATGAAAATAAACAGTAACGAGTCTACCGTGCGTTCGGAAAGATACCTTTACAAGAAGAACGCACAAGAAACTTGTAGGGCTTAATTTTTTCAACTGATTGTTTTACAATATTTGGTTTGGTTACACTCGTTTGTTTAGAAGGTGCCGCGTGGTGGCTATGCGGAAGTTCCCAAGTATCTTTGTCCTCTATGTACTGATTTATATAATAATAAGCATTCTTTAGTAAAGTAGATTATATATAGGTTTCGTACGTACACTATTTCCTAAGAATGATTTTTTATTTGTTTTAGATAATCTAAAGCTAGGTAAATAATAAGACTGAAATAGCCATCTACTTCCATTCTATGACAGTTTTCGTTCCACATACGCATTCCTAAGAAACTCCCCACTATAATAGGAATCGTTACTGAGCCGTTGATTTAAAGAAAAGAGTAGATAGGGTACGTTCTCCCAGCGCTTACTCAACAACTGGTACTGGCAGGTGCAATTTTCTCAGTGTGAAATTTGCACAGTGACATAATAATGAACAACAAAGATAGAAAGACATACCTGCCTAAGATCGAATTGCGACCGAGACAACAATATTATTCTTTCGTACGACCTAACTTTACTAACGAACGGGACCTAATAGGACCTGATTAGAGCTATCCATTTTTGAGAAGCTAGAACCTCATCTCCCCTTTTCTTTAAATCAATGAACTGAGTTGAAATTATTCGATACAGTCCCTAACACTAACGTCCAGAATAATATTAACTACTATCTTACGCATATAGGATAAAAAATATATTGCTATAATAAACTCCTATCAAAATTAATAAAAACAGATTAAATCACACATAGAAATCATTATAGAACAAACCCCATACGTACCCCATAGCTACGAATTAGATTCAAAAGTTAATAGTGATGCCATCTCTGATATTTGCTTAGAACTTCGATGCCAGTTTCAAAATTTTTAAGGATCCATTCATTTTGTTTGTACCACTAGGAATCAAGGTTCAGGTTACTTCGAATTGATCCTCAAAACGTAGTATAGAGTGTAGTGTCATCTAGATAACAAGCTCAAACTCAAACTCAAACTCAAACAGATTTATTCAAATAGGTCATAATCTGACACTTTTGCACGTCAATGAAGATTAACAATACTGAGTCTACCGTGCGTTCGGAAAGATACCTCTACAAGAAGAACGCACAAGAAACTTGTAGGGCTTAATTTTTTCAACAGATAGTTTTGGTTTGGTTACATTCGTTTTCTTTGAAGGTGCCGCGAGGCGGCTATGTAGAAGTTTCCAGGAATCTTTGTCCTCTATGTACTGGTTGACTTTATAATAAGCCTTCTTTAGTAAAGTAGATTTTATATAGGTTTTGAATTTACCCTCTGAGAGCCCAGTTATCTCTTTTGGGATTTTATTATAGAAACGTACACTATTTCCTAAGAATGTCTTTTTATTTGTTTTAGATAATCTAAAGCTAGGTACAGCTATTTTGTCTTTATTCCTAGTATTAAAATTATGAAGGTCACTATTTAATTTTAATTTATGTAAATTTTTACGCACATACATGATGTTCTCATAAATGTATAAGGATGGTAGGGTCAGTATGTTTATATCTTTAAATAATTCCCTCAGGATTCGCGTGGACGCATCTCATAGATGGCACGAATCGCACGTTTTTGTAGTATAAAGATAGTTTCTATATCTGCGGCTGACCCCCACAACAGAATCCCATAAGACATCAAGCTATGGAAATATGCAAAGTACACTAATCTCGCCGTGGCTATATCTGTTAGTTGCCTAATTTTATAAACCGCGTAAGCTGCAGAGCTTAGTTTCCCTGAGAGCTCGGTGATATGAGTGCTCCATTGCAGTTTAGAGTCTATATTTATGCCAAGGAACAAGTTGCATTGTCAATATTGAGTCTTTCACCGTCAAGAACTATGATTGGTTCTATACTTCTGACGTTAGCCAACGAAAATTTCAAACATTTAGTCTTTTTCGCATTCAATAACAGATTGTTGCTAAAGTATTATTAACATGTTCTAGTGAAGTATCCTTCCTATCAACTTTAAAAATCAATGACGTATCATCAGCAAATAGAACTATATCTACTAGACCGTGGACCATGTAAGGCAAATCGTTAATATATGCCAAAAACAGGAAAGGACCCAAAATTGATCCCTGTGGGACTCCCATCTTGACAGGAGAACTAGCAGATGTGATACCATTGACGCTAACCTTCTGCTGCCTACTAGACAAGTATGATTCCACCAGGTTGAGGGCATTCCCATGAATTCCATATACTTCTAACTTGCGCAGTAACGTGCAGTGCAAGGGTTTTCTCATACGTTTATATCAAAACTAGGTGCTACCCGAAGGGTTTTAATCTAATAAACAGAACCCTAATTTATACACGTAGGTATATAAAAAAAATTATCTTGTAGTTTTGATAATTAATTGAATTTGGCGTTACGTTTCGGAACTCCAACGCACAACATGGCACTCACTGTGCATGTTGTTTTTGACAATAAAAATCGGAACTAAAAACACATTCACTCATCAACGCCCAGCCACAATCCTTAGACCTAGGGAGCTTAAATGTTATACATAGATTTATTTATTATACTCTACTTAGTAGAATATAATAATAATATGGGACAACTTCCACACACGGTCATCTGGTCCCAAACTAGACTAAGAAGCCTTCTGGTAACCAGAAGACTGATATACATACATTATATTATAATATAAGCTTATAATACCCAGACACAGATCAAACAGACATGTTCATGCACACAAATGTTTGACCATTATGAAGTGTTTATTAAAAACATAAAAACATACATTCACGCCTTTTTCCCGAAGGGGTAGGCAGAGGTGTACCCAGGACTCAGTCCCATAGTAGATACACCCACATTTGGCCAGTATATTTATTAAAGATTCTTATAAATATTATTTATAACAAGCGTGGTAGCATCACTAGTACTCGTAACTAAAACGAAACTAATATAAAATTTTGTTTAAATAAATCAAATTACATAAAATATGGAATACATGTCAACATAATATTATCAAGGTATATCAACATAATATCAACGTCCGGCTCTCGAGCAATCAACACGTTGAGCACGGAGATAGCTTGAGCCCTGGCAGCGTACCTTGCGGTATCGTTCCACGGCTGATGATGTAGACAAGGAATAAGAAAGGAATTCCCGATATTCCCACGGGAATGGACTACGCGGGTAAAGCCGCGGGGCGCAGTTAGTGAGTTTATAGTAGTGAAAAAACCCTTGCAAAGGCTGGCATGTCCCTAATGGACATGTCCATAATATCTGATAATCTTATGAATTTTTAAAAGCACATGCTTCTTACACGAATGTTTCACTTAATTTTTATATCTCTTATTCTATTTTATCTTTTTTTATTATTTCATAATTTTTATGGTTGTGTGTGTTTGTTTGTCTTAATGACAACTACTGCACTGATTGGGTTGATTAAAATCCCCTAGGGCCTAGGGGATCATAGTGGAATCCTAAATATTTTTTAATTCCTGAGGGATTGATCTTCAATCTCCTAATAGAAGATCACGTGAAACATTATGCAGGTAGGTAGCTTACTAGTGTTTATTGCAGCCTCGTTGGCTCAGACAGTAGTAACTCTGCTTTTTGTGCTGCAGGCCCCGGGTTCGATCCTTGGCCAGGTCAAATATTTGTGTGCATGAACATGTCTGTTTGATCTGTGTCTGGGTGTTATAAGCTTATATAAGTATGTATTCTCGTATCAGTCATCCGGCGGCACCTTCCAAACAAACGAATGTAACCAAACCAAATATTGTAAAACAATCAGTTGAAAAAATTAAGCCCTACAAGTTTCTTGTGCGTTCTTCTTGTAGAGGTATCTTTCCGAACGCACGGTAGACTCATCGCTGTTTATTTTCATTGACGTACAAAAGTATCAGATTGTGACCTATTTGAATAAATCTTTTTGACTTTGACTTTGATCTGGTTACCATAGTACAGGCTTCTAGTCTAGTTTGGGACCAGATGACCATGTGTGGAAGTTGACCCATATTATATTATTATTGCGTACCACATAAAGTTTATTAAAATTTCTATGGATAAAACAGCGGGTGTATCTAGTTAACAATATTATAAGCACTAGAATACATAACACATAGAGTATAATATAGAGTTTTAGCCATTGGCGACTGATTTATGACCTGAAGTAAAGGTACCCGTGCGTAGCACTCGTAGCACTAAGTATCACTCAGGCACGTAGCTCGTAGCAGTCTCGTAGCGAGTTTAAACATATTATTGCAGACTAGCTGTGCCCCGCGGTTTCACCTACGTAGTTTCGTTCCCGTGGGAATATCGGGATAAAAAGTACCCTATGTGTTATTCCAGGGTCTAAACTACCTACATACCAAATTTCAGTCAAAATGGTTCAGTAGTTTTGGCGTGAAAGAGGCACAAACATCTATCCCACTATTAGTACTAATATTAGTACCTCAAAATTGTATATTTTTTATAACAAAATCTCGAAGTTAGTTTTTCTCGATCTTATAATTTTAGTTAACCCCAGCCTGAAAAAGGAAAAGTGTTCTTAGCTATTTCTCATTAAAATCGGTTCAGTAGTTCAGCAACATCCAGTGGTATACATAACATACATTCACGCCTTTTTCCCGAAGGGGTAGGCAGAGGTGTACCCAGGACTCAGTCCCATAGTAGATACACCCACATTTCGCCAGTATGTCATTGGTCCCATGTAATAGGGGGCGAGCCTATTGCCATACCGGGCACAGTTCCAGACTCCAGGCAGTTATTGAGATAATTCCTAATGGAAAAATCCTATATTTAACACTACCTGACTTGGGGATCGAACCCGGGACCTCTTGATTGGCAGTCGAGCATACGCCCTCAACCTTAATATCGTGTTTGGAATCGTCTCAATAAATATGTTATGCAGATGGAACGGTGACCAGAGTCTGATGATGGAGCAAGAATAAGAGAACCCCCCCCCCCTTAATGCCACTTTCCATTTCAAAATAACAAGATTTCCGTCACCCACACACGATATACTGACGTGATGTAACACAAACACGTCAAAAGAATATTTAATCTTAAGATAACGGGAACCAACCACTTCGACAGGAGTTACGAGGTCATGTGCCGCATACGTGCTTCTAGACGTGGAATAAAATTACTGGTAATTCAGTCCTGTTCATAAGCCTTGTTCACATGCCTCACGTTTAGCGCGAGTTATGTGACGCCAGGATACAGGACCTTTTAGCAGTTTGACACAATCCTATGAAAAATTTACTAAATCGATGTCTTGTAATCCCCTGTTTCCTCCGAATACAGTTAACCTATTTCATATATTTATATCCTGATATTTTAAATTTGAACTTGAAAAGTTGAAGATTATGTAAAGTATGTCCCTATCATTTTATTTTTGGTAAATTCATAATTAATTACGCTAACAAAATGCACGCTAACGCTACGTTACTCGTATGTGAATTAGGAATAAAGCACAAATAGAAAATGAGTTTTCAAAAATACAGTTAGGTATCCCACAAACAATTCCTTGACAATGATGAGGTTTATTTATCTACTAGGTGTGGAGTTTCCACGTTATTCTATCCATTTTCCGATACTATCGACTATTTGCCAAACAGTTGTTTGTTGAACAATTTTCCGAATTGTTGGGATTTTTTGAGATACCGGATATCCATTCAGGTTAGTTTGAGTACATTCCATTAGAGGTCCAAGTGGAATGTGATAGTTTATCCACTAGATAGTTGAATCATTTTGGGTCGTCAGGGTCCTTTACAAATTCTTTACAAATTCGTATATCGAACATGCTTGAGGGTAAGATTTTTATGTAAATAAGGAGGACATACTTGGACAATGACAAATTCATCAAATCGATTTTTGATATTCTCCGGCTTTCTCTGAATATTATAATAAATCTGTTTGATAAAATATCCTGAAATATAGAGATTGAAATAAACTAAGGCGTATCCCCTATTACCTAGCATTTCACTGTGGAGTGCAGAACCCGCGTGCGGGTTCGGAGAAGCAGATCTGTATCTCTGTGCAGATGGTTTCTCATCTCCGTGAGGGACTGCGGTGTAAGGTGATCGCTGCTGCAATAATGGATTTTACTATAATTTACTATAATACTATACTACTATAACACTATACTATAATTTACTATAATTTTACTTGGTTAAAAATAATTGATTTCAAGCAATTTAATCCATACAGGAGAAAAAATATCATAAGTTTAAATAATAAGCGTTAATTTTACATTATTACATTTATTCCGGTCAGAGGCCATAGTGTTAGAAATGGTACATACAATCACGGCTAAATCTATTATTTTATTACACAAAAAAAAAAACTAAAAACTTAATCAAAATTAAAAAAAAATATCATCACAACACTTATGCACGCCCAGCCAGTGCCTTATTATGGAGTCCTTCGAAAACATAACATAACATAACATACATTCACGCCTTTTTCCCGAAGGGGTAGGCAGAGGTGTATCTACCCAGGACTCAGTCCTATAGTAGATACACCCACATTTCGCCAGTATGTTATTGGTCCCATGTAATAGGGGGCGAGCCTATTGCCATCTACGGGCACAGTTCCAGACTCCAGGCAGTTATTGAGATAATTCCTAATGGAAAAATCCAATATTTAACACTTGCCTTCGAATCTGGTTATAATCGGTCTACATAAACCTATAGTAGTCTGGCACTGCCTCGCACCCTCACCATCAGGGTAGTTGCTTTTTTACGCATTAAAGTATAAAAGCCGTCTACATGCGCAGCCACGAACATTCCCGATGCGATACGATTACTTACATAAAACTGGCTGTGTCCCGTGGTTTCACCCGCGTAGTCACCTCTCCAATGGGAATATCGAGATAAAGAGTACTCTATGTGTTATTCCTGGGTCTTAGCTATCGACATACCGAATTTCAGCCTAATCGGTTCTGTAGTTTTTGTGTGAAAGAGTAACAGCCATTCTCACAAACTGTCGCATTTTTCGTATAAGTGAAGTAAGATTATAAAAATTACCCTAAAAATAAGATAAAGATAAGATAAAGATACATTTATTGGCAGTGTAGAAAAAAAAAAAAATACATACAAGAAAACGAATACAAACAGATTACAAAAAAATTAAATAGATTTATATTACTAGCAATTGGGATATGCTCAGCTTAGTGCTGCACAAGGTGACCCTGTGCAGCGCTGGTTTTCAGCATATCCCAAGCTCGAACACAGATGTTAACCGAGTAAATGCAATATAATCAAAACAATATTGTGTAAAACAATAAATTAGTTTTTATTATTATTATTAATAACATCTACTCAATATTTAATGACAACAAGTTGACTAAGTGTCCGTATTCGGTAACACATAACAATAGCGAAAACCTGAGCAATCTCTGATTTCAAATTGTAGGTCATTTCGTTTGACATTTCACCGCAGATTTCTGATCCCTTAATTGCAATAGATGCTTTGAGCTCCACCAATCACAGACTTGAAACAAAAGAGCCTATATTATCTAGCTGTATGTAGGAAGACGATACTAATTCTCTCCGCGTAGGCTCTGATTGTGTGAAATAAAACATCTAAAGGTTAACGAGATGAGTCGCAATTTCGCAAACCACTTCTCTCCTGCTATTTCAGTTTTACGGCTCACATCGTGCGTCATGGGGTACATTTTGTGCTTATTTTATATACTGCCCTCCGCAAGTTTATGCTTGGGCGTGATCGAGTTCAACAAAATATGTTGATATAAAAGATGAGTTCGAACCGTCTAGGTGCCCTTGTGCTAGTCACCCTTAAACTTTGGGTCGAGCGCCTCCTGCGCTCACCACTACCCGGTAAAGCTGTAGTGGCCATCTGAGGCCAACATAGGATATATATTTTAAACAAAAGAATGAAAACAAGTGCGCATACATGGACACACAACTTTAAAAGGAATCTCACAGAAAACCATTATAAAGTGTCACTTAATAGGAGTTCAGGTAGGTAAAACTGGAACTAAAACTGGCTGTCAACTGCCATTTAAGGAAATGCGCTGTCAAAAGTCGCCACCAGCGACGCTCATTGATATACAAGAAGATGCCAGTGCTCCAATATTTACGAATTATGTATGCCGCAACTGACGCTGCCAATGAGTAAGCACTTAGGCATTTATAACGGAAGTGCCGGCCTCTTGTACTTTATTATTCTGGAACTCCTTAAAAGATACGATGAATTTTGCGTATGTGTAGTCATCTCGCTTTAGATCCGTCCAGGCAGGTAACTAAACTTTACAACCAGATATTCTGTGATCTGAGAAATTTACATAAATCTGAAATTGTTAAACAGAAAGCTCAACAGAAAATTGTAAAAACGGAACTAATTTATAATGAGAGTTTTGATGGATAAAAAAATACAGTGGCACCCCCTTTATTTGCTTCTATTTTCTGTCAAAATACAACACTTTTACAATGCTAGCAGTAAGTAATGCCGCGGGGCACAGCTGTTGTGCCCCGCGGTTTTACCGTAGACATTGTGACATACCTGTGGTAATTTGGGGATAAAACGTATCCAATATGTCGTTATTCCAGGGTCTAAGCCATCTACCAACCAAATTATAGCTCAAACGTTTTAGTAGTTTTGGCGTGAAAAGAGAACTACAACAGAAAACAGAGTACGGTGGCGCTGCGGGTTACGAGTCGAGCAAGCGGTAGCGTTTTGTTTGCCAGATCCAAACTTACCTTTTATACATTATTGGGCTGAGACATAAACATACATTCACGCCTTTTTCCCGAAGGGGTAGGCAGAGGTGTACCCAGGACTCAGTCCCATAATAGCAGAGGTGTACCCAGGACTCAGTCCCATAATAGTAGATACACCCACATTTCGCCAGTATGTTATTGGTCCCATGTAATAGGGGGCGAGCCTATTGCCATCTACCGGGCACAGTTCCAGACTCCAGGCAGTTATTGAGATAATTCCTAATGGAAAAATGCAATAATTAAGACTTTGCCTGACCTGGGATCGAACCCGGGACCTCTTGATTGGCAGTCGAGCATGCGCCCTATACGCCACCGAGGCAGTATTGGGCTGAGAGTTAAGATTTATAATGTTAGTAAGATTAACGACCCGCTCCGTCTTCTCACGACTCTCGGGTAGCAAGAGAACATAGGTAAATATTATACAACAGGAGGAATAATTCCATTACATTTCCGTTTACGCTTCGCACGTCAATAAAGCTCTCAGTCGGAATGATTTATTCCGACCTCTTCTTCAACAGACATCGTCTTATACACCTACCAACCTTATTCCGCTTGTTTTATAAACAATTATTAGCAAGTTTCAAGACTTCTGAAATTATGCCATGCCCACGCATTTAGAAATTAGTGACACAATACGTTTCATTTAGCTACAATTATGGCACATTGGTACATTGTTTTAAAAAAAAAGTATGCTACGCCCGTGCTTTGCGAAAATCGTGAAAATAGATGATGCCTGCTTTGTCCACATAAATATTTTCCCAAAAACTCTGTGTGAACAGATCACATACTAGAAAAAGGGTTTTTACCACGCCAGTTTATATGAAACGGAAATTCATTTCCAATAAATAAAAAAAAACAAACAAGTATAATCTTTTGGAATCGTGAATATTTAAAGATTCGATAAGAGATAGAAGGAAGTGACTGTTCACTTCCTTGTTGAAGAGGAAGTGATGAGTAATGTAAATCAATCTATATCGATTATATTATAAAGAGAGAACCTTTGTTTATTTTGTTTGTTTGTAAAAAATAGGCTCCGAAACTAATAGAATGATTAACGAGGAGGACACGGGAATCAATGTATGAAATGGTATTTTTCGAGAACAGGTCTTTGGAGAAAACGGAACAATCCGATTATAAATTCTCACACTTATGAAAAAAATTTTGAAAAAAAAAAAATGTATAGGGATCCGTAAGAAAACTGCAATATTGTAAAATAAGGTGTCAAATGATTACCAAAAATAATCATTAATTTGCGTGCGCTTTGAAAACTATTGATGGTAGAATAAAATTATGTACTAAGGGTTTGTAGTAGTATATAATAAAATTAATTTAAAACAGCAGTGAAATAAATTGTTTGTGCATTTAGTATTTATATGAAGGAATTCTACAACATCACATTTAAAATGTTTTAGATGTTAAGCAAATAATTTATTATTTTTAATGTTTAGCACATAAATAATATTTATTTAAGCTCAGAAAGTTTTTACATATACTACATAATATTATAACCATGTTTGGTCTCTATCAGAATAACCTTTTGACTGAAATACATTGATTTATAGTTTAGTTATATGAACACGTCTGAATAAAAAAAAACTTTATTCGGATCAAAGTGTTAAATATTAGATTTAATCATTATAAATTATCATAATAACTCCTTGTAGTCTGAAACTATGCTCGGAAGATGGAAATAGGCTCGCCCCCTATTACATGGGACCAATAACATACTGGACCAATAACATAATGTGGATGTGCCTACTATGGGACTGAGTCCTGGGTACACCTCTGCCTACCCCTTCGGGAAAAAGGCGTGATTGTATGTTATGTTTGGATTAAAATGATCCAATAATTGTATATATAATATTTATTAGTAGTATGTAAGTTAATAGTTATTGTATATTTTTCATTATTATAAATACAATAAGTATTATCACTTCACCAGATTTTCCTGAATTATTTTCAATGGACCGATAAATCTGTCTTCTCTTTCGCACAGGTGTCTCTCACTCTCGCTTCAACCACTCAGTCGAGCTCTGAGCTTTTCGCGGTCCAGCCGAAATATCGCGCCGTCATTTTGCAGAAGCTGAAAAGTTCTTTCGATATTTTATTGAATCAAATTTTTTGTGTTATTCAAAGTGATAGAGTTTGAGAAAAGTAAAACAATTATTAGATAAAATGTAACCTAAAGTATTTACTAAGGTGTTTATTAGTATAAGTAATCATTAGTAATCAGTGTAAAACATTTTACAAAACAAAAAATCGTCCGTTTGTTTGGTCCGTTTTTGTGCTGTTTAAATTAAAAACCAAAACGTTAAATAGTGTTTTTAATAATTATGTTATTTTTTTTATTAATATCATAAAATTATATTACGTTTAAATGTAATTTCAAACGTAAAATCAGTGCAACATACATAACAACTCAAGAATTTACAAAAACAAGTTAAAAATGACTTAAAAACAATGATTTCAAATCTAACCGATCTTGGCCCACTAGGAGGGTTCAACTTAAGTGCCCCCTTGAATGGAACGTTCCCCTTTGGGGATGAATTGGATATATTGTTTCAACCTGAACATGTACTGATCACCTTGTACGTGCCTGTGATATTGTTGTCTTTGGTGGCTAATATTCTGCTCATCATTGTTGCTGTCAAATGTAATTATACGAAGAAGTAAGTATACAATGTAAACATTCCTTCTTAGATTGCGTTTATTACGGAACACTTTAGGCTTCCATAAAAGTAAGAATTTATGCACTAATTTTTTAGTAAAACAACCCTATGTTTAGCTCAAAAAAAAATTGTGAGCCCGGCGGTTCAGATCGCTGGTTGGTGAACACGTCCACCCAATTCTTCGAAAATGGATTTTCCATTTTCTGAGATAACACTTTTAGTTTCACTTATAGGATGGTGGTAGAGCTCACATGTATCCTGTGCCACATTGACGCGGTCCTTTTCCTCATGATGGCCTAGCACAAGTCGTCAACATGAGCCTCCGCGAACATCTGCGATGCATGATGATCATTGCAAGTCCCGCGCGCGCTCCGGCCAGATACCGTACTACCTACTGTAAACGTGCCTTTTCCATTAAATAATACTCGAACACTTCAGCATATTTTACATGATTTATTTCAAGGCCACCATCTTCAATCTCGCTCTACAATCATCTGTCGCGCTGGCATCCACCTCCCTGTGTTGCCATCGCGCCCTCGCACATGCCATAGATCTCCGTGAAATCACACGTTGCCATTAATACTTTCCATAAAACCACCAAAACGTTCACAGAATCCGTAGCATGCGCGTCACAAAATAACATCAACCCTACACTCGGCCAACCTGACAACGTGTATGCCCCCATACACGCATTATACTCGTATAATAACCCTACACTACCTAAAAACAAAAGCCTCTACGAAAATACGGCTACTTTCGAATGGTAGTGTGCGTGACACAATGCTAGTGTGTAGAAACAGTTAGGAAGGAGTGCTATTGTGCGGCAAAAATTGTGTAAGACGGGCTCGCGTATGCTGATTTTGACGTAGTTTTGGTTGCCGTATTTGACAAGTATGACAGGGGTATCTAAATTGATACAGGACACGTCACGGTTTAATAGCGCTCTGCAAAAGTGGGGGTGGGCTTTGCGCAGGTGTATTGATCGAAAAAGTCCTAACAAATGTAAAAATCGATTTCTGCGCATTCAAGGTCAGCACTATTAAACCGTGACGCGACTTTTATTTTTTTTTTTTTTTTTTTTTTTTTTTTCCAAAATCCACAGCCCTTAATTAACAAAGTTCTACATTATTACTTAAACCTACGGCCAAGAACGGATTTTCATTTTATAATAATTTACAATTTATAACTAAGACAGTCTTGAAAAGAGAAATTTAAATAATGCTAAACTTAATAACTACATAATATTATGATATCTTATTTTATTAAATTATACTATTTACTAGGTATGTTCTGAATATTCCTAAATAGGTTTATTCAGGACATTGAGCACCTCAGTCTTAAATTTACCTTTACTGTGCTGAAATAAATCTATGCCCGCAATTCTTTTATTATACGTCCGATGGAGTCTAGTGACCGGAGCATTGCGTGCATAATTAGTGTTAAATACTGTCTGCGCGAACAAACATGTGTGCCTGGTTCTAACCTTAGGACAACAAAAACTTAATATTTTGTGCATCATCTCAGCGCAGTCAATATGTCCATTACAAATGCCATGCAAGAACATCATGTCAGAGAGAGTTCGTCGGTTTTCAAGCGTAGTAAGGCGGTGATACGAGCAGGACTGTGCATAATCGTTGAATCTTTTGTAGCAGCGGAAATTCAGTTGTTTAGTAAATTTGTGCTGGATACTTTCAAGTTTTTGGGTATAAATTATGTAATGAGGATTCCATACCAAGCTACAGTACTCCAAAACACTTCGAACATACGAGTAGTATAGAATTTTTAGACAATGTAAGTCAGAAAAGGGGCGGCTGATACGAAAAATAAATCCGAGACTTTTATAAGCTTTGCCAACGATATACTCAATATGTTCTGAAAAAGATAATTTTGCATCTACTATTACCCCAAGATCTTTCGCTGAATTTACCTGTTTTATTAAAGTATTATTAATCTTATATTCAAAATGAGTAATATTCTTTTTTCTAGTGAAAGTGATGTATTGACATTTACTGATATTGATTCCGATACGATTATCAGCATAATACTGACCCATTCTGTTGAGATCTTCTTGGAGATTGTAACAGTCGTGTATATTCTTAATTGTCATGTAAATTTTGGTATCGTCAGCATACATTAAAAATTTTGCATAACGAAAACATGTACCTATGTCATAAAGGTAAGATACATATAAAAGGGGTCCCAATATAGAGCCCTGAGGGACTCCGGAGGAGATTTCCATAAAGTCTGAGCATAGACCACCGACTACCACTGCCTGAGACCGATTTCGCAAGTAAGAGTCCAACCATCTCAGTAAATTGCCGCGGATACCTAGAGCATATAGTTTACGAATCAATATGACGTGATCCACTCGGTCAAATGCTTTTTCAAAGTCCGTGTAGACCACGTCAACCTGAGAGCCACCGTCCATGCCCTGGGCTATGTCATCAATAAACACTCCAAGATTAGTAGCCGTGGAACGTTTTTGCATGAAACCGTGTTGTTCGACTGGTATCGATGGTGCTACGAATGGGTACAAGCGTGTATGAACTACTCTCTCAAACATCTTGCTCATAACATTTAAAATTGAAATAGGGCGATAGTTTTCAACAGACGTCTTCGAGCCTTTTTTATGTATCGGCACAATATGTGCTTGTTTCCAAATATTGGGAAAATATCCCTCTCGGAGACATCTGTTAAAGACCAACACTATGGGGGCCGTTAAAGACTTACTACAATTTACAAAGAATTTGGGAGGAATTTTATCATTTCCAGCTCCCTTAGTAACATCAAGATTATCTAACAACTGAAGTATTTCCTGATAAGTTACCTGTATAGAATTTAATACATCCAATTGCTGACTATGTTTAGGAAGGCTGGAATTGTACTGGTCAGCAGGTTTACTAAAATTTTTATGAAAAAACTGATTAAAAGCGTTACATATGTCTTCATGGCAATTTAAAATTGAGTTATCGTACCGCATTTGCTGGGGATAATTCGAACTATTTTTTCTTCTGCTTTTAACATATGACCAGAAGTATTTAGGGCATACCTTAATTTTTTCCTGAGCCATAGTTACATAATGCCTATAACATTCGTCCTGTACTTTCTTTTGCCTTTCCCTAAGAATCGAAAAATCTCTATAATCGTTTGGATTTTTATAGAGTTTCCAATTTCTGTGTACTGTGAGTTTTTCTTTTATTATTTTTATGAGTGCTCTACTGTACCAAACTGGATAACTGTTTGCCGCAGAGGAACGTGTTTGAGGAACATATTTTAGTATTAAATTATTTAAGATACAGTAAAACTGCGAAATTGATAGTTCAATTTCATTACCACTGTTAATGAAAGACCAATCTTGGTTCCGGAGAGAGGTATTTATGCTGCCATAATCCGCTCGATTAAAGTTAAATTTCATAAAGGACTGTGATTTCATGGGGGGGATCAGTATATCAGCAGCTTTAATAAATAATGCAGGATGAAAAACATCTTCTTTGACTAATGAGAACGCAGACTTGTGAACAGTTATTGATGAATTAGCGAAAATAAGATCTAGAGTATTGTTATGACTATTTACCACAGAACTGTACTGAGTGAGGCCTGCAAATGACGTGAGGTTAATAAAACTTTCAGCTATGTTTTGAATATCTATGGATCCTTTTTTTAAAAACACCGGTTTACCCGAGATCCACTGAATACATGAGAGATTAAAGTCGCCAGCTACCAAAAAATAGTCACCCGGGTGAGTATTACATATGTTTTCAAGGACTTTCATGAATATCTGCAGCTGATGTGAAAGGCGATTATTTGGAGGTATATAAATAACTGCTATATGTAAATCACCCGAGGAGCCTATTGCCTGCGCGGGTATAGTTACCCATATACACTCAAGACCGTCACGCTCCCATTCAGGTCTCACTCTGGCTTGTAGCTGATTTTTGCATAAAATCATGACGCCTCCCCCGAGAGAACCTCTGTCCCTACGATAAATAAAGTACGAATTATCACAGATCTCAGCGTCCAGAATTCCCTCACATAGCCAAGTTTCTGTTATAAGAACAATATCAAAAATGTGTAACAGTAAATTATTATAAAAATCATTTGTTTTTGTTCGGAGCCCACGGACATTTTGATAAAATAAATTCAAATTTTTAACCTTGTCAACCATTATCAAAAAGAGGAGAAACATCCATACATATTAAAAGTGAGTATTTTATCACAATGGCCGGGCACAAAATTAATGGGAAGTTTTTAATATAAAATCGGTGTCTAACAGAAGTAAAGTTATTCAAGTACATGAGGCAACAGCATTCATTCAAACAATAAACAAAAAAGTTAATGTTATCAAAAGCACAAAAAAGAATAAAATAGAACATAGTTTTTATAATAATAGCACTATAACAACATAACAATATCGGGGTGACATAATATTTTTCCCTGACAACAGGGTCAGCACACGAATTATCATGCCCAAGAGTGGATTTTAAGCTATTTTCTCTAAGTCCATGGGCGAAGCTATAATAATCGGTGGCGACGATTCGTTCTTTCTCGTGAAAATACGGCAGTTTTTTGTCCAAATGAATTTGTAGTTACATTCCTTGCCTCTTTGCTTACAAGAACTTAGTAGCATTTTATTTTCCTTTATCAGATGTTCATTCACAAAAATTTTATTCGTCTCACCACCAATGCCTACATCTTTAGCAGTTAGGTTGCGGTGCTTACGCGCTGTAGCTAGCACTAGGTCCTTGGTCGCACGCTGTCTCCAACGAACGACAATGGCACGAGATCTATTCGCGTTGGTCCCACGCTTCGGCACGACACGATGTGCAAACTCAATATCGCTTGACTGGATACTTAGTCCCATGAATGATTTACCACAGTCTACATATAGTCGGAGCGCGTGCGAAGCCTTGACAATAATCTAAGCATACCTTAGATTATACTATTATATTTACTTATCATGCATTTTTAAACTGCTACTACTCAAAAGAAAATAACGGCCACAATTTTTTTTTGCGTATTTGTTTTTATGCGGTTGGTAGCTGACAAAAATTTATAAAATCAAATTAATATATGATTCGAATTTTTAAACTGCCTTTTACAGTATATATTAATCATTTATCAAGGCATCTATATATATATTTATAATATTTATTATTCAAGGCATATAAAATAATATAAATTCTTAAACCGAGTAGGTACATTTCAATCAATGTTTAAATTTACCTACCTAATATTTGCCTACCTACTAATATACCTACATAATATTTATCTGTAAGAAATTGCTTAACGCGATAAGACCGCCGGTTGTTTACCGTATTACCTGTTAATTGTTTTGTAACATTGTCTTTTTTTTTTTTTTGGTATGCAATAAAGTATAATTATTCTATTCTATTTGTAGCGGTAATATCCGGCTTCAAAGCCTTACACCTCAGGTTGGGTTACCTATACCTCATGTTAGGTTTTACATAGGTAGCCTATTTATTTATATTTAGCCATGTGAAAATGATGAGCTCGAGGGCGGCCGATGAGTGGAAAGTTGGCCATGTTTACAAATCAGTAACTTACTGTAGGACTTTGTCTAGTTATCTAATTTTATATCAAATTAATAACGTCTGGCTTATAGAACGGTCTCTAGGTGTACCTATACCTAAGCTGTTCAGTAAAAACCTCTTAAAATCTCTTCAGATTCAGTATAAGAGTAATATCCTATATATGTGGAATTTCATAAAAATTTTGAATTGGATAAGAGTTATAAAGAAAAAAAAAATAGACAAATACTTTTATTTTATTGTCCACCACACGTGTAGAAATAACACAAAGTATACAGTAAAACTATAATAAATGTACAAGCGGCGGTCTTATCAGCTATTAAGCGATTTCTTCCAGACAAAAAAGAATAGGTTACAAATAGGACTTCACCACTCAACATAAATAAGACAGACATACAAGCCACGTAATAAAAACTGTGTTCCACATAATTCAATACATAAAAAATAACTCTCGAGGGTTTTACTTCACCGTTTTTCTTCAAAAAACAGGAAGTTATATAAAGACTCACAACGGGAAAAATATCGCAGGTTCATTACGGCCTTGTATATTTTTAACCTACGTAAAAACCGAAGGTTTTATGATCTTAGATGGTGAAGTATAACATATTTCGTTTTAACTGACTTCAAAGACGGAGGTTCTATAAGTGAAACAATGTAACAAAGTATAGACAGCCTCGTTGGCTCAGATGGTAGTAACTCTGCTTTCTGTGCCGCAGGTCCCCGGCCAGGTCAAACATTTGTGTGCATGAACATGTGTTTGTCTGTGTTTGGCTGTTATAAGCTTACGTATATAAGTATGTATATCAGTCATCTGGTTACCACAGTACAGGCTTCTAGCCTTGTTTGGGACCAGATGACCGTGTGTGGATGTTGTCCTAATTAAAAAAAAAAGTAGTTGGTGTATATTATATAACATACAGCCTGTGCCCCGCGGGTTCACCCGCTCGTAGTCTTCGTTCCCGTGGAAATATCGTGATAAAAGGTACCCTATGTGTTATTCCAGGGTACATACCAAATTTCAGCCCATTTTTTTGGCGTGAAAGAGAAACAAATCTCCATACATACGAGTACATACATCCATCCATCCATACAAACTTTGAGCTTTATAATATTTGTGTGATATATCATTTATTAGAGCTTTCAATAACAAGCTCCCATTCTCTGAATCGCCTGGAGGATCGACTGTTTCATAGAAAATGTTTTTAACCTTTAACAAAATAACCCTGTATTAAAAATTCTAAAAAATCCCTTTCTACTAAAGCCTGGTTTACATGACAGACGTTTACAAGTAACAAACGCGGGATTGAGCAATACCCGAAAACTCGCTTTCAACTGTAATGTTAACTGGGCTTAAATATACCTAATAAAAAATAAAAAAAAACTTATGTCTACAATGCTTATTATTTAGAGCTACATATATATTTGAAAAAACGTCACTCACGCCTTTTCTCGAAAGGGTAGACAGAGGTGTACCCAGGATTCAGTCCAATAATAGTCCCACATTTCGCCAGTATGTTATTAGTGCCATGAAATAGGGGGCGAGTCTATTGCCATATACCGGGCACAGTTCCAGACTCCAGGCAGTTATTGAGAAAAATCCTAATAGAAAAATCCACTTTGTTTGACCTGGGGCTCGAGCCCGGGTCCTCCTAATCGGCTGACAAGCTCGCGCCCACTACGCTAAAAAGGCAGAAAATATTTTTTTCGTTAAAGAATTTTCTTCTTGGTAAATTGCTATGACAAATACCCTTAAGTTACCCTACGATGCTGGCTAAGGGCGGTATTTTGATCGTTGGTTACAGTTAAGCTAACCATTTGTTAGTTTAATAACTAAAGTTAATTTCATAACCAATGGTTAAATTGTGAGAAAAAAGTAGTTAACTAGGGATGAAAAACGATTTTTGCCGAATTTTAACTATTTGTCAAAAAAGTTACCGTTGGTCCAGTGATCAAAAAACCCAGCCTCAGTGTCATTGTTATAATATATATGTTATAAAGCTATGATAATAATATTATTAGTGGCAGTTGTAAGAAGTAATAGAATAGGCGCGTCTAACATCGCCGTCTTACAAATAAGGTTTCCACATTTGGAAAATGGAATTCAAAGTGAATTGTTCGAATAAATGGGAACAGTTATATCGTACATTTCTATTGTAGGTATATAATATAAATAAATCTTTAAATACAGTTACAGAAAGGTGTAGGTACTTAAAGTTAAACGTCAACCATATAAAATGAAAATACACAGATATGTAGAAATAGGGAATAATTTTCCACTGTATTGTTTGTGGTTGGCTCTGGATCTGGCCTTTATTTGCGTACTTTATTTGTGTTGTAACACTGCGTGGCACTGTGCAGACATAGTGCCACCCAGTGTTTTAATATTCAAAGTTCATCGCGGCACTGCACTGCGCCGGTCACACCAAGATATTAGTTTTTGAAACGCGTCATGCCCAGTAATATCACTGGTAACATTGCCCTTCAGACCGGAACACAGTAATGTTTGCACATTACTGCTTGGCGTACTTTCCCAGCTATTCCCCTGCAAAAGAGGCCTAACACTACAAAAAATTAAAAAATTCGGGTTCCTATACAAATTTTCCGATCAACCAATCTATTTTGTATGGAAAGTTAAAATTTTTTTCACGAATTTCGGAATTCATTCTTTTGAAAGTTGCTCAGGTTAATGAGTAGATACCCCCCTTAAGTATTACTGCACCTTTTACTGACCCGTTGTATAAATTCTGTCTAAATACAGCCTCAACTCTTGGACTTGGGCTCAACTTCCAGAAGCCATAAAAACAACAAATTCCGACTTGAACAACGTCCTCGGCTGGAGCAAATCATTTGGTCTGCGAGTGAACCCAGCAAAAACTCAAATAATTGTCATCGGAAGCTCCAGAATGATATCTAAAATCGACTGGTTTCACTCGCCGCAAGTGATATTTGATGGAACACCAATTAAAATGAGCGAAACAGTGAAAGACCTTGGAATTCTTCTAGACAGGCAGATGTCTTGGGCACCGCAAGTGGCCGAAGTCAGTAGAAAGATATTTGCCTCACTGGGTTCACTAAGAAGGCTGCGAAATTTTCTACCAATTTCTACCAAAACTGTCCTTGCCCAGTCTCTTTTACTTCCCATACTTGATTATGCCGACGCCTGCTATCTAGATTTAACCGAAGAGCAGCTCAATAAACTCGAACGTCTTCAAAACGTCTGTATTCGATTTATATTCGGTCTGCGAAAATATGATCACATATCCGAATTTCGTGCCAAGCTGAAATGGTTACCAATCCGACTTCGCCGGAATACTCACATCCTTTCTTTGCTGTATTCTATTCTTTTTAAATCTGCCTCTCCTTCTTATCTCAAAGAGCGGTTCGAATACGTTCATCTTTCTCATGCATTTAACCTGCGTTCCACAAACTCGCGACTGTTGCAATATACACTGCCCAGCTCCCAGCACTATGACAAGTCCTTTACAGTGCGAGCTGTTCGGTTGTGGAATGCACTTCCTGTGTCCATTAGGTATGCTAAATCCATCCATATTTTCAAAACACTTGTAAAAGAACACTACTTATCTTCAATTTCATAGACAAGTCTGCGGCTCAATGTATGTATGTATGTAGTATGTATGTAATTTGTATGCTTGTAATATATTATAACCTATTATTATAATAATGTCTAAGTATATAATATGTATTATATTACTATGTTAATATTTATAATATAAGTATTTATATTTTATATATTGTATAGTATAGTATAGTTTTATATAGTATGTTTATATAATATATAAGTAGCTATTTTATCTATGTATATACCTATATATTGCACACCGCCGTCGTTAAATGTTTTCTGTCCTTTTCCATCCCCAGGTTGTCTGTAAGAAATTGCTATATGCGATAAGACCGCCTGTTGTTTACCATATCTTTTGTATTGTGTCTTTTTGTAAAACTATTTTTCTTTTTTTGGTATGCAATAAAGTATTATTCTATTCTATTCTATAAAGTCAACCAGTACATAGAGGACAAAGATGCTTGGAAACTTCTGCATAACCGCGGCACCTTCAAAGAAAACGAATGTAAGCAAACCAAATATTGTGAAACTATCTGTTGAAAAAATTAAGCCCTACAAGTTTCTTGTGCGTTCTTCTTGTAGAGGTATCTTTCCGAACGCACGGTAGACTCAGTACTGTTTATCTTCATTGACGTACAAAAGTGTCAGATTATGACCTATTTGAATAAAGCTGTTTTGAGTTGTCAAATTTGTAATATATTATCAGTATTATTGTAATTTTGGAAATTAATTATTTTGGTCTCAGAAATATTAGCTTTTAAATTGTTCTGCTCCAGCCAGCTTAGGACAGATTCAATTTCACAATTGATAGCACTTTCATAAGTCCAAAACCAGGAAAATCATTAATATATATTAAAAACAAACAAACAAGCGCAAAAATACTAACTACTAACTACTATTTTTACTCCGTTTTTAATAAATACCACACAAATTTCTTTAGAAGAATATTTACAGCCTCGTTGGCTCAGATGGTAGTAACTCTGCTTTCTGTGCCGCAGACCCCGGGTTCGATTCCCGGCCAGGTCAAACATTTGTGTGCATGAACATGTCTGTTTGATCTGTGTCTGGGTGTTATAAGCTAATATAAGCATGTATATCAGTCATCTGGTTACCATAGTACAGGCTTCTAGCCTAGTTGGAAACCAGATGATGGTGTGTGGAAGTTGTCCCATATTATTATTATTTAACCTATTTCTTAAAATTGGTTTCCCATCCGATCCAAATCGATCTATCGACCGGCTGGGCAGACTACACTACCGTATAAACTATTCTCTCGTATCTCAGAAGTAAACAGCAGTTATAAGTTTTCTACAATAGTGTGTTTAGAAACCCTTTCAAAACAAACCAAACCATTTCTATTATACGAACTATCGCATAATAGAAATGCTTGTTATTTTAGGTGTGAACTATTAAATAGAGGTCTCCATTGTTAAGTTTATCCGGAAAATAGGGTTTTACGATCATTCGGAAGGGGTTTGCATGTACCTACGAGTACGTAAGTAATGGATGAGGCGTGCTTTGCCAGTTGCTAGTCGTATATTGCACCATTTGCTTGAATTATTATTAACGTGCGACATTAAATTATAAAATAGAAAATCTCTCCCAACGATAATAAAATAAAAATTTTACAATACTTCATCATATTATTGAATCATGTTAGAAAAAAAGGACTCCCCCATAAATTGGGTTTTGCCCATACTCGGCACGCTTATCTCATAACTAAAATATATATGTATATTTTTTTATGATTGTGAGTGACAAGTGGAGCAAATCAGGTACCTGATGGTAAGCATCATGATTAACCATATCAGACACAGTGCAACCCAGTGTTTTAAAATTCAAAATTCTGAAGCGGCACTGGACTGCGCCTGTCACCCTGATATATTAGTTGTTTAAGCTCGTCATACCCAGTAATTTCGCTGGTAATATTGCCCTTAAGATCGGAACACGTGTTGTACTTCCCCAGTCGGACCCTGCAAAAGGGACTTAGAAACCTAAATAACTAGTGTCTCATTCCAAATACCGTCATTAGATGTTGGAAATATGCTCTGATTTCAAAGGCTTGAACTATAAAGTTTGTTTGGGGAATTCTATTGTCGCCGACTCGTTAACTGATTAAGCTGAAATTCTGTATGTAGATAGTTTCGACCCTGGAACAACCAGGCACTAGCCAGGGCACGGCTATTCAATGTTATTATTACATGGGTACGTACAGAAAAAAAATGCTTTGAGATATGGGACTTCAAAATCTATTTTTATCCTAAGGCCTGTACGCTAATTGTAATAATTCAGTCCCAGAATTTCAAGTGTATGAATGAATGAATGAATGAACTCGACCAAATTGTCGTGCAAATGTTTTGTATGTAAGTACATACGTATGAATCAGGCTATTGAAACCATAGTTAGTCTCTGTTTTGATGAATTAGGAACTAAATTAACGGTCACGAGGCTAGAGTACACTATTATTATGTATAATATATAGATATACATTTTTACAATACTTGCCATGAAAGTTGGTTACAACTTATCATCATCTCAGCTGCAGAAAGTCCAATGCTGGACATAGGCCTCTCCCATAAGAGGGGTTTTGCTAATATTGGCCACAATGGCTGGCAGGTTGGCGAGCGCAGTTTGGTGGCTACTGTTCGTTCTCTGGATCTGATTACTAAGAGTTAGCCAGCTCTTATGGAACCACTGTTAATCATTATCATTATCATAATGATTTATTATAAAATCCTATATAAATCACTGACTGACATGCAACGCAGAGCCCAAACCACTGATCCTAGACTTGAAATTTGGAATGTAGGTTCTTTTCGTTGTCTGAACGTGTGCTATCAAAGGGTTTTTAAAAATTCATATTGTAAGGAGTCCAAACAAAAAGGTTTTGATATAAAACTCCCATATTTCACAATTATATTGCGAGCGGGCAAAGCCGCTGTTCTCACACTAGTAATCAACATAAAATAAGCTTTTATTTGACTGCCTCGGTGGCGTAGAGGGCGCATGCTCGACTGCCAATCAAGAGGTCCCGGGTTCGATCCCCAGGTCAGGCAAAGTGTTAAATATTGGATTTTTCCATTAGGAATTATCTCAATAACTGCCTGGAGTCTGGAACTGTGCCCGGTAGATGGCAATAGGCTCGCCCCCTATTACATGGGACCAATAACATACTGGCGAAATGTGGGTGTATCTACTATGGGACTGAGTCCTGGGTACACGTCTGCCTACCCCTTCGGGAAAAAAGGCGTGAATGTATGTATGTATGTATGTAAATTAAACAATATTTATCTCCCACTGGCGATTGTTTGTATATCTTGTCTGTCGACAAAGGCCTCCTCTAAATGTTATGTCCACTTTTCTCTGTCTTTTGCAGTTCTGTTCCATAATGGGCCAGCTATTCTCTTGATATCGTCCTCTCAGCGTTTCACTTGTCTTCCTTTTCTCCTTTTGCTATCCCTGGGGTGCCATTCAGAGATAATTCTAATCCATTTCTCATCAATTTGTCTCTCTAACCATATTTGTAGTGGTAGGCCTCTTTAGCAGGGGCCCGCCTGGGGAAGTACCACACCTTTGCCAGTTATTCATCCGCTAAGCATTAATGTGCAAACATTACTGTGTTCCGGTCTGAAGGGCAATGTTACTAGCGAAATTACTGGGCATGATGAGATTCAACAACTAATATCTCAGGGTGACAGACGCAGTGCAGTGCCGCGCAGAATTTAGAATTTTAAAACAGTGGGTGGCACTGTGTCCGATATGGGCAATCATGATGCTTACCATCAGGCACCTGATTTGCTCGTATTGTCATTCATTATCATAAAAAAAATTATGTCGCGGCCCATTTCCAGTTCAGTGTCTTACACGCGGATAATAATTAATTAGTAGTAACTGCACACATAATTTTATTTCCTATGTTCGATCTACATTACAAATACTCAGCTTTTAATTACATGTACGTTTGTGACTTTATTATATTATTTTGACCCATGCTAGATTCATCATCATCATCATCCAGCCGTTGGTAGTCCACTGCTGAACATAGGCCTCCCCCATCAGGGGGGTTGTTGCCAATACTCGCCACGCTTGGCAGGCGGGTTGGCGAGCGCAGTTTGATACATAGTTTACACAGAGGACGCTGCTGCCCGTCCTTTGGATCTCATAACCCTTAGCCGGCTTTTACGGCAACCACGGGTAGAGAGGGTGAGGTACTATTCTAAAGCCGGTGACCCCACGGCCCCCATGCTAGATTAAATTTACTAAATAATAGAATGAACTGCGAAATTAAATTAATTAAAATACTTTAAAATAATATTATATAGACTAAGTTAAGTCGCACACCCGATATAGGGTAGATTGTACAGGATCGAAAAAATCTATTGTAACAACTAAAAAACCTATGATCTGTGACAATACAGTATTTGTATTTGTTTGTATTTTGAGAGCCGTGAACATAAAACAAATAAAAACAAAGTAAAATATTATGTATATAGCAAAGACCTATGTAACCAAACCAATTAAAGCATTTATGTCTGATGAATTTCATGTCTATTTTTCTTACCTTTCGGAATAAAAGATAGGTTTATAAATCACTTCAGTGACGTGCAAAGGAGCTGATTAAATAATTCGAGTTGGAAATCGTTGTTCTCAAAATCGTGACATATTTTATTAAAAGTTTGTAAGAAGAGCTCTTGGTGTACCTATCAACAGTCCAAGAAAGTTCTGAAATTCCCACGAGGGTCAAGTTATTTAAGTTTAAAAATATTCTGCTTGGGAAGGCACTCAAAGAGTTTGGTCGCAGTTGTGGTCTCAGGCGATAGTCGTTACGGTTTCACGTCAGAGGTCTTCGTACTACTTAAAAACAATAAAACCTACTGAGAAAAAAAAATTATTTTCTATCATTATCATTCTGTGGGTTATTCCAAGGTCTAAACTATCTACATACCAAGCCCATTTGGTTCAGTAGCTTTGGTGTGAAAGAGTAACAAACATCAATTCATCTATTTATTCATCCTGACAAATTTTCGAATTTATAGTATTATTAGCTGAGCCTCTGTGACCAGTCGTCGTTTCCGTGGGAATATTGGGATAGAAAGTGCCCGCTGTGTTATTCAAGGGTCTAAAATATCTATTTACCGAATTTCAGCCCAATTTGTTTTGTAGTTTTGGTGTGAAAGAGTAACAAACATTCGCATATAGGATTTTATATTCTATTCTATTTTTATTTTTCTACGAAACCTATGTTTACTTACTATCCTATATTTATGAAACCGGCGTTCAATTATCTTGTCATTTACTGTACATACAATACACGTAGAGATGTGGTGGCGGTGTCTCTGAGTAATTACATTGCTCTCCTCAGGGCCTCTACCTGCTCTATTGTCATATAGCTCTAGGTAGAGAGTAGTGCCCGGTTGGGAACTTGACAGTTTAACTGCGAAATAGAAGATTACTATAAGAGCGTACGTGGACTTCTAGCAATTTGAAATCCTATGAAAAGTTTATCAAATTGATGTTTTGGATATCCTTGTTTCCTTCGAATATAATAAACCTATTCCATAAATTTATATCCTAATATTTTAATAGTGAAGTAACCTATGTCTCTGTCATTTTGATTTCTCCCATAACCTTTGGTTTTTTCATAGTGAACTTCCAAATATCCTAGTTTTACTCGCGTGATTGCGCTGAAATTTGATATCTAACAACAAAATTTGGAAAATATTCGTTTACAGTGTGTTTGCGTGTACATATGTGTTTTTTTAAATACAGACTAGGATGCAGTTAGAAACAAAATTTTATACAAAAACCCAAGATGTCTGTATGAAAGCGATAATGTTTTGCTGGAGTATTTCCTTTGCCTCCAAAGCTAGTGTTTTATTACGCACCCTCGTCACGCAGCGGATGTGTTTGCAAACGTTTGTCAGGCGTACCACAATAGTAAATTACCACCAACTTAGCTGGCCATGTGGGCAACATTGGAACTCCGGCGTTAAACACTACATTTTGAGAAAATTATTCCGCTTTCTAGTTTACTAGCGACACTGTTAATTGAACTGATATGATAGTGGGACAGTAATGAAACACACAGTTAACGCCTGCTGATGTAGGTGCAATGTGGCATTTAAGCATTCGCTAACCACAGGCTGAACTCTGTAGACATAAAAATTACGTATTAATGGAGACTATTCATTAAGGTAGCTTGGCCTTTAATATCGATTTCTGTATGATGTTTAGCCTGGAAATATGAACCTTACTAAGGCCAACTCGCCTGTTCAGGAACAAGTTTTCCCTGTTATCTAAGTCCCAAGTCATGGGTGCGAATCCCAGTCAAACATCAAACAATAATCGATATTTATTAATTGCGTGTGTTAGAAACTTAGTGTTGGATGTTTCCTTACAAAGAGTAAAATACCCTATTGTGTCCACTTGAATAGCTCAGTTGGTGAAACTATAAGCCGACGAAACACGATGTCAAATACAAATTTTCCCAAAAACCATTCTGCGTATAATTGGAGTTGACAACTACGAACCGACATTTGACCATCGAACCCTAAACTTGCGCTCTGTAATTCGATCCTACATTAGTTACACAACCTGCACCTTATAACGCTGGCCTACATTAATTACTGTGGATATGGCCATGATGGTGTGAAAGCCTTTTTTTTTATGATAGTGAGTAACAAGACGAGCAAATCAGGTGCCTGCTGGTAAGCATCACGATTGCCCAGACACAGTGCCACCCAGTGTTTTAAAATTCAAAATTCTGCGCAGCACTGCACTGCGCCTGTCACCCTGAGATATGAGCTGTTGAATCTCATAATGCCCAGTAATTTCGCTGGTAACACTGCCCTTCATACCGGAACACAGTAATGTTTGCACATTACTGCTTGGCGGATGAATAACTGGCAAAGGTGTGGTACTTCCTCAGGCGGCCCCTTGCAAAAGAGGCCTACCACTACAAAAAAAAACTAAATATGTTTGTTCAATTTCGCCTCAATTGATAATATAATAACTCAATCATATCTCTTGACTCAATCATACATATCCATACAAACATTACATTGCAAGATGATAACAGCTTTAAAAAAAAACGCTGTGGGCGCTAGTAATTTATGTGTTTAATTTGATTTATAATAAAGTTAATAAAAAAACGCTAAAGATACGCCTTGCAAATACTACATAGAAGATATTATAGATTCAAATAAATTAAAAGCAAAAAAACATTTTTAAAAAAAGCTTTTAACTGCTCCACCATCGTGGACGTCCGCCATATTGGATTTAGAATGACGTCAAATTATTTTTCGAGCTACTCTCAACAAGCCCTTTAATTTCATATCCATATTGTAGAAATGCATTAAAAATAACTATTCCGCCATCTTGGATGGTCCGCCATATTGGATTTAGAATGATGTCACACACCATATCGTGCATTGTCATCCAAACTAAACGTGTATACAAAATTTCAGCTCAATCGGTTGAAGATATCTACTTCAAAATTGAGTTCAAAGATTTCACCCGAACAAACATACTTACATACATTGCAAGTTAAATAAAAGCTTTTAATTACTAAAATAAAACAAAAGCATTCGATACAGAGTAATATTTAAAATCCTAACAACGCAAAGCCTTTTCACCAAAATACCTAAGAGTTTTACTATAATAATAATAATAACCTCGATGACGATATGGACTGCCTCGGTGGCGTAGTGGGCGCATGCTCGACTGCCAATCAAGAGGTCCCGGGTTCGATCCCCAGGTCAGGCATAGTGCTAAATATTGGATTTTTCCATTAGGAATTATCTCAATAGCTGCCTGGAGTCTGGAACTGTGCCCGGTATATGGCAATAGGCTCGCCCCCTATTACATTGGACCAATAACATACTGGCGAAATGTGGGTGTATCTACTATGGGACTGAGTTCTGGGTACACCTCTGCCTACCCCTTCGGGAAAAAGGCGTGAATGTATGTTATGTTATGTTATGTTTATAATAATAATATGGGAAAACTTTCACACACGGTCCCGAACTAGGCTAGAAGCCTGTACTATGGTAACACCGGATGGCTGATATACATACTTAAATACGCTTATAACACCCAGACACAGATCAAACAAACATGTTCATGCACAAAAATGTTTGACCTGGCCGGGGATCGAACCCGGGGCCTGCGGCACAGAAAGCAGAGTTACTACCATCTGAGCCAACGAGGCTGTCATACTAGGTAAAATTTACATTAGGTTAATTTTTTTAAATATACCAATAATCCTAGGTTTGATGTCAAATAGTGAAAAAAAGTAGAAAGGGGCCTTATGGCTAAGCTACAGGCAGTTTAACTTGCTTCTACAAAGTTTCCATATTAAGAGCATAACGAATGTAGTGACATTACATGCTGGTGGTCATTTTAGTATATAGATGATTGGGCATTGGGCAGGCCTCTCTCGTCCCACAGTCTAACTAACCGTGTTAATTTGAAACCATGACTCCACTACTTTATTGTTTTGAACAATTTTGTAAAATAATTTAATAATGAAAAGTTTTCACCCCTTTCAGCCCGTCGTATTTGAAATTCAGCGGGTTTTATTGAAAGAATTTACATTTTATTTAACTTTGTAATTCAAGGCAATCGTCTATTCTTTTTCAACTAAACGAAGACTTTATACATAATTGCGTAATAATTTACAAGGGTTAAGCCGACCAAACTTAATACTGTTTTTATTCTAAAGATAAATTCTGAAAGTAAACAGAGTTTTTTACCAAACGTTGTTCCTGGTCAAACTCAAATGGGATAATCTTATCAAAGAATTTGGTAACAGCTTAACTATTCCGAGTAATGTTAACTTTGGTAAGCCAAGAAATAATTCCCAAAACTGTTAAAATGTTTGTGCAAAGGTATTATGTGTTCAAACTTATAATTTCTCTCATTAAAATTCCAGTTGCCTTCACCTTCTCTACTTTGAAATATAAGTAGTCTTTAGATATTTGATCATTAAAAGTTCAAAGTAGTTTTATTACCTCGACAGCCTCATTGGCTCAGATGGTAGTAACTCTGCTATCTGAGCTGTAGGCCCCGGGTTGGATCCCCGGCCAGGTAAAACATTTGTGTGCATGAACATATCTGTGTCTGGGTGATATAAGCGTATATCAGTATGTATATCAGTCATTTGGTTACCTTAGTACAGGCTTCTAGCCTAGTTTGGGACCAGATGAACGTGTGTGGATGTTGTCCCATATTATTATTATTATGTCGCTCGAAAACACGGGATATACCCGCCTATGTCTATGTCTGCTGTCAAACATAATTTTTTGTATACCTTTTGACAGCAGACATTAAGCAATTAAACGCTTTCCACACTTCTGTTGCGTCCGTAATAAGGGGGCCAGTCTTTTGATAAGCGTGCACGGAGACCATTTTTTTTATGTCCAACGTGCAAGGCCGGGAGCACTCAGGTACATGGGGTTGCTATTCCCCAACAGCTTGCCATGAGCCACCCTGCGTATTTATTATTATTATTACCTAAAACCCCCAGAAATATTGAACCTATTGAAGCCCGCGTAGGAGCAAAAGCGGATTAAACATCGTCGTTTTGCCGTCGATTTATGAGGAAAATTTTATGAAAAGAAAAGTAAAAAGACATCCTTAAGTATGTACCTATATCTACAAGACTTTTCTCTGATCGCTGATAATTGCTGTGCATTTCAATATATAATTTGAATAAATAAATGTACCTACAGGTAAAAACCTATTGTAATAGACTGAAATACAATTTCACAGAATTGCTATATATTTTACCCTATATATATTTCTTGAACGAAATAGAGTACATTTCTTAAAGCAGGAATAATTATTTAAAGTTGAACAATTCTAAACGATAGGTTAATTAATTACTATAAATTACTATATTACCAATTTTAATTACTATAAATAGTAATTAAAATTGGGTTTAAAGGAAAATTTTATTAGCTTCCCTTCTTATTTTTATTTTTAGTAATTTTTTGAAAATAATAATTATTCTGTATTAAGGTATATGTTTTGTAGTTATCCAACCCTAACATTTCACATATATTTATGTGATCAGTAAATATGCTGAGATATTGCATTTTAAAAATATTCAAATAGGGTTCAAACTTTAGCTCAAGATCCACCAGCTTAGATTAAAGAGTTAGCTCTTACCGCGCGTGACTAGAATCCAGTTTATATTGGACCTGGTTAGCGATTTATAAAGCCCTTTTAGTTTAAGTGCGAGTATGTGTAATATCAGCCTTTTGGCAGTGAGTCACGAGTTATTTATTATACTCTTGTAAACTTCAAACTAATTAAACTAAAAAAAACTAAGAATTAATAAATTCCAACTGATTCACAATTTTGATAAAAACAAAATAATCGAAAATACAATTTCTAGACGAATTTGGGCAGAGATTCGACACAAAACTATGACGTGAAAAAAATGTCAGGATGATGTTTCCTCGACAACGGCTGAAGGCAAAGTGCGCTCGAGCGCTAGAAATCGCCCGCTTTTATATCGTTCGGCCGTCCACACTAGCGCCCTCTTCTAACTAGTGATAGCTAACACGGCCTCTCCTGACACCCTGACGTCCTCGTCAGGTTCTTCAACGTCCGGAACCAGCACAGGGATGGAGGAACGGAGAATGCTGGCGGCACCGAAGCGCCAGCCAACCGCAGCGCGAAGCCGCTGCTCGGAGAATGCTGGCGGCACCGAAGCGCCAGCTAACCGCAGCGCGAAGCCGCTACTCAGAGAATGCCGGCGGCACTGAAGCGCCAGCCAACCGCAGCGCGAAGCCGCTGCTCGGAGAATGCCGGCGGCACCGAAGCGCCAGCCAACCGCAGCGCGAAGTCGATACTCGGAGAATGCCGGCGGCACTGAAGGGCCAGCCGACTGCAGCGCGAAGCCGCTGCTCGGAGAATGTCGGCGATACCGAAGTGCCAGCCAACAGCAGCGCAAAGGGCGCGTGCACACAGCAGCGCCGGGTAGCGCCTGCACGTGGCAGCACCGGGGGCGCCTCCACGCAGTAGAGCCGAGAGCGCCGCACCAGGATGCCAGCTGCGCCAGTCACACTAGCAGTGTGACACGACCATGCCCGAAATTTGAGGAGACTTATCTATCCCTCTACAACCACAAAAAAAAAGCAAACAAACTTCAAGCACACGCGTCAGAATGTGAAACACTCAAAAAGATCACATAAGAACGCGTATGCGACGCACACCAGTGTGTGTAAGTAACCGTCAAAATAACTTGACCACATAGGATGCGCGTTCAGTTGAACAATGGTGTGTTAAAAAAAAACACACACCCAGCACATATAAAAGGCTTGTGAGAAGCACTCAGCAGTATTCAAAAAAAAAAAATGCGTGCTGGAATTCACCTGACCGCTCGGACGCGGCCCGGAGACCAATCAGCCGCCAAATGAAAGTTACCTACGTGCGTGCTGGAATTCACCTGTCGGCTCAGACGCGGACCAGGGACCACTCAGCCGCCTAACGGAGATACGTGCGTACTGGAATTCACCTGTCAGCTCAGACGCGGACCAGGGACCACTCAGTCGCCTAACAATGGGTGCGTACTGGAATTCACCTGTCGGCTCAGACAGCGGACCAGGGACCACTCAGTCGCCTAACAATGGGTGCATACTGGAATTCACCTGTCGGCTCAGATGCGGACCAGGGACCACTCAGTTGCTCAACAATGGTTGCGTACTGGAATTCACCTGTCGGCTCAGACAGCGGACCAGGGACCACTCAGTCGCCAAACAATGGATGCGTACTGGAATTCACCTTTCAGCTCAGACAGCGGACCAGGGACCAATCAGTCGCCTCACAATGGGTGCGTACTGGAATTCACCTGTCGGCTCAGACAGCGGACCCGTGACCACTCAGTCGCCAAACAATGGATGCGTACTGGAATTCACCTGTCAGCTCAGACAGCGGACCAGGGACCACTCAGCCGCCTAACCATGATGTCTCAGCATCAAAGTATGCCGCGCACACTTCAAGCGTCCACTCCCCGTGCCATGGACCCATGTACTCGGCCTCCGCTTGCGTAGACTTACGTACTCGTCGCTGCCGGCCAGAAGTCGCAGCTCATACCGCCCTTGCGGTAAGAAATTCACCACTCGGAATGGACCACGCATACCGGAGTCCAGCTTGCCAGTTTGACTGCGCCTGTTAGCTTACAAAAACCAAAAAGTTAAGTTCAAAAACCCGAGGAGGGTTTCTCCTCTCAATTGTCCGTCAGTCAGTTTCTAAATGAGAGCACGAGTCTCCCCATCAGCAGCCTGAGCAATATGTCCCCAGTTTCGAGGCTTCCGAATTGTGCACACACAGTATTCCGACTAAGGCGTGTATCGGCGTGAGACATCAGAGTACCCTTTCAGTAATCCAACCCGAATTCAAAAATCCTGTAAGTATACACACCACCGGATCACTCTAGATAACAAATTGTTTTTACGTTGCGTCAGTTTCAGCGCATTACATTCTGTGACCACGGTGAAGCGTATACACCCACAAGATGATCCCACAAATAACAAAGGGTCATAAATTGCTAGTACCGGCTCCTTCGTTAACACAACGATATAACTACGCGCAAGTTGCTGCTTGGTACCAATTGAACACTACCCCCTTTTTCGTCAAGGCAGATATGCAAGCAGTCTTTCGAGCGAAGTCGGGTATCTGCGAAAATAACTTGCCAAATCCATGAACTGTCCAACTTACCTAACTGTCGTTGGTTCGGGTGTGTCAGTCAAGGCCACCTTAAAGTCAACCTTAAGTTTACCTTCAGGGCTCGGCCGTACCTGACCACGACTTTAACCCAAGGTTAAGTACCTTCCAAGTCAATCAAGTTTCCTGTGCCAGGAAAGTACATTTCTTAAAATTGATTAAGAAACCAGCCTTTGTAAAAACTCCAAATACCTTTCGAAAAAAGCCTGTTTGTTTCCCTGTAAACTGCACAAGAAACAATTAACGGATTAAAGTTACACTTTCTAGAATGATCATCGACACTGATGCCCTCTGGCTTACTAACATTCGATATCTTCTCGATTCTTTACGTAGATCGAAAAGAACTCTACTAAGTCGTTAGGCAACAATTTCACGTTAGTTGCTGACGCACGAATCTGATGATCAGCAATGCCCCGTATGACAATTGCCGAAATGAACTGATCACTGAGCCCCTGCACTATCCGCAATCGAAGGAGCGAGTGACGAGCAAAATCCGCATATGTAGGGTAGTTTGCAAAATTTTGGCGTGATCTACGTCATCGCACCAAACGTGCCCATGAACCATGTCGCGAATGTATCGACAGAGCGCGCTCCGGCGAACTAACGGGTAAAGAACGTACAGGCGAACGTGTCGAAACACGTCACTCCAATGTTCGCAACCTCACCATCATCTCCTCCATGGATGAGCGTCTGCGCCTAAAATTACCTGACTCCTGTCACGGCTTCGCGAACGCTCGTGGTCTGATATGTTTTTGCGATTCAAAACAACTTACCACAAATTTCTACTCCTACCCACGAATTTCTGACCAAAATGCAAAATGTGACCGAAGGTGATAGAACCACGTGGAAGACGTTAGTTCTATCCCACTTCTGATCTTGTAAACTTCAAACTAATTAAACTAAAAAAAACTAAGAATTAATAAATTCCAACTGATTCACAATTTTGATAAAAACAAAATAATCGAAAATACAATTTCTAGACGAATTTGGGCAGAGATTCGACACAAAACTATGACGTGAAAAAAATGTCAGGATGATGTTTCCTCGACAACGGCTGAAGGCAAAGTGCGCTCGAGCGCTAGAAATCGCCCGCTTTTATATCGTTCGGCCGTCCACACTAGCGCCCTCTTCTAACTAGTGATAGCTAACAATACATATACATACATACATACATACATTCACGCCTTTTTCCCGAAGGGGTAGGCAGAGGTGTACCCAGGACTCAGTCCCATAGTAGATACACCCACATTTCGCCAGTATGTTATTGGTCCCATGTAATAGGGGGCGAGCCTATTGCCATCTACCGGGCACAGTTCCAGACTCCAGGCAGTTATTGAGATAATTCCTGATGGAAAAATCCAATATTTAACACTGCCTGACCTGGGGATCGAACCTGGGACCTCTTGATTGGCAGTCGAGCATGCGCCCTCTACGCCACCGAGGCAGTCATTTATTATACAATTACTAATATATTATAAAATCCTAAATGACTCACTTATTGACATGCAACGCAGAGCTCAAACCACTGATCCTATGACATTGAACCTTGGAATGTAGGTTGTTTTAGTTGTCTGAAGTATGCTAAGAAAGGATTGTTGAAAATTCTAAGGGGTCCAAATATAAAATTCTGGTATATTCTGGTATAAAACTCCCATATATCATAATTGCGAGCGGGCAAAGCCACTGTTCATACATTAGTATTATATTGTCATCATCATCATCATCATCACATCAGCCGTTAGGATATTCCACTGCTGGATATAGGCCTCCCCCATAACTTGGGGGTTTGCACAATACTCGTTACGCTCGGAAGGCGGGAGGCAACCTTTAAGGCGCCTATGAGAGCCATACTTCCATCTCGCTCGAGCAATTTAAATTATGATGATGAAAAACCAGTTTTTTTTATGATCGTGAGTGACAAGACGAGCAAATCAGGTGCCTGATGGTAAGCCAATAAAGATAATATACAATTAATAAATTATAAACAAATACGTACGAACTTTGTCAATTTCAATATTATTAGTTTGATATTGAAGGAGAATATAATAGAATAGAATAGAATAGAATAGAATAGAAAACTCTTTATTGTTATCACAACTAGTACAAAAAAACAGTAAAATCACATAATATAACTAGAAAATGTGTAACAATTGGCGGCCTTATCGCTCAGAGCGATCTCTTCCAGGCAACCATGCGGTGACAGGACTTATACCAAAATGCTGGAAGGACGGTGGTTTCACAATTTAAATTAATTAATTTTAAATCTATACCAAAAATATAATAAGCATATAAATATCTCTATAAAACTAATACATAATTTATTTAATAAAACTAAACAAAATAAATAAATAATAAAAGATGCAATACATACAAATACCATACATATTATAATATATAATTATACATAATTATACATATCATACATAATATAGGTACATAACAAGTGATTCAATAATAATACCTAATATAGTTAATTATTAAGATAAAGAAAGGTAGTGAGATCTGACACGCAATTTAAAGGAGGCAAGTGACGGTGCACATCTAACCTCGACGGGAAGATCGTTCCACAGACGAACTGCTTCGATAGTGAAAGATCCCCCGTAGAAATCAGTGCTATGCACTGGACACCTCAACATCAGGTTCTCCGATGATCTAAGTAAACGAGAATGGGACGTATGAAGGAATTCAAAACGTTCCCGAAGGTAGCGCGGGGAAGATGGATTAAACAGAACACTGTAAAGAAGAGACAAGATATGAGCATTCCGGCGACGGCGAATAGGCAGCCACTTGAGCTTAGAGCGAAATTCAGAGACATGGTCATATTTGCGAAGACCAAATATGAACCTGATGCAAAAATTTTGAAGACGCTCAAGTTTATTAAGCTGATCCTCCCGAAGGTCAAGGTAGCAGACGTCAGCATAGTCAAGTACAGGGAGAAGAAGAGACTGTGCAAGCGCAATTTTAGTGGTAGTAGGTAGAAAGTTACGCAGTCGTCGCAGTGAACCGGCTGAAGCGTATAACTTGCGACTAGTAGCCGTCAATTGCGGGTCCCAAGATAAACTACTGTCAAAAATGATCCCGAGATTTTTGACAGTCTTACTAAACGGAATGTGAATCCCTTCAAACATTACCTTAGGGAGGGAGTTCCAGTCAATCTTGCTGATCATTCGAGAACTTCCCATAATGATGACTTGGGTTTTGGTTGGGTTGACTTTCAACCCAAACGCTCTACTCCAGTCTGAGATACGACTCAAGTCACAGTTGACGGTAGCGACCGCTTCAGCCAGTTCACTAATAGGAGCTTGATGATACAGCTGAAGGTCATCAGCGTATAAATGATAGGAGGAAATAAGATTATTAGAGATAGCGTTTATGAAGATAGCGAAGAGAAGAGGAGAAAGGACACCACCCTGAGGTACACCGGCAGTAGTGTTACACCACGAAGAAAAGGATTCTCCTAGGCGGACTCGCTGCCGGCGTCCATATAGGTAGTTGTGAAGAAAATCAGTTACCGCCGAAGACATGTTAAGAGAGCGAAGTATAGCAAGAAGGATATCAAAGTCAACCGTATTAAAGGCGTTACTGAAGTCGAGGAGCGTCAGCACAGTTAACTGCCCATTATCCATCCCAAGGCGGATATCGTCCGTGATTTTTACAAGTGCAGTAACTGTGCTGTGCCCCGGTCGGAAGCCAGATTGAAGAGGATTGAGGAGATCGTTAGCATTAAGATAGGAGTGAATTTGATTATGAATAAGACGTTCGAGAACTTTAGATAGAAAAGGAAGAATGGAGATAGGGCGATAGTCAGAGAAAGTCTTTGGGTTGGCTTTTTTAGGGAGAGGAATAATCTGCGCTTCTTTCCATAAGGAAGGAAAAACACAGTTGGATATTGAAAAGTTGAAGATTTTGCAAAGGACAGGAAGGATGGTATCAAGAATAGGGATAACCATATTACGGCTGATGCTGTCGATACCGACAGCGTTAGAGGAGATAGAGAGTATGCTCTTCTTAACTTCATCAACGGTAACCGGACGAAAGGTAAAGAATGAAAGATTGGAAAAGGACAATGATGAGAGATAGCTTAGGGTGTTAGATTTTGTTAAGATATCAATATTAACTGACGAAGAAAAGTGGGAATTTAGAGAATCGATGTTCAAAGTATTAGGGATAGTGTCAAGACGGGACTTGCCAACTCCTAGCGTCCTGAGGAATCTCCAGACTTTCGCCGGATCATCATCTTGGACGGAATCATGGATGTGACGTCGTTGAGCATCCCTGCACACCACGTTACAACGATTACGTATCTTAACGTAACGTGACTTATTTGCATCACTAGGACAGATCTTGAACTTAGTCTTTGCGACAGCTTTTTTGTGCTTGAGCAATTTGATATCATCTGTAAGCCACGGTGCAGGTACATGTTTTATTTTTATAGATCTTAAAGGTGCATGAATATCATACAGCTGCGTGATTAGGGAATTAAAGATGGCGACCTGATCATCAATTAACTCAGCACTCATGACAGCTGACCAATCTGTATTACTGGCATCTCGCATGAATGCCTCCTGGTTGATACCACTAAAATTACGTTGCAGAATGATAGTTGGTTTAGGTTTGGGAGGACGAATTTTATAAGATAGAAAAATCAAGTCATGGTAGGAAAAGGCATCAGCTGAGCACTGGCCATGTTTAGCAACATGTGGTAATGAGGATACCATCATGAGATCCAGAAGGGACGGCGTTGCATTAGGGAAATGGTGGGTGGCACTAAGAGGTAGGATAGTCATATTGCAGGCGTTAATAGCGTTTTCAAAGGAAGACGTGCGATGGTCTTGCTTCAGGAGGCACGTGTTAAAGTCTCCCATAATAATAGTATGACTATAAGAAGGCGTTAGATTTTCCAAGATAGTTTCAAAAGAGGAGAAGAAATTAGTATTTGAAGAAGGGCTGTAATAGACTCCGAGTAAAACTTTAGTATGCGAGAGAATAATTTCAATAAATAAATGCTCACTGGCGCTGGAGGGTGGTGGTTGGGCAGAGGTACTAATTACTGTATAAGGAAAATGTGAGCGAAGGTAAATAGCAACACCCCCGCCGCGTCCACCAGTTCGATCGTTTCTAATAAGATTGAAGCCGGGAAGAGAGTAGGAAACTGATGGAAGAGTTGGTTTGAGCCAAGACTCGGAGACTAGTACAGCATGAATATTTTTGCTATCAAAAGACGTCAGCATGTCGGAGAAATGAGCCGGAATACTTTGCGCGTTTATATGAATAATATTCAAGTTTTTAGAAACATCGGAGAAATGAGCACTTATAGTTTCAGAGAGAGAGGGAATACTTAAGTAACTGTCATCACTACAAGAAGAAGAAATAGATACATAATCATCAGATTCATTATCAGATACTAACATAATACCTATATACTTATAACAATATAAATATTTATACACAATATATAAATATACCTATCTAAAATAAATAAAGTATAATATTATGATATACCTATATATATAATATTTAAATATATATGTCGTACTATAATACGTATAATATTATATTTATTAAAAATAATATTAATTATGTTTTTATATGTGGCTCAGAGTCTCAGCCCACCCGCCAGTTGTGCTCTGAAGTAATATTAAATTTCATAATTATAATGACAACAATTACACCTATACAAGAATAATTATTATGCAAATCACAAAAACTAATTTTATGGACTAATGGCTGAGATGAGGTAAGGTATCAAAGAAGTGAAGCTACAATTACTTAATAAAATATGACATTATTGGCAAACGCACAAGATGTACGTTGTGCTATCTAATACTATCTAATAAAAAAAGTTCAAAACTTGAAAAGTTAGTTAACAATAACTGTCAGTGTCAAATGTCAACATAGTTTACGTCAAATGTCAGGAATCAAAATAAAATACGAAATATCAAGACAACAAAAATACGGTGTGTAGAAAATTTACGAAAGTTAGATTTTCGGAAGTAATAAATTATTTGACTACCTACCTCACCCAGCCAAATTAAGTTTGCACAGCGCATTACAGTACATGAACTCTCAAATCACTATTTCGCTGCCGATATTTTTGTGTCCAAATAACATCTTGTCGCAACGAAAATCAAGGCTTGCGACTTCTGCTTCATAAACTCATAACACGAAATGCTCACTGACATAATGGAATAAATTATCTCAATCAAAAGAAAAAATCTTTAAGTCTTTCTTTTTAAGACGTTTTTTTTCGTTAATATTTTTCCTCAAATTCATCGTGTTATTACTCAAACATTATGTATGTACGTAAAATATTTATTACTGACTAAGGGTTAGGTATTTTGTCATCCATAAGTAACTTACACTATGTAGCAATCAAGCGGTGGTGAAGGGGCTTTGAAGTTAGTTGATGCTTCTGGCTATACAGAGGGATTTATCGGTAATTGGTTAACATCCTCTTCAGAGGGCGTTGTACTTATGCATAACTAAGTAAAGGCATACATATGCATGCAAAGTGTAGGTTTCCATACCTTGAAGCTGAGCTAAACGCATCCAATCCCAAAATCAATCCGCATAATAAGAACATACAGCGCCATCTAGTTGCAAACTACAGCAAAGAGCTTTTAAAGTCCCTCGCAGAAAGTATGGAAATGTGCCCTAAAATGGTTATAACTTTTGATTGCGTTAATCTATAAGTATGGTTTTTTAACGGTCACAAGGGACCGCAGACCTGAGTATTCGTTTGACTTAAAACATGCCACATAGTTCACGATATATCATGCGTAAACATTTCATTCGATGAATAATGCCCATACTTTCATACAGTTAAATTGTTTGTAAGTTTAATGTAGGTCTTATTCATGTAAAACCAGTAGATTCATTAAACCTGTATATATAATTTGAGAACAAACTCAATTAAAACTCATATCATTAAAGCCTCAATTATTCTGTTCATCAGTTTATACATCAATTTACTTACGCAACAGTTTCTTGTCTAATAGGATTAAGTTTCTATGAAACATATCCATGAGACTTGTTTCACGTGTAGTGTAAACTTTGTTAATATTTATTTCACTTGAGTGTTATTTTCGAACTATAAACACAGATAAACTTCCTTTTGACGTACGTATGTTTTACATTGTTATCTTTGAGTGGCATCATAGTTCCTAACTGACGTATGTTTTACTTTTCAAACTCAAACTCAAACAGATTTGTTCAAATAGGTCATAATCTGACACTTTTGCACGTCAAATTCACTTTATGTCCAATAATGTAATTTTCATACAAAGTTTTCACTAAAAACTAATATAAGGCATAGAAAATTGTACTGCCTCGGTGGCGTAGAGGGCGCATGCTCTACTGCCAATCAAGAGGATCGATCCCCAGGTCAGGCAGTGTTAAATATTGGATTTTTCCATTAAGGATTATCTCAATAACTGCCTGGAGTCTGGAATTGTGCCCGGTAGATGGCAATAGGCTCGCCCCCTATTACATGGGACTAATAACATACTGGCGAAATGTGGGTGTATCTACTGTGGGACTGAGTCCTGGGTACATCTCTGCCTACCCCTTCGGGAAAAAGGCGTGAATGTATGTGTGTGAAAATTGTACCCTCGAGTAAGTATAACGAGCGATTGTAAAAAAATATCTAATTATAATAATATATTAGATATGAGTCATAGTGGTCTTAATAATTTATGTTTTAACATAACCCAATCCAGGACCCAATCCCATAAAAGGTACACTTTGCTACTGTCCCATGTAATATTGGACGAGCCTATTGCTATGTACCGGGCACAGTTCCAAACTTCAAGCTGTCATTGAGAAATTTCTTAATGTAAAAATCTAATAATACTAATAAAACTACTTTGTCTGACCATCGGATCGACCCCGGAACCTCATGATCGGCAGTAGAGCTTGCGAGCACTACGATACCGAGACAGATACAATTTTAGCACAAATACTTTATAGTAAATTCTCGTATAGATGTGAAAATGCTTAACAATTTCTAACACTTTCTTCGGTTACTCTTGACAGTGGCAAAGAGGTCGTTAGCTTCTAAATTAATTAACTGATTCAAGATTCAATTATGGCCAATTACAGGTCACTCTGTGATTAATCATTTATTGAACTTTATCAATGGATACATTAATAAAACACAAGTAATTGGCGTAATTATTCAATTGAATGGGATTTTGTTCACTGCAACTTTGGAAAACTTTTTTGGGTTTTGAAAGGAGTGTTTCTTAGAATTTTGATCAATTAATAGGAATTTAATTAATGGTTTTAAGCGACGATTTACAATAATTTCAAAGATATGATTTTAAAGAGACAATCTTTTTATGTGTACAGTTTTAAAAACATAATTATATAATAATAATTCCGATCGGCAGTTTTGCAAAAATAAATAATGATTTTAGACTGTAAAAATGCCAATTGTAAGCCGATTCACTGCTGAACATAGGCTTACCCCTTAAATCGCCATAAACTATATGATAATTCATCTTCTCAGCCATGGGACGTCCACTGCTGAACATAGGCCTCCCCATAGAAGTTGCAAGCGGCCCGCATCCAGCGTGTTCCTGCCGTCCCTATCAGATTGTATGTCCACCTTGTGGGTGAACAGACCATAAACACCATAAAATATTCATATGGGAGGATTTGGCCACAATCACCACACTTGGCAGACGGCTCGGTGATCGTAATAGTTGGTATTTGATTTCGATTCGTATAATAAATATACTGTTCATTAATTTAAGAAAAATAATATTATTTTTAATAATAAACGACTTGCAATAATAAACACATATTGAAAAAATAGCACAAAACGTTCTATAAAAAAGGCTTTCAGTCGAAGAAATTCCAATGTGTTATAATCTAAGGTGTATAGGAATTTCTTCAATACGTGGAATTTTATTGTACAAAATATAACATCTATAATTGAACTTTAGAAATAACATTACTGTAGTTTCTTAGAGGTATTAACAAAATCTTATGACAAATGCTTGCCACGTTTACTATTCTAGCAAAATAATTAATTACTTCTTTCCCAGTTATAACTATCAACTGAATTTTAGATGAAATTTTGCAATACTTGTTTAGCAGTTGTGTTAATGACAAGGTGTAGTTGGTTCGTTATGACCGCCCAAGATGGCCGACTAGTGTTATTTTATGCACGCCCATGATGAATAGGCATGCATAAAATATCATAATATTTATATTTTATATATAATATTTAGTGCTTTGCCCTTCTGGGAAAAATACTAAATTTGTTTATAGTAATACAGTTTTTTTTTATATTTATAATTCACTTCATCTTGGTGTTTTAATAAACCATATAAGATCTTAACTGACATTTATTAATAAAAAAAAATTACAATGTCCTTGTCACAGAAGATTATTTATAAATAGGTAAGTCACACAACTTACACATAAACTTGTACATAAACCTATGTGCAAGAGAGAAAATCCTTAATAATAATCACCAATTGGCAATAACTACCTTAGTAGTCCACTCTTCTCAGATACGTAACGAAGAACAAGGTAAAGGTACCTACTTAATGGAACTCTTAACACCTAAATGTATTTCTGACGATGTTCAATATCAGATTGAATTCTGGGCGCGGATTATAAAAGCTTCCCATTAAGCTAAAAGGGGAATTGTGTTAATATAAGCGTCGACATTATAACAGACTTATAAAGGAGTAGTCTAGAAAAATACTAATTGAAAATAGAGACAGTGCCTAATGCGCTCATATTGGACTTATGCGTTGCTCTTTTGTAATCAGATTAATTTTGAAACTGTAGGTACATAAAGTAAATAAAATTAAGTAGGTCACCCCTGACACAACATTTTTAAAATACAAATAAAAAAATACAAAAATACCTCAGTGCCTCAAGTGATGACTTATGGCTCTGAAACGTGGTCTCTTGCTGTGAGCCTTATCAGTTAGCTTAAATGAGCGCAATGAGCTATGGACAGGGCAATGCTCGGAATTTCTCGATTTATAGACGAATGAAAGTTACCGATATAACCCAGCGGATAAGCAAGTTGAAGTGGCAATGGGCAGGGCACATAGCACGTAGAACTGATGGCCGATGGGGCTGTAACTGTAAAGTTCTCGAATGGAGTTCTCGAATGGACAAGCACAGCGTAGGACTTCCATTCACAAGGTGGACAGACGATCTGATAAAGACAGCAGGAACACGCTGGATGCAGGTCGCTCACAACCGGACTAGATGGAAATCTTCTTCCATAGATTTTCGAGCACTACGCCTAAGTTCAACAGTGGACGTCGGACGTCCTATGGCTGAGATGATGATGATGAATGCCACAGACAGACACGACCAACTTATAGCAGCCCTTTATTTGCGGGGTTTAAAAAAACTATTAAGAAACTCATTCATGGAATTTAATTGCTTTCACTTCTTTGATTGGAAGGTGATAATCGTGCATAAGGTTCCATCCATACATAATTTACTTAAGATAAACGCGCTTCGACCAAATACTGCGATATTAAGTTAAAGCGCGCGCGGAGGCATCAATGATCTAAGATTTCATCTTTATCATTTATCTACCAGCTAACATTATAATAAGTTCCAACATCGAAAATGATGTTATAAGTTCAAGTTCTGTTGAAATAAGGGTCACTCACAATAAAACCTTTCAACAGACACAAAGGTTATTTCCACTTATCTATCCGCCTACAGAAACCGCCCTAATCTCGAATAAGGGCCGCCATGTGATATGTAATTGCAACCTAACTTTATCAGTACCTATTATTGTGTTATTTCTATGATATAGTGAAAATAGTACCAGTATATTGTTTTATTTAGTAGTTGAAAATAAATGTTATTCTACCCACGCTCTTGCAATATTATTCGATATGATAAGAAAATTGTGCGTTTAGGTATAACTAAGTCTGAATTTTAATACGAACACCTGGCGTATTAATCTTAAATTATTATTAATTGCTTTATAAGAGATTTTCTTTAGTAAAATAAAAACAGAGATCATTAAAATTTTATTAAAGTGAAGACCCAAATTCATAGCTTCATCATCATCATTCAGCCGTTGGAAGTCCACTGCTGAACATAGACCACCCCATAAGAGGGGTTTTTGCCAATACTCGACACACTTGCCAAGCGGGTTGGCGAGCGCAGTTCGCCATATATCGATAGTTTTACGCAGAAGACGCTGCAGCCCGTCTTCTATATCTGATAACCCTCAGCAGGCTCTTACGGCAACCACCGATTTCCTTAGTACTTAACTGTTGCATTCATGCTTTCTATCTTAGAAATGCACTGTAGAATAGATTGACAAAGAGAGATTAGTAGTAGCACCAACTCTAAGGCATTCATTTATAGACTACACAAATCAACCTTTGAAATAACTCCATTCAGTGCGCAGTTTTATATCTTCACTGCACTTTATGGCTAAGATGTGCTGGCACGTGTTTTATTTGATCACACCAGTAACCATCGCGATAGTAAATATACATTAAATTAAAATATGTAAATATTAATGAATATTATAATAATATATACTTGGTATTTGACAAGGCATCTTTTGCAGGTTTTAAGTACATCTACTTAAATTTTAGTCTGTAAAAAGTATTTTTGAATAATAGCTATGTATACGGCTTGAAGAGTGATATGGACGCAAATAAATAGTTTCTGCAAAAATATTATATTAAAAAAATGTTTTACACACATTAATTTAAAGAAACGGGTGACAAGGGTATGTTCTCCCAGCGTTTACTCAACAACTGGCACGTGCAATTTGCTCAGTGTGCAGTACGCTGCAATATAATGGAACAAGAAAGAAACATGTACCTAAGACAAAAGTGCGACCGAGACAACAATATTAGTCGCTAGTACGACCCTAATTTACTGACGTACGTTGACCTAATGGAACCTAATTTGAGCTTGCTATTTTCGAGAAGCCAGTACCTCATCTCCCTTTTTCTTTAAATCAATGTTTACACAATAGAAAATATTTCGATTTTTAGCTAAAGTTTGAGGTTTCACTCGTGTTTTTCACCCTAACAATATCGAGGTCCTTGAAAGACATTTACTTCTACTAGACTTCTACAATAGTATGCCTCTTAATATCCATATAATAATAACAACTCAGAATTCTAGATTCTGATTTTCGTAAAACTAATTTCTAGATATTACTATTCAGTGTTTTTTTAAAATAAGTCATTCATATTGGCCTCTGATAAAGCTTCGTGTAATATTGAATTTTAGACATGAAAAATTATCATCATCATCATCTCAGCCGTGAGAAGTCCACTGCTGGACATGGGCCTCCACCATAGATTCCCATGTAGTCCGTGTATGTCCGTGTCCTTATTAGATCGTCTGCTGTCCACCTTGTGGGCGGAAATTCTACACAGCGCTTGCCAGTCTGTGGTCTCCGTTCGAGTACTTTACAGCGCCATATTTTTGGTAGGTAATGTGGAAAATCTTAAGCGAATTACGACTTAGCCTAAAGCTGTTCATCTATTTTTCTTGGCAGACGTTAGGTTAACAGTACAATTGGCTTCTTTTCAAAATATCATTATGTGTACTTTCAAACATTTAAACTGCTCATAATGTGATTTTGGAAGTTCACGTCATAAACCTTCGTATGGACACATGGTAGTTCTGCAAGGCACATGTTTATACGGAAATGAATTGTTGATATGACAAAAACAAGACGAATAAACACAATAATGTAGTGAGTATACTGTCTGTTTGAAGAATTTCAGTGTTGTTTAGTCTGACTGTTTGTTTAAACAATGTTTCTGAATTGTTGACTTTTAGTCTTAAATTGAAACCTTTGGATCTTTTTTGCCTTTTATTTATCACTATAATAGCGACTTCGGAACTTTGAAACATTAAACGTAATTTTGACTTTAAATTGAATTTTTGGGAAATTGAGAATTGGGAAATTTCATTCTATATATGGACGAGAAACCACCATAAGATAAAATATTACACTTTTCTTTTATTTTGCACGAATAGATCCGAGGAATTTTTAAGTCTAAGAACATGTTAAGTGCATGTTTTTTCCTGTGATCGAGATAATAAGAAAAGTGAGTCTGTGAGTTAGAGCGTCGTGAACTATTGAATAGTTCACGACTCCAAAATCAGAGTATAAAGTCAGGTGGCGTGTGTCTACAGCGTTTGGCTGTCGACATAAATTTATGTATTAATTTTAGTGGTAATGGCAATAGCAGCCGCTGTTCGACTATTATTGTGCTCTTCGGGGAATTTGTGTGAATTATGACTCGTTACGGATTCATTATTGAAATATTCTACACCTAGATATCGAAGTTAGCTAAAACCGAAACTAAATGAAAATTTTATGTTATTAATGATTAAATCTAAGTTGAGGTAGTCAAGAAATAGCCAGAGCAAATGTACTCTGACGAGCATAATATTATATGAAGAAAGTAATGAAAGAGGAACAAGCGAAAGTCGTATATCAGGATCAAAGCAAGTAGAGATAAAAAGTATGTACTTACTCCAACGGGAACAAGACGTAACTGTATGTAAGTTTTTAGTATAATTTTATAGAGGTAAATAAGATTGCAACGCGACATAATTATAGTGTTCTATATTTATATATTTTACGCAGTCTCCTTGACAATACCAATTTACTGCTACAAAAATAAACAACTAACAAACTAGAGTAGAATCCCAGGAATCCAAGAGCTCAAAGAAGTCACAGTTTAGCTGCATTACAGACAGTAAGCCGACACTTGGAATCCCGGCTTTGTTCCAAAACATTCTCACAATAAAGTGTGAAGGAAATTGTTTTGGGAAGTTTTAGATTCGCTTCAAAGCTTTGCCAGTAGTTTTCTAAAGTAGTTCTATATTTATAAAGCCACATATAGGACGAGGCGAGGCCATATGATAGGGATGTACCTTATACGTTGGTATTATGTGCTTTTGTAAAGCAATATCCACTGAAATAAAAATACTTAAATTTTATAACTAACGAACCAATGAAGATCTTGATCGACTGTTTTCGAGTTATCTTCGGACTATAATCATATTATTATATGGATATATAAATAAAAAATATGATTTAGGATTAAATCATAGCGATCATAGCTAAAGTACACTATGTCAGTTAGGTATGTTGTCACAGTTCCAGACTCCAGTCTGAGATAGCGCTTGTTAACGACTATGGTAACAAGGCAGTCGAGTGAGAGTACTATAAGTTTAAAAATCTGAAATATTTTTCATCATAGTAACAATAGCTGAAGAGTAAAACAAATGGTCAAGGAAACACCAATCAATGTCTTGCCTAATGCCCGCCGCCGACATCGCCCAGATAACCCTTGATAGAGGATAGAGGCATCACTTATCTAGTCGACCTATCTTCGCGTTGTAATCGAGAGGTTTGAGGGTTGAATTGTGGGATGACATTAATTAAGGACGAATTATATACATAAATACTTATATTCCGTACGAATGTGTAGAATTCATTCGTCAATTTCAATTTCGTCAATTCGTCATTGATTTTTAAAGTTGATAGGAAGGATACTTCACTAGTACATGTTAATAATACTTTAGCAAGTATATCCAGATGGTTCACAGCAAACAATCTGTTATTGAATGCGAAAAAGACTAAATGTTTGAAATTTTCGTTGCCTAACGTCAGAAGTATAGAACCAATCATAGTTCTTGACGGTGAAAGACTCAATATTGACAATGCAACTTTGTTCCTTGGCATAAATATAGACTCTAAACTGCAATGGAGCACTCATATCACCGAGCTCTCAGGGAAACTAAGCTCTGCAGCTTACGCGGTTTATAAAATTAGGCAACTAACAGATATAGCCACGGCGAGATTAGTGTACTTTGCATATTTCCATAGCTTGATGTCTTATGGGATTCTGTTGTGGGGGTCAGCCGCAGATATAGAAACTATCTTTATAGTACAAAAACGTGCGATTCGTGCCATCTATGAGATGCGTCCACGCGAATCCCTGAGGGAATTATTTAAAGATATAAACATACTGACCCTACCATCCTTATACATTTATGAGAACATCATGTATGTGCGTAAAAATTTACATAAATTCAAATTAAATAGTGACCTTCATAATTTTAATACTAGAAATAAATACAAAATAGCTGCACCTAGCTTTAGATTATCTAAAACAAATAAAAAGACATTCTTAGGAAATAGTGTACGTTTCTATAATAAAATCCCAAAAGAGATAACTGGGCTCTCAGAGGGTAAATTCAAAACCTATATAAAATCTACTTTACTAAAGAAGGCTTATTATAAAGTCAACCAGTACATAGAGGACAAAGATGCCTGGAAACTTCTGCATAGCCGCCTCGCGGCACCTTTAAAGGAAACGAATGTAACCAAACCAAATATTGTAAAACTATCTGTTGAAAAAATTAAGCCCTACAAGTTTCTTGTGCGTTCTTCTTGTAGAGGTATCTTTCCGAACGCACGGTAGACTCAGTACTGTTTATCTTTATTGACGTGCAAAAGTGTCAGATTATGACCTATTTGAATAAATCTGTTTGAGTTTGAGTTTGAGTTTGAATTATTTCATAGTTTTAAGGACTTTTTTTCTTGGAAAGTGCTTTCTTATGTTGTCCAGGGTTGCTATAGTCTCAGAACAGATTAATACTACGCATAATATAATGGACACTGTCACCCGCCCACCAAACGCGCCATCCTCACCCCGCGAGCGAGATTGTAATCCGTAATGAAAAACAAATACTTACATCAAAGAATAAAGCGAAAGCTACTTGGGGCATTGTTAATAGAGAAATGGGAAATATTAAGTTGGGTGAGACGTTCGATGAAATCGTGCATGTTGGGCAAAAAGTCACGACAGGCCATGATATTGCAAACGTTTTCAACGACTACTTTATTGACATTGGAAGAGATATCTCAGGTGCATCTACTTCTCAATTTAGTCTGGGTTTTACCTCAAACCCAGTTAATAACTCGATATATTTAGAACCAACCTCTGTTGATGAAGTTTTCAAAGTTATTGCATCATTAAAAAACACGAAATCGGCGGGGTACGATAACATTAGTACAACTTTATTAAAGGACGTAAATAACGTTATATCCGAGCCTTTGGCGTATATTATCAATTTGTCCATTGAGCAAGGATGTTTCCCTGATAGATAAAACTTTCAATTATTAAGCCGCTTCATAAAAGAGACTCAAAATTAGAAAAAAATAATTATCGGCCAATTGCTTTGTTACCTATATTATCTAAAGTCTTCGAAAAAATTTTGTACAAAAGACTGATCTCTTTCTTAAATAGCTATAGTATTCTATCTGAAGAACAATATGGTTTTAGAAAAGGAAGATCAACTGCCCTAGCTATATACAATCTGGTTCAGCAAATCGCGAATAATTTAAACTCAAAAAAACCTTGTTGTGCTTTGTTTCTCGATTTAAGTAAGGCATTCGACTATGTCGACCACCGTATCTTAATTGGGAAGCTAGAGAAATGTGGTATAAGGGGTATGCCCCTACAATGGTTCGAGTCGTATCTCAAAAATAGAAAACAGTTAACGCGGATTGTTAAATTTGACCACACTTCAAATTGTTTTGTTAATTATAATTCAGATGTGACATTAAATCCTTGCGGTGTCCCTCAAGGGAGTATACTGGGACCACTTCTTTTTTTGATTTACGTGAATGATTTGCCATCAGCGCTAAATCATAGCAGTATACTATTTGCAGATGATACCACAATTGTAATTAAATGTAATGACGCTGCGAAATATGAAAATGACATAAATGAATGCTTATGTAATGTAATGAAATGGCTAGACAGTAACAAACTCAAAATAAATTTAAATAAAACTCAATTAATTCAATTTAAGACATATAAAAGTAAAATTATTAAATTAAATATTAACTACAACAATAGTATTATTGAGCAAGTAAATTCAACAAAATTTTTAGGTATACACATTGACGAACATTTATCATGGAAAGACCATATTAACTTCTTATGTGGCAAATTGAACTCTCTTGTGTTCGCTTTGAAAAAATTAAAGCAATGCACTTCTTTGACATCAATATTGATGGTTTACCATGCGTATGTATGCTCCACAATCAGATATGGCATTATAGTCTGGGGTAACGCTTCAGATATATTGAGGGTATTCATAGCGCAAAAGAAGTGTGTCCGTGCTATTTTTGGTAAAAAGTGGACTGATTCCTGTAAGCCGTTATTTAAATCCAATAAATTGTTAACTGTCCCATGCATATTTATATACGAGACGGCCAAATTTGTGAGAAATAATATGTATTTATTTGAAACAAACGATAACTCAAATAAAAGACTAACGACACATATCCGACTAAAAATGCCAGTTCCTTCTCTGGAATTGGTTCGAAAAAGTTGCTGCTACATGGCTCCCCTGATATATAATTCTTTGCCAAATGACATTGCAGATTTGCCCTATAATAAGTTTTGTAAAGAATTGAAAAAATGGTTGATTGAGGAAGCTTTTTACACCGTGGATGAATTCCTCAAGAAAGGTTCGTGTCGTTTTTATCTTTATGGAACCGCTTTGTGAATTACTGGTGAATTGGTTAGTAAGACAGTTGTTATTTAATTATTATTAATATTAATTTTGTTTCATTCATTGACATGACATTTTATACCTATTATGGACTAAATATAATTTTGGACACCAGTTAAACTGGTAGATTGTAGTGATACTATCTTATTGTTAAACATCATTGTAACCTACTATCTCCAAATAAACGAATTGAATTGAATTGAGCCCCGATCGAGTCTGGTAAATTACCTCACGCACACTCAAGTACATTGATTGATAAGTCAGACAGTGGCTTACGCCCGAACGAATAGGGCAGGTAAACAATTTTCTGCTGTGACGAACGTGGTGAAAAATCCTTATTTAGCACAGTAACTTTCATAAGTATTGTTCTTGAATACGGGTGTAAATTAATTAGGGTCATTTAGTTAACGTGTCATAAATGTCATTTACGTTAACTGACATCATAATTTGTAGTATTATTTACTTATAATATAACATAATAGTTAAAGTTTGTAGTGGTAGGCCTCTTTTGCAGGGGGCCGCCTGACGAAGTACCACACCTTGGCCAGTTATTCATCCACCAAGCAGTAATGTGCAAACATTACTGTGTTCCGATCTGAAGAGCAATGTTATAAGCGAAATTACTGGGCATGTCGAGATTGAACAATTAATATCTCAGGGTGACAGGCGCAGTGAAGTGCCGCGCAGAATTTTGATTTTAAAACCTGGGTGGCACTGTGTCTGATATGAGCAATCGTGATGCTTACCATCAAGCACCTGATTTGCTCGTTTTGTTACTCATTATCTTAAAAATAAACCTAGGAAAGGATCTATGAGTTGGTGCGCTTTGCGTTCTAGGGTATCTAAACCATTCACCTCCAGCACCACATCTTAAATAAAACTTAAAAAATTAAATGTGTTTTAATTCCAAAAAATAAGGTAGGTATAGTCACGAAAATAATTATCGAGTAAATTCCATGAAAGCCAATTTTACAAATAACCCAAGTAAGCAAGAATGCGAAAAATCTTGATTAGCTGATTCCTCGTTACTCGAGATCTTCTGGAGACATTGTTTAAATTAACGGTTAAGAAAGGAAATGAGGTTTTTCGCCTATAATGGCATTTCTTTCGATGACGATTTCTTTGGATGGAATTATCTAGAGGTCCTAGATGTTTACTAATTGTTTTCATTTATTACTAGTAGTTCGCCTCGAACTGAGACCTCGCAAACCCCAATTTCCTGTAACTTCTAGACCTCTTAAGGTCTAGAAGGGTAAAGTCTAAGGTCTTTAGGTATAATTGAGGTATGAGATAATTAGTTTTTAAGATTAGCCCTGAAATTCTGATTAGGGATGTGAAAAAATAATCGATTATTAAAAAAAATATCGATTATTATTCCTAAAAAATCGAATTTATTTGAACGATTATTACGTTAAAAAATCGATTATTTATTAATTGATTTTTTATTATATGTGTAATCTGTTTTCGATTGACTTCCTCGTGGCGTAGTGGGCGCATGCTCGACTGCCAATCAAGAGGTCCCGGGTTCGATCCCCGGGTCAGGCAAAGTGTTAAATATTGGATTTTTCCATTAGGAATTATCTCAATAACTGCCTGGAGTCTGGAACTGTGCCCGGTAGATGGCAATAGGCTCGCCCCCTATTATATGGGACCAATAACATACTGGCGAAATGTGGGTGTACTACTATGGGACTGAGTCCAGGGTACACCTCTGCCTACCCCTTCGGGAAAAAGGCGTGAATGTGTGAATGTATGTATGTCCCATGTAATAGGGGGCAAGCCTATTGCCATCTACCGGGCACAGTTCCAGACTCCAGGCAGTTATTGAGATAATTCCCATGGAAAAATCCAATATTTAACACATTGCCTGACCTGGGGATCGAATCCGGGACCTCTTGATTGGCAGTCGAGCAAGCAGTAATTATGCAAATATTACTGTGTTCCGGTCTCAAGGGCAATGTTACCAGCGCAATTACTGGGCATGACGAGTTAAGTTACGCGTGGAGCGTGGAGAGCGTCAATCAATAAATACCCTCTTAGAACTATTTTTTGAATTTTTTTTCTTATGTTAATGAGTAAGAAGACGAGCAAATCAGGTGCCTGATGGTAAGCATCACGTTTGCCCATATCAAACACAGTGCCACACAGTGTTTTAAAATTCAAAATTCTGCGCGGCACTGCACTGCGCCTGTCACCCTGAGATATTAGTTGTTGAATCTCATCATGCCCAGTAATTTTGCTGGTAACATTGCCCTTCATTCCGGAACACAGTAATGTTTGCACATTACTGCTTGGCGGATGAATAACTGGCAAAGGTGTGGTACTTCCCCAGGCGGCACCCTGCTAAAGAGGCCTTCCACAACAAAAAACTTTTTTTTACTGTTTAGTCACATCCCTAAGCAAATGTTGTTCTAAACTCTTCACTAATATTATAGTTATAATAATCTATTCAACATTACGATAGTGCGACTTAACGACATCAGCGCGCCATCTAGTTGTTTTGAGCGGAGATGGAATTTTATCCCTTGAGAATCGGGGTATCTTTTATAACTTGACAACACCTTAACTGATCAATCTGAAACTGGATATTATAAACAATATAAGCCTATCCTACGTACATATTTAATTTCATAAAAATCGAATTGATAATAATTTTCATGTTATAATCGAAAAATATTGAGATCTTATAATAGCTACAACTCTAGGACCCCTTGACCGATTTAGCTCATCTTCGAACTTAAAAATTCTTTTATCCTATACTACCTATCTGCAAAGTTTCATCAAGATCGGATTATCGGCTTTCGAGTTATCGCAAGACAAACATACATACACACATACATACATACAAACTTCGGCTAATATTTTTATGCAAGTCCTAAACTATGTGTCTAAATTTGAAAAAAAAAAATCGGACCATCGGTTTCGAAATTATCGTCAGACCTTTCATAAATACCTTGTGACTCTTATATATACGGAACCCCTCGGCCGATTTTGCTCATTATCTAAAGTAAAAAATTTTATCACTTTAAACTACATGTCTGCAAAGTTTCATCAAGATCAGATCAACAGTTTTCAATTTATCGTCGATCAAATTTACATACCAGAGGTCAACCCTTAAGCTGGTACAAGCGCAGGTTTTTCCCACTTGTCGACTCTAAGACCTCGCTTCGCTCGGTCGATAAACTAGCGACCCGCCCCGGCTTCGCACGTATGCAATGCTGATACTAAATATACTACAGAATGTCTTTATATACAACGTTCACAGCTTTTTTGTCATTAGATATTACATACATGTTTTCTTTAGAAGTTACTCTTGAAAGAGCGACATATAATTAGCCAAGTGAAAAACTCTCAACGCTCAAATCTAAGCCTGCAACGTTGACCCTGCGATTTATTAATGGTCATTGCAAAAGATATCTTTACCGAAAATTGTAAGCATTTAAATTAGAATGGTAAATCCGATGGTATCAGAGGAATCAATACATCTTCTCCGTACATCCAGTGATTATTGTGCACTCTGCAAAGTTGGAAAAAGTAGGTACACCCACACTTTGCCCGTTATGTTTTTACTCCCATGTTAAAGGGGGTGAGCCCATTAATTATATTACAAAATAATCAGTAGAAAAATTAAGCCCTACAAGTTTCTTGTGCGTTCTTCTTGTATCTTTCAGAACGCACGGTAGACCTCTTTTCTTGTAGTGGTAGTAGGCCTCTTTTGCAGGAGGCCGCCTGGGGAAGTACCACACCTTTGCCAGTTATTCATCCGCCAAGCAGTAATGTGCAAACATTACTGTGTTCAGGTCTGAATGGCAATGTTACTAGCGAAATTACTGGGCATGATGAGTTTCACCAACTAATATCTCGGGGTGATAGGCGCAGTGCAGTGCCACGCAGAATTTTAAATTATAAAACACTGGGTGGCACTGTTTCTGATGTGGGCAATCATGATGCCTACCATCAGGCACCTGATTTGCTCGTCTTGTTACTCATTATCAAAAAAATAAAAGACTCATTACGTTTATTGACGTACAAATGTGTCAGATTGTGACCTATTTCAATAAATCTTTTTGACTAAGACTTTGATTTTGACTATGAATTGCCCATTATTTGCCTGACGCCCCAAATATTATATTAATTGTAAATTTCGTTCGTTTTAATTTTCTTGGTTTGTTTTTTTTGGACTGCTTTTTGGACTTTCGGTGGCATAGAGGGCGCATGCTCGACTGCCAATCAAGAGGTCCCGGGTTCGATCCCCAGGTCAGGCAGTGTTTATATATTGGATTTTTCCATTAGGAATTATCTCAATAACTGCCAGGAGTCTGGAACAGTGCCCGGTAGATGGCAATAGGCTCGGCCCCTATTACATGGGACCAATAACATACTGGTGAAATGTGGGTGTATCTACTATGGGACTGAGTCCTGGGTACACCTCTGCCTACCCCTTCGGGAAGAAGGCGTGAATGTATGTTATGTTATGTTATGTTAATTTTCTTCTAAAAATATATTTACTCAGAAATATTAACTCGCTGCAAATTGGATCTTTAACCTTTATTGCATATCTCTGATAATAAAAGTATTATAATCTATGCTAAGCTAGGTGGAAACGGGTTGCGGCATTAGTGAACAGGTGCTATTTGGGTACTATGCGCCGTTGCGCATTTCTTTTCCAGTTATTCATTGTTCTTTCATTCACTGAATGAGAGAGAATTATTATAATTTTAAATACTTAAGTAATAATATAGGGATATTCTCATAGTTTTATGTATAGGTACGCGGACGGTACCAATACTAGAAGAATGAATACTCACTCGCTGCCGCTTCAATGTGTGAAGCAACCAACATAAACACAGTTAATATTATTAATAACACGATTATGGATAGTAAATGTCACATTTTAGGTATCTCTTGTTTCAGTGTAACGAATATATTCCTAGTAAACCTATCGATGGCAGACTTGCTCGTGACGGGTCTGTGCATGCCCATCCAGCTCAGCAAGGCCATCACCCTCGTCTGGTTCTACGGCGAGACTGTCTGCAAAATCGTTAACTATATACAAGGTGAGCAACCAAATTTGAACATTTGTAAGCAATGATTATTTTTTGCTATAACAAGATTTTTTTGACTGTATGTTTTTATGAATGACATGTCATTGTAACAACAATTGTTATAGTTATGGTAAATTAAACGAATTTAAATCCAATTAAAATTGATTAATTTTTGAAATAAGTTTTCAGCCAACGTACGCCGTTGGCTGAACATAGATTCGTAATACTCAGTACTTTTCTAGGTATATTTAATTATTGTTCTCTGTAAGTTTATAAAGTTATGTAAGGCGTATAGTGCCCAACTCAGGTAAAAACTGTTGTTGGATTTTCCATTAGAAATTTTCTCTATGACAGTCTGGAGTCTAGAACTGTGCCCGATAGATGACAATAATAGGTTCACCCCCTATAACATGGGACCATTCCATTGGAGATTAAAATTCTGGCAAAAAGTGTACTATACTACTGAGCTCTGGTTACTTCTCTGCTTTGCCCTTCGGAAAAAAAGCGTGATTTTATGTTATGTTATGCTAAGAAATATCTAAAAATTTTTGGCGAATGCAGTTTTCCAATAAAAGAAAAGAATTCTTCTGCAAAATCTTCCTAAGTGAACGAGGTTATATAATATTAGGTCGTAAACAACATGTATAGGGCGCACTTCTGGGACTCATGAATGCATTTTACTACTTAGCAATAAAACGGCAGAGATCTAGAAACCTAAGTAAGTATAGGTCTCACCTCTGGAATGAATCTCGGTATTATAGAATATTATATTTAATAAAACCTGATACTTCTACAGTAACTGTGACTTGCAATCTCAGTTTTCCACATCTTGCAATATATGGAACGACTTTTCAGTTTTTATATCGAGAGATATGAGGCCACAGAGGTCTTTAGAAAGACTTAAGAAGAGATTCTTAAGTCTTTTTGAAGATCTCTGTGGCCTCATTCAAAAAGGTGACGGTTGACGAGTCAATAATAATCCACGGTAACTGTCACTATATTTATCAGGAAGGTCATATGGGTTTATATTTATAATTTAACAACATCGTCTCGATCGTTTCTGAATTATTAGACTAATTTTTATATATTTTGCAGTGCGTAGTTCATGAATTTGATACTTAAGAATCTCTAGTGGAGTTCATACATTTTTTTGTAAAGTTACAAAGGGTTCAGATGGTTTAAAGTGTACGAAATCAATATATTAAATTTTTTTTTATAAACTTTACAAATGTGAATAGAAGATGACGTAATTTCCTCGTTGGTTGAAGTTACGACGCCTCATAAAGAGAGGTGACGCCTTAAATTCAACGTTACTGGCGGAGAACGTCGTATACATTCAAGTTAACAAGGGAAGGAGTGTTAATTGAACAACTTTTATTAGCAGTAAAGTGAGAACGTTCGCAGTAAACCAAGTAGGAAGATGTTTTGTATTTAATTATTTTTCTTATTTTTTATTTTGTTTACCGACTTTGTCCCACATTTTAACCTTTTTGTGTTACTTCAAAATCTAATCTACCATTATTTTTTTAAAAGATAAAACAGACTTCGGTCCTCTTTTTCTATGAGCTTTCGGCCATGATTGAACAGACTTGTGAAGTATATGAATATTAATAATAAAATAATATTATAACACTTTTTTAACCGGTAATATATTGCAAAAGTAATATCCGATTATTATGTCCAACCTTTTTTCATCAAACTCCATGCTATTGGGAAATAAAAACGATCACAGTGGCTGATTACTATTATAGTCAAAAGCGGATATTACTGAAATATCCGCTTTTGACTACCATAAACACTGTTTAATCTTTTGACTGGCTACAAAAATATTAAATATAAATTATTGAAAAAACAGATAGAGGTTTTTGGTATAATTGTCTTGTTGCCAGCATGCTGCTCATTTGTGTCCTGGGGTTGACATTGAGTTTTAGTTCCCGTGGGAATATCAGGAATAAAGTACCCTATGTGTTATTCCAGGATCTGAGCTACTTGCATACCAAATTTCAGCCCAATCTGTTCAGTGGTTTTGGCGTTTAAAAGTAACAAACAATCCATGAAGCTAACCAAAACCACGCTAGATAGCGCCGGAGGTGAGTTAGACCTCACAAGCATTTTGTTCATCTGTCAAAAACGTTAGTTTTTTCATTGTACTGAATTTTGAGATTTAATATTGTTGTAAAGTGTTGGCCTACTCTGAAATATACAAGATCCAGTTCCATATTAGATACATATAGTAGGTATTGATTCAGGTGCTGTTTTTATTTAGATGTTTTTAGTTCTCCTGTAATAGAGGTGAGCCTATTGCCATCTACTGGGCACAGTTCCAGATTCTAGGCTGTCATTGAGTAAATTCCCTAATGGAAAATCCAATAACTCTTTACACTCTACTCGAAACCGGCACCTCATGATTGGCAGTCGGGCTTGCAAACCACTGCGCACGGAATTGAGGCAGTGAGGGAACTAGACACTTCACTAAAATAATATACTCTAGAAATATCATAAATGTCTTCTTTCTCAGGAGTAGCCGTAGCCGCAAGCGTGTTTACAATCACAGCTATGTCAGTAGACCGCTGGTTGTCGATATCTCCCGAACCTCGTCTGCGGCCCCCCGGCAGGAGGCAGGCTCTCTTACTCCTCTTGCTACTGTGGTTCGCAGCCATGATGATCTTCATCCCACTTCTGATGGTGGCGTGCGTCAGGAAGGAGACTGTGCCTGTTATTTCTAAGGGGTTGAAGAATATTTCGGTAAGTGGCGTTAATGATGAGTCACATTAAATAATTTAGGCCATAATATTTTTGTTTCGACCCCCAGGTAAGATAAAAAAAAAAATTGTATTCGCCAGTATTTGTCAGGATGGGATAGAGGTGCCCTTCGGGTTTTGTTTTGTAGATTGTATATTTTGACCACCAGGTTTTTAAATATATTTGTCTTATAATGTATAGGATATACAACTCTTCTCGTATAAATATGTACATATATTATGTATAAAATACAAGAGGATGGTTATGTGTTCCCTGTCAGTTCAAAATTCGTATAAGACTGTAAACGTGCCTTTTCCATTAAATAATACTCGAACACTTCAGCATATTTTACATGATTTATTCCAAGCCACCATCTTCAATCTCGCTCTACAATCATCTGTCGCGCTGGCATCCACCTCCCTGTGTTGCCATCGCGCCCTCGCACATGCCATAGATCTCCGTGAAATCACACGTTGCCATTAATACTTTCCATAAAACCACCAAAACGTTCACAGAATCCGTAGCATGCGCGTCACAAAATAACATCAACCCTACACTCGGCCAACCTGACAATGTGTATGTCCCCATACACGCATAATAACATCAACCCTACACTAAGGCCAGAGTATAATGTAACTATTGTACAAAATATTACACAGACAAACCATTTAGAAAACATTATACAAAACAAAAAAAATATCTTAATCAGCACGGAATATCTCATCTTGAATTGCTGATTATTGAGTATGGCTGAATATTGTTACTCCTTGTTTACCTCATAAACTTCGGCTTTTAGATGTACTCTGGGCTAGTTCTAGGTTTCTATTTAACTGACTTGCTCCCGGCTTCCCTTGCTAGACTGTCTTTTTGAATCCAATAATATCTTTACAACGATTCTGACAAAAACAATAAATTCCATTACGTCGAGTGCCTACACGCTGCTTCTTGCTCTACCTGCTACTCCTTCACCACCTGCTGCTCCTTCTCTACCTGCTGTTCCTTCTTCACCTGCTACTCTTTCTCCACCCGCTGCTCCTTCTCCACCTGCTGCTTTTTCTCCACCCGCTGCTCCTTCTCCACCTGCTTCTCCTTCTCCACCTGCTGCTCCTTCTCCACCTGCTGCTCCTTCTCCACCTGCTGCTCCGTCTCCACCTGTTGCTCCTTCTCTTCCTGCTGCTCCGTCTCCACCTGTTGCTCCTTCTCTACCTGCTGCTCCTTCTCCACCTGCTGCTCCTTCTCCACCTGCTGCTCCTTCTCTACCTGCTGTTCCTTCTTCACCTGCTACTCTTCTCCACCCGCTGCTCCTTCTCCACCTGCTGCTCCTTCTCGACCTGCTGCTCCTTCTCTATCTGCTGCTCCTTTTATACCTGCTTCTCTTTCTCGACCTGCTGCTCCTTCTCCACCTGCTAATCCTTCTTCACCAGCTATCCCTTCTCCATCTGCTGCTCCTTCTCCAACTGCTGCTTCTTCTCCACCTGCTGCTCCTTCTCTACCTGCTGCTCCGTCTCCACCTGTTGCTCCTTCTCTTTCTGCTGCTCCGTCTCCACCTGTTGCTCCTTCTCTACCTGCTAATCCTTCTTCACCAGCTATCCCTTCTCCATCTGCTGCTCCTTCACTTCGGTTCCGTTCCTTGAAATCGACCCTCAACCTAGGGTGTCATTCATTATGCTTAACCCTCAACCTAGGGTATCCTTTTTCAAGGTCAACCCACCACCTAGGGTATCCCTCCTCGAGTCTAACCCTCCACCTAGGGTATCCCTTTCCAAGGTCAACCCTCCACCTAGGGTATTCCTCCTCGAGTCTAACCCTCCACCTAGGATATCCTTTTTCGAGTTCAACCCCCCACCTAGGGTATCTTCACTCGACGACCCTCCACCTAGGGTATCATTCATTATGCTTAACCCTCAACCTAGGGTATCCTTTTTCGAGGTCAACCCACCACCTAGGGTATCCCTCCTCGAGTCTAACCCTCCACCTAGGGTATCTTCACTCGACGACCCTCCACCTAGGGTATCATTCATTATGCTTAACCCTCAACCTAGGGTGTATCCTTTTTCGAGGTAAACCCACCTAGGGTATCGTCGTCATATCTTTCCATTGATCACCTGTTTTTTGCCGTCATCCGCCCGCTCACGGAAAACCGATAACTGAAACAATAAAATTCTCTCTGTAGCAAAAAGATTCTTACTTATTGCTTACTACTCTAAGAGGTCCTTAATAATATTACTTCTTTCTCTTTTTATTATCTTTCGTAACTAGCATTTAATGCCCTCAGCTACTAACTACGTTCATTCAATTTCTTCGGGTGTTTATTAACCACCAAATACGCGTGCCAACAATAATCACTCACTCACCACATTATTACTAGTCCTACATTTCATATACGAAGAAATTAATTATAATCCATTAGCAATTTTATCATTTATTATCCTTGAGATTTTTCACAGATTTTACGAATAAGTAAAATTTATGACAATTAGATATTTGTCAAAATTTTCAACAAATAGACATCGCAAAAAACAATACCTTTTATGTAGGTCTCAAAGAGGTGTGATTTTATTTCCTACGATCCATATAACTTTTATTTTATTTCCATATAAATTAAATACAATTCTCTTACGTACGTACGTTTTCCAATATCCATAAGCGAAAATTCGCCGACATATTGTCAGAATCCTGACCGTCACGATACTTAAAGATCTCAGATCTGGTCACGAACCAGGTCACAGTACCACTTCATAGGTTTATTGTGGGTATTTGAGCACTTCTGAGATGTAAACGTGCCTTTTCCATTAAATAATACTCGAACACTTCAGCATATTTTACATGATTTATTCCAAGCCACCATCTTCAATCTCGCTCTACAATCATCTGTCGCGCTGGCATCCACCTCCCTGTGTTGCCATCGCGCCCTCGCACATGCCATAGATCTCCGTGAAATCACACGTTGCCATTAATACTTTCCATAAAACCACCAAAACGTTCACAGAATCCGTAGCATGCGCGTCACAAAATAACATCAACCCTACAAGACAAAGTTAGATGAACGAGTCCAAATACGTTATTTTGAAATGTACCTTAAAACTAAACCCCACCTTTAATTTAACACGCTGATAGTAACAAGGTGAAAATTTGCACTGAAATGTTCAGAGAATATAATATTCCCCAGAATATCTTCCAATTACTTCGCCTAATACTCGGTTGAAACGGAAAGTTGTAAAATATTATTTTCATTGCCGTACTTTGTGTAAAATATTGAACAGTTTATTGCGAAAACGTTTTTACTCCATCGTGTGAGGCGCGAAATAAATTAAACGTTGAGTACAAGCGTCAAAAAAGTGCGTCGTGCAGATTGATTTTTTTGTTACATTTAAAATAAACCTATTTGTGATTGTTCTATACTAATTTTAAGTTATTTTGGTAGTGTTTAAGAGAGCGGTATCCCGCTGTTTTATGGGCTGAAATAAGGTACGTTCTCTTCTTGTAATTTTAGGGCCTGAGCGTTTGTTTGGGCTACCAGTATTTTGTAAACACAAAAGGGCAAAACAATTGAACATGTTGATTAATTATTCCTCTTTGTTGTTTGTTTTGTGAATATTTTGAATAAATGATTTTTCTAGAACAAACAACATTTTTTAAATAGTTCGTTTTCCTGACCATTAAAATGTTGGCAATTATAAATTTAAAAAATGTTATACTCTCCCAAAATTTGTAGATTGAGAGTTTTTCAAAGATTTACCACGAAAATAAACATTTAATTCAAAAGTATAAGGTATTTAATATATTCACGAAACACATTTTTTAAAACGAAGATTTTCAGAACTATAATATTTGCAGAAAAATTAACAGAAATGTAAAAGTAAACTTTCGGTAAAAAAAAAATCTAGATCTAACAAAATAAACACGAGAAAAATTAAGAAATCAGAATTGCAGAGCTTAATAAAGACATGAATGTGTAAAAGATCATAGTTATTTAAAAGTGTTTTTAATGTCAAAATTACTTGCCTGAAGACCAATCCGATTGGACGGCAAATTACCGAATTTCGGCCGCGGCTATATTCCCGTAATGCGTCGAGCGACCGACTCTCGGCCAAGCGCGCTATTCGCACTTTACCGTGTTTTTTGCGCATATTTAATCTATGGCTAAACTCCTTAACTATTTCGGTCACGCACATTGCGGCAAAATAAAGCCTCAAAGGTAGAATAAATGCACGTACGGTTAACGCTGGGAGTTAGACCTAGCTTCTAAGGAAATTAAAATTTCAGCATTTCTAAAACCACTTCGTTTTTCCGACCATTGAAAGTGCGGCAACTATAGATTTTAATTCAAACATTGTGAGAATTTCTTTTGTATAGATAAATATCTATAAGAAGAATATATATTTCAAAATTTAAAACTGACTCATATAAAGAAAACTTTTAAACCTTTCAAATTCATAATTTAACCAAAACCAAAAGAAAGTTGTATCGGCCGTTCTCATCAGTCTCATCTATTAAAATAAATATTTGAAATCATAGATTAATTTCAGAACCTTTCGCAAACTTGATATCATTGTAACATTAAGAAGTTATCTTTATTTACGAGATCAAATACTGAATGAAATCTGAACGTGTAAGAGAAAGGAATAACAATAATAGAAAACTGTTCGTTTCATGTTACCAACGAATTTTATTACTGTCGATAAAACCAAAGTGTATTCTTTGCGATTTAACGAATGTACAATTTATTTTACAATCACTACATAGACAAAACAAAACTGTTCTTTCACAGTTCGTTAGCTATGGATTCCAAAATATAATGCAGATTTATTACATTACGAATTAGCAGAAAACATTATTAGATGATTAGAAATCATGAGAGATGTTACTTGTTAAAATAAATAGAGTAGCATGTCCTCGAGTAATGACTGTTAATTACTCTAGAACGTAGGAGTAAATCGTCCTCCTTATATTTTTTGGAAAGGTTCATGGAAAATACTCCTATAGCATTATCATTAGGTATTACAAATGTTTCTAGATAGAAACGAGAGACGTTCACTTCTGCACGGAGGAATGGCCGAGCTCGGAGACCAGGAAGCAGTTTGGGATGTTCAGCTTCACTATAGTTTATGCTATACCGGGTAAGAGAAAAAAATATCCTCTTTTTTTACAGTTGGATAATAACTTATAAGGTTATGGCCACGAAAACGTCAGATTCTCATCATTCAACTTTCTCAAAAAATATAGCTATCCTACTGTTCATAATCAAAATTCATATTAAATTATTTGGTATAAGCAGTTTATATAGATATAAGAAATGTAGATTATGTGAGTGAGTGAATAGCACATATTAAAAGTCAGACGACATGCCCCGAAACTATATAAAATATGTATATATTGACGGGATGAACGGGATAAAAGCTTGTTAAAAATTACTCGTTGGCTCAGGTGGTAGTAACTCTGCTTTCTGTGCCGCACATTTGTGTGCATGAACATGTCTGTTTGATCTGTGTCTGGGTGTTATAAGCTTATATAAGTATGTATATCAGTCATCTGGTTACCATAGTACAGGCTTCTAGCCTAGTTTGGGACCAGATGACCGTGTGTGGAAGTTGTCCCATATTATTATTATTATTATTACTAACAACTACCATTTCTACCTTTACTCTCGAATGCAAAAGTTCTGCCATGCTTGCATCACTTTAGATCTTTTTTGATGCTTAACCAATCATACAAAATAATACAAATACAAGAAATTGAGCTAAAACGGATGGAAATGAAGACCCTTATCAAACATAACCTTTCCAAAATTTCCACTTACCGGTCAGAGGCAAAACAGTTTGCGATCCAGCCTTAACGGTTTCTTATCGACTGTAATCCTTTCATTTCCATTCCATTTTACCCTTCACCTTTCAAATGAACCTATCATTTGGATCGAGCATTGCAGGGTTGAAATTCGATACGACACCACGAGTTTATTGGACCTTTTTTATTATGAGTACAAATGCCAACCTGAATGACATCAAAATTGAAACAATAAGGCAAGTTACATTACAATATTGTGTACGTTCTAAGATCTAGAGGCAAAAATATGATAAAGAAAGACCTACTCTCAGAATACGTGTTGGAAACAGACGCTTGGAGTTACAATATTCTTTCAATGATAAACTTATATATGCCGTGGAGTTACTGACTTTAGAATAGTGCTCCACCCGTGGGTGCCGAAAGAGCCGGCTAATGGTTAACAGACCCAGAGGACGGCCAGCAGCGTCCTCTGCAATAAACCATCGACCTGCGCTCGACAATCCACTTGCCAAGCGTGTCGAGTATTGGCAATACCCCCCATTATGGGGAAGGCCTATGTTCAGTAGTGGATTACCAACGGCTGAGATGATAATGATGAAACTTATACATACAGAATATCTACATATTCTGTAAAGTACATAAATAAGTATAAGTCCAAAATTGATAGTTTAAAAAAATTACAAAGTGGTATTATGTGTTACAGTGCCCTTTCGGTCAGGAACATAATCAAGTTTAACCATTTTATAACATATTATTATTATTGTCATCCACCCAACGTGGATGACAATACCGGACGACCAACAACTCTTCAACAACTTATTAGATTGATAATATTAAAACATATTGCTTGTAATATCTATTGTTCTCAGGTTCTATAACAATAATGTCATATGCGTGCATGGGTAGGACTCTGTGCTCCGTCCGTCCTCCCTTCGACATCGACGAAGGAAATGTCAGTATGCAACAGGTAAACTATTTATATATAAAATTAGAACTTTACAATTATATACTGACATAAAGTAGTGTAGCGTCCGTAGCGCGGTCCAGCGGGAATATGCCCGGCTCTAAATCCGGAGTCTTTGGATCGATTCTCACCATTTGGACTTTTCGCCTGGGCGCTACCGTCTTTCGGATGGCACGTTAAACTGTAGGTCCCTATAGTTTCCTATAAGATATGTAGGGGGCAGTCGTTAGGTCATGTCGGAGGATGCGTAGGAATCTTGGCGACCTGAAACTCTGACAATATGGGTTGTCCACATAACCCATATGAATTGACTCGAGCAGTGTAATTGGGGTAACCCTAGTTAGAGTATAAATTCAAATCATTATTATTACTTATAAAAATTGTAAATATTATGGCGGTTTTAACAAAATAATGAAAGGTCCTGTTTACACATATGGCGTATAAAGCGTTTTGGAAACCCGAATTTACTTGTCATATTTGCCCTAAGAGTGTAGCGGAAACGTAGCAAAAAGAGGTTTTTCGCATTCAAAATATTTTTATGAGTTTATATTATAATCTGTATCATATTAATTCACAAGAGAATATCTTTGTAGACATAAATATCTTTATTATCACGAAACCATTGTTGGCAATGTTTTTGAAATTTGAAATAAAGCAAGCACCAATATTAAAATTTTATGAATGTGACATATAAATACGGTATCTTTCCGAACGCACGGTACACTCAGTACTGTTTATCTTCATTGACGTGCAAAAGTGTCAGATTATGACCTATTTGAATAAATCTGTTTGAGTTTGAGTTTGAACAGACTTTAAGGATACACATGACATGACTATAGCTGGCACACCTGAGCATAACAGCTCCTTGCACGTGCCACCTAATTCATATTTAATTGTATAATCTAAATGGAATGCCTAAATAACTAGCATTCACGCTAAATTATTATCTGTTCTGTAGCTATACTGTTCCAATCGCGGCCATAAAGCACTCCCCCATAAGACGGGTTTTGCAGTATTAAAGTTTATTATTAAAATGTTATTCAATCTCCTACTATTATTTTTTATTTATAAAAATCGGAACTAAAAACTAAATATTCTTGTTCTAGGAGTTTGCAATGGAGTTCCGAAAAGTAACGCAAAATTCAATCAATTATGTTATTCAATGTTGAAAGTAGCCGGCCGCCCCTTACATCTTAAGCTAATTGGTTATACAATGATGAGTTTACCTATTGTAATTGGATCAAGTCATTGTAATAAGTTAGCTTAAATTATTAGGCGCATAAATTTTTCTGTTTCAATACTTATTGAGTTATGGTTGGTAATAAATTGTATTTTGGTTTATTATATGGATGGTTCCATCCTGACCCACTAAGAAGCTGATTCACTGATGAGGTGTAGTGCGTTGACCAAAAATGTTAAAAGACTACATTTATTTAAAGAAAAGGGGAGATAGGGTACGTTCTCTCAGCGCTTACTCAACAACTGGCATGTGCAATTTGAAAAAACAAAGATAGAAAGACGTACCTAAGGTCGAATTTGCGAATGAGACAACAACGACATTTGAGCTTTCCATTTTCGAGAAGCCAGTGTCTCATCTCCCCTTTTCTTTAAATCTATAATAGAATAGAATAAAATAACAATTTATTTGATTTCAATATGGTATTAAAATTGTACAGCTATAATAGAGTGTTGGTCTACATACTGGCAATACCCCTGGTGTAGCAGGTATCCATAGGCGGCGGTAACCGCGAGCCATCAGGCACACCGTCTGCTTGTATGCCACCTACGGCATAAAAAGAAATGATAGTATTAAACGGATGTCAAAATAGCTCTCTCGTCAAATAATGTTATGCATTAACGAGACGCGTAAATGGCAAATGATAATAATAATTATTGAATTTGTATCATATAATAAAAATAACAGTAGGTAATCTTCCAAAAACTGTAAGATTACAAAATCGATAAGGGTACCAAGAGTAGGTTGATAAAGTTTCGCAGAAAAAGCCCTTATCAAATTGAACCGAGAAACAATTTCCAGCCATGTGTGACATTTAATGTTCTTTCCAGTAATGTTCTCAAGCGGAGAGGAAGTTTCTGCCTGATTAGAAGGAAATGGGCTTTTTATCTTGAATCACGTCGACAATCTAATTACAAACGTGTCGCTAAAAATTCAAACAATAATTTAACTTAACATACAATCACGCCTTTTTCCCGAAGGGGTAGGCAGAGGAGTACTCAGCGCCCAGCACTCAGTTCCACGGGTAGATATATAGCTCGACATAAAAGAGTAGAAAATAATGGGGGCGCCACTGTCTTTTACAAACTTTAAAAACAATTGAATCAACACATACACTTTAAATTAGTTCCATTACTACGATTTTCTGTCGAGCTATACACCCACATTCGCCAGTATATTATCAGTCCAATGTTATAGGGGGCGAGCCTATTGCCATCTACCGGGAATAGTTCTCTAAGGGAAAAATCTAACATTGAACACTGCCTGACCTGGTGATCGAACCCTCGACCTCATGATCGGCAGCTGAACTTACGCTCACTACGCCACCGAGGCAGTTCTAATAAACCAGTCAAAATAAGTGCTTAGCAAAATAACTATATTGCTTCCCACCGTCTGTATAGGTTCACCCCCGATGGGTTCCCGCCTTCTCGTGGTGGGGGGGGAGGTCAGTAACCGTGGGGAACCACGGTGAAGCGAAGAGGAGCCCGAGCTGGTCGGCTGCTCCACTTAGTTCTCCAGGCGGAGTGTGAGTAGCCGAGTAGGTTGCGGTTCGGTGTGGGACGCACCGCAACTGAGGCGGGCCGCGATGCGATATGGGACGCATCACGGCCGAATGGTGGGGCCGCGGTCCAAACGGGGTCGCTACCGTTAGATGACGAAAGCGGTGGGGTCGCAGGGGAAGAGGAGTATCGGTATTTCGATGCGCCGCTCTCCCTATCCTCTGCGACCGAATTGGCAGGAAAAGCCGACGGCTTGCCGTGGCGTGGGTTGCGCCTCCGCGTGTCCGAAATGAAGGCAGCATAGGGCACAGTGGATTGCGCAGGCGGGACTCATTTGAGTCCTGCTGTGGAGGGAGGCAGAAAGGGGGTCGTTCGCGTCCTCACGCACGTTTGTTACAGCGTTTGGGAGGGCTGATAATAATCCATGCCCTTAAGGTGAGGAGAGTTCTCGGCATTCCCCTGTGCAAATCTACCCTTGCACGGGGGCAATAAGAGAACCCCCTGCGCATATTGCGCGTGGTGGTGGGCGGGAATGGTCCTTCCGTGTCCTCTCGCACGTTCGGTAGGCGTTCAAGAGGGCACGGAACGTCCGTCGAAGCCCTTAGAGATGTGGAGGATGATTCTCCGCTTATCTTCATGCAGAACTCCTGTGCAGTGGCGACTGGAGAATCTGAATCGTGGGGCCCGGGCAACAATTCCTAGGAAATGTATACATTTCCCAGGATGTCTGTGTAGTAAGAAATCTTTGAAACAATATTTTATACATTACTTAAATAGCTTCGGAATTGTATACATTTCCTAGGAATTGTATAGAATTCCTAGGTTTCATACATTTCCGGTAATATGTACAGTTACTTTTATCAAAATCTGTTTTGGATTGTAATATCTTTTTCATAAGTACCTACAGATGGATTTTTATCGATATCACAATTTGTTTACATAAACCCATACATATTTCATGCTTGTGTAAGCTTTCATATCTAATTTATTTTGTAGACGTAAACAACTAAGTTTTGAGCGATCTAAAAAAATATATGTCGGAGGAAGCTATGAGTCAAGTTGATTGTTGTTTTCATACGTAAAAGATAATATTGCTTTTGCTTATATTGTAATTACTTTTAAAATTCTTAATTTAATTTAAATTGATTTGTTACATTATTTTAGAATGATAAATCTCAATAATTTAATAAAAGTCATGATTTGATTATAATACTACGTAACGACCAATCAGAGCAGAGCACGTGCCTCGAGCGGGGTCGAGGCGCCATCTTGGCTTGGTGGAGTTAGTTAGCGTTCAGTTATTTCGAGACTTTTGGAGTGTGAGCTAGCGATCGAGTTGGATCGTCTTTAAAATATGAAGTAAGATTGGTGCCCCGAACCCGCTGCTCGGTCCTAAGCTGTATCATTTAAATTAATTAGAACTATTGTGTTAACCTAAAATAAACCACTGTGAACTTGTGATCGTTGTTTTGTGCTCGCATTTTGCCCTCATGACGCCCACAAAGCCCGCAACCACTAATGATGATGTCGGCGGGAATGTTTCTCCGACATCAGAAGTGGGATCGGTGCAGGCACAAAACGTGAGCGAACCGACAGCGGCAAATGAAGGATGGCGTGCGTTATTCGAAGCGCAGCAAACCAGCATGAGGTTACTAGTTGAGGCGCTAACCAACCCACCGAAAATCGAGGATAAGGGCATCACGCTGCCTAAATTTCAACCGGATGATGCTGACACTGATGCCCGGGCCTGGCTAGCAACAGCGGATATCTGCTTATCGGATCGCGATATACAGGGAAGTAAATTGATTCTCATACTTAGTAAGGCTATGAAGGGTTCGGCTGCAACATGGTTTTCTCAGATAGCTTTTCCCAATATGAAGTGGGTAGAATTTAAAGAAATTTTCCTTTCTCGCTTTGATACATTGGAAACATGTGCTGCGACGATGTTAAAGATGATTACTGGCAAACCACAAGAAGGTGAATCTCTTGCTGCTTATGCAAGCCGTTTATTCACTTTACTGATGGCACGATGGGGTAGTCTAGGCAAGGAAGAAATGGCGGTATCTTTAATACTCGCACACATGGGGCAAATCGAGCCACGGTTGCAACGCAATATTTTTTCTGAAGAAATAACTACCCGCAGTAAAATGCAACGTGAACTAATGGCGTTCTCTTATCGCAAACGCAGTTACCAAGAGATTTCAAAGGCCGTCGCAAGTACTACGCAAGACAATAAACGTCCTAGGTTAAGTGCTGTCTCAACAAAATGTTACGCGTGTGGAAAGTTAGGCCATAAATCTTTTGAATGTTTCAGCCGATCGCATGACAAGCAGCAACCAACTCCAACTTCTGAGCGCTCCAACACGGCCGTTACTACGCGGCCCGTTGTGACTTGCTACAAGTGTGGTGCTGAGGGTCACGTGGCATCGCGGTGCTCAAAGACATGGCCAGTTGCAAGCGGCAGCGCACAGCCCGCCGCCACTCCACCCAGCGTTGTGAAGCGAGTGGACGTATGCGGCCTGAGACCTGTCACTGGAACCATTACGCAATTTGGTGAGCAGTTCCCATTTTGTTTCGATTCCGGTGCTGATTGTTCCTTAATTAAAGAGAGCGTCTCTCGCAGGCTTGTTGGTACATTGCAGCGTGCAATTGTTACTTTGACTGGGGTAGGAAAATCTAGTGTATTATGCGATTCGCAAATTTTATCTAGAGTTTTACTTAGTGGTCATGACGTAGAAATTTTATTTCACATTATACCTGATGATTATCTAAATAATGACATTCTGATTGGACGCGATTTGTTGACCCTAGGGTTGTCAGTACACATATCGAGTGATCAGCTTACTATAGTCGAGAAGCCCTCTACAGTTAATATTTGCAATGTTGATAACGCGACGGCTGACTTTCAAGACGTGGATACCGATATACCCGATGACCTTAAACCACAACTGATAGAACTTCTTAGCAGTTTTAAGAACTCATTCGTTGAAGGCACGCCTACTAGTAGAGTAAAGACAGGTGAATTGGAGATTAATCTAGTAGATCCTAGCAAAACCGTACAACGGAGACCATATCACTTGAGCCCTGAAGAGCGGGAAACAGTACGGAATAAGTGTAGCGAACTCTTGTCTGCTGGGGTTATTAGACCTAGCAAATCGCCCTTCTCTAGCCCAATACTTTTAGTAAAGAAGCGCGATGGCACGGACCGAATGTGCATAGATTATCGAGAATTAAATTCTAATACAGTTCCTGACCGGTACCCCTTGCCTTTAATCGGCGACCAAGTTCAGAGGTTATCAGGTGCACGATTTTACACGTGTCTTGACATGGCTAGTGGATTTTATCAAGTTCCTATAAATGTAGAGTCGAATTCGATAGAGAAAACCGCTTTTGTTACTCCGGACGCTCATTATGAGTTTACTGCCATGCCGTTTGGCCTACGAAATGCCCCCTCCGTATATCAGAGAGCTATTAATACGGCTCTAGGTGACTTAGCGCACTCTTATGCAATTGTCTACATGGATGATCTCGTCATACCTGCGAATACTGTAGAACAAGGGCTGGAACGGTTAGGCGTTGTACTTAAAACTCTTAGCGACGCCGGGTTTTCGTTCAATATGAAGAAATGTGCCTTTCTAAAGAAGCAAGTTCAGTTTTTGGGGTATGAAATATCAGAGGGTGAAATCAGGCCTAACCCCCGTAAGATAACCGCATTAACTAGTTCCCAACCACCACAGACCGTCACTCAGCTAAGACAATTTTTGGGGTTAGCGTCCTACTTTAGGCAGTTTATCAATAACTTCTCACTTAAAATGGCACCGCTCTACCGTCTGTTAGCTAACAATAATTCTAAAATAACTTGGACCGCCGAACATGAAGCGATTAGACAAGACATAATATCGCTATTGACGTCGTCTCCAGTTTTGATGCTTTTCGACCCAGAATTACCTATAGAGTTACATACCGACGCTAGTAGCGAAGGTTACGGCGCAATTCTTTTCCAAAGAGCTGGTTCAAAATTACATCCTGTAGAGTACTACAGTAAACGCACTATACCCGCGGAGTCTCGATACCACTCTTACGAGTTGGAGACACTAGCAGTTGTTAACTCAGTTAAGCATTTCCGCCATTATTTGTATGGTAGAACTTTCACAGTCGTCACTGACTGCAATTCTTTAAAAGCCTCAAGAACTAAAGTTGACCTGACACCTAGAGTGCACCGGTGGTGGGCTTTCCTCCAGGCTTTTGATTTTGATATCCAGTACAGGGAGGGTAGGAAAATGGCCCACGTTGATTTTTTCTCGAGAAACCATTTGTCCGAAGGGAACAACACCACCGTTAGCGATACCCATAGCTTAGGTAGAGAAAATTACGTGGCGGAAAAACGCGTCAATATAGCCGAGTTATCTTCGAATTGGTTACAAGCGGAACAACGACGAGACCCCGAATTAAATGAAATTATTACTAAACTTGAAACCGATGATCTAGACTTAGAGAGTTGTAGAATCTATGAATTGCGATCTAGTGTGCTCTACAGAAAAATTCAAAGAAACAATCGCAACATTTGGCTACCAATTGTACCGAGAGCTTTTCGTTGGTCAGTTATAAATCATATTCATGAATCAATTCTCCATTTGGGATGGGATAAAACTTTAGAAAAAGCATACCAACATTATTGGTTTCCTAATATGTCAAAATACGTCAGAAAATTTGTTGAAAATTGCATAACGTGTAGAGTAGCTAAGTCGCGAAGTGGTAAACAACAAATAGAGTTACACCCCATACCGAAAACAAATATTCCTTGGCATACAATTCACATCGACGCTACAGGCAAGCTCAGTGGCAAAAATGATCAAAAGGAATACGTGTTCGTGCTCGTAGACGCTTTTACAAAGTATGTGTTACTAAGGCATTCCACAAGAATTAACACTGACAGTGCTATAAACGCCCTCAAAGCATCCATATCTCTTTTCGGTACCCCAGTGCGTGTTATTGCAGATCAGGGTAGATGTTTTGCGAACAAAGATTTTAAAGATTTTTGTTCCAATCACAATATCGAGTTACATTTGATAGCGACCGGCTCTTGTCGCGCTAATGGCCAAGTAGAGCGCATAATGAGTACACTCAAAAACATGTTAACTGTCGTAGAAACAAGCCCTAATAGGTCCTGGCAAGATGCGTTAGATGACGTCCAACTCTCCATAAACAGTACGATCCATAGAGTTACTAAAGCAAGCCCCCTAGAGTTGTTAATAGGTAGAGTAGCTAGACCGTTAAATTTATTATCCGTTGACGATCACGAGGTTGAGGTAAATGTAGAAGAAATTAGAGAACAGGCTGATAGATTCTTGAAAAGTAATGCATGCCTTGATAAAGCACGGTTTGATAAGGGTAAGGCAAAAGTCACTTCGTTTTCTGTAGGAGATTACGTTTTGATCGAAAATCACGAAAGGAATCAAACAAAATTGGATGCTAAATATAAAGGACCGTTTGAGGTCATTGAAGTATTGGACGGTGACAGGTATCATCTCAAGAGTTTGACTTGTAATCGTGTATACAAGTATGCGAGAGACCGCTTACGTCCACTCCCCCAATCCTATGTCCCAACTGAGCTGGATCCGTGTTTGTCAGATGAGAGTGATGGTAAGATCATTGTACAATACTTAGTTTGTTTAAAATCTCTAGTTATCTGACTGTGGGTGGCGAATTTAAGTTTTATTTTTACAAGATATCCCATGGTAGATAGGGGCGCAAGGCGTGGTGGCTGTTGAAGTGTAGCGTTTTTGTAAGGCGAGGTGGCCATTAAAATTGTGAGATAGACGTTACTGAAATTCCGTGTTTAACTCAATAAAATAATTTAGTAAGAGGCGAGGTGACCATTATAAGGCGAGGTGGCCATTGTAAGGCGAGGTGGCCATTGTAAGGCGAGGTGGCCATTGTAAGGCGAGGAGGCCATTGTAAGGCGAGGAGGCCATTGTAAGGCGAGGAGGCCTACAGACTTTTCTTTGGTCAGGAGTGGCCGAACTTTATAAGAATTTCTTTCTTTTCCGCAGATGATGCGCGGCCTTCAACATCACACGAGGGCGTGTAATAAGTCAGGACGGCCGTGTCGGAGGAAGCTATGAGTCAAGTTGATTGTTGTTTTCATACGTAAAAGATAATATTGCTTTTGCTTATATTGTAATTACTTTTAAAATTCTTAATTTAATTTAAATTGATTTGTTACATTATTTTAGAATGATAAATCTCAATAATTTAATAAAAGTCATGATTTGATTATAATACTACGTAACGACCAATCAGAGCAGAGCACGTGCCTCGAGCGGGGTCGAGGCGCCATCTTGGCTTGGTGGAGTTAGTTAGCGTTCAGTTATTTCGAGACTTTTGGAGTGTGAGCTAGCGATCGAGTTGGATCGTCTTTAAAATATGAAGTAAGATTGGTGCCCCGAACCCGCTGCTCGGTCCTAAGCTGTATCATTTAAATTAATTAGAACTATTGTGTTAACCTAAAATAAACCACTGTGAACTTGTGATCGTTGTTTTGTGCTCGCATTTTGCCCTCATGACGCCCACAAAGCCCGCAACCACTAATGATGATGTCGGCGGGAATGTTTCTCCGACATATAAATAGGTAAACAATGAAATATAAGTATCTGGGTTAGGTAAACGTAACGTTTACATTATGAAAAAAGGAATAATTATGATAATAAAGAAAATTTTCCTGTGAAAATGAAATATCTATTTGGTATTTTTTCATAGGAAATATGCTAAAAAGTTACAGACCCATCACTTGCGCATGCTGTGCACGGGCACGCGACGCATAGCATAGCTGCATAGTGGGTTCATTTGTTTGACAACGTGGGTCTAGGTTTCTACTGCAAGACACGTTATACACGCATCCGTGAACCGTGGTGTACACAGCATGGCGTGGCGTTGACAGCGTCAAGCTGCGTGAGCGCCATATTCGAGCAAGCCACGCGCGTACCAATGACGTTAATTCATGTGTAGCGTATTTGCGTGTTGCAGTGGACACAATTACATACATTTTCTTGCAAAGTGAAGCTAGACGCACATGTATAGTCCGTGCACCGCGGTGGGTTTGAGCCTTATGTAGTATTATTATCTGTTCTGAGCCTTAAGCTAAACGCGGTACATGGTATCTGCACTCGTACCTGACGATCAAAAAAAATTGAAAAAAAAAAGGAAATATGTTCTTTCAAACGACAGCAAAATGACTACCAAAAGTCTATATCGTAACACATAAACCCTCTTTAACAAAGAAATGGAATGTTTTCTATCGGTTTCGGAATCCGGATGCTGCGGATGGCGACAATTCCACAATATAATAAATACTTATTCAAAGCATGTACTGGTCGGGATAAAGGTCGAATTGGAGAATTTTGGGCGTTTTGTAACTCCCATCACGTTGGGGAAGGCGATAACTTTAACAAAATACTTTAATAGAATCAACAGATACCAAGTGCCAAAATAAATTAAACACGCCTAAACTCTCATATAAATCAATTATATACCAGTACATAATATTCAAATGGGTAGTCCTAAAAAGCACTTTTGTACGTTACTGAATCTAATTAATGCCTGTGAAAGTTACTTTGTTTTTGTAACAGTTGTTTTCAAAATTATTATTCTTTTTACTTTTTTAGTTTTTTTTTTCTTATATAAATATTGTGTTTTTTGTGATTAAATCTATACTAAAATAGAATCTGGAGGCTACAAATTCTTTTAATAAATTCCAAAGGAAGGTTATCATCGGCCACCAATAGAGTTTCGTTCTAATTGGCTTGAGGCTTCGATCTAATTAAATCTACTAGAGAAGATCAAACGTCTAGCCTATTGTTGACTTCTCCTATTCATTATTCGTTTCAGTACCTAATCCGTTTGCCAATAAACCTATCGTTGTAGATTTAATATTCATTACGCTAAAAGTTCTGTGGGAACAGAGATATTAGAAAAAATACTTTTGTGGTGAGTGATGATTGATACTCGTAATTTAATAGTAACTGAGTAACAGCTACTTAATAATAAAAGAAATTAGTTAGGTTAGGTTAGTTAACGCCCGTTTCTGCTTAGAGTAAATATATGTGTTTACCAGCGAAATTACTGGGCATGACGAGTTTCAACAACTAATATCTCAGGGTGACAGGCGCAGTGTAGTGCCGCGCAGAATTTTAAATTTTAAAATATTGGGTGGCACTGTGTCTGATATGGGCAATCATGATGCTTACCATCAGGCACCAGATTTGCTCGTCTTGTTACTCACTATCATATACAAAAAAAATGTGTAGATAAAATTGCGCCATATCAAAACGGGCGCATGCAGTCAAACCTTATTCCCGTTGTGGTTAACAGAGACTGTTTCTATCTGTTTGATAAGTTCCTGACATTCCACTTTCGCTTTTCGTACTGTCTGTTTATTTCATCATCGGAACACCAACTTTCATCACATTCTACCGCGGTAACCACTTACCATCAGGCAGCCCGTCTCTTCATATGCCACCTATGGCATAAAATTAATAATTTTTCATACATTATTCTCGTCGGTTGTGATACTGGCTTAATTATCCACTGAATTAATATAGACAATTACTGGGCATGACGAGATTCAACAACTAATATCTCAGGGTGACAGGCGTAGTGCAGTGCCGCGTAGAATTTATGAATTTTAAAACACTGTCACTGTGTCTGATATGGGCAATCATGATGCTTACCATCAGGCACCTGATTTGCTCGTCTTGTCACTTAATATCATAAAAAAAAAAAAAAAAGTAAAATTCATCGTTTCGGAAAAAATCTTCATAATACATGCCTTTATGTCAATATACAATTATTATATAAAACACTATTGTGAATAAATTTCCAATGCTAATGAAACCTGTATAATATTATATTGAATTGCAAATAAGTGTCATCAAATATAATCGTGTTTCACAGCTCGATTTATTTATTTATTGAAATTTACAGCATTCATCTAAGTACACACGCACACAACAATAACTTAATATTGTCCCATAGTCCATCCTCATAGTTCCACAGTAGGTACACCCCATAATTCGGCAGTCAAGGGTACAAAACAAAATTTCCCAAATATGGAGAAACAGAGAATAATTTTAGACTTTATAGTTTTTACAGCGTATGGTTTATTCATATTAATAAAAAAAATGTATAAAAATATTTGGAGGTTATTTTAATGTTTGTTTTTTGTAAATTTGAAAAAAAAAAAAAACCGTACGGTTTTCGTAAACCAAGTTTTATTTTGGCGCAAACAAAGGTCAGATTAATAATTAGCCACAAACAATTCAGGGGAAAATGATCCTCTCTTCCTACATATTTATTGAAAAAATTCATTTTATATATGTAAGAGCAACCGCCTTAACATAATATATAAATAGTAAGGTATCGATACATAAATTTTATAAATAATAAAAAAAAAGGCGTTTATTTCAGGAAACTAAGACCCATAAAATGTTACAATTATATAATATTAAAATAATAAAATTAAAATTACAATTTAACAAGCAATAATGAGCTATTGGTAGACCTTTACCTAGAAGATCTTTACGAAAATATGCTCTAGGGCTTTATTTCGTTCTACAATATTATAGTGTTCCCAAAGGATATTCCCAGTACCTTTACTAAGATACTGCGAAACTGAGAAGGGAAAGTTATATTGATTCAATCAACAGTTACTATGTAACTTAGTGTAACTAGTAACTTAGTGTTAGTAGTGTTAGTAACTTAGTGACGTGCAAAAGTGTCAGATTATGAGCTATTTGCTGTTTGAGTTTATCTGAGTTTTTTTTTTTGAGTGAGTTTCGTGAATAACATAGCCATGATAAATAAATAATTAATTATAGGTAACTATTTAGTTAAGTATTAATTTTTATCTATTAAAATTCGTACAAGTGACATTTTCTCATACAAACGTATCCATTTTATCCTCAGATAATAGCTAATAATAGATAATAATCAAATCAAATCTAATCAGATAATAGATAGCGTTAAAACGATCATTTTTTCTATAAAATCCACCAAGAATCTTACACATACTAACAAGTGACAAATAAGTCATTTGTTAACTTCTAGTACCTGCCTTGTTCTTTAAATTTCCGTTTTCATCTTACTTCACTGAGTCAATAGAACCTTCACAAAATTATGTTATTTGTCCTAGGGTCTTCGCCTAATGAAGGAACGGCGGCGCGTGGCATGGATTCTGCTCCTCCTGGCAGTACTGTTCGCACTCTGCTGGCTTCCATACAACATCATGCAACTGCTTCTTGATGTCAGCCTCGTCAATGCGAAGACGTTGAGTGCCGTGCTGCCTTATGCTTTATTCATAGGTATTTTACTATCACGTCCATATTAGACTTAGTAGGCTTTCCCATATAAGTAAGGACCCTATTATGTCCAGCAGATTCTTAGGGCAGTAGAGAGATGAAATTTATTAGTAATTTATCGATCATTATTAATAATTGACAGCCTTGTTGGCTCAGACGGTAGTAACTCTACTTTCTGTGCCGCAAGCCCCGGGTTCGATCCCCGGCCAGGTCAAACATTTGTGTGCATGAACATGTCTGTTTGATCTGAGTCTGGGTGTTATAAGCATGTTTAAGCATGTATATCAGGCAACTGGTTACCATAGTAGAGGCTTCTAGCCTAGTTTGGGACCAGATGACCGTGTGTGGAAGTTGTCCCTCCTTATTATTATTATTATAAAATTACCTCAGGATTTGGTATATGTGAATACAAAATTAAAATAAATCATTACTATCGTCGGTAAAGTCGAATAGAGTGACCAAACCGACACAGAACTCGCCGACTCCACGAGGGCTTGTGACGCCCTATAGTGTTTTATAAAATGCGGGAGCCAGAAGCTCAAGAGAAATCATGAATTGGCGAAGCGACGTCCACGGGCGAGGTTTTAGAGTGAGCCCACGCACACCGAATTGAGTTAGGTCGAATTGAGTGACAGAAATGACCACAATGTACGTTAAATTAATATCACCAATAAATTTGGTTCATTTCTTCCACCTCCACTTTCGGTAATTATTACATTTTTACCACAGCTTTGCCAGTTATTCATCCGCCAAGCAGTAATGTGGAAACATTACTGTGTTCCAGTCTGAAGGGAAATGTTACTAGCGAAATAACTGGGCATGACGAGGTTCAACAACTTATATTTCAGGGTGACAGGCGTAGTGCAGTGCCGCGCAGTATTTTCAATTTTAAAACACTGGGTGGCACTGTGTCTGATATGGGCAATCATGATGCTTACCATTAGACACCTGATTTGCTCGTCTTGTCACATACTATCATAAAAAAAATATTATATTTTGACCGATCGATTAATTACATACCATAACTTAGACAAGGAATAAGAAACAAATTTCCAAAATTAGCACGGTAACGAAATCGCTGGGTTAATCTATCACTTAACAAGATCAGGGATCAGTGATTATATTACATTGATCTTCGTTAAACTTGACACGCGATCTCTAAGCCCCTCATATCCACCGAAAGGAAATACATTATCGGAAATATTACCTCCTAATCCGACCCCAATATGTCTTAATTATTCCTCAGCACGGCTGATGTGTGGCCCAGATGGTTACGAGTACGTTACAGAGTAATAAGAGGCAATATAAAGGCCCAATCAAGCACACAGAGTGGTTTTATTACACGTAAGTGTACTCGTGTGCAGCTGAAAAAGCCTTTTTTTGTAGTGGTTGGCCTCTTTTGCAGGGGGCCGCCTGGGGAAGTACCACACCTTTGCCAGTTATTCATCCGCCAAGCAGTAATGTGCAAACATTACTGTGTTCCGGTATGAAGGGCAATGTTACCAGCGAAATTACTGGGCATGATGAGATTCAACAACTCATATCTCAGGGTGACAGGCGCAGTGCAGAGCCGCGCAGAATTTTGAATTTTAAAACACTGGATGGCACTGTGTCTGATATGGGCAATCATGATGCTTACCATCAGGCACCTGATTAGCTCGTCTTGTCACTCCCTATCATAAAAAAAAAAAAGTTAAAAAGCGTAGTTATATTAAAACTGTTTCTACAGGAAAAATCGGGAATAAATCCATCTTTTTACATAAATTCAAATGATTTTTCTGAGAGGTCATTTACTCATTAATATACACATAATTCTATTAAATTTAATTATTCTAGTCGTAAAAACTAAATAAAATAATTTTCAATAGAAGTTCTATTAGCCTCGGAAGGCTCATCGGGCCTAATTTAATGACAAGTTTCAAATAATCCCGCCAATTTAAATAAGCCATCAACAAATTTTCTTTAAAAACAATCTGGGCTGTACGCTGGCGTCTACTTGCACCTATTTTTAAGACATTGGGTCGTAATATAAATCGAACTAAATTGAGGTTAGGCCTTACGAGGTTAGATAGCAAATTATTTTATTCATTTAATATAATAATTATTATTATTTTATTATTTTGCAAATTATAATATTATGATTTTATTTGTTGGTGTCGATAGTTCAGGTCATTCCCTGGTTTTGGCACCAATCTCACTGTTAGCTCAAGATACGCATATACTTATCCTAAGATATCCAATATGTAAATGTTTACTTAAGACTTGTTGACTTACGCCAATCTGACTTGCTCCGCGGTTGGCCGGATCTTGAGATACAAGTTCTCACTTAGTTCGGGACCGGCGGACCTCGGCGAGCGGTTGCAGGCAGCAACGACTCACACATTCCTTATTACTATGTTTAAAATAAATAGTTATATTATTATATTATGTATTAGATAGATAAGCTTACTTTTTGTCAAATATTAATGCACAATTAAATATATTTTTATTATTTTTATTTTATTATTATTCAGCCAATAGTCAGTATTATTATATGTATGGAGTTAATGGTGTATGAAGAAACTATTATTATAGCTAACATAAACATAAAATTTACCCTTTTTCCTGAAGAGGGTAGGCAGCAGAGCGGTGTACCATAGTACTATATACTCAACCCCATAGTAGGCACACCCACATTTCGCCAGTATGTTATTTATTGGTAGTGGCAGTGTGTTCCAGGCTGTATATTAGGGCCACCCTTTTCTCATCCCGTGGGAGCCGTGAGCCCTGAGCCAGAGGGATATATTCGGAGAGTGGGCAGCAGCGCTCTCCGACACCAAGTATTCTAACTACTGCGATCACCAAGCCACACAACAAGCGTGCTGCTTACGGCAAAATACCACATAATATGAATGTGATATTCATATTATGTGATATATATATTTGCCGTGGGGTTACCGGCTTTAGAATAGTACCTCACCCTCTCTCCCCGTGGTTGCCGTAAGAGCCGGCTAAGGGCTATAGGATCCAGAGGACGGGCAGCAGCGTCCTCTGCGTAAATCCATCAAACTGCGCTCGCCAACCCGCCTGCCAAGCGTGGCGAGTATTGGCAACAACCCCCCTTATGGGGGAGGCTTATGTTCAGCAGTGGACTTCTAACGGTTGGATGATGATGAATGTGATATTTGTTTGTTATTGGTCCTTTGTAGGGGGCGAGCCTATCACCATCTACCGGGCCCAGTTCCAGACTTCAGGCAGTCATTGACATAATTTTTAATGGAAAAATAAATTTTTTAACCTTCGCCTGATCTGGGGTTCAAACCCGGGACCTCACGATCGGTAGTCGAGGTATTATAACTAAAGTGGATAATATAATATCGTGAAATTACGATTATAGTTATTGAAACGCTTTTTGAATTTATCGTAAATCTCTCTATGTCTTTTACGCGAACCTATATACCTCTTTATAGTTGACAAAGGACTTGATAAGAAGCAATAACATAACAATTCCATCGGGAGCCAATCAATCACATCTTTCGCGCACTCAGAATAAATTAGAACTTCGTGAGCAATTTACCTTGAAGGAGTTTAAGGTTGATATTCATCATGATAAAATTAAAGTAAACATTAGTGAAATGTTGGATATAACATACTCGTACCATCACGCCATTTTCCCGAAGGGATAGGCTAAGGTGTACTCAGGACTCAGTCCCATAGAAGTTACACCCACAATACGCCAGTATGTTATTGGTCCCATGTAATAAGGGGCGATCCTATTAGCTGTCACCTACCGGGCACAGGTCCAGACCGTGCTGTCATTGAAGCTCGTAAATCCTAAAGGAAAAATCCAAAAACACTTTGCCCTACCTGAGCATCAAACATAGGACCTCATGATCGGTAGTCGAGCTTGTGACCGAGGCATTCATATATTTTCATCGTAGTTGGACATATTTATATAGAAATCAAACAAAAAAAAAAAAATAACATGGCATGGCAATAACATGGCAAAATAACATATTATATTATATTATACTAGCGGCCCGCCCCGGCTCCGCACGGTAGCAGAAGTAGGTATAGTGAACGTTTAACAGGAGTAAATTCGTGAAACATTGTATTTTAATAGATATAACTCTAATGGTTTTCGCAGCGCACGCAAATTAATGACTATTTCTGTTACAATGACCAAACCTTAACACATGTATAAATTTATCGTGGGCTATTTTGAAGATATTGATAAGTACTACAAACCCCTAGTACATTCCTTTATTCTACCACCAATACTTTTCACATCGCATGCATATAATGACTTTCGATTATTGTGATTAAACCAAAATAGATGGATATAATGTCCGTAGACTATTTTGTAGATATTGATAAATACTACAAACCCCTAGTACATTACTTTAATCTATCACCAATAGTTTTCAGACCGCATGAAAAATAATCACTGCTTCGATTATTGTGACTAAACCAGAAAAGATGGATATAATCTATGTATACTGTTTTGTAGGTATTGATAATTACTACAATCCCCTAGTACATTACTTTAATCTACCACCGATAGTTTTCAGACCGCATGAAAATAATCACTGCTTCGATTATTGTGACTAAACCAAAAAAGATGGATATAATCTATGTATACTGTTTTGTAGGTATTGATAAGTACTACAATCCCCTAGTACATTACTTTAATCTACCACCAATAGTTTTCACACCGCATGAAAAATAATCACTTTTTCGATTATTGTGACTAAACCAAAATAGATGGATGAAATATCCGTGGACTATTTTGTAGATATTAGTAAGTACTACAAACCCCTAGTACATTATTTTATTCTACCATCAATAGTTTCCACAGCGCACGCAAATTAATGAATATATGTGACACCTTGGTTCACAATATTGCAGTTTTCTTACGGATCCCTAATATTTTTCAAAATCTCATATAGCCTATGTCACTCACACTGAATTGAGCTATCCATAAGTGAAAGAATTTTTTAAATCGGTCCAGTAGTTTCGGAGCCTATTCGTTACAAACAAAAAAACAAAAAAACAAAAAAACAAAGATTCTCTCTTTATAATATTAGTATAGATAAAATGTAAATAGTGTAGGTAGTGAGTTTTGTAAGTAGTGTTTTTTGTGTTACTTTTTAATGTTTCTTTGAATAAATCTATGTATGGTAACATATTACTGAATAAATACTAAACTGTAACAATGCAACTTAATACCTAAACAACTTCCTAAAATCTAGGTCTAATAAGCCCTTTGTGGAAGTGAGTAGCCAAAATGCATGAAACCTGAAATAATAAATATTATTAATGTCTAAACATTGTGTGACGTATTATTATGAGCGTCTAAAATCTTTTTTTTTTGGGTTTGATGGAATGTTATCAATTATAAGACAATTATAATCCTACAGTAATAATGTTCAATAAAGAAATAATGTTCGACGTCAAATTACAGTGAGTTTAAACCCTTATCTGTATTCCGATATTAATATTAAGGTTAAACGTCACTCATACAAAATTAAAAAACACGAAGAAATAGGGAATAATTTTTCACTCAATTGTTTATTTTAGTTGGCTCTGGATCTGGCTTTTATTTGCGCGAAAACATGTTTTGTTAAAGAAAATCTTACAGTTTCTTCGTATTTATGAAAACTATTTTAATGTTTTTTTATATAGCAACAATCCATACGGTTTTGTTTCCAACCATAAAAAATTCAGTGGAGAATTATTTCCTTATTTCTTCATATTATCTGTGTATTTTCATTTTGTATGGGTGACGTTTATCCTTAAGGACACGTCGTTATCAACGATTTGAGGGACGTCAGAGTTATTTGATTTTCAAATGCTTCGTATGTGTTTAAGGATTTCTAATCAATTTAATTAATATTATTTGGCTGATTTGAATTTTAACATTTTTTATACATTACTGCGGGACCTCATATTGATTTTTACCCACGGTTTGCGTGCGTATAGGTGCGCTTACGCTTAAACTTTACTTAAATACATGTATATATTGGAACTCTTTAAAATATCACATAATGCCAATTATTATTATTATATTTCAAAAATCTATCTGAGCGCTTGGTCGAGGCGACGCGTGATCAAAATGCTGGCGATTATCTGGCTCAACGTATAAGCATTGCTATTCAACGTGGCAATGCCGCCAGTATCTTGGGTACGCTACCATCTGACAGTGGTTTAGATCACTTGGATTTTCTATAGGCCGACATGTCAGCCTGTGGATTTTCGAAGTGTTCTATGGTATAGTGTATTTAGTTAGGGTAGATAGTAAGTAGGTAGCTCTATTGTTTAGTCTTTTTTCAATAAAGGCACTATGCCCTCATTATTATAATAATAATATACTTAATCCGTGTTTCAGATGGCACGTTAAACTGTAGGTCCCTATAATTTCCTATAAAATATGTAGGGGGCAGTCGTTAGGTCATGTCGGAGGCTGTGTAGGAATCTTGGCGACCTGAAACTATAACAAAATGATTTGCCTACATAACCCATATGAATTGATTAGAGCAGTGTAATTGGGCTAACCTGTTCTGTTAAGAGTATAAATTTAAAACATTATTAACATCTTTTAGAATTAAAAATTTTAAAAATATATATTTATTTTTGTGCAGGTCATGCAAATTCCGCCATCAACCCCATAGTGTACTGTTTGATGACGAGAAATTTCCAGAGATCAGCAAGAAAACTACTCTGTGGACAAAAAGTCTGCCAACAAACGTTTACGGTAGGTGCTTCTACACTCATCGTCATGTTTATACTTAAATCATGACGTCACCTGTTGTGAAAACTTGGACTAAATTTTCAATATTAACACAAGTACATCCGTATTCAAAAACAATAATACTTTATGCTGGCCGGTAAATCCAATTGGAAACAATTGTCTGCCGTGATGTACGTTGGTGAGAAATTCCTTACTTAGCTCAGTAGCTGATTGAAACTTTTGTCATAATATCGTGATGATACAAAATCGCTCATTGTATCGATAGGCTTGTGGATAGTATTATGTAACCACGTAGCGATACCATCGATAATAACCAAATTATTGATAGCTGAAAATTTAATGATGATATTGCTCGAAATCGATTAGTATCGGTTAAAAACTTTTATCAGGAGGTACTGATATCGAAAGCATTGGTCAGTTTTTAATCTCAATCTCAATACTATTAGTTTACAGATAGATAGTGCAATCGATAGACTTTATAGGCTAACTGTTATCAATCTATCTCTATCTGTTAATCATAGTTCTACATCAGCATTTATTAATAAGTATATCGGTAAACGCGTTTTGAACGCTTGCCGTGTGAACTGAACTTAAGCCGATTAACTTTTATTTATCAGTGGCGATGCACGCAGAAACCGGAAGGGTCGTCCAGCGACTACGAGCTGTACCACGAACCTCACAAAAGGTGCTATTTGCAGGTAATCAATCATAATAATGTTCTATGTCTCGGTGATTATGATCCATCATTCTCAGACACTTGTTGATTGAGCGCTACCATAAAATTTATAGATAAATATGGGATAATTATTTTGTGTAAGTTTTGAGTAATGACGTAGAAAAATGATGCATTTGTGGCTATGAATAAATGTACTAGTAGCATATGCTACTAAATATACTAGTAATAAAAAAGTTTAATACTGGAAGTAGCATCCATATGGATGAATGATGACACTTGTGACGTATATGGATATTAATAATTATAGAAAATAAATACTTTTTAACCAAAATGTCAAAAAGTAGTATAACCGAAAAATATTATAATTAAATTTAAAACGAAATTATCAGAGGTTGTATTCAAAAATGCTCCATTCTAAAATCATCACTTCGATAAAAAAGTTTTACTTGTTTGTTGATTTTTAATTAATGTACTATTATTATATTTATTATGTTATATAACGTAAGTCGTTTAAAGTCGAAATCGCTCGACCTAGGTTTCGGACAACTCCGGTGTCCTGCATCAGGAGCTCACGCGTGTGCGGAATCGCAACTCGCGACGGACTGCCGGCCCGCGGCCCGCGAGCGAGCCTCCGACAATATTATTAGTTAATTCGTTATTTAACATAATAAATATGAATACCACTCACGGTAGTTTTCAAAATCGTACTATTATTATGACCAATCTTTTTTTCATCAAACTCCATAGGTGCTATTGAGAAATAAAAACTGTCATGGTGGCTCATATATTAGTCAAAAGCGGATATTACTTATTATTTTATCACTTTTTTATCTCCTAGCAGAGTATTAAATGAAAAATAGTTTGTTGAAAAGACAGATTTTTTGGTATAATAGTCTTTTTTCCAGCATGCGGCTCATTTGTGCCCTGAGATGGTCATTGAGCTTTTCAATGTCGCTATCGACTTTGAATCGAGTTTCAGTAGTAATCAACATTTACAATGGCCATTAACCCTAATCAATCTGACCTTTCGTTCTGTAAGCGTTATTATCAGCTCATGACATTTATGATGTAGGTCGTAGGTGTGTAATTTTTTTATTGTCGGAGAATTTCCCTCATCGTGATGATTAATGACCATTGAACAGTTGTTAGCTTTCACATTAGGTACGCGTATTGTAAGGTAATTTATTATTAATATCTAGGGTTAATTTGATTTGTATTTTCTTATGTAACGATTAGCTCATAATTCGTTAATTTACTTTAATATCATCATTTTCATGAAGTGAACAAACTGGAAGTTCACTGTTGTGAATTAAATAAATATTATACCAGTAAACGGTTTACATGGAAAGGTAACGGTATATTCAAAACCTGTCTAAAATCGAATTTGTTATATAGGTATTATATTGGTATAATAGATAGAGGACAAAGATGCCTGGAAACTTCTGCATAGCATCCACCCGGCACCTAGAAGCAAACAAATGTAACCAAATCAAATATTGTAAAACTCACAGTTGAAAAAATTAAACCATACAAGTTTCTTGTGCGTTCTTCTTATAGAGGTTTATTTATTCCGAACGCACGGTAGATTGATATTACTGATAATATTAATTGACGTTTAAAAATGTCTTTTCAAGACTTCTCCTAGAACAAGAATATTTAGTTTTTAGTTCCGATTTTTAGTGTCAAAAACAACATTTTCAATTATTTTCAAGACTTATTTAAATAAATTTTCTTTGAGTTGAGTTGAGTTGTTTCTTAAGTCAAAGAGTTTTCAGGTTGTCAGGGCAATATTATAAGACGTAAGTTCGCACTTGGATATGAACCTGACCCTTACGTTACAGATGAATGCGTTAAGGTACAACGGGCACACGCACAACTCCCAGTACCCGCGCGGTATAGAGCCGCGTCAAACGACGCAGCTGAGTCATGTGACGCGCTCCTCTCGCCGCACTGCGCCCGCGCACGCACTCTCTGTAGAGATGTTACAGCGACACGGACATATTGACTTTAAACGTTGATCTGCATTGATTATGTCATGGACTGCACTCTCAAATGGAAACTACGGACCGGAAAGCGCAGCGTAGGACATCTATCCACAAAGTGGACTGACAATATTATTATGAAGCCAGTAGGAACATACTGGGTGCAAGCACCTTACAATCGGACTAGATGGAAATCTATGGATCAGGTATAAGTCCAGCAGTCGACGTCCAACGGCTGATATGAGGGCGAATCTTACACTGCCCCGCACAACGCAGCGTACGCGGGAATGTTAATAATATTATTTACGTGCATATTCTTATTGTTTTCGCAAAACGCTCGGAAGTAGGCAGTTGTGGCTAAGTAGCCACAAGTAATTAAGTAAGTAAGTCACTAAGTAGTGGGCATTCTTGTCTTGAGTGCTTTGCAGCCTTAAAATCTCATAACGCTTAACATCTGCGAGCTCTAAAGTTTTGCGCGAACTCACGTATGTTTTCACTGAGATATTAACAAACAACGTAATAATTCGCGCTCCCACACTACTTACGTAGCGTGGCGCGGGGCAGTGTAAGAATCACGTACAACTTGAATAAAAACGGACATATCAAAATAGGTAAAAATCAGTAACACTAACTCTCTATTTCTCGTATTTCAAAAAACTACAGAACACAGAATATTAAACTTGTAAATATTTATTGTTAAAATTTAGTGAATCATATATATTATTTTAGTATTGTTAATAGAATGTGTGACAAAAAATTGTTTTGTTATCGTGTTTAATGTGTCAAGTTAATTTTAGCATATAAATTAATTATATTTGTCAATAATAATTATTTAAAAATAATTATTATTTACATTCGTTACATTATAATATAATAAGATGTAAAATAAATTGATGATTTATAAGAGCTGTGTGGTTAATAAAAATACATTAAAACGTGCTGAAGTAGAATTATTCTTTTGCTGCCATATGGATAAATCAACAATAAAACGTTCTCTCTATACAATGCATACTGATAATGATGTCTTAGGTCATCTTGTAACAGCTATCATTCTACTATTTTATTAATATAAAACCAAAATATGTATAAATATTATGTACATAATTATTATAATATAATTTATTGTAACTTGTAAACGGTTAATGTACAAAATTGTGAAGTATAATTTTCTTGTTTGATATAATATGCAAAAGGCATTTGTGTCATGCTAATAATTTGCCACTGTGCCAATTGACCACTCTTATATAAATGCAGTGGTAAGTTTGCACGAGGTGTTACCTATTTCCTATCTTTCAAAATATTTAGAATTACGTAGTTGCATATTTATACCAAAAACTTATATCATGAATATGTTTCACGCCACCCTTGTGGGAAATAGACTGATATTATTTCACCTCAATGATTGATATCGACGTTATCCTTTGTGTGCTGTCCATTTCACGTTTCTCGATAGAAATGTGGTAACTTCATTTATGTTTAATATCTTCAGTAAACAGAACGTGGACTATTTGCAGAAGAGATATTTTAGGCACTTTGGGATTATCCTTTATCTGTCGTGGGCTGAGTCAGCGAATGTTTTCCGCTTGTCAAGTACCTAGCTGATTTTAATCTGGTAAATGAGATTCAAACTGAAGTAAATTTTATTTGCAAATTAATTTTTTGTTCCTTCTCTTATTGCTCGTGCCACCTAACACGTAAATGTATCCGCTAACAGGCTGCCTAACTCCTTGTAAATGCCGGTAATTAGCATGCACGCTTCTGTATTGTTTTACAGGCTTGTGTATACTTGCCTTACAGTACAACCATAGAATTTAACTGATGAAGTAGACAAATGTAACTCAAAACTACTTCCAGTGCATATAATACCCATTAAAACCATTGATATAAAGGAAAGGGGAGATAGGGTACGTTCTCCTAGCGCTTACTCAACAAATGGCATGTGCAATTTGTTCAATGTGAAGTTTGCACAGTGACATACAATGAACAACAAAGATAGAAAGACGTACCTAAGATCGAAGTGCGATCGAGACAACAATATTATTCGCTCGTACCACCTTACTTTACTGACGTAAGTGGACCTAATGGGACCAAATTTAAGCTAGCCATTTTCGAGAAGCCAGTACCTCATCTCCTCTTTTCTTTATATCAATAGAATAGAATAGAATAAAATTTATTTACCAAAACAACTATGCTAATTACAAATACATACAAATACATCGATTTCTTATTATTGTAAACTATGTATACCAAAGCGTTATACAGCGAGTCCCAAACTAGGCGATAGCCTGTGTCTTGGGGCCCTGAGATACGATGTGACTAAACTAGACTGTAAGCAACAGATTAATTAACAGATTAATCAATGATTATAATATATATGTACAATTCAATACAAATATTTTACGTACAAAACAAACAGACAACTACGAAATACTTTCATTTCATCACCGTATACATCTAGTTATAACAATCAAATCGGTATGTACGAAAATCAAACCAAACAAGAGTTATATGACTTGTTTTATTACAATTTAATAACGCAACGAACAGTTATTTGGATAACTGAATGACAAAAATAAAGCTGGGAAACTAATATATTGTTTTATTTTAAAGGAAAAGAAAACATAAAAGTGTTTTTTACCTTTTAAGAAAAAAAAAATCCAATAATATATTTAAAAGCCTTTGCACATGGCGTTTTTTATCATTGCCGACGACGTGCGTATCACGATCGAGCTTTCAGTGCCGTAGATTTCCAAAAATGATACTGGGCCTTGTTCTATTTACGTTTGAATCACTCCCTACACGTCGTCAGCGATGATAAAAACTCGTGTGCAAAGGCTCTTACACATAACACACAATCACGCCTTTTCCCCGAAGGGGTAAGAAGAGGTGTTTCCAGGACTCCGTCCCATAGTAATGTAGGTACACCCACATTTCACCAGTATGTTATTGGTCCCATGTAATATGGGGCGACCCTATCTTATACTGGGCTCAGTTCCCAGACTCCAGGCAGGCAGTTAGTTAGTTGATATAATTTCTAATGGAAAAGTCTAATATCACTGCCTGACCTGGGGATCGAACCCGGGACTTCCTGATCGGCAGTCAAGCTTGCGCCTACTACGCCACCGAGGTAGTACCTACCTCAACTATAATAAAAACATGAAATATTTCGTCCGGCGCGCCGCCCTCCTCCTGTCCAATCCTGTTCCTGTCCGTTGCGGCTGTTCTGACTGAGAATGATTAAATTAAGCTAACAAAATGGTAAAGTGTCCCTCAAAGGTTTTTGGAATGACTCATTTGGCGAGTGTTCGTTTGAAACAGATTTCTCGACAAACTTTGAGAATAACAATGAGGTCCGAATAATATTTCTGGGAAAATTTGAAAGCTTTCTTCATCTTTATATTTTTTGCTGAATTATACTAAAAAACCTTTTAAGCCAATAAGCCAAGTTTTAAAGTAATGCTTTACTTTATAATATTATATTTTTTTGCATTCTGCTTGGCACTGCACTGCGCCTTTCACCCTGAGATATTAGTTGCTGAATCTCGTCATGCCCAGTAATTTCGCTGGTAACATTGCCCTTCATACCGGAACACAGTAATGTTTGCACATTACTGCTTGGCGGATAACTGGTAAAGGTGTGGTACTTCCCCAGGCGGCCCCCTGCAAAAGAGGCCTACCACTACAAAACTAAACATGTTTATCACTCTGTCGAGGGGTGGGCACTGGTGACTGTAACACAGGTTTATAATTAAACCTACAACAGTCACCAGTCTCTTACAAGGCAGGTATAACTTTACCGAAGTACGAACCATGATATTAATGTTATACCTAGCTCTTCGGTTGCCTATCTGTGAGAGAAAATAAATGATTTTTGATTTTTATCATTCTTACTTCAACTTACATCTGACCTCAACACATGACACCATATAAGAATGAAATACATACAATCAATATCTATTTATCCTCGTTTTGGAAGTCACGTAACTAATCTACGTTTGTAACGTAATAGTGTATCTTTTGGGTTATTTACTATCTTTGTTGACGCTTCAATGAAGACACGTAGAGATAGTAAAGCACGTATGAGGTTAATCTTTCTGTTTACTGCTAATAATAGGTTAGTTTTGTAGTGGTAGGCCTTTTTTGCAGGGGGCCGCCTGGGGAAGTACCACACCGCCAAGCAATAATGTGCAAACTTTACTGTGTTCCGGTCTGAAGGGCAACAAGATTCAACAACTAATAACTCAGGGTGACAGGCGCAGTGCAGTGCCGAACTTTGTATTTTAAAACACCGGGTGGCACTGTGTCTGATATGGGCAATCATGATGCTTACCATCAGGCACCTGATTTGCTCGTCTTGTCACTCAATATCATTAAAAAAAACAGTTTTTACATAGGTATATAGCGAAATCAGTAAAAATCCTATACCAAAAGGCCAAAGGTTGCAAAGTCAAGGTTTCAGGGCCGAGAGGTTCAGGAGGCAGGTTCTCTTACTTGTAAAGGTAATATTATAAACAAAGGTACATTTGCAACCACAATATTTTTTTAGTTTATTTGTTTTTTTCTGAGTATTATATTGTTTTTATTTACATCTAAACCTACCTTTTACTATTTCATTATATTAAAATTCAAATAAAATAATGGTTTTCAAATATGAAATTCAAATTGGTCTTGATTAAGTATGTTGCATACCTTACCTAAGGCTTACCTAAGATCACCTAGGCTTACCTAATAAGGTATGCCACATACAAAACTTATTTTTAATTCCTTATATGCTGATTTCTCATTTTTTTGTTCATAATTATTTGAGCGATGCATCTAAAAGTGGCTTTCACTAACAGTACTATAAATAAATACATTAATTCTACTAAAGTCAAGATCGATCCTCCAAAGCTGAGCGAGAACACGCCTCCGTATGTCGCTGAAAAAAAAAGTTATTACTTAATACATGAAAATAAAAAATGTTGTTACTAAAGATATTATAAAACGTATTGTTATGGAGAATCACACGCTGCCCTGCATCACGCTGCGTCATGCGGCGCGCGTGATGTAACGTTGTATGTAGGTACCTTCGTTTGTATATAAATCACGCATAGTTGCGCACACTGAAAACACATCTACGCGCGGGAATGCAGATTTCCCATCTACATGCGGAGAAAATCTCGCCGCGCCGCGCGAGGATGCGGTACAGTCAGCATCAAAAGTCGCTGACCACATTTACTTTTTCAAAATTGCTATACACAGGTGTCTTTGAAGTGATTTTGAACAATATTATATAGTATTGTGTTTGTATAATATTATTATACCATATTATGTTATTGCGGCGGGTTCTGCCGAGCAACGCAAGCGGAGCAAATATCCAAAACTCGGTAGCGGTTGCATATTTGAACCGTTTGGAGTCGAGACTCTGGGACCGTGGGGGCCGGGAGCTCACCGCATTTTCAAAAATCTATCTTAGCGCTTGGTCGAGGCGACGCGTGATCAAAATGTTGGCGTTTGTCTGGCTCAACGTATAAGCATTGCTATTCAACGTGGCAATGCCGCCAGTATCTTGGGTTACGCTGCCATCTGACAGTGGTTTAGAGCACATGGATTTTCTATAGGCTGACATGCTAGGCCGACATGCCTATGGATTTTCGAAGTATTCTATGGTTTAGTGTATTTAGTTATGGTAGATAGAAACTAGGTAGCTCTATTGTTTAATCTTTTTTTTAATAAAGGCACTACCATAATATTTAATTAATGTAGTGTTTTGTTAAGTATGAATGAACATCATTAAAGTTCAACTTAAACTTGAATTTTACAATCTGCACATAGATGTAGATCTGCGTGCAGCCACATGCGTGATGTGCACTCCGATGCGGGGCGGTGTGTGATACGCCTAGTCGTACATCGATACTGAAAACTTAATTTCAAGACTTTTTGTGTATGATTGTGAACACATAATAATTATAGTTAGCAATGATGAAGTGCAAGGTGTAATATTCTATTGTTTGTGTAGCAGTGGCCAAAACGAAGCTGTCGCTCACCGTACGTTCTACTGATTTTAAGTTTTAGTACCTCAACGTGCCTTTGAAATAGTAACCACCTTGTCTTCTACAAAACAAATCATATATTACCTTATTTCACTCACCATCGGTTCGATAAATTGTGCGTGAACACACATAAGCTATCGCAAATAATAATATTATTAGGATATAAGAAAATTTCAGCTGATTAGTTGTTTTAGAACAAAGATATCAGGAGCTATCTCGATAAGGCTATTTAATTCCCTATTAACTTAAGTATTAAAGTCAGACATATTATATTACATTGAAAATTAATTAGCGAACCTGCCAACTAAACACCAATAAAGATTAATTAATTAACAACCTAATAATACTCAAAGTAGCAGAATTGGACTAAATAATTACCTGTTAGAATAGACTTTTGATATATCTATATAATAGCTATCTCTACGAAGTCCTTCAAAACTGAAGGAATAAAATTATAATCAATATTGTACCTGACTTAAACACAGCCGTAGTGGTAGTGGTGTACCTAGGAACCAGTCCCATAGTAGGTACACACACACTTTGCCAGTTATGCAGTAAAGGTGCAAGCATATTGGCAATAACCGGCCACAATTCCAGATTCCAGGCTGTCATTGAGAACATTCCTGATGGAAAGGTCCAATAACACTCTTTGCCTGACCTGGGAATCGAACCCGCAGGACCTCATGGAACCAATCGCTAACGAGGCAGTCATTTTACTTAAATATAATATTATAATAATATTTACTAATCTGTTCCATAATATCTTGTGTCCTTAACATTCAGAACAGAATTTAATAAAATATATTTCCTATTATGTTTCGATGCGAGAGTATGCGTGTATGTGTGTGTGAAAATCGAGTACTTTTTTTTGAAAAGGTTGAAAAGGTAGTTGAAAAGTTGAAAAGGTATAAAGCAGTTTTTTAACTATACCAATGAAGTAGTTGAGATCGATCAAGAGAGTCAGTTTGTAGCAATTGCAGTGAGATTTTCCAAAATATACTTGCAGTGAAGCCAGCTCACTTCCGTTGTAGTTTTCTCTGAAATATGATTGTTCTACATTATGTAATATACCTACCAATACTATTACTAATTACGATAAAATCTACCTATCACGAAATATACCGACATAATCCAACGGATAAGCAAGTTGAAGCGGCAATGTGCGGGGCACATAGCACGAAGAACTGATGGGTGATGGGGCTGTACAAGTCTCGAATGGAGAACACGGACCGGCAAGTGCAGCGTGGGACGTCCACCCAAAAGGTGGACAGACGATCTGATAAGGACGGCAGGAACACGCTAACTGCAGGCCGCTTACAACCGGACTAGATGAAAATCTATGAGGGAGGCGCATGTTCAGCAGTGGACGTCCTGAGGCTGAGAAGATGATAATTATGATTATACCAGTCTACCAATGACATTATTGTATTTACACTGGACAACAGTAACTAGTCTCGAACAAACATTACGGAAAAAGTCTGTAAAAGTCATTATCAACTCGTCTCATGTACATACGTAATAATATGTCATCTGAGAGTTTAACCATTTGAATTTTAACTTTATAATAAACCTAGCAATTTTAAAGCCAAATTTCAATGTGGGATTCGACGAAAAGTTGTCGTACTTATCGTACCTATAGGCCACATCACAATAAGAAGTGTACAGCTGGGGTAAGCCGTAGCGTACGCCGAGTTTTGACGTGGACATTATTTTGCACGCTCGTGACTTTAAGGAATCATAACCTCGTTGATATCACCAAAATTATAGTGATCCTACCTTCTGATACAAGTCCAGTATTCTGTTCATGGAAAGGCAAACATTTGTACTCGTGAGATGTTTTTTTTGTCTACTTACACACATTGATATAATAAATTGTTAAGGCATAGGTATGTTTGCGTAGTGTAGGATATGCTGAATAACATGATTGCAATCCCAAAAACAATCCGCCTACTAAGAACATATAGCGCCACATAGTTGCTGACTACAGCAAACATGAAGCACCCTATGTCTGGCTGTCTGTCCGTCTGTCAAGACACTTTTTAACGGGAACGCGTGGAGATATCAATTTGAAATTGATATCAACTACTCAGATCTGCGTTCCCTAGTGCCTGTAAAAAATCATATTTCTTAGTTAGCGCAAATAAAAATTATGGCCATTTTACTGCATATTTTTATACATTGCGCAAGGAACTAATAGATGGCGCTGTATGTTCTTGGTATCTACGTATGGAACCCTACACTATGCATACATACGTATGCCTGAACAATTTATTCAGTATAATATTTAACAATTTATTTATATCCTAATTGTAATGTTGTCAAAATGTCGCTCAAAAGTTGGATATTATATTGTTATTCTATGACTGTAAAATGCGAAGAGGAAAATTAGATATGAGATTGTAGTCATTGTGTTCTCGGAAGCAATCTACTGTGAGAGCATGACCGTGTTTCCTATGAATTACCTAGACCATTTTGTATAATATGTTGTGTACTTTAATATTTATGTACGTTTTCATTTCCGGCAAACAAAGAAAGACTTTCCTCAAATGAGCATTTTATTCTGTACCTACATACTCCTACCATGAGTTTTTAGAAGACTAGCTGTGCCCGCGACTTTACCTGAGTAGTCATCGTTCCTGTCGGAATGTGTTATTCTAGGGTCTATCTACATACCGAATTCCAGCCTAATTGACTCAGTTTTGGCGTGAAAGAGAAACAAACATATATCCATACATCCTCAAAAACTTTTGCATTTATAATATTATTACGAAGCTAAAAAAGCTCTGTTTACAATAATAACACAATATAACATCCCGCCTTTTTGCCACCCAAGGCAGCGGTGAAAGAAATGACCAACGAAGCAACGCGGAACAAAAATTAGCAATACAAAAATAAAACCCATATTAAGAGAATCACTTTACGTTCTTTAAGTAAGGTAAAAACTTGTAATTAGTTACTTAAATAGAACTTTGACTAATCTTCTTACCGACGTATAATTATTTTAGTCTGTAGCGTAGAGAAGTAAAACACAGAAAGTAGTTAAAATATTTAAGCGGAAAAATAAGACGATCAATATCAATATTATGATATGTATGGATATTATTTAGTGAACTCATGAACCTAGATTTGAATATTATAAGTTCTATTTTTTTTTGATAATTAATATTAGCATAGGAGCAGTACGGTCAACGCATTAAAGCGCTTGCAATCTAGATGGATCTAGATGGATGGATGGCTCAACAGCATTCAGAATGAACAAAAGAAGACTTAGGCTAAGCTGCACCGACTAACTTTAAACAATAACTAATGAATTAACCAGCCATCGAATGTCTGTTTAGACCAATATGTCCGTAAGACAATAACTACGTCAAAAATACGGTTTCATAACATATAAAGCGAATTTTAAAAATAAATAGGTAACTTTGCCAAAATACTCGTAAATTAAATTTCTCCATAAGTATATACAATATTCCTCTCATTAACTTACAAGACACTAGAAGGGATCCCGTTCCCCAGAAATGGCTTCAAGTCCGAGACGATGCTGAACTTCTTGTCCCGACACTCCATGTAGCAGATGGGTTGACAGTTCATGTTGTTTTTGGATTTCATCGCTGCAAACAATCTGCGTTGACCAGTTGTTCAAAAGATAGAATTCAAAGAACCACTTTGAAAAATAATATTTATGTGACAATCTTCAAGCTATTTCCAGATTACGCGCAAAAAGCCCTCGGACTTTGGCTTTGTAGACAGGGATGCCTCGCAAGCTGACTGGCGCAGCAGCAAGCAGACACACGCAGCTGCTGACTCCTATTTGGTATCTTGTGATCTCAGTTCTTTTTGTCGATATTTCGAAGGCGTAGCGAGACTTGCATTTCTTTACATATTATATGTTTTTGATGGGACTCATATTATCTAAATATTGGCTCGCGTGACAAATTTTCAATCATGCCGCGCGAGCCTTTACTCAAGGGTTTGCCGCGCGTAAGCACTCATTAAATATGCTTAGTTTCTAGGCACAGTAGCTAAGAATAATAGCTACGCTTTCTACGCCTTAATAGAACTTCAACATTAAAATACTGGGTACATTGGTGAAATAACTCAATATGAAAATTATTTTCGTAGGATGATTTTTTTAACCATAATATCATTTATTATATGTTTATAGACTACGCGGTCTATTCGCTATTTCTTCCCATTCATATAATATTTATGCGAATGAAATATATTACCTATAGAATCCAGCACAAGTATAATAATATTGAGATTGAGAAAAGTACCTAGGTACAACCAACGAGCATGCATGAAGAATGTGATGAAAGTGAAAGAAGCGAAAGTTGTATGTCAGGATCGTAACAAGTGTAAAGAAATAGTCTCTGCCTACCCCAACGGGAACAAGGCGTGACTGTATGTATGTATGTATGTATGCATGTAAGAAGCACATAATATACTTTATCTACTTACAGGTAACGTTGTTGAGGCATTTCAGGTCTTCAAATTCGCAAATAGGAACAGAGTTTTCTAAAAGAAATTACATAAGATGTCATAAACATATCGTAGTGGTAGGCCTCTTTAGTAGGGGGCGGCCTGGGGAAGTACCACACCTTTGCCAGTTATTCATCCGCCAAGCAGTAATGTGCAAATATTACAGTGTTCCGGTCTGAATGGCAATGTTACCAGTGAAATTACTGGGCATGACGAGTTTCAACAACTAATATCTCAGGGTGACAGGCGCAGTGCAGTGCCGCGCAGAATTTAGAATTTTAAAACACTGGTTGGCACTGTGTCTGATATGGGCAATCATGATGCTTACCATCAGGCACCTGATTTGCTCGTCTTGTTACTCACTATCATAAAATAAAAAAAAGTATGTGGTGATAAGATATTGAATAAATAATTTACTAAAATTGCTTGATCTGCCTAAAAACCAAACCCGAGACATAGCCTGAGACATTTTTGGATTCCAGAGGCAACTAAGCCAACCAACCAGTCAAAGTCACATGCCATAGCTAGCTTTTACTGACCTCTAGGATATTTAAAAGGAATGCATCCACAAGTCTCCAAGTAGGTCTTCATCCTGCACTCTGTATTGCAAGTCTCGAAGCTGTATCTATCTGTATGTTCCAGCACCACTTCATCATAGAACCAGCATCTTCGTTTCTCAGGGTCTACTTTTCGCAGTTCAGACTCGCTTTGGAAGACCAACGCGTCGACTTTGATTTCAACTGCGTCTCCTAACGTGATGTAGCGGTAAAGAATTGTTGTTTCGGGGTAGTCGTTTGGATCTGACAGCATTATCTGTAAAATTATCGTCGATAACGATTTTGTAAAATACTTTGTTAGTGTTCCTAATATTTTCCACAATTTACGGATTTTACTCAAGGAAATATTTCAGTGTAAAACTTTAACGTATAGGTTTGATATATTTTCCATGAGGAGTTCACGGCGAGATTTCGACGAGATAAGTTCGAGTAAGGCCGTAAATTGCAGTAATCATTAATGAGTTCTAATATACATGCAATGATAAATCATATAATAACAGATAAGTTGACATTTTGGGAAGTGGAAGCCTACGTTAAATGAAATAAAGAATTATTAATTTTGAAAGGTTTGGAGCTTTTCATCATCATTATAATCATATCATCCGCTGGAAGACCACTTCTGTACATAGGCCTTCCTATAAGGGAGGGATTTAATAACGCTTAGCAGATGGTTGGCGCAGTTTGGTGGTTTTACGCAGAGTCCATTTCTCTGGACAGCACTAGTAACTAGGACTATAATATTCCAAAGCCGGTAATCCAATGCTGGAGAGCATTTGTTTTCTTAAAGATTTGTATTTACTTATGTAATCATCGTGGGTGGATTCAGATATCAAAGACTATAAATCACTTTTATTTGACGTAATTGAAATCGGTAAACATTATAAAAGTAACGATTTAATTAATACAATAATTAATGATATGAAGAATTATCATGACATTTTAATTAAAAAATAAAAAATCTAATTATTATTCTGACATTATACGTAACAATCCGAATGCATCAAGAGCAATGTGGAATGTAGTAAACAAAGAGAGAGGGAAGAGTAATTCTCTGGATCACAGTTTACCAGCAAAAAGTGTGCAGTCGATGCGATGAATACACGGTTTTTGAGCGCTGCATCTGCGTGTGGAGCCCCATGCGCTGATGTAGCCCGTGTAGTCATCGCATTAAACGCTGCACGCCCGCGCTCAGATCGTTCACTGAGACTCCGCAGGTTTACTGCTGATGAAATATTCCGTATTGTAACCACGCGAATTCCCCCCAAGGGGTCGAAAGATATTTATGGTCTGTCGATGAAACTCATCAGAATAGCCATAATTCCGCTCGCGCCGATCTTATCAGACTTGTATAACCTGTGCCTAAAAGAGGGTTCCTTTCCGACTCCGATGAAAATAAGCAAAGTATCGCCACTTTTCAAAGGGAAAGGAAAGAGAGACTCTATAGACAATTACAGGCCTGTGTCTATAATACCGGCGGTTGCAAAAATATTTGAAAACGGGTTGAGTACACGACTGACTACGTTCTTATCAGAAACAAATGCGCTTTCAGATCGTCAATATGCATACCGCGAGGGTCGTTCTACTACATCTATGGCTCGCCAAATGATAAGTCTGGTCATGGCTGCTCGGGAAAGTAAGAGACAAGTCGCTGACATCTGCTGCGATCTATCAAAAGCTTTTGATGTTGCTGACCACGCCGTCCTCGCTGCAAAACTGCAACATTATGGAGTCGACGGCACATCGTATTCTCTGATGGCAGATCTCATGCAGAACAGATCTCAAGTTGTGGTCGGTTGCGGTGGTACCCAACAATCCGACCCGCTGATGTCCACTATGGGTGTAGCACAGGGATCTTCTGTATCGAACATCTTGTTCTCGCTGCTACTTAATGATCTGCCGAACGCTGTGACATCAGCTGAAGTGCTTATGTACGCTGACGATGTCGCAGCGATTGTCACGGCACCCTCGGTGGATATTCTAGCGATGAGACTAAATGAGTCTGCTACTCAGCTGTCCGAGTGGTTTCGAATGAATGGGCTCGCTTTGAACCTGACCAAGACTCACTTCATTCATTTCTGCCTATCGGGGAGGGCAACCAAACCGATATCTGTGTTTGTGGATGGCGTGAATCTGGGACAGGTTGAATCTACCACGTTTTTGGGCTTTCAGATTGATAGAGAGCTCAAATGGGAAAGCCATATAAGTCAACTTTGTAGTAGAGTCGGTAGTGCTTGTTTTGCACTTCGACGATTGGGGCGTGTAGTACCAGCAGAAGCAGTGCGGTCCTGCTACTTCGCGACTGTACATTCCTTGCTCCAATATGGCGCTGAGCTATGGGGGCGCGCTGCCGACTGGGAGCGCGCCTTCAGAATGCAGAAACGGGCTGTACGAGCAATGGTCCGAATTCCACAGGATGAAACAGCCAGACCGCACTTTATAAAGCTTGGTATTCTCACCCTGCCGTCGATAGTGATATATCAAGTTGCAATGTTTGTGCGGCTTAATGAGGATCGGTACAATCGAATCTGTGACCATCACTCGCACTACACGAGGAACAGGATGAAGCTTGTTGGAGTGTCGAGAACCATGGTGAAATCAACGAAGTTGACTCATGTAATGGGGCCGACAGTATATAATAAACTACCCTTAGATATAACCTCCGCCCCTAGCCTGAATTCTTTCAAATTACGTTTGAAGCGTTGGCTTGTCGAGAAAGCGTTTTACACGTATGACGAATTATTAAAATGAATAAATAATTTATTTATTATAATTAATTTTCATAGATTACAATTCGTAATTTTATTATTTGTTGTGTTTATATTTTTTGTATTTGTTTTTTATTGTTGAATTGATAAACTTATGTAATGACTTGTATGTAATCCATATTAATAAATTACTATGACTATGACTATGACTAATAGAGTATCAACTCCAAGTGGGATTACTTAGAATTTTTATGATAGAGTATTAAAGGGTTCTATCTATCTATCTATAAAAATGGAAACATATAGGTGAGAAACATAAAAAAAAAGTTGGTGTAACGATTTAGTAAAGAGCGAGTCTTTGAAGTTTTATTTCATGAACTTCTTTATGTAAAAAATATAAAGGTATTTTAAGTCCCATAAGGAAATAAGGATTATAAGGATTCCGTGTGGTTCCCGGCTATATAATTGGACCACCCCTTTCTCATTCCGTGGGAGCCGTGACCCTGCAGAGGGACATATCCGGAGAGTGGGCAGCAGCGCTCTCCGGCACCAAGTATTCCAACCACTGCAATCACCAAGCCGCACAACAAGCGTGCTGATTACGGCAAAATCCCCCCATATGAATAGTCTATGGCGTTATAGGGGAGGCCTATGTTCAGCAGTGGACGTCCTACGGCTGATGATGAAGGATTTAATTTCTTCACATGGGGGTTTACCGAATATCAGTTACTGATCTATGCAAATAAACTATTGTGAACAAGGCTATTGGATCACAAAAATTTAATGTTAGTACAATATCAACGAAATGTTAATAATTGTGCAACAAAGTATGAAATTACAAGATTTTATTTATCAACAAATTACATCATAATCTGGTGGGGCGGCTTGGTGGGGCATAGTGGAACAATCCAAAATATCAAGTAAACTTATGCACATATTATGGATGTGCCATGAAATTTCCAAATTAGTGAGTTTTACACAACTCTCATTGAGTGACATAGAAAAGTCAATAGTCGCCAATTTAATACGAAAGCCTGTCGCCACCTCGTCGTCAACTTTCTTTAACTTTATTATTATTCTTATTCTTTAACTATTAGCAGTCAGCTACTGGAAAGGTCACACAAGGAATTTTGCACCGCGATAAGATTTTAACGTAAAAACAAATACCACAGGTGACTATGAGTACACCTGAGCGACGACGAGGCCACGCGAGTATATTTTATACTTCTCTACCTTACAAGTTCTGTGTTTTACTACCTTAGCTCCATAATACGGCACTGAAGACCAGCTAGGGTAATCACTCGGTTCCACGTTCAAGACCACAGTTAGGCCAGTTGAACTGTAATATAAACAGTAACTAAACTTTAACTAATTTGTCATGGAATGACAGCATATGCGTGCAAATAAAACTTTAGGTGCTACAGTGTGATGGAAAAACTTTTGAGTATCGCTCAAAAATATTCTATAATCAGAATTTGGACGTTAGGTAAAGTTTGTTTTGAGTTTGTTTACAGTTTTACCAACATTTGAGAGACAGTGTCAATATTTTATTTAGGACTAGCTGTGCTCCGCAGTTTCACCCGCATAGATATCTTTCCCGTAAAAATATCGAGATAAACAGGACCCTATATGTTATTCCAGGGCCTAAGCCACCTACATATAAATTTCAGCCCATTCGTTTTGGCGTGAAAGAGTAACGAACATCCATTCATCCATCAAGAGTTATTTTATTAGATTAGAATAAAAAATAGAAGAATAGAAGCAGATAGATATTAGAAGGAAGTAGGATCACCTCAAATGATTATAAACAACTTAACGTAAAAGGCTAAGGCGTTAAGACTAAGTAAAATTATGTTTCTTGTATTGGTAAGTATAATTATAATATAACGCAATTTTATCCACTTCTCGCATTTTTGCTTTTAAAAATCTTTCTAATCCAATATTTAAATATTTTTTCTATTTAGCTCATAAATAGGCAATTTTCTTAATAAATTTAAACACCTTATCTCCAGTATTTTTGCCTTTACCTAGAGAGCTAATATTATTGGTATTCTAAGAACATTTTATGAAAAGGCACGTGACGCATTTCTCTTATTCCCTTGCCCAAGTGTTGCCAAAATGAGTCTAATTCAATATTTATGCCAATAGATTACGTAATAATTCCTTTATACACCAAAATATAATAGAATAGAATTATAACTTACTGCATAACAAAATAAACAATAAACAATAAAAAATAAAAAAACAATGTTACAAAACATTAAAAAGGTAATATGGTAAACAAACAGTGGTCTTATCGCGTTAAGCAATTTCTTACAGACAATCTGGGGATGAAAACGGAGAAATAAATAATTGTAATATTTTTTCATCTTTTAAATCAGTATCAGTTTAATAAATATAATTTTATTAATTCTAATAAAATAGCTCCTTAGTAGATTAGAAAATATTAAGTATGAGTAGTGTGGTAGAAAAGTATTGGCAATCGTGCAATTATTTTTCTGAAAGTTGTTTAGTTTGACGAGTAGATGTACCCCAATTTGTTAAATTTAATTATTTTTTCTGGCTCTGGCTAGGAGGTCAATATGGTTTAAATGACTTACTTTCAATGACGTTGAATCGCTTCCTTACTTTGCACAACGTCGTCACAATGGTAACAATGTCCTAAGAAAAACGACTTACAAGTAAAACGTCCAAATTGTAAAATTGTCATGAGTTTATCGATGCGCTGATGATTTGTATGTTAATGAGAATTTGACAATTTTTTTAGAAATCTGTGTAATTTTTTCACAGAAGAGTAGAGCACCTTTAGTAATTTTTTGTCATAGGATGTACACTTGACGCTTTACCTTCCTGACTCTGATGTGCTAATGATGGTTCCAGTCTTCGAGCTGCCGTCTTGGTTCTGATCATCATAGTACTCCATATCACCATCACTTGGCAAGAGTGGCCTATTTACCAAAAAAAAAAATATATATATGCGGGTACCTGTTTTCAACCGAGTTCTAAGAAGAATATAAAAATTGTGCCAAATCTGCTGTTTACATAAAATAATTATCCAACATGATAATTAACATCGTTTCTTATTCGAACAACACTGAAATATAAAGGTTTGCTGTTACAAGCCAAAAAAAATATTTAACAATTTTCAATTAACTATGAGTAGTTAATTGAATTTATTTGTTGAACTCATTCAACCTTAAAAATAAATGTAGTTAATTGAATTTATTTGTTGAACTCATTCAACCTTAAAAATAAATATATGTTATATTGAATATTGTCTTATAAAGAATGACGATGAAAGTAATTAATTTAAAATACCCATTATAAAATATAACTGTTTTTGTGGATATATTTTAACAATTATTTTGGGTAACAAACACAATTCAAAAACAACAGCGTAAATTTTGCAATTACTGCTGTCAAATGCTGTCTTACGAGTCTACAATACAGGCAAAACCTCAGTTTTCAAGAGCGTTTCAATCTAGTGTAATGTAGTTTCGAATGTTCGACGCACACGGTAAGTGAACTGAACAAACAAGCGTCGTGTTCTAAGTTCAGCTATTTATCAGAATTTTAAGGCATACGTATGTATGCATAGTGTAGGGTTCCGTACCTAAATACCCGAACAAGACTCTACCGCTTCATTCGCTCTGAATATAGTACAGAGCCATCTAGTTGCAATCTACAGGAAACAACTAGAAGTTTATAGTCCCATGCGCAAAGTATGGAAATATGCATTGAAATGGCCATAACTTTTGATCGCGTTACTTCTAAGAATTACGATGTCTTTCAGCCACAAGGGACCGTAGACCGTATTTGATATCAATTTCAACTTGATGCCTCCACGCGCTTCCGTGAAAAAACAGACAAACGGACAACAAAGTTCCTTTTCCTTTTGAGATACGGAACCCTAAAAACGGCGAACGCTCGATGTTCTTAAGCGTCAACAATAAACGCTCAAGTTAATACTTTCAGTAGCTACTTACATCTCGCTAGCGTCATTCAAGCCAGCGTAATTGAAGGTACAGCAATACCCTTCATAAGTCTTTATCAAGCTGAATATATCGGAGCATCTCTTTGGTTTGCGGTTAAAGGAACAGTACAGGAGAAGGTTTTCACACTTTTGGTGGACCTGAAAATATTTTGTCACATATTGTTTAACTCTCAGTAGAAAATATTAAGCCCTAAGCCCTACGAGTTTTGCTGTGCGTTGTTCTTGTAGAGGTATTATCCCGAAAGCACAGTAGATTCAGAACTTGTGGGCTTCATTGACTTGCAAATAAAAGAGTATCCATAGATTTAAGTTTGAACAAATTAATTGTGAGTTCGCCGTGGGGGGGGGGGGGGGGGGGGGTAACTCAATGGTTTTTTTTTGCTCTGCTGGGCAAAGGTCTTTCCTGCCCTATTCCATTATTTCTATCCTGTGCCAGGGTTATCAAATTCTCATCGTTTTCTATGAGGTCGTCGCGCTTCCTGGCCCACCTCGTCTCCTGGACATAAGAGTCACTTGGCACCCACACTATCGCAACTGAACTCTTGCCCACCTCTCCAATATTATCTTTTTTTTTGTAATCTGTATATACTGGCAATATTATATGCTTTATCTTTATAATGATTCATTCATTTGTCTCCATATAAATAGCTTAGATAGATTATGAAATCTAAAATTCAGTGAATCATAACCGAGGGGAGCAGTTAGTCTTGTAATAAAATTTCTAATAGACAATGGACGTAGCTCAAAATAATTAACGATAATTGCCGACAATGCCGAAAAGGTAAACAATTTGCTGAAATGCCAAGAAAATCAAATTACCTCTTCCATTATAGTATCCATTGTGAAATAATGATGTTTTAGTATCCTCATGATTTGGCTGAAATTGCGGATGTTTTGACTGTTTTTGTTGTAGTCTTTGAGAATCGGGAGCGCGTTAAAAAAAGCTTGGATGTCATCGTCTGGTGTTTTGTAATACTTTCTGAGAAAATATTCAAATTATGTTATTAGGAGAATATTATTAGTATTGGATTATGACGAGCTGGATAGTATAGAGATTATAAAATAAGAAACGAATAGGAGGAAAAATAACACTAAAAGTGTCAATAGGTATTTTTACAATGAGGCGTATTCTTAAAAAAATTGAGGAGTAGTTCTCGAAGGAATAATAGGTGGCGTATTAATTTAGGTTTTTAATTTTGAAGATATTTTTCTATTAGGACTGCCTTGGTGGCGTAGTGGGCGCATGCTCGACTGCCAATCAAGAGGTCCCGGGTTCGATCCCCAGGTCAGGCATAGTGTTAAATATTGGATTTTTCCATTAGGAATTATCTCAATAACTGCCTGGAGTCTGGAACTGTGCCCGGTAGATGGCAATAGGCTCGCCACCTATTACATGGGACCAATAACATACTGGCGAAATGTGGGTGTATCTACTATGGGACTGAGTCCTGGGTACACCTCTGCCTACCCCTTCGGAAAAAAAGGCGTGAATGTATGTTATGTTATTTTTCTATTTAACAACGCCACCTTTCCTTCCTTACACACATTTTGTTTGCATGTGATTCACAACATAAAAATAACAATAATTATTAGTGACAAATTGACTGACTTTTATAGCGTTTCATACGCCATTTATTATTCCTTCGAGAACTACTCCTCAATTTTTTTAAGGATACGCCTCATTTACTATGTATTATAATCATACAAGTTTATTACAAGACTTGCGCAATATTGGCAGACTCCTTCAGAGAGACCAAGTTGAAGTTGCAGATGCTGACCGATGGGAAAGGCACCATGTTTATTTTACAGTTGGCGTTTATCTGAGAACAATAAAGTTTACTTTGAAATGACAGACAACACAATGTAAAAGACAACAAAGCGTATCCTTTCGCAAATCTTCACAGTCGGTCTTATATAAGATTTATATATAGGTATAAGATAGCTTGTGTACAATGGCGTGAATGTATGTCATATGTTTTTTTATATATAAGATAGCTTATATAAGAAGTAAAATAAAATGTTGGTAGGTTAGTTACACAGGTTAATTAATCTGGAGAAAGTTTGATTTTTATAATGTCTAAATAAAAATGTTATGTCAAGAAACTATTTAGTAATTTATTTATGACGCGTATCCCAGCTTGACGTTATAAAATTAATATAAATGATAATCAACTAACTATAAATAATTTTCAGTTCATTATGGTTACTTATAATTGTGCCCACAGGATAGAAGTAAATAATAAATTGTCAAAGAATAATAAATTGTTCATTAGCACCGAAAGTAAAACTGAATCACAAATCCAAAAAGTTTTGGGTTCGAGAGTGTCAATTATTTACAGCCTCATGATAAAACCATCAAATCAAGCTGGCGTTTGGTAACAAGTTCAACAAAGCGGATACAAAACGAAGTTAAAAATAAGGTATAATACTCTGAAAGCTTCAATTTTGTTAAAAACATATTATATTGACAATAAAGACAATTTTTTTGGTATAACTGTATTTTTTCCAACATGCTGCTCATTATTTTGTGGCCTGGGATGGACATGGATGGACATGGACATGGACATTAGATAGATAGATAAATAAAATGCTCTATATATACAGGACAAAAAATATAGGAATAATAATATAATATTGATCTTAGGCTAGTACAAGTGGCAGTCTTATCGCTTAAAGGGATTTCTTACAGACAACCAGGAAGGAATAATTTTATGAGTATGTGGAGAGTGTACAGTTTATTTTACTCTTGAATTACAATTTACAACGAGTAAAATCGCGGGGCACAGTTAGTAGATAATAATAGGTTTTTTTTTCTAAGTTTATTCCTTAATCCCTTAAAAATGTATTAAAACTTAGGTATTTTTTCGCGTTAAATGTTTTGTCCTTTTTTCTCCATACTAAATGGCAGAATACATAATCCGTCTTTTGCTAAACATACAAAAGAAATATAATAAAAAGAGGTTTTTTATGATACTGAGACCGTGAGATACTCAATATAAACGGCAATATTTTGTATTGTCGTATCGTATTTGCCTTTGATGTTAAATACTTTATCAAAACTATTGATTTAAATTATTTACGATTTATTATGTCTTTGAATATACATTATGATAAAGATTATGTTATGTGAAAGAACTGAAATACTCAAAATATAACGCCTAAGACAAAATCTATCCTATCGTTGTTTGATGAAAGTTGTATATATTTACGTGTCTAAAATAGCTGAATATGCAGCAACATACTACATATTTACGGAGCAAATGAACGTAGTGTTAGCATGAGAGCGATGGGGATTATGATCCATAAGTTAGTTTTATTCACACATACGCGGATGCGGGTCGGGTGCGAGACAGGTCGGGTGTTAAATACAAGAAAACACTGACCCGCGCATTCAGTGCGTTGTCTCTTTTTTTTTACAAACATTTCAGTGTTGTCACTCGCTTTTATTATTATATTTAATGGAATAAACGCCTCTGCTATATAATAATATATAATATATAATAGACTATATAATATAATAGACTATATATTATAAAATATTATTATTATATTATTATAATAGGCTATATAATAGACTGCCTAGGTGGCGTAGAGGGCGCATGCTCGACTGCCAATCAAGAGGTCCCGGGTTCGATCCTCAGGTCAGGCAAAGTGTTAAATATTGGATTTTTCCGTTAGGAATTATCTCAATAACTGCCTGGAGTCTGGAACTGTGCCCGGTAGATGGCAATAGGCTCGCCCCCTATTACATGGGACCAATAACATACTGGCGAACTGTGGGTGTATCTACTATGGGACTGAGTCCTGGGTACACCTCTGCCTACCCCTTCGGGAAAAAGGCGTGAATGTATGTTATGATATTTAATGGAAAATTTGATATATTCCATAGTTTTTAGGGCTCCGAACCCTAACGGGGTGCCGAAGGAGCCCTATTACTAAGCCTCCGCTGTCCGTCCGTCCGTCCGTCCGTCCGTCCGTCTGTCACAGGGCTCTATCTCATAAACCGTAATAGCTAGGTACTTGTAATTTTCACAAAACATGTATCCCTTATGCCGCTACAACGACAAAAATAATAAAATTAAAAAAAAGTTTATAATTATAGGTACTTTTTCTCGAGTTCGTTCGTGTATCGTGAAAACGGCATCAGCTAGGTATTTGATTTTTTCACGGAACGTTAACAATTATGATTGCTACAATATGAAATAATTATGACTAAATAAAATTAATAAATAACTGGAGCGTTCATACAAATCACGATTTTTTTTCAACGTTTCACGCTGTAACACCATAATGGCAATAGTTATCTACTTGAAAATCTTACACAATATGGGTAACTATAATAGCTATAACAACAAATACTAAAAATTAAATAAATTCAAATATTCAAGGACTTTCCCATACAAGACACTTTTCCGACTTATTAAAATCAAATAAGACTAATTATGACAAGAGTTTTTGAAGAAGATTTCAAACAATATTTGACAATACACATATAACATTATCATGATTTACCTATTATACGAGTAAGATACCGTATCCTGTGTAATATTTATAATCTAGATATCTATTGCATACCATCATCAGGTTATCTGTATAAAAACTCCTTAATGTGATGAGACTGCCGGTTACTTACAGTCTTCCTTATTATTTCAAGTTTTAACAAAAATCATTGCCACCTACGTTCCCTTAATTAACAAACCTTAAAATACCATATCTCTAAATATTTTCAATACGTAAAAGTCATAGATAAACAAAGCTGATAATATAAGTTTATTATATTTACTTTTCTTATAAGTTAATTTTTTTTTTGTATATTAGCCACATAATGGGAGAAGCCACTGGTCCCTGAAACACAGTTTTAACTAGTTCGGGGACCTATGGATTCATAGAAATATGCTGTAACATTAATGTCAATAAATAAATTTGAAATTTGAAAAAAGATAAACAAAGTACCTATTGAACAGCATCAGTGAGGTTAACCTATTTAGGAACTGTTAAATAAATAGATAAAGAATACATAACATAATATTACATCTATGCCACATATTGATATTTTTGTAAAACGATTTACCTCTTAAAAACAAAAATATGTAGTTATAATAAAATCATGAATTTAGTAAAATACTACAACATCTGCTCTTTGTATTTTTTTGGAAGCTGGTCATTAAGATTGTCTAGGACAAATAGTTCATCGTCAAGTGGCACTTCAATGGACAGAAAAAAATGGACAAACAATGTGTGAAGATTGGTTTCAAGAGGAACAATAGAGTCCGCATAGTACAAGGAACGTGTTTTTCAATAAAAGTGGTAGACCCGCAGATTTTTTATGATACCTGCTTTAGAAATTGACGTTTGAAAAGAATTTATTATGAGACTTACTTGACCGACAATTGTTTTTTTATTAATTTGCTGTGTAAGGTACATTAATTTGATGAGGCGAGGTGATTCTATAGCTATATCAGTAGATACGGTGGAGAGTGAGGAGCCCTTCACATGCGCGTCCCAACACGCATTTTACAATTTTGATATCATCTTAATTAGATTATTTCTGTGTCGTACTCGTTTATTTCAGTTTAGAATCATACGGTGGCAAACCTATGACTTTTTCTAATATTTCGTTACGTACATAAATTTTGAGAAATACTCATGTCGCGCGTATTGTGGCCACCACCCATCTGGCTAGCGCTAGCATTGCTGTGGGGCCATACACTTATTACATTACGCAAAGTAACACAGGTCTAGTACCCAATCTTACACACCTGTGTAACTATCTGGTTCTCATTAAACTTCTGCTTGATGACCATGACGAAGGCGATGGTTAGAACGATGTTGGCCACCATGACGCAGCACCACAGCCGGAGCGACCTTCCTCTCTTGGAACTGAACTGGCTCGTTCCATGTATGGTCGTTATGGACTTGATGAAGGCGTAGTTAGCACTGCGTAGCTTTTTCTTTGCCATTGCTCTTCAAAAAAATAGATTAATTAAAATTATTTGTTGTGGCATACGTTACGTATAATACGTATGTATGCCATACTCTATGCATACATACTGTTAGATATCGAGATATAACTATTATACATCAGTGTAATTTTGTCTTGTATATTAAAAGTTACTAAACAGACTTCCTCTGCAAAGTACTAGCGGAAGTCTGTTTAAATATTCTTCATGCGTTTTAAATAATATTATTGGTGGTATCTTCCGGTTGATGTGTTGATAAGTAGTACCGCATAGTCTTCCGATAGTCTTTTTCATATTATTTCGGTAGTTCCGGCTAGCCTTTATATTCTCATGCGCCATTTTATTTTGGCCAGTCTTTTTTATTTTGGGGAGAACACAGTTCTCCATGTAAAAAGTGTAGTTTTTCAAAGTGTGTCAAGAAGTCGGACCGTTGGACGCTAGGACGCCCAACCTTACTGTTATAAGTACGCTAGACTTAATCAGATCATAACATAACATACATTCACGCCTTTTTCCCGAAGGGGTAGGCAGAGGTGTACCCAGGACTCAGTCCCATAGTAGATACACCCACATTTCGCCAGTAATAGGGGGCGAGCCTATTGCCATCCACCGGGCACAGTTCCAGACTCCAGGCAGTCATTGAGATAATTCCTAATGGAAAAATCCAATATTTAACATTGCTTGACCTGGGGATCGAACACGGGACTTCTTGATTGGCAGTCGAGCATGCGCCCTCTACGCCACCGAGGCAGTCACACTAAAATACCTATAGAAATGACACTTTTCCTTTAAATGACAAAAAAACTCATGACCAAAGAACAACAAACCCATACGAGACTATAAACTATAAAAAATATCACAAAATCTGTGCATAAACTCATGTTAATGCGAATAATGTAAGAATGCAGATACATAGGCATATTCCAAGCTTAACAAGGTGTATCAATTACACGCTCGTTGAAATGCGAAGAGAATAATAATCGTACTTTCAAAGAACACTGAAGTTTCACTGAAGGAAACTGAAATAGTCAATTCATAATATTCATATTCTGATATAGTAGATACCTATATAGGAATCGAAAAGCGAATACTCAACCTAAAAGACGTCTGTCTTCTGTCTGTCTGGGGGTTCGCTTTCGCCTAAGGTAAGTAGTTACACTGCATAACAGCCGGCTCCGCACATATTCATTTCTCATTAGCTTCAATGATCAATTCAATTATTCTATACGGTGACATATTGGCCCTATAGATTTTTGAAGTGTTCTATATCATAAAGTATTCAGTAAGCGTAGATAGCATCTAAATTTAAAAAAATATGTGATATATACGTTGCATTTTTTTATTCCAAAAAAAAATTTGATTATCTTGTTGCACCAGTAAACCTTATGGTTTGTGCTGGTACATCCATTCAACTCGCTTCGTATTAAACATTAAAAGAAGAGTAATAAATATCATAGTAATAAAAGTCTCCGTTCATAAATATCAAAACATACATTCAAGCTTTTTTCCCGAAGGGGTAGGCAGAGATGTACCCAGGACTCAGTCCCATAGTAGATACACCCACATAAATATCGCCGTGAAATATAATATGTTTGTTTTTTTATATAAAAAAAACACGTGAAGTCTGAACGCTATTGTTTAGGTACAACGCCTACACGGGCAAAGGTTTAAGGTAACTCGATCAGAAAAAAACTGCCAATTTCCCCCACATCCCGCCACGGTTCTGATCTGCGATTTCATTTCGTACAAAAGTTCATGGAATCGGAGTTTTAACATTAAGTTATCTGTGGTATTGATAAAATCAGACACGTCATACTTATACACAAGTTCAATATTAGATTTATAGCTTCTGAACAGTTTGTTGAAGATGTCATTGGTCGTGGTCGTTAGGTGAAGAACAGTGACATTTTGGATAACAATGAACTTGATTTAAATTGTCCTTTTATTTCGTTTGCTTTAAGAAAATAGGATTGTCAATCATTATAAGAGGCAGTTTAAATCGAGACAGAAAATTTTAAATCTCTCTTAAATAATACGCTCATTTTGCTATACTACGTTTTTTGTCATACATACATACATACATACAGTCACGCCTTGTTCCCGGTGGGGTAGGCAGAGACTATTTCCCTCCACTTGCTACGATCCTGACATACAACTTTCGCTTCGTTCACTTTCATGACATTTTTCATACATGCTCGTCGGTTGTAGGTACTTTTGACTTGGCCTTTCCTAAGAACAACGTCAACTTGTTCATGAAAAGTACGCCTAGGTCGACCGCTACCGACTTGACCATTCACACTAGCCTTATAAATCTCTTTTGTTAATCTCCTTTCATCCATCCTCTCCACATGTCCAAACCACCTCAGCATTCCTTTCTCTATCTTTGTCACTACATCTTCTACCACGCCACAGCGTTCCCTTATCGCACTATTCCTCATTTTGTCCATCAAGGTCACTCCAGTCATGCTTCGCAGGCTTCTCATCTCCACAGCATTAATCTTACTTTCATGCTTCTTCTGCCAGACCCAACATTCACTACCATACGTAAGTGTAGGGATCAGTACCCCTCTATGGACAGCCAGTCGTGCCTTTTTAGACACTTTCTGACTGTTCATAAAGGTATGCAATGCCCCATTCACTTGATTTCCTGCCAAAACTCTTCGTTCAATATCACAGTCATACTTTCCATCCCTTGTAAACTTAGAACCCAAATATACGAACTCTTTCACTTGTTCCACTTTTTCTCCACCAATCAGAATATTGCAAACTGTCATACTCTCTTCTCTTTCAAAAACCATAACTTTCGTCTTGCTTACATTCACTTTCATTCCTTTGCTTGTTAAAGCAGCATTCGTTATATCAACCATCGCTTGCAACTCCTTCTCCGACGATGCCAATATGACCTGATCATCAGCGTATAGGAGGCATTTGACGGTCAACCCATTCATTCTTAACCCGTACGTACTTTCTTTCAAATCTTTCAGACAATTGTCTATGAATACGTTGAACAGCCACGGTGAAGCTACACATCCTTGTCTAACACCTTTTTCGATGTTAAACCAGTCTGTGTAAGCTCCGTCTACCCTGACACAAGCACTGGAACCCTCGTAGAGTGATTTCAGTGCTCGTATCGAGTTGCCGCTCACTCCATACACAGACAATGTTGACCACAGTTCATTCCTCGCCACTCTATCGTAGGCCTTTTCCAAATCCACGAATGCGCAATAGACCTTTTGGCTATGAGCCAAGAATTTTTCGGCTATGCTTCGTAAGGAAAAGATCTGATCCATGCATCCCATTCCTTTCCTAAATCCCGCTTGCACATCCCAAATCTTATCTTCAGTTTCATTCATCACTCTTTTTATCAAAATCTTTGCATACAGTTTGCCAACAATGCTTAATAAACTAATGCCTCGGTAGTTTTTACAGTCATGCTGTGACCCTTTTCCTTTATACAACGGTACGATAACGGCCTTGCACCAGTCTCCTGGTACTCTGCCGCTCCTCCAGCAAAGGTTGAAAAGGCGGTACAGCCGACTAGCTACCACACCCTGTCCAGCTTTAAGCATCTCGGCAGAAACTCTATCATACCCTGCAGCCTTACCCGTTTTCATACTTTTCAGCGCTTCCACAATCTCAGTCATGCTAATATCACTTTCATCATCACTTTCATTTATTTCCCCGGATGGGGTTTGCACTTGCGAATCCTCCTTTTCAAATAAACTCTCAAAATATTCCTTCCATCTCTTTAGCACGCTTTCCTCTCCATTCAGAATACTACCATCCTGGTTTCTGATTTTGTTCAGCTGTGAGGTCGTAATTTTTCTTCTAGCTGATCTTACGGACTTCCAGAAGAACTTAATGTTGTTCTGGAAGTCATCAGATAACCTCCTGTCAAATTCATCTATTTTTTGCTCTTTCATTCTTCTCGCAACCTCGTTTGCCACATCCTTCAATCTTTTATACTCGTTTTGTCACATGAATGATAAAATACGATTGTATTTATTCATCATCATCATCATCATCTCAGCCACAGGACGTCCACTGCTGAACATAGGCCTCCCCCATAGATTTCCATTCAGTCCGGTCGCAAGCGGCCCGCCTCCATCGTGTTCCTGCCGCCTTTATCAGATCGTCTGTCCACCTTGTGGGTGGACGTCCTACGCTGCGCTTGCCGGTTCGTGGTCTCCATTCGAGAACTTTGCAGCCCCATCGGCCATCAGTTCTACGTGCTATGTGCCCTGCCCATTGCCACTTCAACTTACTAATCCGCTGGGCTATGTCGGTAACTTTCGTTCGTCTACGGATCTCCTCATTTCTGATTCGATCTCGCAGAGAGATTCCGAGCATAGCCCTCTCCATAGCTCGTTGCGCTATTTTGAGCCTGCTGATAAGGCCCACAATTGTATTTATTACTACAGTAAAATTATGTATTAGTGTGTAGAGATCCAGAAGGGGAAAAATATTATGGTTTTATCACTATCAAAAAATTGTTAAAACATATGAAAAAAATACGGTTTTTAACCGTAAACCAGATAGTTTTGAGCAAATAATGTCCAGATTAAGAGCCAAGCACAAACAATTGCGTGGAAAATTAGTCTCTATTTCTCCATATTTGGGAATATTCATTTTGTATGGACGCGAAATCCCCTTAATATCTATTATAATTAATATAAAACATATTAAGATCACGGTTTATTCCCAGAAGGGCAAGCAAAGGAGTACCCAGGACTCAGTCCCATTGTAGGTACACCCACACCTAGACAGTATGTTTTTGGTCCGATGTAATAGGGGCGAGCCTATATATATCTAGCCATCTACCGAGCACAGTGACAGACACCAGCCAGGAGATAATTCCTCATGGAAAAATCCAATTACACTTTTAGCCTGCCCTGGGGATCGGGCCCGGGACCTCATCGGCATTAGAGCCTGCGACTACTATGCCAGCAAATCAGTCTAATATATATACTTAATATGACTTTTTGTTTATTTTCCGCCTTGTTTATAAATTATCTGAATTAAGAGTAGTATCAAAAGTGTTAGTCCATCGGCCCCTCGCAAGCTGAGGTCATGTTTCTAATAAATATTGATGCGTGAAATATCAACTCGATAAAAAATCCTTTGAACGAGTTCAGTGAGCGGAGAATTACGAAAATCTGATACCTTTTTTCATACATAGGTTTGGTAAATACATACTTTCGTAATGTAATGCATAGTCCACTTATTATTGCCACTTATTGGCTGAAAGTCCCTTTTATTACCTCAATAATATCAATAATAATAATATACACATCACATAATAACTTCTCAACACAACTTCTACACACGGTCATCTGATCAATTTGGTGTAATTATATTGTGAGTAAAAAAATAGAACTTACCATCCAAAGAATTATTAGAATCCAGATATTTTTCCAGACAGACTAATGACAGGTATTTATATTCCCTTGTATGAAAGACTGCTTTGTAATGAAAATAGTTAGAGTTATTTTGAAAATGCTTTAAGAATTCAGAATTCAATTTCAAATAACTTAGCCTACAAATCAAAGGTATTTTCAGTTACTTACAGTACTCACAAAATCCGTCTAATTCTTTACTTGAAAGTTTATTAAACTTACTTCTTAAAAACTACGAAAAACCTTTTGAAAGTCATTATATTTTCTATTTGGATCATCACCGAAGTTTTTGTCGTTAATTACTTCCTTTTGTAGTAAGAGAAAAGTTTTAAGCCCCAATCAAGTAATAGGTAGCTTTCAGATTCAGGCCAAGTTACGAGCAGATTTCCTTTTAGAAACAGGAAGCATAATTTGTGGGTTATACTTTTTTTGTAAAATAATTGTTATTTAGGATCACTTATTACGTGATATTTACCATGATTCGACGTCTTGCGAGTTTCGCGATATTTTGACGCAGTTGCATGCGCCGTGATCACGGAAGAACGTATCACTATCTAAGCATTAGACATTAGGATTTTTTATAACTATCGTAATAAGAGATCAATAATTGATCCTAATGCTCACAACCTTGATAGTTTCAAATCAATTCTTATTTATTTTCAAGCTTTTAATGTGTTCTAACATTAAGACTAACTTCTTTTGCATATTGTTTTCAGGCATACTTCTAAGAAAGAAAATGTTTAAGCTAACAGGCGTCCAAAATTACATTAGAGATTATTTTTAAAGAGAATATGAAATACATAAAGTAGGTACTTCTTAATTTTAATGAATATACCTTACAAAAATATTATACAATGTAGAAACATGAGAAAATAGCCCCATATTATGATAAAGACCAAATCTCGTGCATTAATTCTATCTCCCAAATAAAAACCGTTTTATTTTTTCCATTAAAAGCTCTCAAAGCGTAAAAAAAACTTGACTTCTAACAACATTAAGGTAATTGCCTTTTTATGTTTCAAATGAAATTTAATGAAACTTTTATAATAGATTTTTATTATAACCAAAAATTTGGATCAATAACGACAGCAGTCGCTTTCGTTAGAAGTCATTTATCATAGGATTGATGAGAATATTATAATCCTTCTCATCGAAATCGATGACGGCGACGTATTTATCGTAAGGAACTTGTTATCAAAATTGCTTTTACTCCTTGTAGAGAAGGAAAGTAAATTTTGTCTGAGAAAAAAATGAGCTTATAATAATTTAAGGAGCTTACCAGAGACTGGTCTCCGTCTAAGACAGGCTTAAGACAAGGTCTCTTTTAACTAAACCGATGTTAAAATATAGTATGTTTTACGTAATTTAATGTAAAACTTGTAATATTGATATTTTTAATATTATCCCATAATTATAGTAATTAACACCGACGCTATAACATTCGTTCTCATTCCCCTAGTACTGTTACGCAATCTTTATTTATTATCCCAGCCGTTGAAAGTCAACTGCTGGACTTAGGTATCTCCCAGATAAATAATAAATATTTTTATTTGCCAATAGAATAAATACAGGAAACTATAATACACATTTTTGTGCCTAATTATATTAAAACTACGATAAGTAATAGTAGCTTAAGTAGTATTATCAGTATGCAACTAATATTCCCATGGAGGATTCTGTGGTTCCACACAAGGCTCAGGAGGGTAGGACAGGATAACGGAGACTTTGATATTTTTCGCCACGCTTGGTAGGCAGGTTGGTGAGCGCAATGTTATAAACAACACGAAGGAGGCTGAAGCTGGAATCGAATTATCAGACGCAGCTTACCGACGCATCTGATCAGTGTGCAATCTGTGGTTACGCGGCTATTAAAACTGCAAATTAACGCAAAACATGTCACAAATAACTCCAACCAACATCTGGCTCCAAATAAAAGCGAAGTTTAGCATATACTGCAAGCACAGCACTCTCCACGGTGTGTACTACTTGGCGGAAGGGTCGCGGTGGATGCACGCGGCTTGGATGTTTATTATCGTCGCCAGTGTGGGACTCTGCTGCTTCCTCAGCCATATGATCTGGGACAAGTTTGTCGTTGACCCTACGCTTACCGTAGTGAGTATTTTAATTATAAAACTGTCTAGACTGGAACGCTATAGGATCGTACTCAATACGGACACAGAACGGGTAACCTGCCAATTACAATGGTTTAACACCATTCTCATAGAAAATTATTGACAATATGCATGGCACTTGACGTTCCCCAATCGGTCTATGCCGCATACGTTCCTATTACGTTTCGTTATTGTGGGCGGTGCGATGGTTTTACTTACTTTTTATTTTTATATTAGTTACTTAAATTTTCCGTTACAAGATTTCTGTTAACATAAAATTATGATAGATACCTAATTAATAATATTCAAGGTATTAAACCTTAAATATTATTAATTAATATTTTATTATGATTTTATGATTATGTTATATTATTATTAATATTATGAATAGTTACATAATTGTTATTTATCTTCGAATCTTAGTTATTTTTAATGATATAGAAGAGATAAAATATTAATAATTAAAACTTCATTTATTCTTATACTTTTAAATGTCTCTATTTTAGATCCAAAAAACAATCTAAAGCTTTGTAAATAAGTACCCTAACTCTAGAAATAGTGTAATATTTTAGTCTCGTTACATTCTTACTCCATTGGTATACCTACTCATATTCTGTCGACACAATAAATTTTCGAAGCCTTTCAGACATAATAAAAGATCCGACAAACGAATACGGCTTGTGGGAGCAAATCCATAACCAATAGCTTAAAATGGATATACAAACATAAAACGCTGAGATATTAGGTATCTGATACCCAAATATCTATTTTATACGACAAAGGTTGAGACGTGAATGCGAAAAGTACAATATTATTATATTATACAATATTTTAAGGCAGAACTAGGAGTGAATCATAATGAAGTAGGTAAGTCGCGTGGTCTTTGGGGAGAGATTTGGAAATAGCAATCAATTTTAAATTTTAGAGCTGAGTATTAAGGTATAAATTATTACTTTCTTAGTACTTATTTTTTAGTAATTATTACTATTATTACTACGACCTAAGAACGGTTTCTGCACCTTCATTCCCACGAGTAAAATTGACTTCGAAGTAAACATAATTTTGAAAGAAAGAAAAAAACAAAGAAAAATTTGTTTATTACCCAACCTTAATAACAAATACGATATTACAATCTGCTAGAACAAATATTTTACAGTGCTTGTGGTAATCGGCATGTGCTCTGCATGTGCTGCGCTCGGCTAACCGTGCACAGCGCTGTTTTTCAGCACGTACCGTCTTATTTAGATTTTTACATCCTCGTGGCATATGCATACCATGCCAAGTGACTAAATATATTGTTTACATAATATATTTTTACAAAATATTATATTGTCTTAACATATCATCTTTTATATATATATATTTTTGTGTAACCATACAATGAATATATTTTATTTATTATCACCTCCTTACAGTTTATTGTTTTTTTGTTTTTGTTCACTGAACACAGGACGCGAAACCCAAACCATGTTCGATCATTATATTATATCAGAGATAAGTATCTAACAACCGATATCCACCCATGCCGGTGACTCTTAAGATGCGATCATTCTTTTAATAAAAATATTTCATGTTTTTACGAGAAAAAGGGGAAGTAGATTACCTAAAGCTTTACGGTGATAGGTTTAAGAGACTGGAAAGTGACAAGCTGAGAACTTGTTTGGGGAAATGTCATAGTTCATAAGATGATAAAAGTATACTTAATAAGTAAATAACGTTCGCTAAGCCAAAAAACCAAAGCAAAAAAATAAAAATAGATGTACCATGATATTATTGAGATAATATTGATAGAACTCTTTCGGCGTAATATTTGGTAATATTTTAACAATATTTTGGATAAGGATAATGTAATCTACTTATTATATTATATAATAATATAATATAATAAGTAGAGGCATAACTAACACTAACAACATAAAAATTTATGATTCGTACAGAAATCTAGTGAAACAAGCTTTAATAACATAATGTGAACAATATAACCGTTGTTTCGGATAACTTTTTTTATGTCCACATTATTAATATGAAAATAATAGCCTTCGCACACGGGGTGTAGGCTTATTCCCTATTTTATGTTTTCCCTAACCTTCTAGTTATCAAGTGACAGATTATTACCAAAGTATCAAAGATAAATTAGCGAAAAATTATCCCGTTATCCGAAAGTGACTTGAAATGAAGCCCACCTGATCACGTAAAAAACTTGGCACAACTTTCCATCCCTGGCCAAAGATTCAAGGGACGCAAGACGCGGTGGGACGATGTACTGCAAAGGGTTATTAGTCATAGGCGAGGTCACAGACGATGCTGATGATAGAACAAAGTTGAGAAGAAGAAAAGAAAAAAACATGATCCCACCACTATCTATGTGGGATTATATCTCTTGATAAAGATCCCATTATTCGAAGGCTCATAATACAAATTTACTAGTAAATTCAAAATTAATTTGCAGGTGGAAACAACCCACTACTCGACGGCAGACATACCATTCCCAGCAGTGACAGTGTGTGATCCGAACCCAATCTACCCACCTAGCACTGAAAATATTACTAGCTTACTGTGAGTATATGTTTACTGGCTGTGCCACGTGGTTTCACTCGCTGAAAATTTCCAAGTTGTGCCTATGGTCTAAGATATTCATTTATTTTATTTTATTTTATTAGTTTTAGGAAAACTTACAGCTAGTATACAAATAGGAAGAGACACAGGTACAGAAGGCCAATTACAAGTTTTCACTTATAGTAATCATACCGTACCGTACCGTAGTATCATCATACTGTAGTCGTGGAACAAATAATACACACAGGCTTTCACATTTATAATCATTATCATCTCAGTCATAGGACGTCCACTGCTGAACATAGACCTACCCCATAGATTTACATGCAGTCCGGTTGTAAGCGGCCTGCATCCAGTGTGTTCTTGCCGTCCTTATAAGATCGTCTGTCCACCTTGTGAATGGACGTCCTAGGCTGCGCTTGCCGGTCCGTGGTTTCCATTCGAGAACTTTACAGCCCCAATGGCCATCACTCATTTATTAAATAATACTCGTATATGTATCACCGTGGAGTTACTGGCTTTAGAATAGTGCTCCACCCGTGGTTGCCGTAAGAGCCGGCTAAGAGTTAACAGATCCAGAGGACGGGCAGCAGCGTTTTTTGCAAAAACCATCGAACTGACAACCCGCCTGCCAAGCGTGTCGAGTATTGGCAAAACCCCACTTCATAGGTTGAAGCCTGTGTTCAGTAGTGAAAAGTAACCAACGACTGAGATGATGATGATGATAAGTGAGAAATGGGAAAGGAAACGTATCATAAGATAATTTTGCTCATTAAGAATCATGTGGAAAGTTCTTAACATTAGAATACATTGTGTAACTCGATAGTTAAGTTCGATAGACTAGTTTTATTCTTAAGTTTAGGAGGCTGATAAGTGGAGATTATGGTTGATCTAATTTACCCTTCTCGTTCGTCCTTTTCAGTACAATGTAAAAAACTTACGTTTTTAACAGGTGAACAAAACTCTTCCGAGTTCTAACTCACCTCCAGCGTGATCTAGCGCGGTTTTGGTGAGATTGATCGATGGATTGATGTTTGTCTTTCACGCCAAAACTACTGAACAGATTGGGCTGAAATTTGGTATGTGGGTAACTTAGACCCTGGAATAATAATAATAATAATAATAATCCATTTATTTCGGTTGTTCACCATAATACAATTAAAATCCATAATAAATTAAAATACAGAAAAATGAAATGAAATAAAATTAAAATTACAATTATCAAAAAATTTGGAAAAAAATTATAAAAATTAAAATTATAAATAAATAAATTATACATTAAAATTACATGAAAACATTTGTGGCAAAACCCTCATGTAGCCCCATCCAGTGACCCAAAAAAGGACAATCCCACCTGTCTGACAATACCTTCACGATGCTGTTCGAACTTCCAAGAACTCTGCCCCTCAGAGATGCACACCGCTTGCGCAAGATGGCATGAAAGCCGTCAACTGCGCACTCGGCGAACATACCAGAGGCACTACAAAATCGAGGAAGACCCAACAGCACCCTGAAGGCATTATTATACTGGACTCGTAAGGCGCTGTATGCCCGCTGCGTGTAACTGGTCCAGAGGCTGCATGTGTAAAAAGACTGGCAATATGCTCTAAAGAGCATTACCTTCACTTGTTTTGTACACATAGCGAACCTCCGGGCCAGCATATTCGCGCGGACACACAGCGCCCTACGTTCCCTTTCCAGGTCTAGGTCATCCCTCAGGCTGTCGGCGACCCAGTGACCCAGATATTTAAAATTTGAGGTGACGCTCAGGGTGTTGCCATTAATGGTTACAGGTGGTATATTAAAATATGTTTTACTCCCTGACTTGAAAAGCATCAACTCGCACTTTTTATCGTTGTATCTGAGTCCATGGGTCGCCGCATAGGCTTCACAAACCTTCACCATTTGCCTAAGAGCGCCGACAGTGGGGCTCAACAAGACCATGTCATCGGCATAGCTGAAATTATTCACGCTAAGCCCGTCAATCCGACATCCGACATTGGTGTTGTTGAGCTCCACTATTAGGTTATTCATGTAGAGATTGAAAAGCCCAGTAGATGATATGCCGCCCTGTCTGACCCCGCACTCTGACCTGTACGCCTCCGACATCTCTCCCGCCCAACGAACCTGGTTGGTCTGATTGCTGTACCAGTACTGAAATAAGTTTATTATTTCACCTGGCAGGTCCGTATCATTTCGGAGCTTCTGCCATAGGACGTCGTAGGCAACAAGGTCAAAGGCCTTAGACAAGTCCAAGAAACACGCATATATAGGCGTATTTCTGCTGGTATAATACCGGACAGTCTGCTTGAGGCACAGTATCGCGTTTTCAGTGGAAAGTCCGGGTTTGAAACCGAACTGTGCATCATGAAGGTGTATGTGAGTTCTCAAGTGCTGATCAAGCAGACTATCCAGTACCTTCGCTATTATTGTGGCTAGCGAAATAGGCCTATAGTTGCCGGGCTCAGATGCATCACCTGTTTTGTTTTTAATAATAGGCACCACAACAGTCTTCATTAGACTGTCGGGGAGGTATGAATGAGTAGTACAGCAGTTAAAAAATAAAGCTAATACCCTAGGCAAATGCGTACCTGCATACCGCAGATGCTCTATGCTGAGGTTGTCGTGACCCGGAGACTTACCTTTTTTCATATTTTTTATTATCTTGGCCACATCTTTGGCTGAGAAACGAATAGGAAGCTCCGAGGCGCGGTTCCCAGCACCGGTCACCTCTACAGATGAGGCACTTAAGGGCGACACCACTTTAAAATGGTTTTTAAATAGACCAGCTATGTCTGAAGACTCTGTCACACCTCCAATACTCAATGGTCTACTAGATTTAGGATTTAATTTATTTGTATTTTTCCAAAAATTTCCAAAATTTTTATCCGAAATGTTTGAAGCTAGCAAATCCATTTTAATTCTTTGCTCATTTGCCTGACACCATTTTAAGTTTGACTTGAATTTTTTCCTTTTTTGGCACATATCATTAAAAACAAAACCATTACGGGGCCTGCCATATAAAACCCACATTTGAAAAGCTAACCGCGCGTCCCTATGAGAGTCTGCCACATATCTATTCCATCCAGTTACTCTTTTCGTTCCACCAAATTTTACACTATTACAAGACATCTTAGCAGCTTTAGACAGGACATTTACAATTTCATCATACATTTCGTCTAATATTACTCTATGATTTAAGTCAGAGCACATTCTATCAGCACATTTTATAAACTGAGGAGGAAAATTAATATCTCTCAAAAATGCATGACACTCATCATGATAATTATTGATTTGAGAAACATCTCTGTCACCCCATATCACCCTACTATGCATATAGTTACTATTTAAAACTTTAGGTTTAATTATATTTAGATTACATTCTACCAATAAAGGAAAATGATCCGACCAGTATGTATCATACAATACTTTGGCTCCCACAACTGTACTTAGAGCAGCATCAGTAACCACACAGTGGTCTAACCATCTCCTGCAACCGTGAGCTTCACTTATGTATGTATAAGTACTTAACGGTAAGATTGCCATGTCAGGCGAGGTCCATGATTTCTCATTACAAAAGGCTTGCAATTCTTTACAAAATAGCTCACCGGGGTGGGAATTAAAATCTCCTAAAATAAACACCGTGTCCTCTCCACTACTTTCCACAACAGCGTTGATTTCACCTAATACATCTGTAAATTCCGTTAAATTATCTATAGAGTCAGTGGGCATATAAACTGATATAAATAGTAATGAACGCCCCGGAGAGCTAGCTCTTATTGCCACCAAACGCACACTTGAGCACGGTATAACAGATACACTAGTGAACAGGTTTTTCCTCCACATCAGGGCTACTCCCCCAAACGGCCGTCCACGCAGTATTGCAGCAGAAGTGTCCACCGCCGACTTGCTAGTAGAAGCAAAACTGTCATCAATTGTATCCAGCATACTCAAATCGTGAGGTAGAAGCCACGTTTCTTGGAGAGCTAGCACATCTGCTGTTTTGCACAAACGTCTTATACATTCAATAGACCTAGTGGCTGATCTACAGTTAAATGTTACCAACTTGGTTGTTAAAACTGTATTGAGCGTACTAGCCATTTATGTATGTTTTATTAAACTCTATGTATCTCCGATAGGATATGCCTTCAGGCCAAAAATTAACACAGGGTAATTTTTTCCTGATATTCCTTTATGTTTGTTACTTTTTCAGCTCATGCCAGCGTGTTCTTCAGCGAGTCACTATAAAATTTATAAAAAAAAAAGCTAGAGATGCAATAATTTTCAAAACCGTTTCGTTTTATTACGGTTTTATTTATCTTCGCCTGTTTGTTTGGAACAGATGTAGTAATAGAAGTTTTATACCTTTCTTGTTGACAGATTGATCTGATCTAGTGATATTTGGTACACACCTTCAGTTACTCTGATGACAAACACAATAAGATATTAATTCTTTCTTATTATTTTAACCTGTTTCTCAGTATTCTACGAGGATACAACCACAGTCAGATAGCGGAGTTTTATCAGAGTTTCGTGGATGTTAAGAACGGGGATTACATTCCAAGTACATACGTGAAGAAAATGCACTATCTCCTTGACGACCTCGGGTACCCGCTCAAGGTTCTACTAGAATTGGTACGAAAATGATTATACTTCGTGTAATTTACGTAATAGTAAAGTCATAGATTGCCTCGATGGCTTAGTGGGCGCAAGTTCGACTGCCGCTCAGGAGGTCCCGGGTTCGATCCCCAGGTCAGGCAAAGTGTTAAATATTTGATCTCAATAAGTGCCTGGAGTCTGGAACTGTGCCTGGTAGATGGCAATAGGCTCGTATTACATGGGGTATGCGTATGTGACTCACACCTCACACCTCTGCCTACCCCATCGGGAAAATGCCTTTGTTATGTTATGTAATTATAGAGTATGTAAAACGCTCATGTTTTGTATGTATTATGTACTTATTATGTTTTATCGCAGCGCCAACGTTGCGCTTTAGACTTATTTCTAAGTTTTCTAAAGCCTAAACTTATTATTTACGAAGCATGCTGTAAAAATAGGTGGATCTGAAAAGATGTTCTGAAAAAGAGACAAATTTAAGTTTGAGTACGATTTATCCTAATACTGTCATAATATTGAGAGTTTTACATAGTTAAAGAGTGGGTAAGAGATAGTTTATAGAAACGATAAAATCTTGTATTTCGACCTTCTTTCGTGATTGCATCGGTCCTCTATAAATTTTCATCGTTGTTTCAGTTCAAGAAGCCGTGTGATGAGTTGCTACTGGAGTGCTTCTGGCGTTCGCGACCTCACAATTGCTCGGAAATGTTCAGACCTGTCTACACTGTAGCTGGACATTGCTGTCAGTTCGATATACCTTACTTCAAGTGAGAAAATCTCTTCACAGTTTCTAACCTCCTCATGGAGATTCATCAAATTAAACTTAGCTTTACTGTTTTAAACCTTTAACTCTTTACCAAATTGGAGTACAAAAATTTATCGGTCTCCCCGCGCGCTCTTCTAAATGGCTAGACTACGATTTGTTCCTATACAGAAGGTACCCTCATTAAATTACCAAGGTAATACTTTCTTCCTAATGAGTATGAAACCAACTATAAAGTGAATACCACGCCAACTTTAGGTACAAAACCGCCGGCGACGTATTACCTGTCAAAACAAATACGACGCCGAAGTCGGCTTACCACAATTTTCGCGCACACTTGCATTCCTTGCAAACCGTTTTCACAAATCTAGAGAGGGTTTATACGCACTCTGAATTGGGTTGAATCTAACATGAAACCAATCCATTGAAAATTGATAATATTCATTGGTTTGGTTTAATAAATAATTTTATTATAATGTATTCTACTATATTATCCACGCAAAACGAGACAAACAAACAGCTTCTCAAGGCTTGCATCAATGCCAAACATTCGCTTCATTCATTCTACACAAAGCTATTACTTTTTGCTGGAATTCACGGTCGTCTCCCACGCAATATATTATCTTAGTACATAACATATTATAAGTGCTCACCACTACCAATCTCATTTATACCGCTCTCTGTCTTCCACATTTCATAAAACTGATATTGTTTATTCAATAAGGCGTTGTGTGCATGTTGGCTTCGTCACCCGATCCTTTGAAGTTTTACTTTCTATACAGACAGAACAAATCATTTATATCGATTATAATGACGTACATTACAACTGCACATTTTTTACAGCAAGTCTTTTAAAGTTTGAAAAACACGATAATATTTTGTGTTTGACGTCAAATTAGCTATATAGTATAGCCATATATAAACCGGACGAGCCAAATGTTTTAGTTTTTCTGGTTGGTATAATAAAAACTATAAGTTTATATTTTTTCAAGCTATAAAATGTGCTTCAATCAGATAAACCATTGATCATGCGACTAAGTCTACTTGCATCAATATTGTTACGTGTAATATTTAAATAAAATGATGTCTAATGTTTTAGGTTGAACACGGCTACACCAACAACTTTCATATCAGGCGTGCAGACAACGGAAGCTTTGGACATAACTGTCAAATCTGTGTCAAAAAATAACAATGGTTCTACTGAAGGATATAATATTATGGTAAGAGATTTACTGAGACTGTTCACATGACATGCGCTAAGCGCGCGTTTTGGGAATACGCTTTATACTTTATACGCTTTATATATAATGTCTATACCAATGTAGAGGTAACGACATCTTATATAAATTGGACATAATCCTATGAAAACATTACTAAATCGATGTTTCGTATTTCCATGTTTCCACGAAAATAAAATAGATATTCGATAAAGATTTTCTATTTTTTTAAAGATAGTTAACTTAATACTTACGTATCATACTCGTATTATACTTTTACAAATTAATATTTGTTTTTCTAGCGAACCTTTAAATATCCCAGTTTTACTCGCGTGATTAAACGTGCACTAGAAAGACTGAATAAAGTAGTATATGCATTTTGTTCGAGGTGTAAATAAAGAACGTTTATTACTAGTTCTCCAAGTAAGAGCGTTTGTCATATTCCGCGACCCAAACACCTCCGCTGAGACACTCCGGACTCAATCTTGGCTACAACCTGACGTTAAAAAGCGCCAATGCTGCATTTTAGCTAGGACTCTCCTGACACTTTCCCTTCAACCACCCGTCACTTCAGTCCTAGCATCGGTCCGTTTTCACTGCAATTAGGATTAAATTAGCATTAATTTAGACTTAGTGCATTACCGCAATGTGATCTTTAATAAATACAGACATCTTACGTGGAATAGTTTTTGGATTCTCCTGTACTCTCTGACACCAGCGTATATATAACTCGTTTGTCAATATAAACATCATTATTGATAACACACGCAATTGAAACATGTTACATACTAGTGTGACTCTAACCACCCACAAACATGTTACATACTAGTGTGACTCTAACCACCCACAAACATGTTACATACTAGTGTGACTCTAACCACCCACAAACATGCTACATACTAGTGTGACTCTAACCACCCACAAACATGTTACATACTAGTGTGACTCTAACCACCCACAAACATGTTACATACTAGTGTGACTCTAACCACCCACAAACATGCTACATACTAGTGTGACTCTAACCACCCACAAACATGTTACATACTAGTGTGACTCTAACCACCCACAAACATGTTACATACTAGTGTGACTCTAACCACCCACAAACATGTTACATACTAGTGTGACTCTAACCACCCACAAACATGTAAAATGAAGTTATTATTATCTCCGACATGCATTCGACACGAGTTTCTGCACAAGTTTTGGGCGAAGTTCTGAACAAACTTGACCAGAGCTCCCAACTGCTTGTCTCCCAAATGCTTGTGCTTGTCTGCTTGCCTTATGGTTAATATAAGCTATTATTTGATATATTACGATTATATGCGATTATATGCATTGCACAAGTTTCAACAGCTGGAGAAACTTTCTCTGATAATATACAGTTTTAGTTTATTATAATACCAGTGGCCCGCCCACAGACAAAGCATTATTGCCCATTTCTGTAACGTCTGATTCGATAGTTTATATTTTTTACATAACATAACATACATTCACGCCTTTTTCCCGAAGGGGTAGGCAGAGATGTACCCAGGACTCAGTCCCACATTTCGCCAGTATGTTATTGGTCCCATGTAATACGGGGCGAGCCTATTGCCATCTACCGGGCACAGTTCCAGACTCCAGACAGTAATTGAGAAAATTCCTAATGGAAAAATCCAATATTTAACACTGCCTGACCTGGGGATCGAACCCGAGACTTCTTGATTGCCAGTCGAGCATGCGCCCTCTACGCCACCGAGGCAGTTTTTACATAAAATTAAATGTATCCAAAATTTTTCAGATGTACGTATTCGATCAAAAAGACAGAATCACTTTGATAGACAGCGCGATAATTATTTCTCCAGCGGGGTATTTCGACGTCAACATCTATCTCTGGGCTATTGACTCCTCCACTTATATCAAAGCACTCAGTTTACAGGCGAGGAAATGTATTTTGGATTCTGTAAGTACTAATTACTAAATACGTAGAATCCTCATGGTCGGCAGTAGCGCTTGTGAACCACTATACCACGGAAGCATTAAATTTAAAGACTGTTTTTGTAACTAACTGTTAGTCGATTGTAGATACTAAAGTCTCAATACCGTTTATTTAATTATTCATAAATATTAGGATGATTAACTACCCGATTAATGCCATAGGGTACAAAGCCAAACCTTCCTCAGAGAGAGTAAATATCATCAATCATATGACAGATTATTAAGGCTCTGAACACGTCAATCTACTTATAGTTCTACATCAAATACTTATATTAGGTCCTTACATTGAAATTTGTGGCGTTTTGTACGAGAGGAATATAAAGTCAATTTTATTTTGTGAAATAATATATTTAATTAATCAAAGTATCAAAGTGGTCGCTACGACAAAACGCTAATTTATTATGTAAGGACCTAATACAATGTTTAATATGGAAGTAATTATAAATACCAACAAAATAATAGTATTTATTTATTATTCAATCAATTAGACGGCTATTGCCATTTACCTAATTAATATAATTCCAAAAAACATTCAAATAACACGTTCAATCTAATTATATTAATAATGGTCAAATAATAAAAATTTAGAATGTGTTAATAATAAAAATTCAAATAATTAAAATCAAAATAAATCATGTCAAACAAAAAGGTTACAAATATAATTTAACTAATAACATTCATTTTAATAATTAATAGACAACACTTATATGGATTATATGGTTGTGTACTGCAAGCAATGAAGTTGAATTTGGTAATTATATAATAGTTATACCAATAATTTTGTAACCACTTCAAAATGTTGTCACAAAATTTTTTATATGTGATTTTATAAAAAACAACCGCATTTGCATTTTAGGGTAAAAAGAACAAAGTATCAAAATTACCTAAACTGCTTTCCCGAGTGTAAAAATATTGAGTATCAAAACTCAATTATTTTATTATAAAACACAATTATTGGTCGACCTATATCTAACCTCGTTGACTTTTAGCAATCATCACGGATGAGGTGACACTCTCACCAAGCTGTCCTCAAACCGGCGCCGGTCCAGTGCTCACTATTTTTATATCGTATATTGATTGATAAACCTGAGATTTCTCTCACTCACTTGGATTACAGACACGATAGGGAGGTCATCACACCTACCTCTACCATCTCTTTGTAATAATTAGTATCTATAGGTATCATAGCTCAATCAATCAATTTTCCATAAACCAGCGAGATTTCCTATTGATAACGCACCGTGGCCGCCCCATTAATTTTAATCCCATTTCACAAACCAAACAGTACCTACGCATTACAAACTATGTCATGCTGCTCAACTGCTCAACTAGTTGAGCAATCCAGTTGAGCAGTGGGGAGGTATCGACCATTATGTTCTATTTTTTTGAACGAGGAATTATTTATTCTTCCTTTTCTTTTCACTCTCTTATCTTCAGCTTATGTAATTACTTAAATCGCTAGGTTAGGTTAGCCCAACCCAAAACCAAGCCTTTAAAAATTATAAATAAATTTATTTAATCTAAATTTAAAACGAATTGCGAGAGTTTATTAACAAAACATTTTGATTAAGCAACTAAATTAGGGTATAATAATTAATTACGAAATTGGTTCTTAAGATTTTGACAAGCGACTGCCTCCGAGGGCAGTATTGTTTGTAAAACCTTTTGGTACTTACGGTTTCAATTTATAAATTTAAATCTCTTTGGTACAAGGCCAGGAATAAGTTCCAGTATTATTAATTAGCATATTTAATAAAAAACATATCTGTTTATTCATCATATTTTTCTATGATAAAAATAGTAGGCCTTAGCAATTCCTATTAAACACGTGGAATGTACGTCGTGATCTTACCTAATTAACACTAATTAATGTAGCTATGACACGGTCCTTATTAAGCAACTCTATTTGCACGAAATCAACTTATAACAAGATAAAAACGGATTATAATATATAGGAACTACGGGATAAGAACACAAGATATTATTATTGTCAGGATTCACTCGTCTTTTATCCTTGAAGATATTTAATAATATTTCGCGGTGAAACGGAAAGTAAATCGACAGCTGAATTGATTACCGACTTAGAAACGTCCCGCATTCACTAATAAGGAAATCATTCCATTGCTTGCGAAAATTGGAGTATATTTATTGCTCAGTAATGGATGAGTAGGAGCCGGCTAAGGGTTATTCTAGATCCAGAGGACGGGCAGAAGCGTCTTCTGCGTAAAATCATCGAACTGACTCCGCCAACCCGCCTGTCAAGCAGGCAAGTATCGGCAAAACTAGATGAGGCGGTGGTACAAGACTGCGGAATACTATCGTAATAAAACGATTTAAGTAAAAGGAAATTGTACAAATAATACATAATAATAATAATTTGAATTTATACTCTGACAGAACGGGGTGCCCCAATTACACTGCTCGAGTCAATTCATATGGACAACCCATATTGTCAGAGTTTCAGGTCGCCAAGATTCCTACGCAGCCTCCGACATTACCTAACGACTGCTCCCTATATATCTTATCGGAAACAGCCGGGACCTACAGTTTAACATGCCATCTGAAACAGGGTAACGCCCAGGCGAAAAGTCCACATAGATTCGATCCAAGGCCTCCAAGGATCGATCCAAGGATTTAAAGCCGGGGGCATATTCTCGCTAGACCACGGACGCTACAGTTAGTTATAGGCTTTGCCATGAAAATCAACTCCTTTTGAACCCGTCAGGTTATGAGTACTTGATTGTATTTACAACTGTCAAATGATATTTTAGTGGCTATAGTGGAAACCTAGCTCAAACAAACCGAGAGTACACTAATCAATTTGTTGTAATGACCATGGATCGAAAAGGGAAGGCCTCCAGTCAAATATTTTGTGTATAGTCAATACTAGACGTTGCCGTTAATGATACCATACATCCATAAAATCACGCCTGTTCCCGGAGGGTTAGGCAGAAGTGTACCCAGGAAACATTCAATAACACTATAACAACTCAATATAGGTACATAGCCTTTAAAGTGAGGATATTACAGGATCCAGGAATAGGAGTGAGTTTCTACCAGGGCTGCATGACTCGGCTGATTCTAAGAAGAGTGGTAGAACAATGTCGATGTTTACCATTTGAATATACTGGTGAGTAGCTTCAAAATATTCATATAATATTAATACAAATTAACTTTCAAGTACATGTTGGTTGGATGTGTGTGTTTGTTTGACCTCTAAAACTACTGTACAAATAAATATAAAATTTATAATTATTAAATTTATAAATTATAGCGCGTGAATCGCAGGCCACGGCCATAGTAAGAAAAGGGCTAGGATTCAAAGGAAGTAGGGCACAGAAACCTTTATACATATTTCCGGGTTGAGAATATTATTTGCTATAGCTATAATATTCTCGATTCGATAATAAAAATATAATTTATGCACATTTTAAACTCGTAATAAATAGGCCTATCAAATAAAATCAAAATTATAACGTAGGGTCGACGTGGCCCAGAAACCAACAACTCCTTTAGTGTGTTCTATAGATGACGTAGGCTGTTTTTAAATTCTTCATTTCTATTTTGAAGGAAAATAATTAAACGTAAAGTTTATGCGTAATCTTATATATCATAATAATTTGTTTAATATTCTTTCTGAAAAGTCCAATAATGACTTAAGATATGAGGGTGATTCATTATCTTCAAGACAATTTCAAGCTTTCATTATTGAAAGCTTTCATTATTAAGTATAATTTAAAAACGATGTTTTGATTATTCAAAACATCTTTTTTAAATTATATACACAAACAAAAGATACAACAACACAGCTATTGAGTGTCACAATTGGGGATTATTACTTCTATTTTGTGACCGTAAAATAATAATCTAAGAATCCCAGGTCACGTTTCAGTTCAGCTAATATTCTATTTGTACATGCTACGTGTTATCGGCGTTCAAGTTAATCCTGAGGTTAAGGTGATCTTTTCAACTTTATACCGGCATCACGGTTCTGTCACCGTACCTAGACACCATCGCCTGAGAACTCATCTGCACATAAATGACACGTGGACGTCGCACGATTTTCCCGTTCTTTTCTGCCGCATTCGTGCAAACTGTGGAATGATCTCCCTGCTGCGGTCTTCCCGTTGAGCTACAAAATGGGGTGAAAAGAGGGTGTTATTCAAAAGGAGGGTGAAAAGAGTTTTGAAGGGTCGGTAAAATACCCCTGGTGTTGCAGATATTGATAGGCGGCGGTAACTGCTCACTATAAGGTGGCCCGGCTTGTTTGTCACCTATGGCATAAAAACACACACACACACACACACACGGGCGTGGGTCAAAGAATAATAACTATGACGTAGTGTGTTGTTTGTAGTATCCCCTACAAGATCAAGAAATGCAATTTGTCCCCTCCCGTCGCCGCTGTGATGTGTGTGCCAACCTTTGGGAGAGGCATTTTCCTCAACGTATCGCCTACACTCGCACTGAGCAAAAATAGATGTATCAATCCAAGTATTGTTTACTAATGCGTAAAGACATCCTTGAAGATTTAAATATAATATTAGGCAATACAAGTTGTAGTTATACTTAAGGAGGTGCATCAAACTTAATAATGTAGCGTCTGTAGCCCAGCAGGTCCGGCCCCGGCAGCCCGGCTTCAAATCCGAAGTCCCTGGATCGAATCTCACAGGTAAAATTTTCACCTGGGCTCGATTATGTTTCTGATGTCATGTTAAACTGTAGGTCCCGGTTGTTTCTTAAAGGATATGTAGGGGCGGTCGTTAGGTCATGACGGAGGCCTTGTAGAAATCTTGGCGACCTAAAACTCTGAAAACACGGGTGGTCCACATAAACCATTTGAGTTGACTCGAGCAATAATTATTGTGGATCTGTTAGAGTATAATTTAAAATAATTATTATTTTTACTACTGTTAGCATACCAGAATTTGTAATTTTAGCTTTTTTTTAACTTTTGCCAGTTATTCATCCGCCAAGCAGTAATGTGCAAACATTACTGTGTTCCGGTCTGAAGGGCAATGTTACCAGCGAAATTACTGGGCATGACGAGTTTCAACAACTAATAACTCAGGGTGACAGGCGCAGTGCAGTACTGTGCAGAATTCTGAATATTAAAACACTGTGTGGCACTGTGTCTGATATGGGCAATCATGATGCTTACCATCAGGCACCTGATTTGCTCATCTTGTCACTCACTATCATAAAAAAAACCTTGAAGAAATGTATTGGCCAATGTGACGAGTGATTATAAAGTTGGTGTTTATCTCGCCCAACGAGAATAAGCCCTGCTCTATAATAACATAATATTATGTTTGTTTCAGCTAATGAGCTAGACTCCGAGAGCTATGTGTCGTGTACGTGGGACCGCCTTGTTTGCGTGTACCAAGCTGTGGGTACGTAAACAACCGTGACATAATGTACTACGGTCCCACCATCTTATCTGCTCAGTTAACAGCGACGCTAGTGTACAGTTGACAACTGAATGGCGGGCAAGACGGCGTAGTTCCTATTTCTCCCACCTGACCAGCTAAGTTGATGGTGCTATAGGTTTACTGTAATGTGACGTAATATACGTGTAGTCTGTTTACTCGGTAGGCGCCTCGATAACATGATCAAGATATTAACCATATTTAGTTTGGATTGTGAGGATTACTTGAGTTTCTGTTATAATAATATTAATAAATTTACATGACGGCGTGACAGGATTCATTTTGGTGTCGTTTCAATTTTTGTTAATTGATCAAGCTATATTTGAAAATATTAACAACATTTGACATAAAAAGTACGTTACATATAAAATATTTAATTTTCGTGCATTTTGAGCACTTGGATTTTCTATAGGCTGTCATGTCGGCCTGTGGATTTTCAAAGTGTTCTATGGTATAGTGTTTTTAGTTAGGGTAGATAGTAAGTATGTAGCCCTATTGTTTAGTCTTTTTTCAATAAAATTTTCGTGTAGCTATCATAATATATCTCTTGTTGCAGTCATAATTAAATATGCTTTTTTTTGTATTTCAGCTAAGGTACAAGCTGAAATCCGTCATATAATAGCACACAACGAATGTTACCAGAGATGCGACTACGTACAATACGAAACAGAAGTAGAGTTCATCAAAAAACAACGAAACCTAAGGTTTAAATTAAATTTATAATAATTTATCCAATTTATGCTTGAATGAACAATGACTTTTCAGTTACAGAATTTCTGATTCTGATTGTGGACTTGTTTAACCAATTATCTTAAGAAATAGGTCACTGGATAATTAATTATAGACTTTAGAATTATTGGCATTGTTCAGTTTTCAAAGTGAAACAATTGATTGAATTTGGCGGTATTACCTTTTGGAACTCCATTATAGACTTCTGGAACAAGAATCTTAAGTTTTTAGTTCCGATTTTTAGTGTCAAAAATAACATGCATAGTGCACCGCCATCCCGCCCGCAAAATTGCATGCAAAGAGGAAATGTTATTATTTTTGTTAGTGATAATACCTAATAGCATATTATCCTCCGTGCATGTTATTTTTGACACTAAAAATTGGAACAAAAAACTAAAGATTCTTGTTCCAGAAGTCTAAAGTAAAACAAATTATTCAAAATGTAAAATATTTAAAAATACGCCGTAGCTTCTCGGTGTCAGCTACGACGTAGCATTTTCGTAGCAAAGTTCGTAGCATGTTGAAGAATACAATTTATTTTACATTGCAATAGAGTAATTATTTAGTATTTAGAGTAATTTATTTTGATGTTTAAGATGTATTTGCACACATAATTTGGTAATACATACAAAATGTATCAGCCGATCGGCAAATTTGTATAGGAAGTTGATGTTTTTTACGAACATGCCATTTCTTTGGTAACTTTTTAAATTGACGGATAGAAATACTTAAGTAATTAAGTATAGTACACCTTTTCCAACACTTTGTTTAGTTTGTAATAAGTAATAGAATCGTTAAAATTACGCGGTGCGGTTCATTTGCACGTTCTAACATGAAAAAATCCAACTAAACAGATATTCGGAAACGCCAAGATAACAACTTTATGTCTTATTACTCTCTTATTTTTTTTCATTCATTTAATTCTTATACCAAGTATAAGAATTAAATCTTATACTTGGGTATGTCATTATAAGTATAATACGCATAAGTAAGACGAAATAAGTTCAAAAATCATTGTAAACCATATATTTTTCCAGAGAACTAAAGGAGATGAACAGTCGAGTGACAGTACATTTCAGTGAAACTACTTGCATGAAATACAGACGAGAAGTTCTTTACACTTGGGACCAGATGTTAGGTAAATATTTACACTGCATATAATGCAACTTGTTATGTCAAGTAAACTCAATTATGGTTAACTAGTTGTCTATTGTGGCTTTACTTGCGTGGTTTTAATTAAAGTCATTATGATTAAAAATAAATTAAAATACTAAGGCAATAGAATGATGGCACTATATGGATAATAATAAATCTTATAATAATAATAATAATAATAAATACGCAGGGCGGCTTATGGCGAGCTGTTGGGGAGTAGCGACCCCACGTACCTGAGTGCTCCCGGGGGAGGGTTATGTTCTTCATCTCCGGCTTGCCTTCACCGGCCGGCCGGAGTGAACACTGACGAGGAACAGTCCCCCACCTCTGTCTTACCTTCATTGGCCGGCCAGAGTGGAGTCGCGAGAGCCTCGTGCTCGAGGGAGGATGTGAAGCGTAAGTGGCGAGTGGGCGAGCGTGATGCGACCTTAGGGTAACGCAAGTGATCGCCGTTTAAAGTCCAGGGACACCTCTCCTACCCTTAGCCGCTCACACCAACGTTGCCCCTCTCGTCGCCCTTATTCCCATGAGGTGGGCGGCCTTTACGGGGGGTCCGTTTAGTGAGCGGCGAGTCATCGCCTGCCGTCATATTTCCCCATGAGACGGAAGTGGCAGGTGCCGGAGTCTCTAGCAATAGACCGGTTACCATCCATCTAGAAATCACACCTATAGCCAAATCAAGTAGTTTCCATCCATTCACAATAGTCTTTGTACCTAGCGGAGGCTGTCTTTGAGCTCATCTTAAAAAAAAAAATTGTAGATGGTTTCAGAGATGGACCCCGATAGGTGCTATACATTACCTTTAGATTAAAAGCTCAAAGGGGCCTCTGCACGTTGGACTTAAAAAAAAATGGTCTCCGTGCACGCCTTTCAAAAGACCGGGTATATCCCGTGTTTTCGAGCGACATAATAATAATAATAATAATAATATGGGACAACTTCCACACACTGTGATCTGGTTCCAAACTGGGCTAGAAGCCTGTACTATAGTAACTAGATGACTGATAAACATAAACATACATTCACGCCTTTTTTCCCGAAGGGGTAGGCAGAGGTGTACCCAGGACTCAGTCCCATAGTAGATACACCCACATTTCGCCAGTATGTTATTGGTCCCATGTAATAGGGGGCGAGCCTATTGCCATCTAACGGGCACAGTTCCAGACTCCAGGCAGTTATTGAGATAATTCCTAATGGAATAATTCCAGATGACTGATATACATACTTATACATATAAGCTTATAACACCCAGACACAGATCAAACAGATATGTTCAAGCACACAAAATGTTTGACCTGGCCGGGGATCGAACCTGGGGCCTGCGGCACAGAAAGCAGAGTTACTACCATCTGAGCCATCGAAGCTGATGGATGTGAAGTGTAATACGAGTATGTTTACACCTAGATTTTTACATACATAAAGCATACTTGTGTTATATATATTTTATCAATTGGATAGGTATATTTTTTGTGATGAGGGTGATGAAATATATTATAATGTATTACTAGGTATTCCCCGCGGTTTATTTTTAATATAATTTAAGGTCTAAGACATACAAAATAACACTTCAATCAGTTTGGTAGTTATAGTGTGAACACAACGTCTTCTTACACGCTTATAATATAAGCATACACCCATACATTTACCTACAAACTTTCGCATTCATTATAGGTTTAAGGTAAGACTGCATGTCAAACAAAACCTTTTCAAATGAAAAGTTCATTCACCTCATAAAGAGAATCTTGCGGGGTCTTCAAATAGATACTAACTAGATACTCTTGCCTTTGATGAATACATTTCATTAAAATTTATATTCTTAATGTTAGCGAAATTTCCGAAAAAGGTATGATAAATGGAAACCTAAAAAAATTATTAAAAGCTGAAATGTAGGTATACAGAATTAAGCACCAATAAGTCTTCTAAACATGGTAGTCATTTAAAACACTGCAAGCAAATAATAGTAACTATCACTACGTACTGTTAGTCGTGTAAGGGGCATTTGACATTATTAATTAGAAAAGGTTTTTCTTAGAAGGCGCTGAAATATTTAAAATAGAGTTAACTGTAACTCGGACGGAGTTACTCAAAACTCGAACTTTAATTTGTTTTCCAAGAATTTGTTAACTGTTGCCAACAGTAAAGTTATTTTATTTATATAATAGGGATAATGAATTATAATAAAACAGTATTTGTGGGTTTGACCTGGCCGGGTTCGATCCCCGGCCAGATCATTTGTGTCCATGAACATGTCTATTTGATCTGTGTCTGGGTGTTACAAATATATATCAGAATGTATATCAGTCTTCTGGTTACATTACCATAGGCTTCTAGCTTAGTTTGGGACCAGATGACCGTGTGTGGAAGTTGTCCCATATTATTATTTTATAAATTAGGGAAGGAAATTTTGAAATTATTTTTTTGTTCTTATTTTCATACTAAATATCCAAAGTGGCCAACAAATCAATTAGAATTAATTTTTAATAGAAAAGGATTTTTTTGTCATAATGTGTCAGAAGAGAGTAATTTTTTTTTTTTTTCATATAATTTTAAAAGTAGCCGTCCTTGAACATTTGATTCCATTGATAAAAACTGTATCTGTTAACTTCTTAGTCATCTCGACACACTGTAACATAACTCCCTCGTTGGCAAGCCGCCACACATTTATTATAATCAGGTTTAAAAAAAACAAATCTTTTTTTTAAAATAATATTGTACGTCCGTCCTGGGCAAACTGTTGCAATGCACTATAGCATTCTTTATCATCATCATCATCAGCCGGAAGACGTCCACTGCTGAACATAGGCCTCCCCTTTAGAGCGCCATAAGCTATTAATATTGGCAGAGATTTGCCGTAATCTCCACGCTTGGCAGGCGTCTTGGTGATCGGAGTAGTTACGAATTACTTGGAAACGGAGAGCGCATTTATTTTTTATTGTAGTGAGTAACAAGACGAGCAAATCAGGTGCCTGATGGTAAGCATCATGATCGCCCATATCAGACACAGTGCCACCCAGTGTTTTAAAATTCAAAATTCTGCGCGGCATTGCACTACGCCTGTCACTCTGAGATATTAGTTGTTGAAACTCGTCATGCTCTGTAATTTCGCTGGTAACATTGCCCTTCAGACCGGAACACAGAAACGTTTGCACATTACTGCTTGGCGGATGAATAACTGGCAAAGGTGTGGGTGGTACTTCCCCAGGCGGCCCCCTGCAAAATAGGCCTACCACTACAAGTTATGGCATTCTTATGTTATAATAATTTAAGACCCTGTACCTTCCGACGCAGCTAATGCAATAAATCCATTTCATTTCATTTATATTATTGTATCTAAACAAAATATTTTCAGCGAACCTTGGAGGAATATTCGGACTGTGTCTCGGAGGCTCCATCATCAGCATTATGGAAATCATTTGGTTCTTTTTCGATATACTAATCACGGCCATACATGGAGCCCTTAATAAGAACAAAGTTCAACCTAACAGTGATAAAGAAAATGTCTTCGTCATAAAAAAGAGTTTGCACAAAAAATACAGAACAAACCTAAATGATACAAATGGTAAACTTCAAAATCCTACTGAAAAGTTCAAGTTTATGAATTGAAATGAATAATATAGAGTAAAACATTGTTTCTTAGTACAAAGAAATAAGAAGTTTACAAGAACTCCAGAGGATGGAGGTTGTCGACGTTACAAGCTTTTTATTGTGACGAAATTAATTTTGGATTTATTCAATGGAAGATAATGTCTTTACTCAGCACTTACGGTACATTTACACGGATTGTTCGACAGTCGTCATTATTTATTACTTTAGTTGACACGACACTTATTCTGCTAAATCGTACAATAACAGTCGACAATACTCGTACTTAATAAGAACTATTAGTTAATCTGTGACGTAAGTATGCTTTAGCCGTGGCTTTAGTCTAAATGCAGAGAAAAATGGGTAGAAAAAGTGGTACGTGGTACAAGCAGTGGTACGCGGTAAAAATAGTGGTACGAGGTACAAATAATGGTACGTGGTACAAGTAGTGGTACGTGGTACAAGTAGTGGTACGTGGTACAAGTAGTGGCACCTTTGAGTTATACTTGGTAGAATACATGTGGTTTCGTTAGGACCTTAAATGTTAGAGTAATTCTAGCTATAGAATCAGTCATACTTCTTTTTGAATAACCTGCGATTAATATTTTAATACATGCTTTTGTTCAAAATCTGTATGATCATACAAGACCATTGAACGCTGGATCCATTATGAATCAGCATTTGAAAACATGGGTATTATAATATATATCAGTAATTTAATAACTTAACTATATTATTATTGTCTCGTTCCGCTTTAACATAAGTTCCTTATAGGAAGCATTCTATGTTATGACTAAAATTCAGAAATGATACTTCTACTTTCTAGTGGCTCCTTCTATTTACTTTATACGAGTGTTCCTTTTGTATATTACAACAACCACTATTTAACATATACATATACATATTCGTACATTTCACATAAGTAATATTACGTTATATTATGTAATTATGACGCAACCTTACATCAATGAAATTATGATGTAGATAATAATACACAAAACACACATTCAGTTCCTAACGTACTACCTACTCACTAACACAGTTTGTATTCTTATGTTAATTATAACAACTTTATAATGTTGTTATGCCATTTCCAAGCATAACCTAACAAAAGTTCAAAGTTCTTGCGGATCTTTATACAAAGTGAGCGAGTATTAACATAGTCCTCCTCCTCTTCCAGCGAATAACAAGCGAAGTTAATGAGTGTGTAATATGCAGATTATATCGCGCCTTCTGGGCCATCCGCGCGGAATATCTTAAAGATTTTGGTTTGTAAACAACTCGTGTTTACTGACACAAACATTATGATTATTACTACCTGCTTGTAACTTGTTGGGTTTACTGATTTTTGTTTAGGTTACTGCTGATCTATCTACTGAGTGTTCTGCTGTAAATGAACTCTTTCTATCCATTGGTTCATCATGATCATCATCATGCAAAAAGCGTCCACTGTTAAATATAGGCCTCCCCATAAGACGCCACCACGCTTGGCAGGCGGTTTGGTGATCGCAGTAGTTGGAATACTTGGTTCTGGAGAGCGCTGCTGCTCACTCTTCTAATATGTTCCTCTGCTGGGTCTCACGGCTCCCTCGGGATGATAAAGGAGTCGCCCTATGATGTAGCTGGGAACCACACGATGATTCATCGGTTGTCTGGAAGTTATCGCTTATTAGTGACGACATGACTATTGCTTAAACAATAGGTCATAGTTGTGTCCTATACAATGTTTTAAAAAGAATGTATAGTAATAAGAGGGTGCATTGCCGTCGAACTGCTGATCGGCAAATTTGTGTAGAAAGTGTTTTTTTTTTTAATTGCATAAAATAGTAAATTACTTAATGATATTATGCACGGGAGTATTATCAATTTTTAGTAGTAAAAAGTTACCTTAATAGTTTGTGTGCAATGGCGTGTTTGGAGTTTGGAATTAAATGGTCTCATATTTTGCCATAATTTACAAATTACATAACTACAGATTTATGTAAGCTGTCGATGAAAGCCTTTTTAAGCTGTCGCTTAATTTTTGTTTGAATAGTGAACCTTTTACTCCTAATACTTACACACACGCACACGCACAATTATGTAAGCGGATTGTAATCACTAATTACCTATAATAAGGTTTTTAAACGGTAAGTTCAACAGAACATCTGCTGAAGGAGGTGGCTCGATTATACTTTTAAGAAAATCAATTAAATATAAAGAGCGAAATGACATTGTCAGCTGTTCTGTGGAACGAACTTGCGAGGTGGCTTGTGTAGAAGTGAAAAGGCAGATAATCTTATGTGTATATAGGCCGCCGAACTCGAATCTCACTTCTTTTATGTCCTCTATGGAAATAATTCTAAACAAAATTTGTAAAAGTAATAAACATGTACTTGTATGCGGTGATTTTAACATTGATATTTTGTCAGATTCTCCAGATAAAACTAATTTGACTAGTTTATTTAAGTCCTTTGGTTTGAGTTACCTATTCTCTGAGCCCACAAGAGTTACAGTTACCTCATCGACCTGTATTGATAATATCTTTACCAATTTCGAAAGTAGGAAGTTATCAATAACAGGTGGAGTTAGGTCTGACCACAAGGGTCTCTCACTAGAATTTATATGTAAAAAATCAAAAGAAAAACCAACAATTGAACATAGGCCCCTAACAACATATAAACTCGAAAAGCTTAGGAATAATATAGAATCAAAACTCGTAAATGTCGCTGTCTCTGAGGATGACCCTAATTTCAACTATGAAAACATATTTTCTGTAATAAGTAAGGAGTTCAATGAGATATGTCCCAAAAAGAAATTACACACGAATGGGAAACTAGAATTTAGTGATTGGGCTACCAAGGGTATCAGGAAAAGTAGAGATAATATGTATGAGTTGTATAGGGATAAAGCCCATTCTAATTCAGAATCATTTCATGAGTATGTTAAATGTTATTCAAAAATTTTTAAAGCTGTTTGCATCCAAGCAAAAGCCATAAATATTAGAGACAAAATTCGCAAATCAAGTAATAAAATTAAGGCGGTTTGGAAAACAATAAATGTAGAGACAGGTTAAGATAAATGTAGAGATTCTGAATATAAATTATTAATTAATAATGAACACATTACAAATGTTGAGGAAGTCGCTAATATTTTTGTCGATTTCTTCTCTAACATAGCCCTGAACGCGACCAAGTCACTTGATTCATCCCCAGACTTGGCGGAGACTTTTCTTAAAGAAAACTTCCAACGCACCATACCTGAATTTTCGTTCGAACACATCTCATTAATTGATATCAAAAAGACGTACAAGAGTTTAAATGTTAAAGCTACTGAAGATCTATGGGGTCTATCTGTAAAAATGCTAGATTCTATAATAAACACAATTGCTCCTTACTTAGCAGAATTATTTAACCTATGCGTAGATAAAGGCACGTTTCCAGAACTAATGAAAATAAGTAAAATCACTCCTATCTTTAAATCGGGAAGTAAGACAGATCCCTCAAACTATAGGCCAATCTCTGTTTTGCCAGTATTAAGTAAAATCTTTGAGAAATTGAGGCTAAACCAACTGCTGTCACATTTCAATAGAAATAGAATACTGCATTCAAACCAGTATGGTTTCACCAAATGCAGATCAACAACCGATGCGGGCTGTCATCTCATGACTCTTGTCTTGGAGGCTTGGGAGAGTTCACAGGATGCCATTGGAGTGTTTTGTGATCTTTCCAAAGCATTCGACTGTGTAGAACACTGCACGTTACTGCGCAAGTTAGAATTATATGGAATTCATGGGAATGCCCTCAACCTGGTGGAATCATACTTGTCTAGTAGGCAGCAGAAGGTTAGCGTCAATGGTATCACATCTGCTAGTTCTCCTGTCAAGATGGGAGTCCCACAGGGATCAATTTTGGGTCCTTTCCTGTTTTTGGCATATATTAACGATTTGCCTTACATGGTCCACGGTCTAGCAGATATAGTTCTATTTGCCGATGATACGTCATTGATTTTTAAAGTTGATAGGAAGGATACTTCACTATTACATGTTAATAATACTTTAGCAAGTATATCCAGATGGTTCACAGCAAACAATCTGTTATTGAATGCGAAAAAGACTAAATGTTTGAAATTTTCGTTGCCTAATGTCAGAAGTATAGAACCAGTCATAGTTCTTGACGGTGAAAGACTCAATATTGACAATGCAACTTTGTTCCTTGGCATAAATATAGACTCTAAACTGCAATGGAGCACTCATATCACCGAGCTCTCAGGGAAACTAAGCTCTGCAGCTTACGCGGATTATAAAATTAGGCAACTAACAGATATAGCTACGGCGAGATTAGTGTACTTTGCATATTTCCATAGCTTGATGTCTTATGGGATTCTGTTGTGGGGGTCAGCCGCAGATATAGAAACTATCTTTATACTACAAAAACGTGCGATTCGTGCCATCTATGAGATGCGTCCACGCGAATCCCTGAGGGAATTATTTAAAGATATAAACATACTGACCCTACCATCCTTATACATTTATGAGAACATATTGTATGTGCGTAAAAATTTACATAAATTCAAATTAAATAGTGACCTTCATAATTTTAATACTAGAAATAAATACAAAATAGCTGCACCTAGCTTTAGATTATCTAAAACAAATAAAAAGACATTCTTAGGAAATAGTGTACGTTTCTATAATAAAATCCCAAAAGAGATAACTGGGCTCTCAGAGGGTAAATTCAAAACCTATATAAAATCTACTTTACTAAAGAAGGCTTATTATAAAGTCAACCAGTACATAGAGGACAAAGATGCCTGGAAACTTCTGCATAGCCGCCTCGCGGCACCTTTAAAGAAAACGAATGTAACCAAACCAAATATTGTAAAACTATCTGTTGAAAAAATTAAGCCCTACAAGTTTCTTGTGCGTTCTTCTTGTAGAGGTATCTTTCCGAATGCACGGTAGACTCAGTACTGTTTATCTTTATTAACGTGCAAAAGTGTCCGATTATGACCTATTTGAATAAATCTGTTTGAGTTTGAGTTTGAAACCTACTCTCACTACTTCATAGCTGTTTGCCCATTATCCCGGTACATTATGGGTTCGTTATATGCTCATTAATCACTCCTGACCAGTCTTAGCGAGCACATACCGATCCACTAGACCAATGGCAAAGCGTCACCATTTTGGTGGATTTTTACCAACAGCAGCTCGCACAAAGCGATTTGCCTTTGCCTTATCAATCAAAGTTTTACATTTGTAAATGTAAATTAATTTATGAATATAGCTAGCTATGATATGTTCTCTTAGTCACATAAAGGTCAGGCTTCTAGCTTTATCTACAACAAAATTACAGGGGGTCTAAAATGCCGCGGGTTGCTTCGAGAAAAGCATGCTACGGAGCAATAAAAGATATTGGGTACCGTTTTGTTTTTTTACAGCTTATAATTAAAATTGCTTTAGTGTGAGTACTTCGTTGGCGCCAGCTTGTAGTCTGGTCCATACTATAAGTCGAACACTTCAATTTGTTACGAATATGTTCTTAACTCCATCTGCCGATTTCACGCGCAGCTGTATTAAAGTCAAGTTACTAAGTTACTAAGTTACTAAGTTACTCAGAGGTTCTGAAAAGTTCAGGTTACCAATCTGTATTTTGGTAACAGCGCCCTCTACAGTAAATCCTGAATAGGTTGAGATAACTGTTTAAGGTTCTAGCTTTCTACGACCAATAATAATTATTTTAACGTCAAGTCTCCCTTCATTGCGTTGCTATAAAAACACATAGATGGCACTGTTAATAAAAAGTTATTTACAAACTATAAAAAATATAATAATTATTATGAATATTCATTGAATTAAATAAGGGGAGATAGGGTAGTTCTCCCAGCGCTTACTCAATAACTGGCACGTGAAATTTACTCAGCGTGAAGTTTTAGATTGCAATATAATGAACAAAAAAGATAGAAAGACGTACCTAAGACGGAAGTGCGATATTAGTCGCTCGCACATATAGTAAGTTAAATATTTAATGCATTTTTTTTGTAAGAAAATTCGACCTCCCATACAAATAGGCCGATCAGCTGATCGATTAATTTCAGTTTGACGAGTCAATTCATTGGTTTAAAGAAATGAGGAGTTGGGGTACGTTCTCCCAGCGCTTACTCTACAATAACTGGCATGTGCAATTTGCAGTGTGAAGTTTGCACAGTGCAATATGATGCACAACAAAGACAGTAAGACGCACCTAATACTGAAGTGCGACCGAAACAATCCGAACCGAGGATCGAACCCGGGCTCTGCGGCACAGAAAGCAGGATTACTACCATCTGAACCAACGAGGCTGTCTTTTGTTTAAATCAATGCGAATATTACATAAAAAAAACATCATGCCTTATTTCCAAAGGCGTTGCCAGAGGCTCAAACTTCTAGAAAGATAAGTTTTATGGTCTCATTTAATAGAGTCGAGCCTATTGTTATTTACCGAGCCATTGCTTCGGAATGCAGGTGTGCAGAGATGCAGAATGTCATTGAAATAAAATCCTAATAGAAAACCGAGTAAAATTTTTCCTGACCCGGTGAACGAACCTCGCTTGCTACCACTGAGCCACTGAGACAGTAAATTAGTAATTATTTAGTCTCACTCAAAAAAACTATACATTAATATTATTTAACTATAATTACATATTAAAAGATTATAATTTATAGTCCTTTACTCGTATACAGTCTAAAATAATAGACCGCTGGGTAATAAAGTCAGTATAATATTATTATAATAACTGTAAAGTCTCGACTGTTTTGAGACTCTGCATACATTGATTTTATATGTTAAGTTATAAGTTAATAGTTAATGTTTTGTTCGTTATTGAGTAAGGGTGCGCGACGCCGGGACGCTTAGTTTAAAAATAAAAGAGCACTGTGCTCTGAACGACGCCTTTATTGGTACTATTGATTTTAACCAACTTATGGCTAAAGAAATCTGTAGAATTATGTTAAGTGTTAGGTTAACGTGGGAACTCAAGTGCTCTGTATGGTGAGCCCATACAATAACAATGGTAAGCTCTGTTACATTTCCAACTTTTAGGAATACCTGTTTAATTACAGTACCGACAGACCTATTTAATTATAGTACAGCTAATATTACAATCTGCCTGCCTGTATAGTTTATTAATATTCGTTATTAATAAATCTACCTTGTCAAGATGTCAGATGGACAGACTTTACTATTTATTAGTTTTAACTGCAAAGGAGCAGGGCCTTCAGATTTCCTAAAAATTTCCTATTTTTTCTTAGTTTTTGTAAAAATTAAGAAACTGCCACGATGACTGCCTCGGTGGCGTAGTGGTTCGCAAGCGCTACTGCCAATCATGAGGTGCCGGGTTCAAGTCAGGCAATAAATGTTGTGAGATTTTTATTTTATTTTTATATCTATTTTTCTATTTTGTTACCATAGTACAGGCTTCTAGCCTAGTTTGAGACCAGATGACCGTGTGTGTCCCATATTATTATTATTCGAAAATATCCAAGAGAGAGCCTGGATTCCGGAATTGTGCCTGCTAGTCAGCAATAGGCTCGCCCTCTATTACATTGGACTTAAATACCTAACTAGCAAACTGTGGGTGTACCTACTATGGGACTGAGTTCTGGGTATACCTCTGCCTACCCCTTCGTAAAAAAGGCGTAATACCATGTTAAGTTATCTAAAATACGGTTTTATTTTATTGCCATCAGAACTGAAGGCATGTACCAAATATTAAAGCTATTTGTCAACAGGAAAAGGTTGAAATGTTTTTTTATCTAAATTCCCAAACAAACTACAACAGGTCAAACAAAATAAAACCATTTATTAAAAAACTCAGATCCAAAACAGCGACCATTTTGATACGACTATATTATTAGTAATCACAATCTGCTGCTGTCCGCCAAAAAAGATTGTGCTTTCAAAAAACAGTTAATTATTGTAAATACATATTATTATATTTTTTTTTTAATCAATCGTTTATTTCGACCAACAAGGATCAGCCTCCTTCATAGATTTCCATCTGGTCCGGTTGCAAGCTGCCTGCATCCAGCATGTTCCTGCCGTCCTTAACAGATCGTCTGTCCACCTTGTGGGTGGACGTCCTACGCTGAGCTTGCCGGTCCGAGATCTACATTCGAGAACTTTAAAGCCCGATTGGCCATCAGTTCTCGTGCCATGTAACCTGCCCATTGCCACTTCAACTTACTAATCCGCTGGGTTAAGTCAGTATTTTAAAAAAAATGGAGATAATCATAAAAATACGTCATAGAGATAAACATCATCCTTTACCAAAATAATGTACCTATAGACAAAAATTTAATGAAATTATTTTATCCATAATCCCAATAGCAAACCTAGAGTGGACAATGCACCTCGTATTTCGATGGTAAATTACTCCTATCTCACAATGCGGCGTATCCGGGTGAAACCGTACTAGTACCAGTACAAAGCAAAGCTCTACTCTCTACAGTCTTATCTGTCTGTCTGTTCCTATTAGGTACCTACTGGATGACTTGAAATTGAATAAGTACGTACCTACTTACGTGATATGTGCATTATGCATTGCTTGTGCCTCATTCTTGTTTTGAAATATGCCTTTATATTGATTTATGCTATATTCGACTCGTGGAAGTTCGTCCCAAATACAGAAATCTGCTTTCGTCCCATTATAGATTTTATAGTTTCTAATCATTTACTTATACGTAACATAACGTAGGGTTGTAGTGATAGGCCTCTTTTGCAGGAGGCCGCCTGGGGAAGTACCACACCTTTGCCAGTTATTCATCCACCAAGCAGTAATGTGCAAACATTACTGTGTTCCGGTCTGAAGGGTAATGTTACCAGCGAAATTACTGGGCATGATGAGAATAAACAACTTATAACTCAGGGTGATAGGTGCAGTGCAGTACTGCGCAGAATTTTGAATTTTAAAACACTGGGTGATATGGGCACTCATAATGCTTACTATCAGGCACCTGATTTGCTCGTCTTGTCACTCACTATCATAAAAAAAAAACTTCATCCCCTTTTCCCTGAAGTGGGTACCCACTATAATTAGGTACACCCACATATAGCCAGTTTAGCTCCAATGTAATGGTGGGTGAATCTATTGCTATCAATCGGACACAAAACCAAACTCCAGGCTGTTACAGGCTGTTCCTTTATGCAGCAGAAGGGCTTGCAACCACCACTCCATCGACGCTGTCTCTTACTAATCTACAATGTGATCAAAATATACAATTTTGGTTAATATTGTATGAAGTCCATTTATTTAGAACTGAGAACTATTTTTGTGATTAAGTATTAGTATATTTTTCAATTTAAATTCAAACGCACTATACGCCAATAGTAAAATATTATTCATAAAAGCATTGCATCAAAAATAGGTTCCAGCAAGAATATAAAATCACAACAGCGAATGTTTTCTTATTATTTAAGAGTCGTATTTTCTCAAATAATTTGTTTTTCAGTCCCACACGCGCCTTATAAATTTCCGATTTCGTTTTATATTTGAACAGTGGGGGTAGCGGGTACAGTCGGCGGAATAAATCACGTACGAACGGATCACGTTTCGAGGGGACGGTGAGCGTACAAGGGACGGTTGGCGAACGTTAAAATTAAATTTTCACAGCGAAGTCAAAGAATAATACACTCAGATGCAGTGAATAAGCTTGTCATTATAATAATAAGTCACTTTTTACAATAAGTCATGAAGTTAAGTACTCTCTATGATAAGTGAATTAGTATATTACTACTAGAAAAATAATTCTTACATGGTCATATTGAGGGGATTTTACGGCATATTAACTACTACGACAAGTAGTTGATAAAAATGATACATTTTTTTTATTAAATTAGATCAGAATTTAGAATACTGTTTCGTTCAATACATAACTAGGAGCTCGTGTGCGTGAGAATGCCGCATGCTCGTCCGCTCGAACTCTGTTTTCGTAAGCGGTCCCCGATCTAAAACGACGCCGATGTTGGTCTATTGTTTTGTTTATCTTCCAGATAACATTCAAAACTCATTGTGTTTTTTTATTTTTTAAGTTTAAGATTTATAGCTCTAGGCTTAAATTACTTTTTTTTCTTATGTATCTAAATTTTAAAACCCAAGTTTCGTAGCACGGTAACAAAAACTTTTATAATTTATGAACGCCATTTAGAAAATTAACACGGTGTTTTTACGACTCATTTTAAAAGTCAAGGTGTTACCGTTTAATGGCCTGAAAGAAAACTCTCGAGAGAACCACTCGAGATTAATCATTAATCATGATAATACAATTTTAGTTTTATAATGTTTCATTCAAAATAAACCGATCAATTTTCCAAGATTTGATTTATTTTTTAATATCTTACAATGAAAAGTTATCACTCTTTTTCAAAAACGAATATGATTAATTTGCTCAAAATTTTCATAAGAAATAATATAAAGAAAGTAAATATTTATTACTTACTTGAAAATATATAATTTCAAATTACAAAACACATGACGCTATTTTATGGTTATTCTAATAAAAGAACTGTCAATAATAATTCCATCGGTATACTTCGCTCAACAAAATGAAGGTGAAAAGGTTTCCCCTCCATCACGAGGCTAACACCTGAATAATTAACTAGTGTAGAAATATTGACAGCGATCCGCAACCAATCCGTGTATCGAAAACGTGACTCCGACGAAGGGGTCATTGGTTTATGTGGCTGACTGTACTTTCTTCATTTTGGTTATACCTATTAATTGCCGTAAGAGCCAGCTAAGGATTATGAGAGGACGGGCAGCAGCATCCTCTGCGTAAAAATCATCAAATTGCGCTCGCCAACCCGCCTGCCAGGCGTGACGAGTATTGGAAAAACACCATTGGGCTTATGTCCAGCAGTGGACTAATCCTACGGCTGAGATAGTAATTAATTTTCAGAAGCAAATACGCATAAGCACCTACAATATTATTATCTTAATTAAATGCTCTTAGTATAATAATAGTAGATATAAAAAAAACATTCAAAATGATGGTAACGAGAAAAAAAAATAGCACTTAGAAGTATGATGTTTTTATAGCCATAAGGAACCGCAGATCTGAGTACTTGATATTAATTTCAAAGTCAAAGTCAAAGTCAAAGTCAAAAAGATTTATTCAAATAGGTCACAATCTGACACTTTTGTACGTCAATGAAAATAAACAGTAACGAGTCTACCGTGCGTTCGGAAAGATACCTTTACAAGAAGAACGCACAAGAAACTTGTAGGGCTTAATTTTTTCAACTGTTTGTTTTACAATATTTGGTTTGGTTACACTAGTTTGTTTAGAAGGTGCCGCGTGATGGCTATGCGGAAGTTCCCAAGCATCTTTGTCCTCTATGTACTGATTTACATTATAATAAGCATTCTTTAGTAAAGTAGATTTTATATAGGTTTTGAATTTACCCTCTGAGAGCCCCGTTATCTCTTTTGGGATTTTATTATAGAAACGTACACTATTTCCTAAGAATGATTTTTTATTTGTTTTAGATAATCTATCTATCAACTTGATACCTCCACGCGTTCCCGTTAAAAATTGTCTTGACAGACGGACATACAAACAGACAGACAGACAAACGGAGAACAAAGTGATCCTATAAGGGTTCCTTTTTCCTTTTAAAGTACGGAATCCTAAAAATCATCATCATCATTTCAGCCATAGGACGTCCACAGTCACTGCTGAACATTGACCTCCCGCATAGATTTTACATGAAAACACGATAGATGGAGGCGGGACGCTTACATGGTTGTAAGCGGCCCGCCTGCAGCATGATCTCGTAGAGACATGAGCATAGCCCTCTACATAGCTCGTTGCGCTATTTTGAGCCTGCTGATAAGGCCCAAAGCCAGAGACCACGGAACCCTAAAAATATATATCCGAAAAGGTTTTACTATTATAAAAGGTTTTAACTGATATATTTGAATAAAATCGTTTTTATATTATAGATAACAATTTGTTAAAATGATAAGCGAGTTGCTAACGGAGTCCTCCAGATGCTACTCTACTTTCCAGTTAACGAGTTTAAATCTAGAGCAAGGAGACCATTTACATCAGAACTCTAGACTTGCTCAATAATGCGTACAGATAAAACTTTGCTAATATAATTAAGTTTACTCCCAAGACGCTTGCAAAATTATACTTTACGCAAATCTTAAATAAAACATGCCATGAATTATATATGTATTTTTGAGAACTATTGTTATAACCTTGAGATTAATGTATGCCCTCTAGGGGCCAGGGGCGAGCCTATGAAATGGCACCAAAACCATAACTGGCGAACTGTGGATGTACTTATTATGGAACGGGTACACCACTCTACCCTTTGGAGAAAAAGGCGTGATTTTATGTTAACATTCTTAGATTTGAAACTATCATGGTTGTAAGCATTAGGGATATTTATAATGATTCTACGTTTTGCGAGTTTCACGATATTTCTACGCATTCGCCATGGCGAAGGTAATGGCTAGTTGATTTATATTGGCAGATAAATCGATCTATCCTCTTTTTTAGTCTTTTAGTCCGACAAATGAGAGTTGGGCGTCAGCTCGGCCACAATAAACTCGACCGCGCGGACGATTTGCCACCTTTAATATTTTTATTATTTTGTGGGGGGCGACCTGACCGCCCATACAAAGTACAGTTGGTTGAAAATGACACCACAATATATGACAAATGATGTCGCCGTTGCCTTTCAGTTCTTCTGTGATCATGGCCTATGTAACTGCTTCGAAATATAGTAATAAGTGATCTTAACGTTTTTAGAGTTAGATTTTTTAACAAAATAGATGAATCACTGTTTTGTGACATTCAAGTATAATAAAGCACTCCATTCAAGGCCCACGTAACCGGAAAAGTACAATCGCACCATCGCACGGCGCGTTTCGTTTCAAATATTTCCCTCTCAAACAGAGACCCTCAAAAAAAGATAAAGTACCTACCGCAAATGCTATCAGTAAACATGGAATATTATTAGGCAACATAAAACTGTAATAAACGTGTACTAGATTTTTATGTGTTTGTAATAAAAGTTGCGTTTCTGCGCCGCTGGATCGTGCGACGCTGCATGGCCGTATTCTGTAGAGAGCTTGGTAACCATCAACGTTTAATGAAAAAATAAATAGATTTTTAAGTAAAGTTGCAACTTATAATCAATATCCGTTTTTGGGTATAGGTAAAATATTAGAATTAGTAATTAATCTAATAAAGTTATTTTGATTGTGCGCTGTAATTTTTTTTACTAGTTTTGTTACAGTAATGTCTCAATTTTAATCAAATTCTTCCAAACATCATCATTTCTTATCAAACTCCAGAATAGGGGCATAGAATAGACCCAAAAGGAGCGTGAAACGGATGCGGCGGCTGTATTCATTCAGAATTTCAATGTCCTTTATCTGAAAGGAAGAGGACCATAAACATTCTCATAAATTTGTTGTTATTTGTGAAAATTCTCGTCCATATTGTCTGTGCTTCGAATTGATGTCCATTAGAACTCAGTATTTATTTGATACGTGCTTTATTGCGCGCAGTTAACTCGATAACGATGTTGAAACGGTTCCGGAATAAGTATTTTCTATTATGAGAATGAATCTTGAGTTGCGCTAAGATTAAACTTAATGCTTGGGTAGAAATGGACTTTAGAAACAGAATTATCTAAACTGTCTCTACTTTTTGTATTAATAAAAATAAATTGGAGAATTTCAATTTCGATATAATGCACAAAAGTTTTCTGGAGTTCTTTTTTATAGAGCTTTTCTAAACTATTATATAGGTATAAGTAACTATTTTTAGTACAAACTGAAATTCATATCATCATCCAGCCGTTGGTAATCCACTGCTGAACATAGGCCTCCCCCATCAGGGGGGTTGTTGCCAATACTCGCCACGCTTGGCAGGCGGGTTGGCGAGCGCAGTTTGATACATAGTTTACACAGAGGACGCTGCTGCCCGTCCTTTGGATCTCATAACCCTTAGCCGGCTCTTACGGCAACCACGGGTAGAGAGGGTGAGGTACTATTCTAAAGCCGGTGACCCCACGGCCAAATTCATATATTAAAAAGAAATTACAGCATTAAAGATATTTTATTGAGCGAATCTTAGTTTCAAGAGAGACACAATCCTATAAAAAATTACCAGACTGATGTTTTGTAATCCCCTATTTCCTACGAATGTATTTAACCCATTCTATTAATTTATATCTTCATATTTTTGTAGTGAAATAAACTGTGCCGTCATTTTAGTTACTCTTAATAACACTCCCCTTCATAGTGAACGTATTAAAACCTCAGTTTTACTCGCGTGATTAGACGTTTACTACGAAAAATAAAGAGTTACGAAAAACAAAAATAAAATAATAGGAACGTAGATTACTTCATTTTCAAAATATAAATATATCTAATACGTTTACTATATTTTGAGGAAACAGAAATACAATGCTTCGATTTGACAAATCTTTCTATTATTATATTTTTTTTATAAACAACAATTAGTACACTGCCGACCAAAAATATTTATAATTCTTCTCCTTTCCGTTCGGTTTTCTGGAAAAAATCGCTTTAAGCGATAAGACCGCCACTTGTACTAGCCTAATACTACGTAACTGTACCTACTTAATTTTCATAATATTATGTTCGCTGTAAGGTGTACAATAAAGTGTTTATAAATCAATTAATCAATCAAAATAGTAGAAAACCACTACACAATAATCTATATTATAATTAAGAAACTATATTAATTAGAGCATTTTTTTCTAACTGCCAATTTTACAAATTTTCGCATTGATTCATAATTTTAGTCGCTTCATCATTAACTATGAAGCCCAATTCACAATTTTCCAGTTTTTTCACGTTAATTAATAAAGCAGGCAGCCGGTGGTCGGTATAAAAGTGCACGGCGTAGCTTGACCCCGTTCCGCCATTCCACCCGACATGCTCCAGGAGAGTGCTCGACGCGCGTCGCTTACCGTGCATGTCATGACATCTATCATGTTTTATCTATGCTAAGCCTATGTACCTTTAACTTTATTGTGCATGTTGGCTCCAGCTGTTTCTAAAAAATCTAACTGTATCACATGTGGTGCTATTTTATTGATTGCGAAAGCGTATGCGAAAACATATGTTTATTTATGGTAATTTTCCTATATAGGTATATCTCTACCTACTATTCTTCACCATCTTCAACATTTTACAGGCATCATTCTTGTGATTTTTTTGTGTTTTGTGGCTTAGATGTGTGGAGCCTATAATACAGCTGTACAACTGTCCTTGAGTATTTTCCTTGCTTCTTCTTTGATATAGTATGCTATTTTACAGTGACGAAAAAAGGTCAGAATTCAATACCTTACATAGTAAATTATGGGATTTTTTAAATAAATTCACTTACTTTAGGTTCTAAGTTCATTTATCCAATCACGTTGTTGTCGACCCATTAAATGAAGCTATTTAAAATATTTATCGTCTTGATCTTGCAAAACTAACAAGATGAAGTCCAAAGATTTCAGCTTGCATTAGGTATAAGATTTTAAAAGTTTTGTAAAACAGTTTTCCGAGATTAATAAAAAAGAGCATCTATTTTCGAACGAGATTTTCTTTCACATTATCTTTTGGAACTGACTCAGTAGCGTAATAGTTTGCAAGCACCACTGCTGATCCCTTGGTTCATTGTGTGTGTCTGTGCCTGTTTATATACTTACAACTTAAAGATCACGACGTTTGGTTGATGGCATATTGATACGTTTTATTCAATAAAATTATTTCTTTATGAAAATAAACAATTATTAGATGATGATGATGACACATATTTTTCCTCTTTGCTGTTATTTCAAAAGCAAAATAATACCTATCTTAAACTTAATTACAGAATTGAGGACATCTTAAAATGCACCGTTCAATTATTATAATAAATCAACAATTTATATGAGATAGAAATTTTGAACACTTTTATTGTATTATAATCTATTTCAAATTATATAAAAATAATCGCTGATAATTGGCATAGATCACTTATATTGTATCATAAATTTTATTCGAAAATAGACTCAAGTAGGACTTTTGCTTTAGTATCAGTAAAGCTGGTGCAATAACACGAAGCAAATTGCGTTGCATTAACCTGACGCTGAAGTAAGATATTATACAATATTGTTTTGCGCAGTTTGAACTACACTTCAATGTATGTGCAAATTTTATCCGAGCGCAATTTATTGGACAATGTCGTGAATTACGTTTGTTTAGCAACTTATTACTTGTGCGTTTCTAAATGTATTTATTTTTAGCATGTAATAAAAGAAGAATGAAACGGTTACTGTTTCGGTGAAGTACTTTCCTCGTACTCGTAGAAGTATTCTTTCTAATTTACCTTTTTTTAAGAGAATAACTGTAAAAGTAAAATATTTTACTCTCTCAACAAAACACAAACTGGCAATGAAAAGTAAAATTGTAACCATCTGTGAGACCGGGGCAAGTTCGAAATAGAACCGGAGACGCGGGGTGAGTAACTGAACACTTTTGACAGTAAAAACTTTTTGAATTTTCACCTCTTTACATAAGACTTACGGCTTGAAAGTGTGATATTTTATGAACATTACGAAAATAGCTGTAACTTATAACATAACATCACGCCTTTTCCCCCAAAATGCTAACCCTTCAGCAGCAGCATGGTACTCAGGACCCAGGGCCCAGGTTCCATAGTAGGTAGACTCGCACATCGATAGTTATGTTTTTAAGTCGTATGGAGCGAGCCTATTACCATCTACAGGGCACATATCCAGACTCCAGGCACAGAACAAATAATACTACGTATAGAATGGTACTGTCATCCGCCTACCAATCGGGCCCCCCGCGAGCAACATTGAGACCCGATTGAGCCCTGCTTCCCTGGGAAATCACGCAGTCACGCACACTCTTGCGCGTGTCAAAACTCCATGTGTACAGTGTCTGTGTAGTAGGTAGTTAATGCGCGGCTTTTGTATAGGATTAAGTCGCGTGTCCGGGGTGTGCTCCAGGATAATGTTGAGAAAATTTCTAGTTTAAAATTAAAATCGAACTTTTTTCCTGACCTAATAATCAAACCTCATATTATTATTATCTATAGGTATAAAATAAATTCATCGGTTTAGCGTGACTTTTATAAAAATTAATTCCATTCCTAAGCCACACTTAAAAATAGTTTATAAGGCACCGCTCAAGTTTCGTCAGATATTAGTTCGTTGAATATTAAAACTGTGAATAGCTGTGAGGTTGTAAGTTGTTGCTTCACTTAGCTTAACTTTGATGGTAGCTTGAGATGGATGTTTACGAGTGATGCTTTACATAAATTGTGGGGAAGGTGCTCCGCTACGGTAGATGGATGATGTGGAGATGGTAACAACTTCATGGAAGTGTTTAATATGTAAGAGGAATACTGAGTAACTCATTCTTTCCAAAATATCAATGGTAAAGTGCAGTCTGGTAAAAATTAAGAGTGGGGTGGTATTTGACAAAAGTTGAAAGAAGTATTTTTCAAATAAAACGTATCTATTGCCTTGCGAAGCAATTCAACGTTATTGATGGCCATACTGAATTATAACGTACTGTGACTAACTTTCAAAAAGAGCTAACAAAAAGCCAAAGGTCGAAAAGCCAGCATAGACAAAACATAGATGTGCGTATGTTCTCTATTACAAAAAAATTAGACTCACCGTGTAATCTGACCAAATCATCATGAGGCTTCTTTAGTTAGCTGTAATACCTGCGCGAATATTATACGTGTACGTACATATTATACGTGTACGTACGTACGTACGAATATTATAGATGTCATTCGTTTTGCTCAACCAAGACGGACAACTTTAGAGGACTAATAGAGTTTTGTGCGGATTATAAATTTATGCCAATATACTTCACGCCTAACTTGTGCCCGTCATGTGCCTTCGTCCATACTATGCTGACCTTAAAATCCCTTTGTCACAGAGAATTGTAGCAATCAGTTGTGTCGACTAAAATTAATATCCACCATTTTTTTGCACTCAATTCGACATCAATCCAATACCCACACGTTGATCACATTCACATAATCATTCCATAAAGTAAATCAGAGTGTGAAACAATGCAGCGTCATGTGAGTCCAGGCCGTATATTCGCGAACTAAACGAGCGTTATAAATCCCACGGCGAAGCGACGCGGTACAGCGAATATTCTGTACCAATGTATGCGTCTATTGTACATTTTATGACGTGTAAAACAGTACGGAATCTTTAGAAATGCCTCGGTGGCGTATTCGCCACCACCATCGCAAGCTCTATTGCCGATCATGTGGTCCCGTGTTCGATCCCGGGGTCAGGCACTCCTTTTTCCCTAGAGGGTAGGCAGAGATGTACCCAGGACGCAGTTCTATAGTAGGTACACCCCGCACACCAGTTATTTTTTTATTCCCATGTAATAGGAGGCGAGCCTATTACCATCTACCGGGCACAGTTACAGACTTCAATTGAGAAAATTCTTAATGAAAAATCCAATAATAACTCTTCTTGCACTTAGTATAGCTGTCCTTTGAATATTAATTTCACCCATTTTGAAGAGGTTATAGGCTACATACATGATTTCATGCAACCTAGAATACTGTTTGAAGATAATTTACATTGCACACTTCAGTGCAAGTTTGGTATTGTACTTGCTATTATTGTAACAATTTACAGCCAATAGTTCTGACTGCGATTATCATGTCCTGCGGTTTTTTAGCGTGAACCAGCATCTAAACAATATGGTACTAGAAGTGAAACGCCGAAACAGATGACTCACCTGTCACCTATTGCTACGTTTATGTGTGTGTAAAGGTGGCGACTCACATGAATATTCTCTCCATGGGAGCACGATAAAATTAAGAATATTCGACACGTCAGTATAGCGAGCCGACCAGATACACAATGTACAAATAATACTCGATGCAAATATATAGTTATATCGAGTCAGTATTTATTATATCAGTCGGCGCCTTGAGAACTATGTCCCGGTGGAGGTTTATTTTTGTGTGGTGCTGTTTCTATTACCATGGTGTATAGAATTATGAAAAAAGTCGGTTATGATATATTAAACTCAAATACATACTTTAAGTGCCTACTCAGCGACTCTATCTTTTCCATTTGAAAATTCTAGAGTCAAAGTATTAATAAACATTCGCTCTACCTTCAAGATCTTTAGATAAAAATTTTACCAGTTTTAAAATGCAAATGTATGCGAGACTTTAGATATGTAGAGATCTCTACAACAATGTAGAGTACGTGTTTTGGAGGGAGAGATAACTTTCGGCCTGTTAAATAAAGACGACAGTTTTATTGAAAGTAGGGCCGTTTGCCTTCTGTAATTTTCTCGGATACCCTTAAGGTGTGGTGCAATTTATAGGGTCGGAGGTTTGATTTGAAACCTCTACATTTTAAGACTCTACGTACAGACGATTGTTTTCTTTGTTATAGAGATGAAGGAGAAATGTAAGGCAATAAGTTTTCCGTAAATATGTAAAGCTTACTAATAGGGTTTGCAATTTTAAGAATTTCGTTTTTGTAGGTGTTTATTACACTCTTGTGATATATCTTCTTTCTAGTTTTAAGGTTTTCTTCTTTGTTATTTTATGTTATATTGTGGTAGCAATAAAGAGTTTTCATTCATTCATTCATTATAGTACACTTATAATAAATATATACATATTATATATAATTTTATTATAAGTACATATAAAATAGTAGTCGTATACGTTACTGCCAATCATGAAATCCCAGGCTCAATCCCCAGGTCAGACAAAAAATGCATTTAGATTTTTCCAAATAATGGATTTTCTCAACTGTGCCCGATGGCAATACGCTCGCCAACATGGGTCTTAAAACATAACTGGCGAAGTGTGAGTGTAACCAATATGGGGCTCTGCCTACCCCTTCGGGAAAATGGTGTGATGTTATATAAGTTATTTTATTTTTAGTCATTTATAGTGTGTAATCAGATAACGTATTTCTTCTTATGAAAATGCATTCATAAAGTAAGATTATATTTATAAATTTTTTTTTATGATTAAAAAAAAATAAACATTACCTTTTCCTTATACCACAACCTAAAGAAGATAGAGACATTTTTCGCTTTGCCACAAAGTTAAAAACTCGTTACTCGCGGTCGAAAAGTTAACGCGAAGACGCGCATTGTGTCTGGCGTGAATTTATAGAATTCATTGCCGCGCGACTTGACGCGGCCTTAAATGCTGACTGGCTCTTAATTGGATAAATATTTACTTGTTTGCGTCTTTAATAAAATAATATATGTTTTTTTACAAACTGAAGAAAATCTATATAAATAAGTCTTAAATCGACATTTTTAAACGTCAATAAATAATATCAGTAATCTACCGTGCGTTCGGAATTAACCTCTACAAGAAGAACGCTCAAGCAACGATAAGGTTTACAGGGTTACAAAGTTTGTAAGGTAAAGTAAGAAAGAAAGAAAGACTGATAAGCTGTAGAAGATAAACTGTAAGGTGGTGTTAATAAATAAAATATATTCATTTTATGGATGCAAAATATATAAAAAGATGATATAATATGTGAATACAATATATTATGTTATAAGGTCTGTTTTAATATATAAGTAATGTGTATTAATCATATGGTAATCGAAATGTTGATGGTAATCAAAGTAATATTAATAGAAAAAGGTATACTTTAACGAAAAGAACTTATGTAAACCTCAATATAATAAAATAATTAAGTCATTTGGCATGGTGTGCATATGCCACAAGGATAAATATGTACAAATCTAAATAAGACAGCGCTGTGCACGGTTAGCCGAGCGCAGCACATGCTGAGCACAAGACGATTGCCACAACCACTGTCTCAATATATGTACTAGCAGATGTAATAACGTGTTTGTTATTAAGGTTGGGTAAAAAACGCATTTCCTTTCTTTCTTTCTTTCTTTCTTTCTGATGGGATATAGTTGCAATTTCTCCCACCTGAACAGCTAAGTCTATGGTGCTGTTATTTTATGTTACGGTTTCATGTCTCCCTAGATTGGAGCCCTTTCACTGTGTTTCTAACGACATTAAAACTGGTACGAAAGCTTTTTAAATCTCCATTTATTGGTTAACGAAACATCTTATTAAATTACCTGATAAATTGTATGTTTTACGTTCCCTTTATATTTTACACCTAGCAAAGTTTGATTCGTCGACATAATATTATTGCCGCTTCTTTCTTTCATCGTAGGTGCGAGCAAGACAGCACCGGAATAGAGTTGGCGGGTTTATCGAGTAGGTGTGTAGGCATATCGACTCGCAGACATATTTTATGGAGATCGTAGCATTCTTTTTGCAATAGCAGCCAGAAGGCGCTCAACCCTTCATATTTACGATTAAGCCGTGATCAGAAAATATAAAATACTCGTTGTTTTTTGTCGATATGTTACGCGATACACGTATTTTTTTGTATACTGAGAAAAAACGACTCTGTATTTTTGTATTTTCTTTTGCCTCTCAGGATTGTAAATAAGCTGCTTTGTGCGTGTAGGTATATGACAGTTCAGCTCAGGAGAATATAAAAGTTTTATTTAATCAAGTGCTATATAGATCGGTTAGTTTCTCTCCAAATAATCAAACAGATCAAACCATTGATAGGGCCCTAGGACACTCCCCTTCTGGGGTGCCAGGGCAAGTCTGACCCCACGTATTCTGGCGACGGCCCAAGCCGAGGTTCGTACCGTCTAGGTGCCCTTGTGCTAGTCGCCCTTAAACTTTGGGTCGAGTGCCTCCTGCGCTCACCACTGCCCGGTAAAGCTGTAGAGGCCATCTGAGGCCAACAGCATAGATCATTTAAAAAAAAAAAAAAAAAAAAAAGGTAAAGCCGTGGTAAGTTACTGGAATTCCTTTTGATCTACAATAAAAAAGTTATAAAATATGTCCCCTAAACAGTTAAGTTTGACCCCTAGGGTCAAACTTAACTGGTTGGGGCACAGAGCTACTAAAATTTAACATACTTCAAAAAAGGTCATAAACTATCTTATATGTGAATTTTTTGTAAATGTACATAGAATGTGTATTTCTTGTTTGTTTAAAGAGTTTATCTATATATCTATATGGGCTTTAAATATACTAATTGGTTGAATTTGGCGTTACTTTTCGGAACTCCGTTGTAAACTCCTGGAACAAGAATCTTTAGTTTTTAGTTCCAATTTTTAGTGTCAACAACATGTACAGTGCACCGCCCTCCCGCCCGCAAAATTGCATGCAAAGAGGAAATGTTATCAGGCGTTATTTTTGTTAGTTACACCATTCATTTCAAATTCATTTCAAAATGAATGGTGTCACAAGTAGGTAGAACGATCTGATAAGTACGGCAAGAGCACGCTGGATGCAGGCCGGTTACAACCGGACTGGATGAAAATCTAAGAGGGAGGCCTATGTTCAGCAGTGGACGTCCTATGGCTGGGATGATGATGATGTTGATACTTATTATATTCAAGGTATTCACACAATCCTTATTACTATGTTTAAATAAAATAGTTATTTTATTATGTATTGGATATATAAGCTTACTTTTTGTCAAATATTAATCCACAAATAAATGTATTTTTTTATTTTTAGTATGTGAGATCCAAAGAATTCATTAGAATTCTAACAGTATAATCACCAAATTTTTTAATTAGAAATTATTAAATATATAAAAAAAATTTAGTGATTAACGCAGAATAATCAAGTAGTTTCCTACTTGATTATTCTGAGTGAGAATAATATAGACAACCGTATATAATATGTAGCAGGTTTTAATACATTTCTTCCTCACATTTCTTAGCGAACCGCAAGACTCTTGAAATCAAATATGGCGGAACGATCCTCGTTTTACTGCTGGTTCGTGATCGGAAACCCACGCGCTTGTTTCTACATTTTTAATAAACTCCGACTTAATAACGTGTATTTTTAAAGAGCCGCCTCGAACTTTGCTCCAAACGTTTAAGTCCTCGAGTGAAAATACCAGCAGAGGGTTAACTGATGGATGGCTTATTTGGATTGAACTAAATTATAGGTTTTTTTTCAAGTCGGTAGCAGTCGACCTAGGCGTACTTTTCATGAACAAGTTGACGTTGTTCTTAGGAAAGGCCAAGTCAAAAGTACCTAAAACCGACGAGCATGTATGAAAAATGTCATGAAAGTGAACAAAGCGAAAGTTTTATAATTGATTGAAAAAAGTTTTATGTCAGGATCGTAGCAAGTGGAGGGAAATAGTCTCTGCCTACCCCGCCGGGAACAAGGCGTGACTATATGTATGTATGTATAGGTTTTACTTGTAATTAGAACTTATTAAAACTTCATATAACTGTGTTCTGTGTACTCGTGTGAGTTGTTAGCGAAAACATATTATTTTTAATATGTTGTTGTGTTGCGTCCAGTGTGTTAGAAGAAACATATTATTATTTTTTATGTTTACCTAAAATAATTTGACTCAGTACTTAAGCAATACGTAGGTTATCGTTAATTTATTTGTATCCCATTGTACTTATAAGCCAATTTTTGCCTGAAATACAGGTTTGTTGAACCTAGTTCAGGCTATCTTCATATTAGGTCTAAGTTTTTTCAATTTATGATTTAATTATCAAAAATATATGGCACTTATGAAGAAATAAACGATATTATTTATTTTATTTTATTTTATTATACCGACCCCACACAAAGTGGGATAATTGAAGAAGATGATGACTTATAATCAGAACTTAGGAACGCCACCGATGACCCGCGTTATCGGTTATTGAAATTTCAGTACTAGATACTATATAGGTATGTCTGCTGATGTTCAAAGGATAACATAACATATCATCACGCTTTTTCCCGAACACGGCCGGGCACGGTTCCACTCTAGGCTGTCATTTAGAAAATCTCTAATGGTAAAATCCAATTACGCTTTTTACCTGACCTAGGTATCGAACCCGGGACCTCATCAGGATTGACAGTAGCGCTTGTGAACCACTACGCCAAAAGTGAAAGGGATTTTATAAAAAATGAAGAGATAAATTTAAATAACAAGCATGCTGTTACCAATGCGAATTTTTCTTTTCGGAGCAAAGTACTAGTGAAAATGTTCAAACCAACCATTTAATACATCTTTACAAGAAAGTCTGAACTACCACACATTAACCCTACAAGCTACAAGCGGGGTGAACAAGGCCGAGCAGTAACTTACTCACGGGGTCGACATAACCTCATACAGAAGGCTGTATAGTATAGAAACTCATCCGCGTTAAGATGCGAATTTTCTAGTGATTTTCAGGCTAAGTCGGACCACGCCCCGAGCGCACTCTCTAAGATATTATTTTCACATGTTTTGCGTATTCTAATGCGGTAAATTTTTTTTAATCTGAAGTCCGAATATAAGTCGTTGAAAGTCAATTTGATTAAACTTTCTGTCAACATGATCATCATCATCAGCCTTCTATAATAATAGCGCACTGCTGAGCATAGGCCTCCTTTGGTTTTTGCCGGTCTCCTCAGCATTTATCTCCTATCGCCTATGTATTGTAGTGGTGGGCCTCTTTTGCAGGGGGCCGCCTGGGGAAGTACTACACCTTTGCCAGTTATTCATCCGCCAAGCAGTAATGTACAAACTTTACTGTGTTCCGGTCTGAAGGGCAATGTTACCAGTGAAATTACTGGGCATGATGAGTTTCACCAACTCATATCTCAGGGTGACAGGCGCAGTGCAGTGCCGCGCAGAATTTTGAATTTTAAAACACTGGGTGGCACTGTGTCTGACACGGGCAATCATGATGCTTACCATCAGGCACCTAATTAGCTCGTCTTGTCACTTACTATCATAAAAAAATCCTCCTATCGCGATTCGCATCCAGCTGCTTCCCACCAATCTTTTGATGTTGTCAGGCTTTCTGTACCTTGTTTAATATAGTAGATAGTGTCCTGGGGTCTAGAGAGGCCCATAACTCGGCACTCGGCACCGTGCCGACCGCACATTGAATATTTAAACCGGAACGTCAAACGCCCTGCACTTTGCCTATTTGATCTGAATTTTCCACTCGACATCCTTGGCAGATCTTTAACTTATTTTGCTCACTTTTGTGAAAATTTAATTTAATTTTCAGTTATTTATATTGAGGTGATTGATTACAAAGTTTGTCGGATGTACCTAAAGTCTGAATATTTCATAAATAATGAATAGAATTTGCTAAAAATAAAACCTGAAAACTCATAAAAATCAAATAAAATTCATATTACAAAAATAAGTGTCGTACAAGTTGTTTCTTTGTCAAACTAACTTAAAAGAGAATTTATTTTACACAACTCTGAAGTGAGCTTTTAAAAATTCCTTTTCACATAACAATAATTAAGTAGCTAGATGCAGGAAAGTCTCCAAGTAAAACTAGGAACAGTTACTTTACAAACACACTAGCGAATTGCGGGCGCACGTACCACTCAAATATTCACGTTGGAACCTACAGGAGCATATCTATAACCTTACCAGTTTATGTTGGGTACTATGGGATACAAGACATGATGAAACTGTGAAACTTTTAATTCAATAGAAACATATAGATGGCATAGTGTCCTGCTATCATGAAAAAAAATCGAATCTATTCTCGTCATTCGTCGTTCTAAAAATAATACACACAGCTTAATGTCATATGGGATTTTGTTGTGGGGGTCAGCTGCAGATGTAGAAACTATCTTTATACTACAAAAACGTGCGATTCGTGCCATCTATGAGATGCGTCCACGCGAATCCCTTAGAGAATTATTTAAAGAAATAAACATACTGACCCTACCATCCTTATACATCTATGAGAACATCATGCGTAAAAAATTACATAAATTCAAATAAAATAGTGACCTCCATAATTTTAATACTAGAAATAAAAACAAAATAGCTGTACCTAGCTTTAGATTATCTAAAACAAATTAAAAGACATTCTTAGGAAATAGTGTACGTTTCTATAATAAAATCCCAAAAGAGATAACTGGGCTCTCAGAGGGTAAATTCAAAACCTCAGAGGGTAAATAAAGGAAGGCTTATTATAAAGTCAACCAGTACATAGAGGACAAAGATGCCTGGAAACTTCTGCATAGCAGCCTCGCGGCACCTTCAAAGAAAACTAATGTAACCAAACCAAATATTGTGAAACTATCTGTTGAAAAAATTAAGCCCTACAATTTTCTTGTGCGTTCTTCTTGTAAAGGTATCTCTCCGAACGCACGGTAGACTCGTTACTGTTTATAGTCATGTTAACAGCCATGTCCCGTAACGGTTTATTTTCATTGACGTACAAAAGTGTCAGATTGTGACCTATTTGAATAAATCTGTTTGAGTTTGAGTTTGAAAATACAGAAAACTAATTACATTAACGTAGACAAAAATCAGACGGAGTCTTCTAAAACAAGAAGTGAAGCACCATAGTAAGTTCGCACCAGTTCGCTAATACTAACATGACGACACGCACACACACCCATGAACCTTAAAATAAAGGTGTGAATGTGCATGTGCACACTAATAACTAGCAGTCAGCGGTCAGCTAAGTGGTTACTGATCGAGCTTTTAGTACAAAAATTCTTATAAAATTAATAAAAAATTCTTTCCATCCACTCAAGGTGGGTCGCCCCAAACAAATGTGCAGTCTGGTTTAGGAGCCTTTAGATTAGATTAGATAACACTTTTATTGGTACCACAATACAGAAAATTAACAAATTGTAGCTTAAAAAACTAAAACGTGAGTAACAATAATTGGCGGTCTTATCGCTCAAAGCGATCTCTTCCAGACAATCATTCGAAAAGAGGAAAGCCTTTGGGTGTTAATAAAAAATAGCCAAACATAAACTATCATTATAATTATTCTAACATCTTAAATACTATCATTATTACTATATTATTTATATATAATTCAGCACAACGCTAGGACTAACTTAATGCTAAAATAGCATTTTCTGCCAGTTATCCTGGAAACTGGCGAAAATGTTACAGAAATCGGATGGGGTGCAGACAAAGGAAAATGTCAAATAGTACAACCTCATACCTTCACCACACAAAGGGAAACTTAAAGAAATTCAACGCCATTGCTTAAAGAAACACCTTTTCAAAAGTAGTTGATATCTTGAACGTTGATTTACAGGCGCAGGTGAATATAAACCATCTGTTATAAATCAACCGGCGCTCATCAACGCTTTGGAGAGAATCCCCTACCAATTACCTCGTTATCTTCAGCTCTAACTGAATAAAACTTGCCACCGTTTCATCATTTTCGCGGCGAAACTTTTAGTTAGTTTTTGTGAACTCTTGATTTATGATCAACGCTCGAGGCGTCCCTCAAGGTTCTAATAAAGGAACGCAAAAAGGTCACGAATAATTCTCCACGAAATTTAAGTTTGTAGGCTTTGTGTGGGGTGTTTTACCGGGAATTGTATGAGAATATAATTTTCTGAGTAAACCGAAAAAAGGAGGATATTTTAGAAAGTATATTAAGGATATCTACGCACATCGCCGCTGGCCCGACGACACAATCAGGCGGCTCTTTTTCTGCAACATGGATTTGTATGCATGGGAGAGAAGCTAGCTGATCTGAAGAATTTGAGAGATCTTTCACCTCGCCGGCGAGGTGTTGTGATTGTGTGAGTTGGTGGATCTGGTATCCGGCACAGTACCGAAATGGAGCATTTGTTGCATACCTATGCATTAGTGAAATTGGGCAAGCACCGCCGATGTGACGGGATAGGGTCATCCGGGTCGTCCAGGACATTGCGAGGGCGTCCATGGAGGGGGGTCCAGCTTAAACTATCGAGTAGTTCAAGGCTTGGGCTACGAGGAGGATCGGGGTGGCCTTCAAACAAGTGTTGAACATATGCGTAGCCATTCAAATGCTGCAAACTAAACATAGAATAATAATTACATATAAGTTATACACAGTTGATTTCCACATGGTGCGACCTTTTGCGAGTTCAAATTGGCTTCTTTACCACAAAGCACGTTCAAAACACGTAGCAAAAAACCAACACAGCCCACTGACAATGTGAAACTTTGGCTGCCAAGTGAGAAAAAATAGGTAACGAATAATGGTTACACTGTTTTTGTTTTAACAAGGTGAATATGCGTAGCGACGATAAAATTGATTTTAGTACATTATCGTATTATCGTATATCAACTACTTGTGTCTATATAACTAGGGATGTGTGGGTGTACCTACAATGGGATTGGGTCCTGTGTACGCCTTTGCCTACCCTTTCGGGATAAGCGTTATGTTATGAAAGCTACCGTGTAAATTAAGTCGTTGTTACGGACGTGGTCGACAGTAGTTCTGTCGGTCATTCCAGAAAACCTTTGGAGTTATGTGAAAACTTCAGTTTCGTGAAACTTAGCATCAATACAAAATGTTCAATTTGTATCGGGGTGCGGTGGAGGTTGTCAAGTTCTTATTCGATCGTTCAGACTTTACACATGCAATCTTATATAAAAATTACAAGAAATAAAAAAGGATGGCGCCAGCTGTTATACAGTGCGTAACGTTGGTGAGAGCTTATCCACTTATATAAAGGCTCATTTCCATTGGTCGTTAGAGCCCGCATGTGGGTGCAGGAAATGTACCTGTTCCCGCATGCCATAGGGACAGTATGCTGTTATCGTTTCCATTAGTTGATAGAGCCCGCACACGGGATACGGGAGATTTCTGTTAAGCTATAGAAAGCCAACTTGCATTGGTCGATGCCCCATACTCGGGGACTCCCCGCATGCGGTATAGCGACCGAGCTAACGATCAATGTAAATAAGTCTGAAAGCGACCTTTTTTTGACTCTTTTTTAGTCGTCTGAGGTCTTTAAAAAGAAATTATAGGGAAAGACATTTCACAGTAATTTTTTAGCGCAATGTTCAGGATTCGATTTCAGGGCTGATATATTTTGATTTTGATTAATTTTGGGGTGTAATAGGATACCATTATCAGTCAACCGTCGAAACAGCGCGGCTTTCTGATTAATTATCTTGGATACGTTATGTTTTCATGATTTCTGCCTCTTTTGTGATAAGATTACTATTTTTGGTGACTCACTGGCAATAAAATCTGTATTTATTGGTTGTTTAAGTTAAATTAATGATAAAATTATTTTATTAAAGTTAATTATCCCATTTCTTACCGCTCCCGATTAAAAGGTGCCCAAAACATTTGCCGCACTTTCGTCTTAAATGGCCAGGACCTCTTTTGCACAAGAAATGTTTTTAAGTATATAACTTAAACTTCAAGGAACAACAGCCACCTACATTCTTCTTCTTACTAGCAAGATTCCCGGCTATAGCCAGGGTCTGCTTTCCTGCTATTTTTCCTCCACTTCGCTCGATCTTGTGCATCCTCGTCAGAGAGTTTGGTCGTCTTTTACGACGTCAAGCCAGCTTCGCTTCGGCTTTCCGCGAGGTCTTGCAGCAGAGTACGTAGGAACCAACAGGTTGGTTCCTACGTACTCTGCTGGTCTTCGCAAGACATGACCATACCATCTGAAGGGAATCTTATGTAGCTTATCCGCTACGTCACCTACGTGAAATAATAGATACCTACTATATTATTATAAAAGTAATCTATATAATATAGGTACCTACTGCACAACTATATAATGTACCTACTACTATGATTATTTACAATTATTATTTACACTATTGATATATTTAATGATTATTTATAAAGATGAGCCACCGTCTTTTTGGTGCAAATGAATCCTCTCCAACCATCGGGATAAAATCAAGAATGGGACGAATCGTCGAACGAAAAATATATTAATCTTAAGTTTCATCGATCCGTCCCAATGGGACGAACCTGTCATGGGACGAAATGACGTAGGAGCCTCGGTAAGCCGCCGCTTGTACATTTAAGTATAGTTTTTCTTTATACTTTGCGTTAGTTCTATAAGTGTGGTGTACAATAAAGTTTTATATAGCTATCTATCTACTACACCTCTGCCTAACCCTTCGGGAAAAAGGCGTGAATGTATGTTTATGTTCTATCTACTATTATTGTATCCTACTAATATAATGAAAACGATGTTTATTCAATCAACAAAGCATACTACTCTAAGTTTTATACGATAAAGTAGGTACTTATTATGTCGGTATATTAGTAGTTTATTCGTGTAACAATGTTTACGAGCCGTGGTTAATATTTGTCCTCTGAACGAGCTATTATTTTCCCCTCCGTATGTAAACCGCAATAAGTTTGTCCATGACAAACAGACCTGTTGAATGTTGACATCAACTCGTGTCAATATGTATTATTTTCAACTAAAGGAATTATAAATAAATAATAAATAAATAAAATTGCTTTATTTCAGGCTTAATAAAAACCCATAAAACATTAAAACTCTTAAAATAACACAATTATTTTAAAATTAAAAGACTTAAACTTTAACATCAATAGCTAATTTAAAAATTATGACTAATTATGACGTAGGAAGAAAACTCACATGAAATGCTTGGCGATGGATCAGTAACAGTTATTGTACTATTGATGGTAAAAATAATTAGACGTACTCGTGTCTATAGTACCATCAATAGAACTAATGAGACTATTGGCCGTACAACATATCTCAACGGAGTATGTTAGTTGTACCAATGAGTACCATAGTTGACAGCCTCGCTGGCTCAGATGGTAGTAACTCTGCTTTCTGTGCCGCAGGCCCCGGGTTCGATCCCCGGCCAGGTCAAACATTTATGTGCATGAACATGTCTGTTTGATCTGTGTCTGGGTGTTATAAGCTTATATAAGTATGTATATCAGTCATCTGCTTACCATAGTACAGGCTTCTAGCCTAGTTTGGGACCAGATGACCGTGTGTGGAAGTTGTCCCATATTATTATTATGTCGCTCGAAAACACGGGATATACCCGGTCTTTTGATAGGCGTGCACGGAGACCATTTTTTTTTAGTCCAACGTGCAGAGGCCCTTTTGAGCTTTTAATCTAAAGGTAATGTATAGCACCTATCGGGGTCCATCTCTGAAACCATCTACAGTTTTTTTTTTAAGGTGACCTCAAAGACAGCCCCCGCTAGGTACAAGGACTATTGTGAATGGATTGAAACTACTTGATTGGTCTATAGGTGTGATTTCTAGATGGATGGTAACCGGGCTATTGCTAGAGACTCCGGCACCTGCCACTTCCGTCTCATGGTGAAATATGACGGCAGGCGATGACTCGCCGCTCACTAAACGGACCCCCCATAAAGGCCGCCCACCTCATGGGAATAAGGGCGACGAGAGGGGCAACGTTGGTGTGAACGGCTAAGGGTAGGAGTGGTGTCCCTGGACTTTAAACGGCGATCACTTGCGTTACCCTAAGGTCGCATCACGCTCGCCCACTATTATTATTATTATAGTTAGTTGTACCATAAAGATTGAGTAGGTGTGCTATTACTAATATGGTCACTGTGGGTATTCGGCAACGCGGTTTTCCGCATCCGACGTCACGGTAATAATCTAATTACCGTCATTCAATCAATAAAATACATATTAACAATACTTATACATTTAGGTACTTGATAAAGTGGTGAATAATATTTATTTAATTTAGTTTTCAAAGCATGAAGTGGTTGAGACTCCCGAATTTCTAATTCCAGTAGCAGTCGCTAGTAGTAGTAAACGTCTTTGTCTACCAAATATCTAAATTTGTACAAAGCTAAATGTAAAGTTGAGAAGTTTAGCCTTAAACCATCCCCTTTGTATTATGGATGGGATCGTTTCTGTTTTTGCCGGTTATGACGGATTTCAGAAACTACTTTGGAATTTAAGCTTTGTTTGTTCAGTTTATCAGAAAAAATACTAAAATTATGTTTAACATCACATTAAAATGTTTTTTCTAAAATTGAAGTAGTTTTGGTTACTTATGATTTAATAAAAGAAATAATATTATTTAATAAGAAATATGTTTTTTAATTCCTAATGGTCAGTCACCATTTTAGCACTTAACTTTAAATAGATTTCACACAATCTGAATTCTTATAAAAAAATTCCAAATCGAAGTTTCGTATTTCTTTAATCAACGCTCTTAGTAATTAATGCCATAATATATCAATTATTTTTATACGAAATGATACGCACCCCCTTCTAGAGATTTGATTGATTTAAAATTTGGCATCCTGTCACTTCAAAAATATTGTAAACCACTTGATAATTATTATCTATGAATTTTCAAAGCTTTAAAAATAATAGAATTTTTAAATTATATTATGAGGTATGTCTTTCAAATTTATTAAATGTAGCGTTACCACATAATATATATTTTCAAATACAAACAAGTTCAACAAAACCTCCATGACGAAATATTGACCATACTGCTGTGTGCATAATGGCACACGGCACCTGCGACGCTAGCGCCGCATATTTTACGAGCGGCCCGTGGCTAGAATTGCAACTAACGAGGCTACATACGGTCGTATAGTTTGTACGGATCCGTCACTGCACTTGCTTACAAGTACAATACACTAGTGGGAAAAATAAGAACTATAGTTTGTCGGTCGCAAAATTTCAGAACGTCGTTCCATAAAGGTCTCCACTAGCGACGCTGTCAACTGAACAGATAAAATGGTGAGACTATACTTCTTAAATTATATTATTTTCAACGTCAATTAAGTAAAGAACATCTTCGCAAGTTACTTACCATAATGTCTATCAGATTTTATGGTACACATAAGACATAATAAATCTCTCAATGAACGTGACTCTCAAAAACTACTGTTCACAATTTCCAGTAAACCCCATAAAATAAAACACAATTCACGTCACAATTCTCAAGCCCTACGTCACAAAGTTGCACAAAAAACGCGTCTGTAAATTTTCTCAATAAGCCAATAACCAGTATGGTGCCGAGCAAAACTCGTGTTGTAAGCTATTTATTGCCTATTTACAATCATTTCGAGTCGCACAAATCGACAATTTACAACGCTGTCGGGCTTTGCGATACGCTTTCGAAAGCTCGCGGAGTTTCGGAGCTTAGGCGCGGCGGTAGGCGACAGTTTCCTTGTTATTCTCTTGTAAAACATTTACAAGTTAGACTCAAAAAGTTAGGAAATTGAAAAATTATGTACAAACAACATTCGCACCAGAAAACTTTTTATATAATTTTTAAATGGTAACAAAGTTTATTTACAATTATATATCTCTCAGAAGTATGCGCAGTGCAATCGTAGTCTCAGAAATTAAACTCTTTATTTAAATTGGTCACATGTGGAGCAAAGGGAAAACATTTCTATGTCTATGGTCACTGTCTATGAAAAAAAAAACATAAAAATAAATACATTTACGCCTTTTTCCCGAAGGGGTAAGCAGAGGTGTACCCAGGACTCAGTCCCATAGTAGATACACCCACATTTCGCCAGTATGTTATTGGTCCCATGTAATAGGGGGCGAGCCTATTGCCATCTACCGGGCACAGTTCCAGACTCAAGGCAGTTATTGAGATAATTCCTAATGGAAAAATCCAATATTTAACACTTTGCCTGACCTGGGGATCGAACCCGGGACCTCTTGATTGGCAGTCAAGCATGCGCCATCTACGCCATCGAGGCAGTCTATGAAGCTTACAAGTAATGAATCTATCGCGCGTTTGGAAATACACTAAGTACAACAAGAACGCTCTAGAAACTTGTAGTTTTTTTTTTATTCTACTGATAGATTAATGTATGTTTCAAGAAATCAGTAATCAAGTAGCATCTTTTATCGAAAAAAACATAAAAACAAAAACAACTCATTAAAAATTTAACACTTCAAACCGACCACTCGCAAATTTCGCACCAAGTCGGCGTATTGTGACTAGGAAACATAAATTGTTTATGGCATGCAGCTCTCTATGAAAAATACATAGAGTGACATCAGTCACTCTATGTATCTCTCTATGTATCAACATAGAGTACGGAATATTAGCGGGAACCCGATGCGTGTCAGTGACCAGTTAGGGGAATATTAAAATTTGGTTCTGTTATCTGTGACATTCGTTTGTTTGAAAGGTACTGCATGGTGGCTATGCAGAAGATTCCAATGTGCTTAAATAAAACGAATGTAACCAAACCAATGTATATTGTTAAAAAAAAAAACAGTTTTACAAGTGCACGCAAGTAGCACGTAAGGTGACGAGCCGACCGCGCGGTCGAGTTAAACAGGTCAAGATGCCCCCGATTTTGGTTCTTCTCGTTTATGCATCTTTCAGAAATTTGAATTTGTATCTCGTAAATTTCTAATTTCTTTGGAGCATCATTATTACCAATAATTATTATGCTTTTAGTTTTGTTGTTTGATATCTTTAGTTCTAGTTCACTCGCAGCTAGTCACACTATCTCTGTCATGGCAGAGATAGTGTGATAATCAGGTCATAGGGTTAGTTAGTTCGGACAGACTTAATCCGATAGGGTTTCCAGATTTGATCCAAATAGTCTAGACCAACTAGTCTATACGTCTTCCTCGTATCTAATAGTATCATGTATTGCTATCAAATAGGATTCGATGCTATCGGTCTTGATTGCAGTACCAATTAATAGTGGCTATGATATTTAATATTACTGTTGAATCATAGACTTTACACAATACTTATCTAAACTAATATGTTTAGAAATATTATAAAAAGAGAAACTTTGTTTTTTTGTTTGTAGGCTCCGAAACTGCTGGACCGATTTTAAAAATTGTTTCACTTCTGGAAAGCTTAATTCAGTGTGAGTGACATAAGCTATATGAGATTTTGAAAAAAATTAGAAATCAGTAAGAAAACTGCAATATTGTGAACCAAGGTGTCACAGAATTACCATATTCATTAATTTGCGTGCGCTATGAAATCTATTGATGGTAAAATAAAATAATGTACCTACTAAGGGTTTGTAGTAATTATTATGTCTGCAAAATAGTCTACGGACATTGTATCCATCTATTTTAGTTTAGTCACAATAATCGATGAATGCGCTGGAAAAATTATTGGTATAATAAATTAATGTACTAGGGGTTTGTAGTATTTACCAATACGGCAATAATAGGGCTACCCCCTATTAGATATAATATAAACTAAACATTTTTTTTATGAAATATGTTTTTAAATAAATCACTAGAAAAATAATATCATGTGATGCCACTGAAAAGCCTTTAACCCTTACCTATAGGTTGTAATATTCCATTTTAGTTAATATTACAAGTTATCTAGGTAAACTGGAATGGCTGAGTGTAAAGATCATTATTTCCAATTTGGCGGTCGGTTGCATATTAAAGTTTAAATTGAACGAACGCTGCGCCGATGTAAGTCTGCATTAGGAGTCTCTAGAGGAAGACGGTTATAAGGATCTGTTCATTGTGGAAAGGTTACCGAATAATATCAGATTTTTCTCTAAAATTTAATTTAGTTTCATCAGTTTCATCAGTCCGGTGTCTTGTGCTAACATTATAAATCTAGTTATATATAGATAATTAGGTAGGTGACGTTAGATGAGTTACAAAATATATGATTTCTGTCAATCGCATAACAACAAAATTGATAAACTTTATGATGACAAAAATGACTTCATTAGATCATCATAATCATACAAATCTAAAATAGGAAAAAAGAATCATAAGTGATATACCCACGTGGTCACGTGAGAGGTCGCTCTGAGCGCTCTGAGCGCTAAGGCCTCCAGTTGTTACTCTTTCTAGTTTTAAGTTTTCTTTTTGTCATATTCTGTATTAATGTGGTACCAATAAAGTGTTATCATTCATTTATTCACTCATTAGTCACCTATAGTAACATTTGTGTGTGTGTATAGAAACTAATTATCACGGTGTAAGTTTCTTAGTGTGGCGCTAATTGGTTCTGCGTTTGAACATAGTATTAGGATTATATCAAAGTTTTTATATTAGGTACATTTAATTTAGATTTCTATTATCATAATGGTAGAGCTGAAAGAAATACTATAGCAAAACTATTCAACCCATGGGATTTGAGATTAGTAATTATAACATAGAATTGTTGAGAATCCCTTCTCGCTGCCACTCATCACCGAGCGCACGCCCCAAACTCCCCAAATTCGCCAGTTTCCGAACAAAGTATCGTTGCAGTGGTGTGCATAATTCAGTTTATTGCGTTTGTGTGCAAGATGTGCCGTCATAACTCTGATAGTACGCGCGCCGGCGGCTACACAGCTCTAAGTAACAGTTCTTCTCCAAATATGAAAGTAACTCCGTAATTTATGTCTTTACAAATATACTTCATGAAGATATGTGTATGTTTTTCTGTATAAGTAGATTATACTAGTCTAAGTTGTATATATGTACTATATCTGTATTTCGTAACTTAACATCATACCTTTTTCGCAAAATTGTAAGCAGAGGTGTACCCAGATATCGATCCCAGCACTTCATGATTGGCAGTAGCGCTTGCAAACCACCCCGTCACTGAGGCGAGAAAGATAAAAAGGGTATACCTAGATCATAATAAATATGTATTAGGCTTGCCCCCTATTACATGATACCAATAACATACAAGCGAAATGTGGGTGTATCTGCTATGGGACTGAGTTCTGGGTTATACCTCTGCCTACCCCTTTGGGAAAAAGGCGCGATTATATGTGATTAAATTTGTATTTCATAGAGGTTAACAGCTGAAACAAAGTAATAATAATATAAAGTATACATTAAACATAGAATGAATGTCTCCATAAAGTAGGAATGATCCCCCACTCGTAGTTATCACACCTCCCATACATTTATCGCACATTATTCACCATTGAACGGAACTATAAAAATATATTACCATCATAATTCCACACAGTTCCCGAGTTTCCAAGATACAAATAAAATGTGATAACGCCGTTACAAGAACGCGTAAAAACGATATGGATCGTAAAATCACGGGATACAAGACAAGATTTCTGCATAATGCTATGTAATTTTTGACAGTTTTCAATAATTTATGGAGCTTTCGTGAGGTGTCTTCAATCTGTCTGATTAAGATTATATGCTTCATTGACCATAATAACAACGATTTCTGTTACAATGGCATGTCAAATAGGTACAAATTATATGAAATACTGGTGTAAGAACAGCGGCTTTGCTCGTTTTATACCAAAAGTTTGAAGCCCTTTTTGGTCCCCTTAGAAACCTTCTTTTCAAGTTTCAAATCTCTAGGATCAATGGTTTGGGCTCTGCATTGCATGCCAGTCAGTGAGTCATTTAGGATTTTATAATACGAGTATATAGTACAAATACAATACATTGTATTGAATATAAAAATAATAATGATATGTCAGGCCAAAAGAAAATAGAGTCAAAATGGTACAATTATTATTATTCAGGCAAAGTCCGCATGCAAGAATGACGATTCGCTGAGACGCATTTCTTTAAATTCATTTACTGTGGGGTTCAATTCAAAATAAAGTTTACCTAATTGACATTTAAAATGTTGTATCAAATTTCGTGAGGTTACATAACATAATTTGATAACATACATTCACGCCTTTTTCGTGAGGTTAATTGGTAGTTTATTATTACAGTAGTCTGTTATGGGGGTGGGTTGTTTTTGTGTTAATTATTTAGGTGCACGCACAACATTGTTGGATATAATGTGGTTTCTTCTATAATATTATAATTATATTTTATATTCATTTTAAATTCTAATTTTATCTTGTAATTGTGTAAATATTGTATTCAAAATGTATTTTATCTAATTTGTTATTTATTTAATTTGACATAATTTTTTATTCTACTGTTTCATTTAATGTAATATTAAGTATAAATTAGTGTAATTGGCTTTAGCCATACTAATTTTGAATGAATAAATAAATAAACAATTAAACATTAACATTAAGGCTGAGTTGAACCACCTAACTTTAACATTGACCACCACTAACATATAAAAACAATTATTAAAATATATTTCGCTTTTAAAATGTTATGTAAAATAATAACGATATTATCATTAACGTGCTAAAACCGTTAATAGGAAGGGTTAATAGGTAGTTGAAGAACATTTTGTCAATATTTTAAAATAAGAGAGCGAAGTATGATTAATTTGCATGAGAACTAGAGTGGTTGAATCGCTTAAAGCAATAAGGCCGCCCATTGTCGACCAATAAGATTAATTTAGATTATTTAAGTTGATGTACTTATATATTCTGTATCTTGGTCGTAATAAAGAGTATTCTATTCTATATTATTATGTGAGTTAACCGTATACCAGAGCTTTCTATTATCTCCGTTTCCATCCCCAGGTTGTCTGTAAGAAATTGTTTAACGCGATAAGACCACCGGTTGTTTACTGTATTACCTGGTAATTGTTTTGTAACATTGTTTTTTATTTTATTTTGTTATGCAATAAAGTATAATTCAATTCTATTCTATTCTATTCTATTAGGTATACCTGACCGTCTTTATCATAAAGAGAAGAGACTAAGTAAATAAATAAAAGTGCATTAAATTATCTTTAATAATGTTATGATAACTGTTTTTTTTGTAAAATCAGTTATATTATACAAAACATCTAAAAACACATTTCTATTAAAAGAATTCAAAAATAAAAGGCAAAAACAAGGAAATGACATCGCAATCAAACCCTTTGCGAATTTCTCATAATCCCCGCATTTAATTTCGCACAAAGTTTCAAAGCTAAAGGAATATCCGTCGAGAGGACGGTCCGTGCAGCGGTGCATGCCAATGTTCTGAGCCTTGTGATTTGCCAAGCGAATGTAAGCTTTAATTAGCAGAGGTTAAGGGCACTAGTTCAGACAGGTGCCTTGCAGCCAGGAGAGCGGTATGCTTGAGGTTGAAAGATTGGTGTATGAGAAAGGCTGTAGCAGGTACGATTGTTCAAATAATTTTCTAGATATGGTAAAGCATTTCTCAACAATATTCTATAATTATTTACGGTCATAACCTAGTAATTACACGTATATGTGTGAACAATTCCTTATTTCTTTAGAATTACATCGTTTGACTCGTCTTCGGATCTTCGCATTAAAATATTATCACTATATATTATAAAATCCTAAATGACTCACTGACTGAAATGCACCGGAGAGCCCAAACCACTGATTCTAGAGACTTGAAACTTGGAACGTAGATAATTTTCGTTGTCAAGACGGGTCCAAAAAGGGCGTCAATGTTTTGGTATAAAACTCCCATAATATTTCATAATTGCAAGCGAGCAAAGCCACTGAGCTAACAATAGTTATTAATGTGAAATGAAGGACGAGGCATATAAGTACAAGTACCAACATTTACCGAAAAACCTTCGGCGCCTAATTATAATAATAATTATAATAAATTTATTTCAGGCATTAAAAGTCACCCATATCACAATGATACTTAGAATCTAAATTAATACTACACAACATAATATATAAAAAAAATGACGTATAATTACATTACACCGTTCGGTTATGCTATATTTATTTACGGTTGCTAGCGTGGTGCACGTGTGTCCAGCGCCTGAGAATGAAGCAGTTCACGCATCCGGCTAGTGATGTTAGGATGGTATTTTTTGATGCCCGCAACCGAGTCCAGAAACCCGCAAGACGGGATCTATTATGAAATCGATTATGAGAACAATTCTGTATTTATTATAGGCTCTATGCCCTAAGGTCTGCACTACTATATGCTACTGAAGGTTTTAACTTGACGCTTTTAACATGAACCTCCACACGAGGTGAAAAAATAAGGTTTTCTCGAGACGCTGTCGTGGAAAATTTAAGCCTGCGTTTATGTTAGTTTATTTTTCGAGTGTCAGTGGGTAATATCTGCAAGTTTTTGCTTAATATACGCACTTTACAGCCATTCCCTTAGAAGTTTTATTACAGTTTGCTGTCTAGTCGGCGCTCGGAGATCGCGATGAATTTATAATTTGTTTCACCTGATTACTCGGAGACTTTAATGTCCCGTAAAACTAAAAGGTTTTATGGACCTTGCGGGACAGAGCGGTTAACTGTCTCACTTGAATATGTTGAATATACCTACACGTTCAAGTATTGTCTACAAAGTTGGGTAAATTGTGAACAACACAATATAAGAATTACTGATTATCCAGTTACAAAAGTAATAATACTTAGAGTTGATTACCTAATTTATAAATAATAATAAATGAATGTTTTTATTTGCCAAAAGATTAAATACAGGAAACTATAATATAATTTATGTGGCTAATTATATTAAAGCTACGATAAGTAATAGTAGGTTAAGTAGTATTATCAGTATGCAACTAATATTCCCATGGAGGATTCTGTGGTCCCACACTAGGCTCAGGGCCCATGTCGTGGAGACCTGAAAAGATTTACCTTTAAAGATACATTTCCAGAGTGAGCCTACCGATAAATCTATAGGTACATCTAAGGTCTATAGGTAAATTGTCTATTACTATCTATTTTATGGGAGGGCTTTGTCCTGCAGTGGACACGTCTTTCAGCTGAAAGGATGTTGAGTATTTATTGTCCACTAGCTGAGCCCCGCGGTTTTACCCGCGTGGTCTTTGTTCCCGTGGAAATATCAGGATAAAATGTATTTAAGGCTATAAGCTATCTTCATACCGAATTTCAGTCAAATCGGTTCAGTAGTTTTTGCGTGAAAGAGTAACAAATAATCATACATTCATCTTCTCAAACTTTTGCATTTATAATATTAGTAGGAAGTAGGATTAAATACACATTATACCGCGAAAGTAGATAATGTAATTTTAAATTAGAATTAAACCAGAAGTCCAGCTTAGTGATATTTTTAAAAAGATAATTTTTTGGGCACTGCTCTTGTTATCTTGGATCTAGAACTCTAAAATTATAATTTTATTTTACACTGTTGGCAGTAAAACACAGAATTTAATATTCAACGGAGGCTTTACTGAATAATTAAAACCCTTTTTTGATCTTGAGAGAGTCGCAGGGCTCTCGCTACAGCTAGAGAAAATAATGTATTCGACTTTTACTTTGTGACATTTAAAAAAATATATTGTCCAATAGCATAACAATAAGTATATTGTTGCCTTCTTAAGGCTTCCTTACCTTGAGTGACAAACCTAACTCAACGCTAAAGTTTGTATTGATGGATGTATTGCTATAGGCTCGCCCCCTATTACATGGGACCAATAACATACTGGCGAAATGAGGGTGTATCTACTATGGGACTGAGTCTTGGGTACACCTCTGCCTACCCCTTCGGGAAAAAGGCGTGAATGTATGTTATATGTATGTATGTATGCAGGTGTGGGTGTTTGTCACTCTTTCAAGCAAAATCTACTGAATGGAAATTTGGTACGAAGGTAGCTTAGACCCTGAAATAACACATAATATACTTTTTCTGATATTCTTATGGAATGATATATATGCGGGTGAAACCGCGAGACACAGCTAGTAATAATAATAAATAAGCCAAATTTCATAATTATTTACATCAAGCCATATTGAAAGAGCAAACATAATAAAAGTCTCACAAAAAGTGTGCGCAGCGAGGATCATTACTCGCGGCCAAATGAAGAGTTTCACGTTCATTCACTCTTATAAAAGGATGCAACTTGTTTGCTACTGCCATTTCTCAGCGAGTTTTTATGGAATTTATTCTGAGTTGGTAGATACCTACAGTATGGACTTAACTTCAGAACACCTATTAAAAACGAATAGGTATGTACTTTCTATAAGTAGTCCGTGCGTGAGATCCTTGTAAATGTAATCAATCGGCGTCCGACGTCCACCCACAAGGTGGACAGACGATCTACACAGCAATAATACCAATAATACGCAGGATAAAAGCCACTTAGAACCGAACTAGCTATACATGGAAATCTATGGAGGAGACATATGGCTGAGATGGTGATTATGATGATGATGATAATCAATTTAATTTTAAACTATTTATATTATGTATATATATATATATATACGAGGGGAGGTCTGTGATCGGCATGGATCGGCATCGGATGAAGTCGGCAATATCTGCTTATTTTGAAGGTCTTGACAAGTCATTTTTTTTCGAAGGTATAAACAAATTATTTGAAAGGTCTGAAAAGTGTATTAGGGTTAATGGAGAATATATTGAAAAGGAATAATAAATTCATGTTTAAATTCATCCCCCTTCCTTTTCATTCCGCGAACTTTTTGACCTCCCCTCGTATATATATATTCGCCCCGCGGTTTCAGGGTCTAAACTATTTATATACCGAATTTCAATCCAATTGGTTCCGTAGTTTTGGCGTGAAAGATCCATCCATCCATGGATGGATGTTTGTTAATATGGGGCACAGCTAGTAATTTCTAATAAAAAAAATTTTTTTAAACCGAATTTGTCCTGGAAATCAAACCCAGGACTTCATGGTCAGCACTTGACCACACCACTACAACTAGGCAGTCAGTCTTCTGATACAAGAAGAATCATTTCTCCGCATGGTTTATGCAGTCACTTGGCTATACTCAACTAAATACTTTGATAGCTTTGTCCCTACTGTTTATTCTTTACTGGACCTTACACGAGATAATATTATCATGAAAATATGCATTGAGTAAATTATTATGAAGTTTCAATGATGTTATTGTGCCCGGTAGATGGCAATAGGCTCGCCCTCTATCACATGGGACGAATAACATACTGGCGAAATGTGGTTGTACCTACTATGGGACTGATCTTGGTCACCTCTGTCTAACTCTACTCTTTCAGGAAAAATGCGTGTTCATATGTTATGTAAAAAATAAAGTAGCAAAAAAATCTTAGCTTAAAATTAATAACCTTTTTGCATTGAGAGACAGAGCGTTTTTCTAGTAGTTATGTATTCTTAATAACAATATATAGCTCGACAGAAAGGAGTAGAAACGAAACTAATTTAAAGTGTACGTGTTGACTTAATAGTTTTTCTAATTGATGAATACAGTGGCGCCCCCATTATTTTCTACTCATTTCTGTCGAGCTATACTTTAGTTATCTTCACGTAATAATCAAATTGGTAGCCATGTTTAGAGTAACAACTTCCAAGATTTATGACTTTGTCTCTCGCCACACAATTTGCTGGATTAGTGAAAGTTCGGAAAACCAAGATAGTTATGAAGATGGACTTTGTGATTGAGAAGCCACACGGAGGTAGAATACGAGTGAAATCATTAATATTATGGAATTGTTTACTTCGAGCTTGAAGCCGCTTGTTCAATTTAATTAGTCAGGAAAGTTTTACACTCGTTCGTAGGTTGTGTGATTGTACGTTTATTTATTCGTATGATATATTTTTAATTGTGTACAATATACGAGTATTATGGAGTTTATCGCTTTCGCCTCTGTGGCGTAGTGGGCGCAAACACGACTGCCGATCATGAGGTCCCATGTTCGATTACCAGGTCCGGCACTGTTATTTGGATTTGTCATAACATAAAACATAACATACATTCACGCCTTTTTCCCGAAGGGGTAGGCAGAAGTGTACCCAGGACTCAGTCCCATAGTAGATATACTCACATTTCGCCAGTATGTTATTGGTCCCATGTAATAGGGGATGAGCCTATTGCCATATACCGGGCACAGTTCCAGACTCCAGGCAGCTATTGAGATAATTCCTAATGGAAAAATCCAATATTTAACACTATGCCTGACCTGGACATCGAACCCGGGACCTCTTGATTGGCAGTCGAGCATGCGCCCACTACGCCACCGAGGCAGTCTTGGATTTTTCCATTAGGAATTATCTCAGTGACAGCCTGGAGTCTGGAATTGTGCCCGGTGGATGGCGGTAGGCTCGCCCCCCTATTACAAGGGGCACACTGAATGTATTAGAATATGCCAATAAGAAAAGCTAACAATTTGTAAAAACATCATTATCAATCATCATCGTAAAAAACAAATGACATATGAATTTAATAAAGATCCCATTAATCCCATCAAAAACTTCCCATTAAATTCCCATCCCATTCCCATTAACCTTTCAGTGTTACTTACATGGGACCAATAACATACTGGCGAAATGTGGGTATACGTACGATGGAAATGAGTCCTGGGTACACCTCTGCCTACCCATTCGGGAAAAGGCAGATCAGTACGTACTATATACACAGGACCCAGTCCTAAAGTAGATACACCCATACTTATAAAGTTATGTTTTTAAATCACATGTGATAGGGAGCGAGCCTATTAGCCTATTAGTACAAAATATAGTTGAACTAAACTGAATTTTGTTATAAGTATCTACTTAAGTTGCATGCCTTGTTTTTCCCTCTCTTACAACTCAGTGTCGTATCATGATGAGGAGAAGCTGCTTCCCGCTAGTCACTACCTCCTACTTTGACAGCTATAACTCCGTCAAAAACAGATAGATGGCACCACTCATTTGGATGTCCGCTGTGCCCCAACAGATAAATCAGGATGGAAGTGTCAGTATGTTTATTTTTTAAATAATTCTCTCAGAGATTCACACAGTCCAATGCTTCGGAGAGATTCAAGAAACTAAAGTTGACATGTTGCCGCTAGATGGCGTTTCGCTTACATGTGGAGAAACATGGAGTCGTATGAAAATTCTATACAAACAGTCATGTGATAACCCTGGTGGGGCAAAAGCCACCAGGTTTTTCATGTCGCGGAATCCGCCCCACCGAGTCGATTTAGTGGGGCATATTCCGCGACATAATTTGTAGCATTCCACTATGCCCGACCAGTGGGGCGGCTTGGTGGGGCATAGTGGAACAATCCCCGATTAGTGTCAAAAACAACATGCACAGTGCACTGCCCTCCCGCCCGCAAAATTGCATGCAAAGAGGAAATGCTATTAAGTATATTAAGTATAGTAGCATTTCCTCTTTGCATGCAATTTTGCGGGCGGGAGGGCGGTGCACTGTGCATATTGTTTTTGACACTAAAAATCGGAACTGAAAACTAAATATTCTTGTTCTAGGAGTTTGCAATGGAGTTTAGAAAAGTAACGCCAAATTCAATCAATAATTATAAGTACGTACATTATTTCTTAGGTTTTCTATATTATTAAGTTACCTTTAATAAATTGTTTCCTTAAAATCTTTCATAAAGACCAAACCATGCATATTTTTCAAAAAAGTAAACATAAATGTTCAAATCATTAATAAGCTGGTACGACTCTGTCTCAGACGAAGCCTAACGGAATGATCTATCAACGTCCTCCAGATAAAATGACGCAGTAGATTTATCGTCGACGTCACCGTCGCATGCGTTCTTAAGCTTTTTGCCACCTTGATATATTGTTCCTTTGTCATAATAATATCACTTAGGTTTATGGTTTTGAATGCTACATTTGTTATGTATGTTGCTATTATACCTAAAATCCCTAAAGGCCTAATACTGCAGTATCACTAGAATTCTACTTACAATATATAAAACTCCATTAATTTATAACCCAGGTTTTTATTGCGTTTATTGAAATTTTCAATGGCTTTAAGTCAGGTATGATCAATATGAATAAATGCAAGTGTTGATCACGAGACAACTAAATATTATGCCAAGTTTGTAAAATATTTGCATTCATAGATATTGAACTAACAACTTAGCAAGTATAACAATAATAGCTTAGTTAATATTGCAGGAATACTATTTGCAATCTTTATTAGGACCTAAGATAGGTACCTATAACTTGCCAATATCAAGTAATGCAAATATTCTATATTGAAAAACTTGGAATGATATTTAGGCGTCTTGTAATGTCAGTTTTTTTTTGTCGATGCTACGAAAGCGTGGGGAGACTTGATATTTTTTACATTTATGTTAATGTTGTATTTTTATTTAGTGTTCCTCGCTTTTTACAAATATCACTACCAAGTCCTTTTCTATCTAGGCAGCATAGGTGTAGACCATAGGAAGGTATATTATACGCCCGCCGCAATATTATTTATAAAAATAAAGACACAATATTAAAAGTTGTACATTTAAATAGTGCGAATATAAAATCCTTTAAAATGAAAGTTTGTTGAGCTCAGTGTTCACTGCACGCTGCGGCAATTGTAATTAGCTTCACGTAGGTCAGTTTTGAAAATATGCTCGTAATTAGAAATGGTTAGATTCTGGAACATTGTGTAATTGCACTATGTCCAGAAAGGTGTGGGGGATATATCATACTCGTATGTGGTGATATACCTAGTAATATATACTCGTACCGTGTATGTTATATGTGGATACCAGGTACTGGTAGAACAGAACTTTTATGCATTTTTTAATATCTTGTGGGCACCGTGCCAGTAGTAATGATATATGCCTGGCTTCAATCCATCGCACTGAGTTCAAAAATTATTGACATGCGAACTTTTCACCTGGGCGCTACCGTGTTTCGTAGGGCATTGTAAACTATAGGTCCTGACCGTTTCCTATAAGATATGTAGGGGGCAGTTGTTCGGCCGTATCGGAGACCTTGTAGGCTCTTGGCGACCTGAAACTCCAACAGTTGGGCTATGGGGTAATAGTTAAACTCCAACAGTTGGGCTATGGGGTAATAGTTAAACTCCAACAGTTGGGCTATGGGGTAATAGTTAAACTCCAACAGTGTCATAAGGAAATCCATTTTGTTAGAAAATAATTTACAACTAATAAAAACATAACAGACAATCACGCCTTTTTCCGAAGCGGTAGGAGGAGTGTAGCGGTAGGAGGAGGAGTGTGTGTATAGTCTCAGTGCCAACAATTTATAATGAAAATTAATAAAATAAGTAGATAAAAAACCTCTGAATTTTGTTATGATGTAAACTGAGGGATCTATTCGCTGGAAATATAATAATAAATACGGGAAGTAAACTTTCACCCACGAGCAGGAAAAATATTATGATTCCTATTCCTATCATGAATATCATAATATTATATTTCTTATAAAATGGTAAATAATCTGTGGATACAGACGAACACGTCAAGAATAATTTTCCCTGAATGGGTAGTTTACAAGTAAACTTAATTGCAATTATGTTGGCAATTGCTCTAACATTCATGAAAAGTATGCACATGGCTTTACATTGCAATGGAACGAATTTCGGCCACTTGTAAAAACGGCAGCGGCACGTGTTGAAGTGGCGGTCGCGTGCGGCTTTGTTCAGTTTACTGCATTCCCTTGTGTTATTACTTTGTATTGTTTTATTTTATGTGAATCTACTATGAAGAGTTAAAGATAATCAGTTTGCAACAGCAGCTAAGTTGAAACGTTCTCACCCGGTCTCGTTTTCACCCGGCCCGATCTCATCCGATTCGAATAAAGTTTATACCAATATTTTTGTCGTTTTTGCGGTGATTTACATGAAGTACCGGCGAAAACTAAAGTGCTTCCTAATTTTATTGTTGCTTAAGTTACGGACTGAGAACTTGTTATATCAAAATGAAATATATTATCGATTTAAATGCATCTTGTTTTTATTAAATTTAAAATAAATCGATACTTCTGGAAACATTTTAATTTGAAACACATGCCGTGATCGTGCATAAAAAATAACGTGTCCGCCATCTTAACCCGTCCACCATCGTCCATCATAGTCCACCATATTGGAATTTATGAAATGAGGTCACTTAGCTTAAAATACATTGTCATTTAAAGGCTAATTTTTATATATTTTATGCTAAATTTCTTTTCAATCGTTTGAGGACAACGATAAAAAACATACATTCACGCCTTTTTCCCGAAGGGGTAGGCAGAGGTGTACCCAGGACTCAGTCCCATAGTAGATACACCCACTTTTCGCCAGTATGTTATTGGTCCCATGTAATAGGGGGCGAGCCTATTTTCGTCTACCGGGCACACTTCCAGACTCCAGGGCAGTTATTGAGAAAATTCCTAATGGAAAAATCCAATATTTACCACTATCACTAGAACCTGACCTGGGGATCGAACCCGGGACCTCTTGATTGGCAGTCGAGCATGCGCCCTCTACGCCACCGAGGCAGTCTAGGACAAAGATATATATGCTTTAAATTTCAATTGAAACATTTGAACCGAAACATCCTACTTAATTAATATTATATGCGTGAAAGTTTGTGAGGATGGATGTTCGTTACTCTTTCATGCAAAACTACTGAAAGGATTGGGTTGAAATTCGTTATATAGATAGCTTTGACCCTGAAATAACACAAAGGGTACTTTATCCCGATATTCTCTCGGGATAGATGTCCACGAGTACGTGGGTAAACCACGTGGGTGAACCACGAGGGTAAACCACGAGGATCAGCTCATTATAATATTAACATTACAAGATTAATAAAATCTTGTAAAAGACTGAGCGTTCATAAATGTTAGCCACCAATAGCATTCAGCTCCTAAAGATTAGTTTTTGAGTGTCAAGTAATAGCTGACTCGACAACTCTCCGCCTGCGATGCAAATCAATCGCCTTATCATGGAAAATCTGAAAGTGGAATACTACCGGTTGCAAATGAAAAGTAATGTCTATTATCAATGACTTTTTAAGCAAACATATTAGATAAGTACATACCATACAATAATAAAAGTAGCTAAATATCTTAACAATCTAACATAACATACAATCAAGACTAAGTCCCATAGTAGGAACACCCACATTTCGCCAGTATGTTATTGGTCCCATCTAATAGGAGGCGAGTCTATAGCCATCTACAGGGCACAATTCCAGACTCCAGGCAGTTGAGATAATTCCTTATGGAAAAATCCAATATTTAACACTTTGCCTGACCTGGGGATCGAACCCGGGTCCTCATGATCGGTAATCGAGCTTGCGCCCACTACGCGACCGAGACAGATGTTTATTTTACCGATCTAAAGGTAAAATAAACTTTGGTGTTTATTTTTGTATTTACACCTCTGTCAAATTACAAAAAAAACCTTATTTTGTGCAATTTTTTTTTCACATACGAGTAATTATTTTGCAATAAAGTATAAGGTGTCCAAGTGAATAGGGACGAAAAATAAAAAATAATTAATACGAGTAAGTTAACGGTATTAATCATTCTTAATTACAAAATAAAATTTTAAAAAAATTATTAAAATAATCAATAAAGTTGAGACAAAAAAACAGCTGTTATTACAATGGCACCAAGCAGAGGAACATTCTTTGACATCATGTAAATAATTATATATACTGGAATGCACTAAGTATATAATAGACGGAATGCTTTCAACGGATGACTCGGAAGAAGAATTCTCCACTCCTGATACGACACAACCGCCGCCTCCGCTGCCTGACCAGGGCCAGCGTAGTAGGCGGCAGTTATTCCAAGACACTTCAAGAGAAAATGCTCCTTTACTTCCACAGGATGCCACCAATCCAAATTTAATCCAAAATTCAAATATAACTGGCAATGTATCAGTGGAAAACCTTGTAAAGTGTGATAAGTGCTCCCAACCCCGGTTTTTTAAAGGTAATCGTGGTCTAAAAATTCATTTGAGCAAAGCGCATCGTTCGGTTTTAAATTCAACTGAAGCACATATTTCGGATCAAAATTTTACATCGTTCTGGGAATCTTTGGCAAAATTAAAAAGTAACGTGCCTATTATAAAGAGGATTCCTCGTGGGGCTCGCTTTAGCGTAGCTAAATGCCTCACGCAGGATATCAAAAATGTTTTAAATTCAAAAACATGTCAAGCATGGAAGCACTTATTAACTTTCCCTTACAGAATTCTTCATGTTTCGGAACAAAATTCGGACTTAGACTCTTTAACGAACAAAATCAAACAAAATTGTATTAAAAATTCTAATTTAAACTCTGATGTATCTTTTGCGCCATGTCGTCAAGCCAAACAACTGTCAAGCAGAGTCTCGTTTAAACTTGTAGAGGACAAGATGGCTGAAGGAGACATCAGAGGTTCAGCAAGATTACTGTTTTCCAGTGATACAATAGCGCCGAATAATACGGAGACCTTGTTGGCCCTAAAGAGTAAGCATCCACTTTCAACAAAAACAAATAATTTAATTCTTCCTTTGCCTTCAGACACCAATGAAGAGCCGGTAAAAGCTACTCCCATTGACATCAGGGCAGCAATAATATCCTTTCCGAGTGGCTCTGCGGGCGGCCTCGACTCTCTAACGCCCCAACATTTAAAAGATCTCATGAGTGCAGGTTGTGGTGAGGTCGGGGACGCTCTGCTCAGAGAACTAACTTCCCTTGTGAATTTGATGCTTGAGGGCAAGGTAGAGGAACAAATTCTTGACGTTCTTTATGGGGCAAACTTGTGCGCTCTCCTTAAAAAGGATGGAGGCATAAGGCCTATTGCTGTAGGAACTGTATACCGCCGTCTCGCAGCAAAGATTTGCTGTAAACATATAAAAGAAACCCTCTGTAAAGAATTTCAACCCTTACAGTTGGGTTTCGGATCACGCGGTGGATGCGAGGCCGCGGTACACGCTTTAAGAACCTTCCTGCATCAGCAAAGAGGTGAGGTCTTGGTGAAAGTGGATGTGAATAACGCTTTTAACTCTGTGGACAGAACCGTTATTCTCAACCAGGTAAAAAACAAAATTCCAAATTTATACAGTTTTATTTGGCAATGTTATGGCAAGCCTACAAAATTAACCTACAAAAACAACCTCATTTCGTCCGAAGTTGGATGCCAACAAGGTGATCCCCTTGGGCCGGCTCTTTTTAGTCTCGCCATTCATCCAACCATCCAAAAATTGAAATCAAAATTCAATGTGTGGTACTTAGATGACGGAACACTAGGTGGCGATTTGAACACTGTCTACCACGACTTAAAGTTGATTATTTCGGAATTTGATAAACTAGGCCTAACTCTAAATTTCTCGAAATGTGAAATGTTTATACCGGACATTTCGCAACAGAACGCCGCACAACTTCTCTTAGAACAAATTGCACCTAATATAAAATTACTAGATAAAAGATCTCTTCGCCTCCTAGGTTCACCCGTCCTAGATGAATCAATGCAAGACTTCATAGACGAGAAAATTCAAAATTTTCGTACTATTTCTGAGCGTTTGCAGAAAATCAACATACATGTGGCTTATTTTATTATCCGCTATTGCCTGTTTGTACCAAAATTTATGTATCATCTTAGATGTTGTCAGCTTTGGAATCACCCCTTGCTTACACAACAGCTTGACAATATTATAAGAGATACACTCACCACCATACTAAACACACCTTTTGACGACCGCACTTGGCGCCAGGCCTCCCTGCCTATAAGGTTTGGAGGCCTTGGCATTCGCAAAATTTCTAGTATTTCTCTGCCAGCTTTCTGTTCGTCCATATACAGCACTACTAAACTAGTGCACGCTATTCTGTCACACTCAGGTGCAAACTTTTGTCAACTAAGTTATTTTACAGAAGCTACAGAAAGTTGGAAAAGAGCCTGCCCAACGGAATCTCTGCCCAAAACTCCCATATCCCAAAGACAGTGGGACGAGCCGCTCTGTAGATTAGAATTTAACAACCTGATGAATTCATCAAGTTCTTCTACAGAGCGTGCTCGCTTACTTGCTGTTGCCCGATGGGAATCGGGGCTTTGGCTGCATGTTTTACCATCCCGTAATATTGGCAACCTATTAGATAATGATACTTTTAGATTGGCGGCATCCTTAAGGATTGGCGCTCCTTGTACAGTACCTCACCGCTGTGATTGCGGAGAATCTGTAGACCGATTCGGCCACCACGGATTATCCTGCTCGAGAAGTGCTGGACGCATCCCACGACACGCCAGCCTGAACGATATCATCCGTCGGGCCTTTATTAGTGCCGGCGCCCCATCAGTGTTGGAACCCAACGGACTAATGAGGGACGACGGCAGGAGACCCGACGGTATGACCCTTGTTCCCTGGAAGCTGGGAAAACCCCTGGTGTGGGACGCCACATGTGTGGATACTCTGGCTCCTTCCCACCTTCCAGGAACAACTTCACAGGCTGGTGCAGCCGCTTTTAAGGCTGAAAACCTCAAGCGGCACAAGTATGTAAACTTAGACAAGGTTTACATGTTTGTGCCGTTTGGGGTAGAGACTATGGGTCCGTGGGGGCCTTCCGCTCTGGAACTGTACAAGGAGCTAGCTAAACGCTTGGTGGAGGCATCGGGTGACCAGAATGCTGGCCTGTATTTTGCCCAGAGGATAAGCATCTGCATCCAACGGGGCAATGCCGCCAGCATTCTGGCCACCTACCCTTCCTCCAAGGGTTTAATAGATTTAATTTAATAAGTAAGGTTTTTGTATATAAAATATAAATAGTGTAGGTAGTGAGTTTTATAAATAGTGTTTTGTGTGTTACTTTTTAATATTTCTTTGAATTGAATAAAACATATTTTATAAATTAATTAATTTAAATTTTAAAGAGGTTCCGGGTTCGATCCCCAGGTCAGGCATAGTGTTAAATATTGGATTTTTCCATTAGGAATTATCTCAATAGCTGCCTGGACTCTGGAACTGTGCCCGGTATATGGCAATAGGCTCGCCCCCTATTACATGGGACCAATAACATACTAGCGAAATGTGGGTGTATCTACAATGGGACTCAGTCCTGGGTACACCTCTGCCTACCCCTTCGGGAAAAAGGCGAGAATGTATGTATGTATGTAATTACAAAATTTCACACTATTTTTCCCAAAGGGTTATGCAGCGGTGAACCCGCCAAATAGGTGCTAATTCGTTCTAGGGGACAACTCACACTTCTCACACCAATATTTTTTAAGAAAATTCAAATTAATTATAAAAATCCAAAATACTTATTTTCAGACCTGGGAATCGAACCCGAGTCTCATGATCAGGAGGAGCAAATGCGGAAGTCTTCAGCGGACTTTAGCGATGATAAGTGGATTCCATATAGAACAAAAGGTAGCTTCAGCCATGTTCCATGGTGAATATTTTATGGAAATTGTTTGTTCTTTGCGAAAATCCAAGTTAAATCAGGATTTGGAAATTGAATGAAATTGGATCATTTATTCTTAGATTAAATTATTAATTTTTTAATGAAGGATTTCAAAAAATTTTATAACGATTAATAAAAGGAGACTGAACAAAAAGCTGCATTGAATGATGAAAGAGAGAGCATAATCTTAATTTCTTCGCTCTATCTATTTCTCGCTTCCATTAAAAGGTGGGTTATCATGACTTCATAGTATTTTGACCAAACTGTATCCTTAATAATGCTTTACTTTTGTAGGTACCCTTAATTAGGCATTTTAATGTTTCAAATGATAATAATATATTCCCCAAGCATCTCTGCAATCATTATAACGGCATTAGGGACATTAATTGAAGACAACTACTTTACTAATGTAAAAGCAAATTTAAAATTCCGCGTTTGTCACTTCGGTCCGGGTCTCTAGGGCCCGGAGCACGCGCGTAAAGGGTTAAAATTCAAGCGACTCTTTACTCTTTACGCCTGTAATTTATTCAAATAAATTTCGGACATGCGACGCGACGAGAAAATTGTTCGCTTAGTACCATGCCACACTTTGTTATATAAATATACGATGATAAAGGGGTCATTTGCGTTTAAAGCATCATTTTATGTTAGGGTTTTCTGTATTATATAGAACTCAGAGAACCCTGAGCTGGAGGTTATCAAGGAAAAATTCGAAAATGAGGTACGCTATTATTACTACTCCTATTAAACATAACATACATTCACACCTTTTTCCGAAGGGGTAGGCAGAGGTGTACCCAGGACTCAGTCCCATTGTAGTTACACCCACATTTCGCCAGTATGTTATTGGTCCCATATAATAGGAGGCGAGCCTATTGCTATCTACCGGGCACAGTTCTAGACTCCAGGCAGTTACTGAGATAATTCCTAATGGCAAAATCCAATATTTAACACTTTGCCTGACCTGGGGATCGAACCCGGGACCTCTTGATTGGCAGTCGAGCATGCGCCCTCTACGCCACCGAGGCAGTCACTACTCCTATTAAGATTAATCAAATGACAGCTCGCATTTCAAAATGGATCAAGCCATTTATGCTATACGCGATGCCAAAGAAACCTCAAACGTACTCAGATATAATTACTTTTGAAAAACATATCACTCCTTCTTCGCAGTCGGGTAAAAAAGAATTAAAATGAATTATAATAACCCAGTGAAACTATTTAATACTAGTGTAAGAACAGCGGCTTTGCATGGGAGTTTTATACCAAAACTTTGACGCCCATTTTGATCCCATTTGAATGTGAATTTTTAAAAATCCTTTCTTAGCACACGGCCTGACAACGAAAAAAACCTACATTCCAAGTTTTTAGTCTCTAAAATCAGTGGTTTGGGCTCTGCATTGCATGTCAGTCAGTGAGTCATTTAGGATTTTATAATATTATAATATAGTGATAATATGCTATAAATAAATACGAAAAGATGTTGTTAAATATTATAATAATGATATTTTTTATTTACTCTATAATAGTATAGACAAATAATAAGTAATGTTTACATGTAGTCAAAAGTAGTTAAACGAACACAACTTAATAACCCACCCCGAATTGAACCCAGTATGAGGCTGGCGGCATTGACGTGCTCAAAGCTCGCTGCTCAAATTGCGTGCAAAGTTCAAATTGCGCACCAGGTACGAGCTGGACCGGGAGTCACCCGTCTTGTCCCGCAATCTGTGAGACCAAGCTCTCGTATCAGGTCCCTCGCCTCTGACCCGCAACAACCCATGGTCAATAACAATTGGTTAATAACTAAAACATTTTCAAAGGAAACAAGTATTCATGTTCATATTAATTTAATAATAACATCATGTTACAAGAACATGCTCATAACATCATGCTCGGAATTTCTCTGCGAGATCGAATCAGAAATGAGGAGATCCGTAGACGAACGAAAGTTATCGACATAGCCCAGCGGATTAGTAAGTTGAAGTGGCAATGGGCAGGGCACATAGCACGTAGAACTGATGGCCGATGGGGCTGCAAAGTTCTCGAATGGAGACCACGGACCGGCAAGACGCAGCGTAGGACGTCCGCCCACAAGGTGGACAGACGATCTGATAAAGACGGCAGGAACACGATGGAGGCGGGCCGCTTACAACCGGACTGAATGGAAATCTATGGGGGAGGCCTATGTTCAGCAGTGGACGTCCTGTGGAGATGATGATCATGTTACAAGTCTCTTTGATACATTGCATATAATTTATATTGCACTATTAATTAATAACTCCATATATAAAACAAAAATACCATAGTGGTATGACCGCCGACACCCGCCATAGCGCGAAACAGGCTCGTCCTACCTTTTCGCACAGATTGTCAATGTGGAATTAGCCCATTCGTTTCGAACCACTAGTTAAGGCCAGAGGCGACTTCTTTCAGTTTTACCTCTAGTTGACAGACTGACGGAGCGACCACGATCGCTGCGACGTCATCCGCGTACATAAGAACATAACCGTCTCGCACGTTCTCCGGTAGGTCGTTCAATAGGAGGGAAAACATGTTCGAGATTGAAGACCCCTGCGCGACACCAATGCTCGTCTCCAAGGGTCTCAACTTAACCCTTCCATTCTCGCCGTCCACTACCTGCCGTCTGCCGGTCATGAAGTCAGTCAGCAGACTAAGAACGTTTCCATTTATCTTTGCGGCGAGCACGCCGTGGTCGGCGACGAAGGCTTTCGACAGATTACAGAAGATTAGTATTTACCTAGGTTACCTAACCTAAGATAAGATTAGTAGGTACCTACGTACTAATACCACGTACTAGTTCTTTATTAGGCATTATAAATAATTCATTATAAATATAATCATAATATTTTAATGGCCTAATCGCATTATATACAATCTGAGGCGACACACACACTCCTAAAGTGCGTTAGGTAGACGTGATTGAAAAATTATGCCGATGCCTAGTACCTCCATAGTTATAGCTCAAGTGGTAGAGAGCCCACCACGCCGAATGGTGCGGAGGGTGCGTGGTTCAAATCCCGCCCGTGGGTGAAATTTCATTTCATTTCAGACTCATTTCTCTCATTTCAGATTGTATTATAAATATACCAGAAAGAGAAATATTTTAATCTTATTATTGTAATGAATATTATAAATAATTATTACATACTAATATTACTGTGATTAATTAATATTATAATTTAATAAGTAGCAGTTGTTTTGATATCTATTTCTGGTTTCCATTGTTTTATTTTACCATTGTTTTTGTGAATTTTTTGTAAATGACCTACCAAAAATGTTCTAAATAAGGTATGGAGCAAATATTCTTAACTTTGATAATGCTATCTTTGTCACGCGTCACACATTTTTTTTGCCGTCTCGTTCTCACGCATAATTGACTATCGAGTTAGTTGAAGGTCAGCGCCGTCGAAATACAGTCGCTTCTGAGCTATGGTTGTAATACAACAGAATCATTTCGTGTATTTTTTATATCAGTATCGAAATTATTGAATTAGGTCACGTACTACTAGAAACAAGGACATAAAAATAAACTCTAGCGTATCGTGAATAAGGGCCAACATGAAGTACGGTAAAAAGTTAGTTCTGTTTACGCTATTCACTATGAACCTGGTCGAGCAGCCGGCCCCAGAAGTGAAGATCGAGCAAGGGATTTTGAGCGGTATAATCAGCGACGATGGGTCGTTTTTTCAATACCTCGGTATTCCTTATGCTACTTCTAACAGCAGTACGAGGTTCAAGGCAAGTCTTGTTATCATAAATAGATTATCATAACATGTTAAGAGATAAAATATTAATGATAATAATATTATTACGATTTATCGTTAAATGTGTGCATCATGCGTATTATTATTATTTTATTTCATTCGTTATTTTGTGTTGTAATTAATTTACACCATATTATTAACTTGTATTCACTCATATTTAACAAGTTCTATGGCGAATGCTATGTAACTATGTACGCCTATAAATTGTTAAACATATAAGAACTTGCCTATGTAAAAAAGATGTAAAAATGTATATTATGTATAATGTGGCTGTTACTCAAATAAATAAAAACTAAAATTTAAATCCTGTTAATTTGGATGTTTTGTATTATTCATTTGTGTTAATTTATTCACATTTATTCTGTTTTCTGTATTCTATATATATTCTCTACACTTTCATAAAATAACCAATGATCAAGTATAATAGTAAAAAGTTTAAAGCGTGTTTTGAGCATTTTTTATTGAAATCTGAATGCTATTTATTTTCTTCTGCTAAATGGACTTTGAGTTCATTATCATAATAACGGAAGCAAGTTATTATTACCTATACTTAGGTATCAGTGTTGTTACGTATCTAGATAATATCTTATGAATTCTTATGACCATTATAACATCTGTTTTTAATTATTATTACATTAACTTATTCCCAGGACTTTGATGATTCACACGCTTCCCCTTACCCAAATGCGGACGAATTATTTTAAATTGTGTGTGCATGCGAATGCAGGGGAATATGTGTAACTTAGCCTATTACTAGTTGGCTTAGGGGCCGGTTTATTGATCATCAGTTACGGTTAAGTTAACCATATGTTAAACTAACTATAGTTAAATTTCTAACCAATGGTTAAATCGTGTGGAAAAAATAGTTAACCAGGGATGAAAAAACTAATTTTGTCGAATTATTTGTCATGTGAAACTATTTGTCAAAAAAATTAACCATTGTTCGACTAAACCAGTGATCAAAAAACCCAGCCTTAGTCACTGTTCATTGCTTTTAATGAAATTGAATGTTTATAATTACAGGCACCATTACCCCCACCGTCATGGGAAGGAGTATTCAAAGCCGTGAGTGACCTTCACTCGTGTCCTCAGATTAGTTTCTTCGGCCGAGTCAAAGGCGAGGAAGATTGCTTGAGGATCAATGTTTACGTGCCAGCAATGGCCAAAGAACAATTGCCAGTAATGGTATTTATTCATGGTGGAGCTTTCGTATTTGGTAATGGCGGTCAACTGGTATACGGCGCTGACTTCATAGTGAAACATGATGTTATTCTAGTCACGTTTAATTATAGACTCGGTGTGTTAGGCTTTACTTGTCTCAATATAAAAGAAGCGCCAGGCAATGCCGGTCTAAAGGATCAAGTGGCGGCGCTGCGGTGGGTGAAGAAAAATATAGCAGCGTTTGGCGGAGACCCCGACAATATAACACTTTTTGGACAAAGTGCTGGAGGCACATCTACATCTGTCCTTCTAGCCAGTAACATAACAGAAGGTTTATACAATAGAGCAATCGTACAGAGCGGGTCATCTACGGCTAGTTGGGCGTTCAACAGAGATCCAGTTTGGATAGCCAGTCTCATTGCAAAAGAATTGGGACACGACACAAAAGACCCTCAAGAAATGTACAAAATATTTTCTAAAATGCCCTTTGAAGACTTGATAAGAGCAAAACCGACTAAGCCTCTAGGAATGTACTTGGACACAGAGCTACTTCATTTACCTTGTATAGAAAAGTTCTTCGATGGACAAGAATCTGTGATAAACGATCTGCCATATAATTTGATAACAAAATCACCAAAGAACATGCCCTTGATGTTTGGAGCGACTAGTAAGGAAGGAATGTTTATAGTAGCCGGAGATACAGATGAGACTATTAGTAAAAGAGATGAAAAATATGTATTTGCATCTGATTTAAAATTTCCTTCAGAAGAAGAAGCTAAAATGATAGACAGTAAAGCGAGAAAAATTTATTTCGGAAATGACAGAATGAGTATGAAGACAATAGCAATTACATCACAAATGTACACCGATTTATACTTTGACCTTCCTGGAGTGTTCGAGTCGGAAGTTTATGCTAGTAAAATAGATTCCCCAGTTTATAACTACAACTTTGATTATTCAGGAGGAAGAAACTTTTTGAAATATTTGACTGGTAATAAGAATGAGGCTGGGGCGTGTCATGGGGATGAACTACTGTACTTATTCAGAGGAACAATATGGCCCCTTCCTATTAATAGACGTGATCGAAATATGATTGATTTTATGACCACGTTATGGACCAATTTTGCTAAAAACAGGTGAGAATAATATTATAATATTTTAGACGTATAGACACTTTTTGGTTGCTAAGCAATATAATGTAAGTCATGAACAGACAAGAACATTTTGAATTATCCAGCTACGATACAAAAATTTCAAAGTATTTGTGCACATCGAAAACCTTTTTTTTTATTTCAGTGATCCAACCCCAGCTAACTCAGATTTGCCAGTAAAATGGGAGCCAAGTAAAAGAAACAAACTGAATTTCCTATACATTGATGAAACACCTCGGATGGGACCAATTTCTAACCCGATAACCTATCAGTTTTGGAAAGATGTTTACAATAAGTACAGGAAAACAGATTATCTATAATAAATACTCGTAACTTATAGTAATTGAACATTTTATTGGTGTCTCTAGGTATTTCTAGATAATAAGATGATAATAATAATTAATTCTCAAATGACTTGTTAAAAATAATAATGACAGCAGTTATCCGTGACCTTTGACTAATACTTGGAGCTGAGTATATTATAATAATATGTTGGTATAAGAAATAATCCTATACTGTAATAAAATAAATAATGTGAGTAAATGATTGAGGTAATGACTTTATAATATAGAATAATGTTGTTTTATCTATTTTGCGTAGTAAAAGCGCTCCGATCGCAATTTTCTTCACAAAACTTTAATACAATAAATTTTAATTCAATAAAGCGTCATTTCGAGAAAAGGATTGTAAGACCACAGTTTAAAAAAATGAGGTACCTTCGAGCTCAATTTGGTGGAGGCATTGTCGAGTCACTAAAATAATTATGTAGGTATAATATATTCATGTCTTTATAAACAGTTCGTAAATAGTTAAGAACGTATAATAAAGTTTGTCATTCATCGTTTTAATAATAAAATAAGGGCTGACTGCAGTGCTATACACCCAGTTGACTTCATACAAGATAACACAATAACTGATAACCTTTCTTAAGATTATATTCTACAGAAAATTTTTTTAAGAGTAAAGAAATTAAAGTATGGACTTTTTTCAACTGGATATTTATTTCGGTTTAATTTAAGTTCTATTTTTGATAGTTTCAATAGCTCTTAGCTTAAAATTTAAAATGTAGAAATACTCGTGCAAAATATAAATTAAACAAAAAAAAAATAACTTATCACGTCGTCACATATTTAATATGAAGTGACGAGTTAATTTTATTTTTGTTTTATTTAATGTATATAATACACGAGTATCTTATACTTCTGTCGATAATTATAATGTGATTATAACAAATTAGATGTCACAATGTCTACTTTCATGACCTTAAGTGTATTTTATCAAGCTTTGTATACATCACAAAACTCATATCACAATAGTTTTTACTTGACTTACATCGTTGAAACTAATTTGTTTTAAATTAATTGTACTTAGACATTGATAAATCAAATAGTAATGTGTCTGTCATCTCTGAGGCCGGACACACTCTTATTATCGAGTCTATGATAAAGAGACCTCTCTCTATTCGATTTAATATCGATATAAACATGGTAGTGCATTTTGATGAATACTTTACCTAACATAGTTATAATGTTCAATGTGAAATATTTAGTTTTATTTACATTGTTTGCAATGAATTTAATAGATCAACCAACTCCGATTGTGAAGATAGAACAAGGTCTTTTAAGTGGTAAAGTGAACACAGCTGGGACTGTTTTTGAATATATGGGCATACCTTATGCTACTGTGGAAGGAAGATTTCAGGTAAATTTTATTAAAATCTATCTTTTCGCACTACATAAAAACTGTTTGACAAACTTAATATTTTTTTATTGTAAAATAAATATGATGATGAAAAATCACTTCATATACTTGGTTGATTAAAAGTAAAAATATTTTGCAGTTAGTATGGGTTGAATTTGAGTATAATTTGAGTATATATGTATATATATTTATATTTGGAGGAAATAGGGGAATACAAAACATCGATTTGGTTAATATTTCCTGTAAATTATTTTTATAAATAACATATACCAATAAAACATCATCATCCAGCTCTTGGAAGTCCACTGCTGAACATAAGCCTCCCCCATAATGGGCGTTGTTGCCAACACTCGCCACGCTTGGCAGGCGGGTTGACGAGCGCAGTTTTATGGTTTTACGCAGCTGCTGCCAGTCCTCTGGATCTCATACCCCTTAGCCAGTTCTTACGGCAACCACGGGTAGAGAGGGTGAGGTACTATTCTGAAGCCGGTAACCATACGGCTACCAATAAATATTAATTCTTATATTAATATTATCTTATAACTGTGTAGGTAATAAATAAAATCACAGATAATGCAACGTAAATACGCAGATGTAAAGGATCTGCTTTCACCAATTATTCCTATTATTTCGATTTTATTTTCATACTAATATTCATGTCCTAAGATTGAATAATTGTCTGTGTAAAATGTAAACAATAGGTACATCTGTGATTGAAGTGGCTCAGTGGCACCGAGTGATATCCTATGAGTTATTCAGATTATTAAGTCAAATGTCAGTAGCCAGTAATAGCTCTGATTCTGTTATAATTACCACTAATAAATTAATTTACATCAACATGAATAAATAGTGAAACTGATATAATTATAATATATAGGTATAGAACGGCATATATATTTTTGTCATGTTTGGGGTTCTGTATGTGTCTCAAGTTGAAATTGATATCAACTACTCAGATCTGCGGTCCCTTGTGGCTGTAAAAAAAAAACATACTTCTAAGTTAACGCAATCAAAAGTTATTGCCATTTTACTGAATGTTTCCATACTTTGCGCAAGGAGCTAATAGATGGCGCTGTATGTTTAAAGCGTTTTGTCCAGGTATCTAGGTAAGGAACCCTACCCTATGCATAGATAGTAAAGTAGCCTTAACAATTTATTTATACCTAGGTGAATAAAAAAGTTATGAGTGTATAATTTAAATCAAGCATTAAAAGTTCTTCGGAAACTTCTTTGAGTAAACTATAAAATTATCAAATAATTTATAATTGATTGAAATTATCATTATTTTGTATATTTTAGGCACCTTTGCCCCCACCATCATGGAGCGGCGTCTTCAAAGCTGTACACGAACACTATCAATGCCCTCAATATTTAATCGGCGGTGCTATAGGAATAGAAGACTGCTTAAAAATAAACGTCCACGTTCCTGCACACGCAATAACCACCCTTCCGGTAATGGTCTATATACACGGCGGAGGCTTCGTGATAGGAAAAGCAGGGAAAGTCCTATACGGATCAGAATTCCTTGCCAGACATGACGTCATACTGGTGACGTTCAACTACAGACTTGGAGCGCTCGGTTTTCTATGTTTGGGTATTAAAGAAGCTCCAGGTAACGCTGGACTAAAAGATCAGATAGCAGCACTGAGGTGGGTGAAGAAGAACATAGCAGCGTTCGGTGGAGATCCTGACAATGTTACCATATTTGGTCACAGCGCCGGCGCCGGATCTGTCTCGTTGCTTATAGCAAGTGAAGCTACAGAAGGATTGTTCAATAAAGCTATAGTTCAAAGTGGGGCGGCGGTATCATTCTGGACATCTTCAGCTCCCGGCGTCATTGCAAAGTCCGTTGCAAAACAACTCGGCCATGAAACAGAAGATCCATACGAACTATACAAGATATTCTCTGAAATGTCTCTAGATGATATATTGTTAAAAGGGGTTGGCAAACCTATTATTGAATTAATCAATTCGGATACAATTCACTTGCCGTGCATCGAGAACAATATTTCTGGCGTGGAAGCGGTTATTACTGATTTTCCTTACAATATTTTTACGAGCAATCCCAAAAACATATCTATCATCTATGGGATCACTGACAAAGAAGGTCTCTTCTTGATATCTGAGGAGACAGAAGAATCTTTGAAAAAGCTCAATGACAACGTGTATTCCTTCCCAGACTTAGAATTTGGATCAGCAAAAGAAGCCGAAGACGTATCGAATCAAATTATGAAGTATTATTTCGATGGCAAAATGATAAGTCAAGAAACAATAAGTAATTTATCGGACCTGTATGGTGACGTATATTTAACTGTACCGACAACACTAGAGTCGGAGATAATGGTGAACAAAGTCAAGGCTCCTATTTATAACTACTACTTCAAATACTCTGGAGGGAGGAACATGATCAAAACAGCGCTTTGTCGGAACACAGACACTTCTGGGGCCAGTCATGGTGACGACATTTTATACTTTTTCAATTCCTACATTTGGCCTTACAATATCAATGAACAAGATCAAAAAATGGTTGATTGGTTAACGAAAATGTGGACTAATTTTGCTAAATATGGGTAAGTCAAATATTTAGCTTATCAGCAATTTCATTTTATTATGCATATATCATAAAACCTTTTTTTTTGTATTGCAGAGATCCTACTCCTCCATTTGAGCAGGATCTTCCAGTCAAATGGGAACCCAGTAATAAAAGTTCACTGAATTTCTTATACATCGATAAAGAACTTTCGATGGGTCCCTTACCACATCCAGAGAGATACAAACTATGGACGAATATCTATGAAAAATATAGGAGAACAAAATTATGAAAATTAGGGAATTTTTAGTGAATATAATTGAATTGACTAGTGACCTGAAAACTATTGGATTTCATTTAAATAAACAACGTAAAACCGCAGTATATTTTTTGTTTGTAATTTTTTTTTATTTTTACGTATTTGGACGAGCCACAATTCAGGTTTGATAGACTTAGAAATTATTATAGCGACGAGCGAAATTTTGAAATACCACTGAATCATTCCCCACGCGGCCCTTACAATATCCGACAAGACGCGATATCTTGTACATTTACATTACAGTTAGACATTATTAGATAGGGTCTAATTGCTTTAAATATAAGTATACAGTAATAAAATTTAATTTACGTTCTTCACAGTGCCGTGCCGCTTAAAAAGATAACCCCGGGACGACTTAGCCGTTATTTATCGCCAACTTTACGCTCCATTCATAATGTTGAGGGAATTTATATTTCATTGCTTATTAAAATTTTGTATTGTTACCTCTGAAGCTTAACTTTGCGGAGGAAGATGAAAGCATATTGGTATGCGAACATCCTTACAAAGGCTCTAAATATTCAATACCTGTGAAAGAAACACATTGATGACACTTACAAATATCTTATAACTAAGAATATTGAGTAGGCAGTCTCGGTGGCGTAATGGTCGTAACCGCTACTACCGATCATGTGCTCCCAGATTCGATCCCCAGGTCAGGCAAAAACTGTTACTGGATTTTTCATCAGGTAGGTATTGTATCAATGACTGCCTGAAGTCTGGATCTGTGTCTCGAAGATGGCAATAGGCTCACCCCTTATTATATGGGACTTAAAACAGCTGACAAAGTATGCCATAGTAGGTACACATCTACTATTTGTACCTATGTGTACTGCTCTTGTCTCCTGGGTACACCTTTGCCAACCCTTTCGAGAAAAAAACGTAACGTTATGTTGTGTTTACGCTAGCAATTTCAGAATTATTCTACTTTAAACTTATTGTATTATTGCTTTCCAGAAAAGTCTTATATAATTCAGTTGAGTCATATCACTAAAAATTGATACCGTTAAACAATTTTATAAATGCTGCAAAATTGACAAAATTCTTAAAGAGAATAAAGATCACCACTAACACAAAGTATACTAAATCGAATTCAAATAAGACTACGTCGCCAGTATCGTGCATTGAAAGTAATCCACATTTGCCATTCATTGCGCTTTAGATAAAGCGTCCAGACATTTTTATTTTTCATGTAAAATGCTCGTTTCGACAAAGCTGGGCAAGCCGCGTGGAAATTAACTCTATTACGGAGTATTCAAAGTTTAAATTCCAACGAGTTTGAAAGTTAACGGAGATTGCAAGACAATTTTTCGATTCTGAAAGGGACACTGCAAACACAGTAGATTTTATTCATATTTTTTGTTGTTATATTGCATTTGATTCGATTTGAGCATTCTTTTATGAGCAATTCAGAAAAGAGCAATGCTGTTATTGTTATTCATTATAATGCAATATTTTGATCTTATTTTTTTTCAGTTTCGTAACATATCTAAGAAATTTAGGTATAAAGAAATATTAAAAATGTTTCCATTTACGAGTGGACATCGAAAAAGAACCGAAAAAATACAGATAATCACCTAATTATTATGATTTAAACGCAAAAAAAATTAAGAAAATATGTATTTATAATTTTTACATCCGTTATTAAATATAGTTTAAATAAAAGTATAACATCGTCGCTTGTGCAGTAACAATAAGAGTAAAACAAATGAAATGAACAGACGCCGCGCTGCGCCGACCGGCGAGCGGAGATGGACAGTTGTTTATCATTTCGGATGAACTGTGCTTTTCCGACTCGAAACGAGTGCTTTATTTAGATGTTCTTACGTTTTAAAGCACTCTACAACATTTTACAATAATATCTACTTTTTACCTTATTTTAGTTCTGTGATTAGGTACTTATATAAGTGTCACTCTTTCCTATAAGTGTCACACTTTCCAAAACGAAATTTCGAAACGATTATGTTTTAAAGTAGGTAGCGTAGACTTCAAAAGGATAGAAAATCAGGGCACTTCTTGGTGAGTAAAATTGCGTCGTATCTACTTTATGTTATTATTGGGCTGAGGTTTACCAGTAAATTTTATCATTATCATATTATGCTTAACCTCACGTTCGGTTAAGCATAATAAGATAATGATAAAATTTCTATGAATTCTAACGATAATGAGTCTCCGGTGAGGAGGAGGAGTCTCCTGATTATTGTCCTAATAATCAGGCATTGCACGTGAAATCATCATCAACTCAGCCGTTGAAAGTCCACTGCTAGCCATAGGCCTCCCCCTTAATAAGGAAGGGTTTAGCCACAGAATACAAATAAGGGACAGAAGGGACACTCCTCAAAATCATCCAAATAAATAGCGACTCTAGCTACAACGCAATAAAGTGCAAATAAGGTCGCACGGCGCCCAACTAATTATCGTTCAAACTGCCTCTCTTTCCATCACGTATTTCTTATTCCTTCTTACGACGTTAGGAATGGACCACAGAACACAAAACAATTGACGACGCTACGCTACGCGCTAACGTGCGACTCAGCTGGCGCGCGCCTGCGCGTGTCAACCCTCCGTATTAGCCCGTCTAGACCACGCTCTCCGGGTACCTGTAGCTTCAAAACAAAAACGTGGAGTTTCACAGGCCTGGTTTACCTTAATACTCGCCACGCTTAACAGGCGGGTTCGATGGTTTTATACAGAGGACGCTGCTGTCCATGCTCTGGATCTAATAACCTTCCCGGCTCTTACGGCGACCACGGATAGAGAGGGTGGGCTACTATTTTCTAAAACCAGTAACTCCGCGGCACGTTAAATGTTAACTTTATTTTTTGGCGTTATTTTTATTAATTTTTGTTAAAATTGTGCAACTCGTAACATTGGTCGAACTAGATATATAGGCGGCAGGCCAAGCATTGGTATTAGATGAAAGCCTTTCGGCCAAAATATTAACTGAGTTTCGTAACCGCAGTTATCTAATAAGAAATTGTCGTCTTGTTTTGTAACCAAGCTGCAAACGTAAACTTTTAGTCTGTGGTCGTAACATTTTGGTAACCACGGTATTATAATCGAAGATATAATACCGTATAAGAAAGTATGTTAGTGTAACTTAGCCTTACAATTAACTAATAGTAGAAAGCACTTGATTTTTTAAAAACCAATTAATAATAACAACAACGCCACCGAGTTACATTGTATATTACAGTTAGAGTCTTGTTATTGTCACTAAAGTCTTAATTAAGTCTGCGTCGGGTTCCGACCACCAAAGCCGAGGCTTACCGCCTTCGCTGTGGAACCCTAGACGGAGAACCACTAATTTGCATTATTGGAATAAATAGCTGGTGTCCTAAATTTGAATGTTATGTTTGTAGGTTTATCACGTTTAAAGGTATACACGTTCATAGATTACATTATAACATAACATTACATTTCCCGAAGGGGCAGGCTTAGGTGTACCCAATACTCAGTCCCATAGTAAGTACATGAACACTTTCACAGTTTTTTTTAATAGAGGGTAAGCCTATTGGAATCTACCGGGCATAGTTTAGTTATATTTTTAGATCTTAGGCTGTCATAGAAATAATAATTATTTCTAATCTATATCTATCTATATTATAGACATATAGAGAACCTTTTTTTTTTGTTTGTAACGATTAGGCTCCGAAACTACTGAACCGATTTAAGAAATTCTTTCATTTATGGAAAGCTTAATTCAGTTTAAAGGACAAAGGCTATACGAGATTTTGAAAAAATAGGGATCCGTAAGAAAACTGCAATAATGTGAACCAAGGTGTCACATAATTACCAATATATTTATTAATTTGCGTGCGCTGTGAAGTCTATTGATGGTAGAATAAAATAATGTTCTAGGAAATGGTAGTAATTTTCAATATCTACAAAATAATTCGCGGATATTTACATCCACCTATTTTGGGTTAGTCACAATAATCGAAACAGTCATTAAATTCATGCGCTGGGAAAACTATCGGTGGTGGAATAAAGTAATGTACGAGGGGTTTGTAGTACCTATCAATATTACAAAATAGTTCACGGACATTATATTATCCATATATTTTAGTTTAGTCAAAATAATCGAAGCAATGATTATTTTTCATTTCATTTTCATTCAACATAAATAATTATTAGTATAGATTAATAAATGAGCTACTCACTGAAGCATGTATACCTACGTATATATTAAATATAGGTAATTTACGCGTCTCTTCATGGTTTACAGCCCTTAAAACAAATTGCACCAATTTCAGAATTCATTTGCGAGTTGAAAAGAAAACTTATTACAAGATAGCAGAAAAAGTCCACATCAATCAAAATGGCGACAGATGCAAATCCGTTTAAGCGTTTCATTAGCACGGCCATATTTCTGAAGACCCTCAGGTGTGGCAGTTCTACAGCTAGTCGGTGTGCTCCGGAGCCAATCAACTCATGACTGATGTTCTGGATATACTTTCTGCTGATTGGAAATTCTAGCTATTCGTCTTACCTTTGTAGGTCTTGAAATCGGAACATTGGAAATTATAACTATTGTACATTTCAAAATGATAGTTTATTATCCTTAAAATCATTTGCCCAAAAGGACTTTGGGGTGAATGTGAGTTTTGTAAAAAGAGCGTCCTCTGAAAGATCGGAATGAGCTATGTGAATATGCATGAAAAAGGAATGAATGCAGAGATGACGGATGATAGACTGGAATAGTGGAAAAAGACGTGCCATACCGACTACCTTGTGTGGAATCATCCCATACTAGGTGGAGTGGATGGTGGGTAGGAGGTTGATAATAATAATATGGGACAACTTCCACACACGGTCATCTGGTCCCAAACTAGGGTGTACTAATAATATAATATATAATATAGGCCAACTTCCACACACGGTCATCTGGTCCCAAACTAGGCTAGAAGCCTGTACTATGGTAACCAGACTTATATACATACTCATATAAAATATAAGCTTATAACACCCAGACACAGATCAAACAGACATGTTCATGCACACAAATGTTTGACCTGGCCGGGGATCGAACCCGGGGCCTGCGGCATAGAAAGCAGAGTCAATACCATGAGCCAACGAGGCTGTCAATGACAATGACGGCTCATTATTCTTAATTTTTTTAACAAGTGTGTAGTATTTGCAGTGGCTTAATCTTCTACGTTTACTTTATTATCTTTCCTTACCCTATAAGCAACACGTTGCAACACACATCTGCTCCAAGCATTTTGACCTTACCCCTCCAGAGTTGGTTTATCCAGTCATCAAAGAAAATGCTACATGCAATCTACATACACTGATTGACATGACATACGATCACGCCTTTTTTCCGAAGGGGTAGGCAGAGGTGTACCCAGGAATTGTTCCCATGTAATAGGGGGCAAGCCTATTGCCATCTACCGGGCAGGCACAGTTCCAAAAATCCAGGCAGTTATTGAGATGATTCCTTATAGAGAAAACAAACATATTTAATACTTTGCCTGACCTGGGGATCCAACCCAGGACCTCATGATCAGCAGTCGAGCATTCGCCCACTACGTCATTGAGGCAGTCCTACACTACACTGCTTGAATTGTCTGTATTATATGTTGAGGCCGATGATTATAGTCGTGAATTTAAAACAGATACTAATAAAAATGTGCCAATAAAAACTGACTGGTCAGAGTCATTTTGTATAGGAAGTTAAGGTACATGCCATAATATAACATAATAAATATACCCTTTTTCCGAAGGAATAGGCAAAGGCGTATTCTGGATTCAGTTTCATAGTAGGTATATATATACCCACACTTCGCCAGGTATGTACAAGATTTTGTATAATAACATTTCTTTGTAACACACCTGGTTTAAGTTCGCTCTTCGTGTGTAAATAAATCATTTCAATACATTAATTATTATCATCCTATTTTGCAAAAGGATTCGTGTCTAATCCAATTTTGTTATTCAAAAAGTGACACCCACCCGTAGGAATTTAATCCGTAAAATTACGCGTAACCCCATTCATTAGTTAACCGACATCTCTAGCGCAGCCTCGAGCAAGGCTTATGTAAATTATATTGTCATCTTCAAGAGTAGGCATTAAGCCGCACTCCACCTGGTTTGCTCCAAGGTATAAGTAATCGCGAGACAGCAGTACATATATGCAGATGATATTTTTTTTTATATCCGCTGCTAAACCTAATGTACTTTTTTTAACATGGTTACCCATTGAAATGAGGTTAACACAAAAAGAATTCCGTTTATTTTAGTAACAATATAACTGTGGAGCTTCGTGAAATTTTTATTATTCCACTGAATGCACAAAAATGCGGTAAAATACTGGGCTAGCGCAGTTTAACATTTAGAGTTTAAATTATTTTATGGTTAAATTATCTTCTCTCTGGATATACCTTCCACATTGATTTTCATCTAGTTTGGTTCTAGGTAGCTTGCATCTAGTATGTTCCAGGTGTCTTTCTAAGATCGTCTGTCCACATTGTGGGCGGACGTCTGATGGTTTAGAGGATTTAGATCCTCAAGACTCTAAACCGTTGACGCGATAAGAATAAGCCCTTTATTTGATAGTATTTTAGTAAAAAATATTTTCTCATGTACATAGCATTTAAAATCGCTGAGCGCTCTTAATTTAAATCATTGACAGAGGTGTTTTACAAAACAAGTATGCCATCACAGTGCGAGATTATTCCACTTTTCATATCTACTTCCACGTTTGTATTTCTTATTCAGCCGCTGTGTTTCTACGTATCCCGCTTCGTAATCATGAAGATTACTATTTTCGTGGCTTAGGATACATTTGAACAAAACATTTTTTTTGGTAGTGAAATAATACAATATTTAGTTGGGAGATTTTTAAGTTTGGTATTTGAATTCTTCGGGCACATGGCTCGAAAAACGGCAAAAATCTTGAAAAGCTTATGGTGATCGGAAAAATCAATGGCAAGAGGCAGAAGTCCGATGCCATAGACGGACCAGATCAGAACCACCCTAAACATACGTATCAGTGAAGCCGTAAACGTTGCCAAGACCAGGGGTAGATGGTAAAAGATTGTCAAGGATATTGGTCATCCAGATTTCCGTGTGGGGAAACAATGCAAAGAGGAGGAAGTTGGGAGAAATTGGGAGTTCATGACGTTAAAGTTCAAGCTTTCATTAAAACAAAAATATGTGAAAATATAAAATATATTTATTGAAGTTTTATAATCGTTTTATAGTAGTTAATAATTTTATGCGTGATAGCACGAAACCCAAATTAATCATTAAATTATAAGAGTAGAGGTAATTTATCACAAAAGCGAGTACAAAGAGATGTCATTAAAATAACATAAAACGCGTCAAGTCCTTTTGAAATATTTCATGTAAACAGGTGCTTATGTAAATTATTATAATTTATTAAGAAGGCTTCGTATCAAGTGCTCAGGTGTTTATGTTTACTACTAAGAATGATCACTATAACATTTATAACTGATGCTTTGTCAAGATTTGACATAATTATATCGATTATTTATATTATAAGTTACGTTAGATACGAAGGCCGCCGCCAGAGGATGTATCTTACATAATATTTTGTATAATTTAAATAAATTTATTACTTACTTCGATTATATTAAAACTATATTATGACAAGTGAGTCTTTCACCTTTAATTAACTACTATATTATTATACATAATATTCACGATCCAAGTTTTACGTCTAAGCTACAAAGGTCAACTTTCAGGACAAACAGTTCAATAGTTTTCATAACCAATATGCGAAAATTCCTGAAAATCTTTATATTAAAATCGTTATTACGAAGTGGTATAATCTATAAGACAATATTAGAGATAAACGAAAATAATAAAAGTTGGTGTTCACATAGTAACATAATATACAATAGAAATCTATCGATTCTAATCTTTTCTAATCTTCTACATTTGAAATACTATAGAACCTAGTTTCTTTCAGATCCGTGCAGTTCCCATCTGGCTTCATTTCAGATTCATGGCACCTTATGAGATGCAAACGAACCCGGACCCTGCCACTGGCGCAATCGAGCTTTAAACGCTTTTATTGTTACCATTACCTATACATTCCCATTGTGTTCGGGTAAATTAAAAGACTTCATATTTTATAAAGCGTGGGCAGCACTGGGCAGAATATTTTAACAGATTAACAAACTTGATGACTATATTGGGAGAATCCATATTGTTGCGAAAAGATTTTAGAAAGTGTGGGAGCAATTGTTTCTTGAATAAGGTGTAATTTAATTCAAATGAACTGAAAAAACTACTAATTGTCTACCGAAATAATGTGACTCTCAGAAAGATACAACGTTTATATTGTACCAATATTGCGCTCAAATTCTTTATTTGATGAGTGATGAACATAATAATTATCACTAATGTTGCAACGACTGAATAGAATTACTCGATCATCATACGAAAGAATGAGATCGCAATATTGAAATATGAATGTTCTTTTTTTTATGCCATAGGTGGTCGCACAAACAGACGGGCCGCGCCTAATGTCTCGCGGTTACCGCAACCTATGGATATCTGCAACACCAGGGCTATTGTCAGTATTTCGCCGAGTTGTAGCTCAACGGTCTTCCCGTTGAGCTACAACCTATCCATAGGCCTCAGCACTTGCTGGAACTCGATTAATAACAAAAATTATTAAGTTACTCTTAACGTCATCTTAAGAAATAGTACGAAACATTTGGAACAGAATCAGCGAGATCAAAAGCGATCTGCCGCAAAATTACTGCGTCGTATAATTACGTAGTAAAGTAACCCTTTGGCCCATTTCGAACATTAGATAAGCACAAGTTATGGTCTCCAGTATGGTGTTTAATTTAACTTGGACCGTGATAGTTGCGGATTATTGGGTGGTAATCGAACGCTACTTTACTGCGGGAGCTAAGTTTTGTTTCGCGTTATTTGGTTTCGGTTTTCGGGTGAGTATATTATGTGTATACGATTAAAGTGTTGATGTTGATTGCAAACGTATGTCCTATTGTTATTATTATGTAAACCTGTAGTATGGTTTTATTCGTTTTGTACTTTGTACCTATATCCAATTGCGTGTAGGATAAATTATGTAGGTAACATAATTTTCGGGAAATCCTATTAATATTCTAAGTGCAAAAGTTTTTGCGGATGTATGGATAAATGGATGATTGTAACTCTTGAGATTTATATTATAAGTTTTAGTACTTATCTATATTTTTTTGTTTATTTGTGTATCTTTTGATAACATTAACATTGTTAACAGTATATTATTGTTGTAGACTTATGGGACGATATGGTCGCTCAGCGACATAGGCCCGAACAAAATAATAGAATAATAAAAAAAGAGACTCACGCCAAAACTGCTGAACTGATTGGGCTGGAATTTTGTATGTAGATTAGACCTTGGAACAGCACATTGGGTTTTATCTCGATATTCCCACGGGAACGAAGACTACGCGGGTGTAATCGCGGGGCACAGCTAGTATACTATAATTGCGTATAGTGATATTGTGTTACACTCTACATAATTACGTTGATTTTTCATTACACTTATAGACGTACATTATTATTTATTAGAGTATTCAACTTTTGCACTGATTATTACAGTCAGACATTCACTGGCAAATAATACAAAGCTAAAAACATACCTTACCTGAGCACATTCACGGTCCAGCTAACATTACGGCTAAGTCTAAGCACAGACTGCGAACAAAGCTATAACAATAAAAATCCCAGCGTACAAACAAACACGCGGAATATCCAGAGGCTATGTTTACATGCGGTGATCATTTGTTCAATAATTAGTAAAATGCTGTTCATAATTAAGTAGTGAGGTTAGGTTAGATATTATCAGTAAAAATATTGGTAAGTATTAGATTGTGAGTGTTATGTGGTGAGCCTGGCTAGGTGAGAATATTTCCAGGTCTGAATTAGAAGCTTCTAGGCCCAGGATTTGAAATTATAGCTAGACCACTTAATTGAGTCCTCGCCTGCGGGGTACAGGAGCGGCGGGGGGCGCGGAGGTAGACGTGAACGGGGGCCGGTAGAGGTCCGGTCCTACGCACCTTTACCCCGCAGGTGGGGACTCAATTAAGCGGTCTACCTATAAGTTTGTTATTCTAATTATATAAAAAATAACGGGTTATGTTGACCACCCGTATTTTCAGAGTTTCAGGCCGACAAGATTCTTACAAGGCCTCCGACATGACCTCTACATATCTTATAGCAAACAACCAGGACCTACTTACAGTTAAACGTGCAAACCGAAACACCACCGCGCCCAGGTGAAAAGTTTACATGTAAGATTCGAACCCAGGGACAACGGAATAGCCGTCGTGACAATAGTTGTTAAATGTCATGTAAAATATGAGTAAGAGATTCTAGATTGCATGAAAATCTGACACAGACCGATAACTCGGCAATAGAAACAATTAGTATAATATAATTAATATGTTAAACCTTGCTGCAGCATTAGATAGGGACCAGTGGAAACTTGCAGGATGCCAATTTCACTACTTACAACCTTGAACAAATGTGGTTAATTTGTCTACAAAATTCTACGAGTTTAAAAGGAACTGTTACATTATTCTCAGTGGTAAAATCTTTAATATCAAAAAGCACACAAATTAAACAAACAATTTAAAAAACTTCTTAGCGGCATATGACACCACAGAAACTTACATTTTACCTTAATATTATGCCTTGAATCATAACTTTAAAGTTTTACTGACTGTTCCGAGTATACGGTGGGAACTTTGTATATAAAATATATGGTATTCAAAGCTTTACCGTAGATTAGCATGTAGTATGTAACATGGAGCGCGATCCGTCTAATTAGTGTGCTAGTGACGCGACGCGACCACCTGGGGAACCTATCGATTATGTTGGCCAGCATTATTCATTATAATGTTATAGGTATATCGATTTATTTAATAGAACAAGCAAATTTCAGGTTACATTTATTTCCCTGTCAGTTTTGGTTTGGTAAGGTTGATAAAATGGAAAATTTTATTGTTATCTAATATGAAAATCAAGCAGCGGATTTTCGCAAGTTGAAGTTTCAATAGGCAGGGCACATAGCACGTAGAACTGATGGCCGATGGGGCTGTACAGTTGGAGAATGGAGACCACGCACAAGGTGGACAGACGATCTGATAAGGACGACAGCAACAAGCTGGATGCAGGCCGCTTACAACTGAACGGGATGGAAATCTGTGGGAAAGGCCTATTTATGTCAGCAGTGGACATCATATGGCTGAGATAATAACATGATGATGATAAATATAAAAAAGGATGTAAGGAATAATCATTACTTTAGTTAAAATTATAATAATATTAATGTACTCTTGTACGTATGAGACCAAAGTTTTTTATGTTAAATGATATTCTAATAAAAGTAAGGAATTCAATTATAATATTAATATATTTGTCATACGTCATTAATTTAATGTCAAATTAAATAATAATTTCAAACACACACATACACGATATATTATTTTTATTATTATTATGTAAGCTAACGTTAAATTGATATGTAATGTTGGCTACATTACTCTATCCATTAAATTAATAATGTAGTGATGCTTACGACATGTAAACTATCGATGTAATTTTGGAATATATTAATAAATTGTGTTACTTGGCAAAAATAACTATATCTACATCAAGCTCCCACGCTACCATGTACGATAGTATGCAATGGTTGCTTTTGTATGACATTTGGAAAAAACTAAAAGATTTCTTGTCAATTTTTGTTTTCAATTCAATCCGAAAGTATCGAAACACTTATTTTAGAACGCTTACTTTGGAAGTTTTCATGACCAGGTTTCGGATTCACATACGGGTAAGTTTGGTAAAAATCGGAAGAAGTAAGAAAAAAATCGATAAAAAAAACACAGTCATTATTTTCCCAACACTATAACTCTATCGACACACAAAAGTAAAACAAGACACATCTCTAACATAAATTATAACGAGGAGCTCTGAATAATTATGAAAGGAGCGACGTGAAGCTAGAAAAGTGGGGTCGGCCATCCGTGAAACGCTACATCAAACGCGCAATAAACCTTACCGCAGCCACGTGGTTACATATGATCCTTTCTCTAGTGAGGCTAAAGGTAAGTAGTTACAGATTAAAAATATTTTTATTTTTTAAAATTCAGTTGGTATAATATAATTTATAGGTCATGTAGGTAGTTTTGTTCGATAGCTAAATATTATGTATAAGAAATTCAAATAAATTCACCGTAGAGTTACCGGCTTTAGAATACTGCTCCACCCTCTCTCCCCGTGGTTGCCGTAAGAGCCGGTTAACAGATTTAGGGGACGGGCAACAGCGGCCTCTGCAAAAAACCATCGAAATGCGCTCGCCAACTCGGCTGCCAAGCGTGTCGAGTATTTGCAAAACCTCCCTTTATGGGGGAGGCCTATGACTACCAACAGCTAAGATGATGATGATGATGAATTCAAATATACATCATCTTCCTGTCCTTATCACATTAGGTTAGAACGGCACAGCACGTGGTCTTCCACCACTCCAGTCTATCCATAATCTCCGCACTCACTCCTATTTCTCCACTCCATGCATGGTTCATCCATGGTTTTTTTTAAATGCCCTCTTCCCACATAACCATTTAAATTCATTATAAACAATGATAATGTTCTGTAAAATAAAGAAATATAGTCAGTAAAATAAAAATTAGAGTGCTTTAAAATGCAACAAAACTTTTACATCTTATTTCCTCTAACTTCAACACTTAAAGTAGAAAGACATTAAAAATGTGTTCGCTTTTCTTTTAACTTTAAAGTTTATGTAGTTTCCCTTCGCAGATGTTTTCCAAAACTAACAGACAACACGACAAACCAACTTTACGTAATAAAACCAACATTGTTAGTAAGGAAACATACTTTGAGATGCAGCGATCCGTACTCGGGTACTTGCCTATTAAGTGCATTAAGCTTTTAACACATGTCTAATTCAAAGGATCGCGTCAGATCTTCTGAATCAACCCTACTAATCCACCATAGGAAACTAAACTTTACGTTTCAAGTTTTAAGGTAGATTTTTATGTGTTATAAATAATTGTTAGGTTGTTTTGTAAGTATGCCAGTTTGGAAACTGGAGTGTCGGTACAGGCGCGAAGTTAGGTCGTCTCATTTATTATTGAGTGGAAAACCTCACAGCGTTTTCTAGAGAAGTATCCTCCTATAGCCCGGAGTCGGTTACTATCGGTATTTTTCATGGTTTTACATGTCTTTGTTGTTTTAACTTGGCTTCTGGGGTTTCTTTGTTCTCTACTTGGAATGTTTGTGCGTTAAAACTTATGCGGTGATTAACGCCGCGCGGTTATATTAAGGCATAGATGATAACGGTTATTAGAGTTTTGAATTTCATATTGCTGATGAGTTTCCTTGGCCTCAATGTTATGACAGTGGACAATATTAACTGCTGTTGTTTGAAGATTTCATTTTGTTTTAGTTTTTTTTTTTTTATGATAGCGAGTGACAAGACGAGCAAATCAGGTGCCTCATGGTAAGCATCATGATTGCCCATATCAGACACAGTGCCACCCAGTGTTTTAAAATTCAAAATACTGAGCGGCACTGCACTGCGCCTGTCACCCTGAGATATTAGTTGTTGAATCTCATCATGCCCAGTAATTTCGCTGGTAACATTTCCCTTCATACCGGAACACAGTAATGTTAGCACATTACTGTTTGGCGGATGAATAACTGGCAAAGGTGTGGTACTTCCCCAGGCAGCGCCCTGCAAAAGAGGCCTACCATTACTAAATAAAACTTTAAAACCAACTGCTTCGCAATTTCAGTAATCAAATAATTACGTTAATATTTAATTGTTAAACCAAATTAACTGATCAATTTAAATAAATCCCAAACAAAGCAATTAGTGTGGTTATCATAATAGTTGCATTAGTACCATATTTGAGCCAACGGATCCCAATGAACGGAACCCATTGTGAATACACAATGAACAGCTCGATAGCAGAACGTATGGTATATAACTTTGTATATCTAGTAATATATTCCTTGTACATATATAAGTGAGTTTAGTATTATTTATGTATGGTTGCTTTGTAAGTAGTATTATGGTTTGCTAAATTATGGTTACACAACATAATTCCTTAAACTTATTGTGGAAAATAGATATATACAGATAGATAGGTAAGTATCTATTGTTAACCATAGAGAATACAGAAAATAACAAAAACATTATTAAATCATACAAACAATGTTTTTAAACCTACTAATATTATAAATGCGAAAGTTTGTCAGGATGGACGGATGGATAGATGTTTGTTACTCTTTCACGCAAAAACTACCGTACTACCTTAGACCCTCGAATAACACATGGGGTACTTTTTTCCCGACATTCCCACGGGAACGAAGACACGGGGATGAAACCGCGGGTTACACCTAGTATTGCTATAAATCTAAAAATTCAGCGCCTGTTCACCTGATTCAAGTCCAGATGAAAAGTTAAGTAAACCTATTTACACGTACTTAGATACCTAATAAATAATATTATACATACGCGTGCATACATTAATAGTTAACCGTAGAGGCATGAAATATGAAACATAAATTGACATCGTTACATGTTAATGCCTAATATAAGTGACCAACACTGATCCTGAATACTATTGGTTCTGCGCAGTTAGTTCCAACACTCGTCTAATAAAAAACCCTTTAGATTTAACACTTTTTAAAACCACATTCCTTTTTTCTATTCCCGTATTCGACATTACTATGAACTTGTAAATCGAACAGCTTGTATATTTATAAATATTAATACAAAGAGGGGCGAGTCACATCTGTCAGTATGACACTCAGTCGCAGGTGGTCCTACCGCTTCAATCAGACGATACGAATTATTACGCTGACTTTACTCATTATTGTTTGGGCAAAAACTGTGAGGATATCTGGGATGTTAATATTGAAGATTTGGTGAGTTTGAACAAAAAGAATTCATTTTTTACATAACATAACACGCTTTTTTCTCGAAAGGGTAGACAGAGGCGAAAGGGTGACCCAGGACCTAGTCCCATAGTATAGGTATGCCCACGCTTCGCCAGTTATGTTACTGTTCCCTTGTAATAGGGGGCATGCATATTGCCATATAACGAACATAGTTCCGGATTCCAGGCTGTCATTGAGATAATTCCTAATGGAAAATCCTTTAGCACTTTACCAAACTTGGGGATCGAACCCGGGGAAAGCCACCGAGGCAGAGGAGAGACGAGATTTTTTAATTGACTGTATAGATGATTTACGATTAAGGGAGTATTATAAAGTAAAATATATTATAAAATCCTAAACGAGTCACTGACTGAACAACAACGCAGAGCCCAAACCACTGATCGTAGAGACCTGAAACTTGAAATGTAAGTTGTTTTCGTTGTCTGAACGTGTGCTAAGAAAGGAATTTTGAAAATTCACATTCTAAGGGGTCCAATAAGGGCATCAAAGTTTGGTATAAAACTCCCATATTTCACAATTGCGAGCGGAGGAAGCCGCTGTTCAGACACTAGTCTACACTAGATAATAAAATCCTATAACTTTAAACTATACTTAATAATAGTTTGCAAGACTTCTTTATATTCTTATTTGAGAATGAATTCTGTTCATTCTCTCAAATCATTCGTTCCATTTTTGCTCTAAATTGTTACTAAGTTGGAAGTTGTTTAACAAATCACTTTGGCAGAGTGACGGCACTAAATTGTCGATATAGACTAGGAGATGGGTATAACAAGTGTCTCATTAGGTTATCTACTCGTAAGTAGGTACCTAGGTAAAATTCTTTTTGTTAAATCTCTTTAACTGCCAAACCGAATAATATACATATTTTTATGATAGTGAGTGACAAGACGAGCAAATCAGGTGCCTGATGGTAAGCATCATGATTGCCCATATCAGAAATAGTGCCACCCAGTGTTTTAAAATTCAAAATTCTGCGCGGCACTGCACCTGTCAACCATGAGATATTAGTTGTTGAAACTCGTCATGCCCAGTAATTTCGCTGGTAACTGTAGTATATTATGCTTATAATGTTGAGGGTACTAAAATAAATTAGTCGATTCCTAGCCATCTTGTCGTTTCATTACATGGTGACAGCGGGGTGAAGGAAATAATTAATTAAGTGGTATAAAGTGGCTAATTGTGTGTAAAAACAACTATAAATCGTTAAATAGTGTCGAATAAATATAAAAAAATGGAACACGCACGCCCCCCGGCCGTATTGTCGCTAGAAGGAGGTCCGGCGAATCGCGCGGACGCGTGGCGACGATGGCTTAAGCAATTTCAAGTGTTTTTAAAGGCCTCTGGGGTTTGTAAAGAACCGAGCGATGTGCAAGCCAGCTTACTAATAAACCTTATCGGCCCCGACGGTTACGACGTCTATTCCACGTTCAAGTTCGAAACAAAAACAGACAGTGACGACATCCAGAAATTAATAGAAAGGTTCAATAACCATTTCGGAACCAAAACGAACACCACGATGGTGAGGTTCAAGTTCTTCACGAGAAGCCAGGAACTAGGGGAAAGCATCGACGAGTACGTCACAGCTCTGAAACTACTGAGTCAACAGTGTGAGTTCGAACAGTTAGAAGACGGCCTGATTCGCGACCGTATCGTCTGCGGGGTGCGAGATAGCACGCTTAGAGACAGATTACTCCGGGCGGAGCAGTTGACGCTCGAAAAGGCCGTCACAATATGTCAATCGAAAGAAATCTCGAACGAGGAAAGCCGAGAAATAGAAGGCGTCAAGAGTGAAACGAGAGATGCGGCGATCGACGCTGTGTGGAGCGCACGCGGCGCTTGGCGAGGGCGATGGCGCGGCGCGGGCGGCGGCGCGGGATGGCGCAGCCGTGGCGGCGGCGCGGCGCGAGGCTCGCGCGCCGGCGACGGCTACGGGACCGGCGCCGGCGGTGCGCCCGCGCGGGCTCGTGTCTGTACGGCGTGTACTAGTATTTACTGCGACGGTGGTAGGAAGTGTAACGCGCGTAACGCCAAGTGTTTTTCATGCGGTGAAATAGGTCATTTTCGCAAAACGTGTCAGGTGCAAAGATCGCGGAAAGTGTTTCAGGTTAACGAGGAGGCGGAGGACGATGATTTGTTCTATATCTCGTCTGTGGAAGGACTCACCGGCTTGCGGCCGGAGGACTATAAGTGGTATGAACATTTAATTCTTTATGATACTAGGGCGAAACATTTATTCAAATTGGACACCGGTGCAGATCTTAATGTAATTTCAAAACACAATTTCATCACTTTGGGCTTCTCTGTTGAGGACTTATCTCCCGTCAAACCGAAAGCGATATCATTTTGTGGTGCCTATTTACCTATTATCGGATCGATGGAAATGAAATGGATGTATAAAAACAAATTGTATCATATTAATTTTGTGATTACCGACCATGATTGTGAGAGTATCTTAGGTAAACATTCTATTGATCAAATTGGATTAGTGAAACGGGTGTACTCATTGGATATTGCCAGCTATGATGAATTATTTCAAGGTCTCGGTAGGCTACCTGGTCATTATACGATCCCGATTGATAAGGATGCAACACCGTGTATCTGTCCCGTTAGGAAAATACCGATCAGTGTGCGAGGCAAGCTGCAAGTTGAACTCGAGCGAATGGAGAAGATGGGAGTGATCAGAAAGGTCACGCACCCTACTTCTTGGGTGAATGCGATAGTAGTGGCGCCGAAAAAAAACGGCGATATTCGCCTATGCTTAGATCCGCGGCCGCTGAATAAAGTAATTCGTAGGCAACATTTTCCTTTGCCTACGCTCGTCGATATTGCTACTAAACTAAAAGGAGCTAGATACTTTAGTAAACTAGACGCCAGGTCAGGCTTCTGGATGGTGCAGCTGGATGATGAGAGCGCTGATCTGTGTACGTTTGGGACACCTTTTGGCAGGTATCAATTTCTGCGTCTTCCGTACGGCATTAACTCTGCGTCCGAGGTATTTCACTCCCGTGTTAGACAACTGCTGGAAGGGCTCGAAGGTGTCGACTCCTTTATAGATGATGTTATCCTCTGGGCGTCTGATGAGCAAGAGCATGATGAACGACTGGAAAAGTTAATGGATAGGGCCAAGCAAGTAGGGATCAAGTTCAACCGAGAAAAATGTGAGTTCAAAGTAGCTGAGGTGACATATTTAGGGCACAAGTTTAGTGCGGAAGGCATGAAAGTGGATGAGAGTAAGGTGAAAGCGGTGACGGAAATGCCGAATCCTCAGAATAGACAAGAGTTAGAGAGGTTCCTCGGTATGGTAAATTACCTATGCAAATTCATTCCCAACTATTCTGAGAAAGTCACTCCATTACGGAATTTGTTAAAAAAAGACAATGAGTGGCAATGGGGTGCATGTGAAGAGGCTGTGGTGAGTAAGTTGAAGCGTGATCTATGCGCAGCACCCGTGCTAACGTTGTTCTCTGCGGACCGGCCGGCGCTGGTGTCGGTGGACGCGAGCTCGCACGCGCTGGGCGCGGTGTTGCTACAGGACGGACGTCCAGTTGAATTCGCGTCGATTAAGCTCACAGACACGCAGCAGCGCTATGCCCAAATAGAAAAGGAGCTGCTTGCCATTGTTTTTGCCCTGGAGAGGTTTCACCACTATGTTTTCGGTAAACTCGATTTAGTGGTGGAATCTGACCATAAACCTCTGGAAGCTCTGTTCAAGAAATCCTTAAGCTCCGTACCAGCTAGATTGCAGCGCATGATGCTTCGAATTCAAAGGTACGATTTTACAGTAGTATATAAACCCGGAAAATACATGTTTGTAGCAGACACGCTATCGCGAGCTCCGCTAGCTGAATTGATGCAAGATAAAGTTTCGGAGGAAGTACATAGTCAATCTTGCTTTCTTATAAGTAGTGTTGCCTTTAGTAATGAAAAACTCAAATTAGTACGAGATCATACGAAAAATGACGACATCTGTCAGATGTTAATAAATTACGTGATGAACGGCTGGCCACTTATCAAATACCAAACTGATGAACGCGTAAAATGTTTATGGGAACATAGGCAGTCGATAGAATACTATGATGGAGTAATTTTTAAGGATGAATTAGTTTTTATTCCTGAGAAATTGCGAGCAGAAATGTTGTCGAGAGTGCACGAAGGACATCTAGGCATAGATAGGTGTAAACGTAGGGCGCGTGAGGTAATGTACTGGCCGGGTATGTCACGTGATGTGGAGCTGGCCGTGCGCCGCAGTCGAGTGTGTGCGACGCAGGCCACTGTGCCACAGCGTGAGACCCTTATTTCTCACCAAATACCCAGTATTCCGTGGATGAAAGTTGGAACTGATATATTTGAATATAATAAGATGTACTTCCTAATATTGGTTGATTATTTTTCAAACTACGTAGAAGTGTCACCTCTGACCTCAATAACGTCTAGAAGCGTGATAAAAGCAATGAAGGATCAATTTTCGCGCCATGGAATTCCAAGTGAATTAATTTCAGACAACGGTCCCGCATACGCGTCAAGAGAGTTCCACAATTTTGCCGAATCATGGGGTTTTACACATACGACATCGTCACCCAACTATCCGCAATCTAACGGTAGGTCAGAACGGGCCGTTAGAACGATAAAGAATCTACTTACTAAGTCTATTAATGATAAGTCTGATTTTTACATAGCTTTGTTAAACTACAGAGCTACACAGAGGGATGGCGTTGCCAGTCCTGCAGAACTTTTAATGGGTCGAAAACTTAATACAAGATTACCGATACACGTGAATAAACTACTCCCGGCCAGAGACAACATGACAGATTACAATAATATATTATGTAAACAATTAAAGGCAAAAAATAATTATGATAGCAGTGCCCGTAACTTGTCAGACCTTAACGTGGGTGATGAAGTAATTGCAGTAGACGGTAAGAGAAGAAGAGAGGCGCGAGTAACGGGACGCGCCCTTCAGCCTCGTTCCTACTTCGTTACCGACACACTAGGCCAACGGTTCAGGCGTAATCGTAGGCACCTTCTCAAAATTGATACTTGTCCATCATCACTCAATGAGAATGAGATAAAAGAAAACATGAATGAAAGTGATAGTGACTGTAGTATTTATGATGAACCGACAGAGATTATGGCAGACGCATCCGGTTCGTATAATGATAACAGGTGTCCTACAGCTGCGGTGTCAGCACCTGAACCTATTGATACAGAACGCACACAGAGATTAGCAGCTCGTGAGGCTAAAAAGAAAATTCGCCAGGCACTATAATCATGGCTGGTAATAATTAATAATTAGGTAATTTATCTTATATCAGGTTCTTATACGTCAGGGTGTTCGTGTTTATATTTTAATTATAATTATAATAATATATTAGTCAGCATAATAATCAAAGAAATTCAATTAATTACGAAAAACTTAGCTTAAGAAATAACATATTATCATTAATTGTATTACTCACTAATAATTCTTATCTTATTATGATTAGCTTCTACTTATTTTGCTATACAAAATAAATGTTAGAAAGAAATATATAAATATAGAATGTATCAAATATAATTTTAACTTTCATGCAAGTAGGTACCTAAGGTTATTCAGATCTTGTCAATGAACTAGAAAAATACCTATTACTCTGTGCCTTATCTGTGCAATTGATCATAACAGAGCACCAATATGGGTACTTACCTAACATTATAATGTAAATGATAATGATTAATATATATGATATTCTCTTGTTTATATTAGTAAGTATAAGTTGCATGTAATATAGGAACATCCAACCTAATACCTTAAGCACAGAACAGATAATAATACTACTACGCCTTAAGTACAATGATAATCTTTCCTATGAATATTATTATTATTTTTAAACTTAATATTATATCACCTTATTCTAAAACTGTTAAGGGGAAAGATGTAGTATATTATGCTTATAATGTTGAGGGTACTAAAATAAATTAGTCGATTCCTAGCCATCTTGTCGTTTCATTACAGTAACATTGCCCTGCAGAACGGAACACAGTAATGTTTGCACATTACTGCTTGGCGGATGAATAACTGGCAAAGGTATGGTACTTCCCCAGGCGGCGCCCTGCAATAGGCCTACCACTTAATAAATATGTTCACCGAATCAATAATATCATGAGGCTGATGAAAATAATCCCTTCTTATATATTAGTACTATTGTCACTATATTAGTACAGGTACCAATATAGGTACTTGAAATAAACAAATTAATATTATTATATAGGTATGTAAATAATTATTCAACTCATTGTCTACTGTGTTTTTATAGATACGCTTGTCATAATTTTTAGATCTATCCTGTCCTTGTTGCATGGAACTTGTTGCATCGAACTACTCATAAACATTTATTTTTATATTCCCTCCCCTTCCTTCCCACATTTAAAAACGTCGTCAGCTCCTCTCCTCAGCCTATTTTGGTTCGAGGATTGTTTGTTTTCATCAAGAGTACGTCGAACAATCGAGCCGTAGACTTAGAATATATGGACGAGAGATCCATCAAAAAAACTTCGAGGAAATCAAACTCAAAAATTGTTTAATTTTATTCAAATAAAACTTGACATAACATACAATCACGCCTTTTTCCCGAAGGGCTAGGCAGAGGTGTACCCAGGACTCAATCCCATAGAAGATACACCCACATTTCGCCAGTATGTTAGCCATCTACAGTTCCAGACTCCAGGCAGCTATTGAGATAATTCCTAATGAAAAAATCCAATATAACACTTTGTCTGACCTGGGGATCGAAACCGGGATCTCATGATTGGCAGTGGAGCATGCGCCCACTACGCCACCGAGACAGTCTATTTATTCAAATAAATAAATGGCTAGATAATTTAGGATCTTATACTAATTATGTTTTTTCTGATGTGTAAAAATAAAAAACTTAAATAATAGCTAATGCATTTTCGTGCCTTAATAAGTCTTAAGAATGCTAACATTGAATTTGACTTTTAATATATTGTATATAGCACTATGGAAATCTTATCTGTCCTATAAGGCCCATGTATGGGCTACAGCCCACATACGTTATCAAAAACTAATTCACACGCAACCATACCCCGGACACTCGACTAATGCACACATGGAGTTTTGTACACGCGCAGTCGCAAGGAAAGGCCCGATTGGTCGGCGGATGACAGTGTTCATTCTATACGTAGTATTATTATCTGTTCTGTGACGCAACCTGTGACAAAAGGTTTACCGCATTTTGCTATGAATAGTTATGTAAAAGTGTGCTGTACCGATTTACCTCTTATTTTAGGTACTATTTACAATACAATAGTGACTTTTGTTACGTGGTCAGTAATTTTTTTTATCGTGCCGTGTCTATAATGTTTTATATCAATGGTTCAGAAAAGTTCGATTGTTCGCGGATTTGGATTGGTGACACTTCTAATATTGTTTGGTAGGTTTCTATTTTGGGTGTTAAGTAGCATTTATTCTCGTAACGGAGGGAAAATTATGCTTTTTGTTGTTAGGCAAATGTACAGATAGACAATGGTAATATTATTTTTCGATGTTTTTCTACACTTGGTAAAAAAATCTTGTAGCATCATAAATAACTTTGCGATTTTAAAATTGAGGATCATCTCAAAGAAATTCTTTAGAATGTTAAGGCCCCAAACTCTTGCCTTCAGGAAACCCTTACATTGTGTTTTATAGTATTAAAGTTCTACCTTTATATTGGCTATATATTCTTATTTATTTATGGAATAAGTTCGTTATATGTTTTCAATAAACAGCCTTTAGTATTCAGTTTAATATAACTCAAACTACCTAAATGTTTTTATCAAAAGCATCATAATAACCTGTTAGGTACAAGCTTTCTTCGAGCGTCAGTTACTTTAATATAATTTGTGTCATTTTCATCCTTTGTTTTAAAATAGAGCCGGTTTGTTCTATAGACCACTAACTAGTATCAGTTACCCGGCTTCGTCTGCCATCGCACCGTACCTATCTAAGACAGGTTTACGCTCCGTGAAACTGAAAAACAACGATAGGAGCTTTTGTTGAGGCGTCTTTTGTCTCAAACGATCCTTATCAGCCATTTACTCGTTTACCTGCAGAGTCTACCTCCATTCGCGGGAATGGGAGATTCAATGAATGAGGAAAAAGAATGGGATGAGAAAATTAAAATTTATTCACAAAAATGGTTTGGATTGTGCTTGATAAGACTCAATAATGAAATAATTTTATATTTTGGTCAGAAGTACAATTTTGATGAAAATATTCGTATGATACTGGTAACATAATTCTATACCCATAAAATTATACTTACATGATTTTTCTGACTCCTCGCCTCGGTGGCGTAGTTCGACTGCCGATCATGAGGTCCCGGGTTCGATCCCCGTGTTAGGCAAAGTGTTAAATATTGGATGTTTTCATTTAAAATTTCAATAACTGCCCGGAGTCTGGAGCTGTGCCCTGTAAATGGCAGTAGGCTCGCCCCCTATAACATGGGACCAATATTATTATACTGGCCTAACTAGGCTGTACCTACTTTGGGACTGCGTCTTGGGCACGCCTCTGCCTAGCCCTCCGGGAAAAAGGCGTGTTTGTATTATATTGTATGTTATGTCATGTTTTATTTAATTAAACATTTTTTGAGTTTTACCTGCCTACACATTCGAGAAAATGGCGTGATTGTATGTTATAATTTTTTTTATTATAAATATTACTGAAAGTTTTAACGCTATAACAAAACAATTAGATAATCCTTAATTTCTTTTTTCCCCTTCATAATATTTCCTCATCAGCGGTTAGTCGGCTATTCAATAAATTAACCTCCCCTAACATCCACTAAAGATAACAAAAGAGCCGTAAACAGTAAACATGGCCGTTATGTAGGGTCATCGTGGTTAAACACCCTTCAGCGCCATCTAGTTGAGTAGTAGAGGGTGCTTGAGTGTAGGACCGCGAGCCATTGTTGTAGGGTTGTCAATACGGGGCTATAGTACCTGATGAGAAACTAGCTACTTATAAGATGACTAGCGGCCCGCCCCGGATTTGCACGGGTAGCAGAAGTAGATATAGTGAACGTTTAACAGGAGTAATTTCGTGATACATTGTATTTTAATAGATAAAACCCTAATGGTTTACGCACTCCGACTGCCTCCGTGGCGTAGAGGGCGCATGCTCGACTGCCAATCAAGAGGTCCCGGGTTCGATCCCCAGGTCAGGCAAAATGTTAAATATTGGATTTTTCCATTTTTCAATTTTTCCATTATTATCTCAATAACTGCCTGGAGTTTGGAACTGTGCCCGGTAGATGGCAATAGGCTCGCCCCCTATTACATGGGACCAATAACATACTGGCGAAATGTGGGTGTATCTACTATGGGACTGAGTTCTGGGTACATATCTGCCTACCCTTCGGGAAAAAGGCGTGAATGTAAGTTGGTTTACGCAGCGCATGCAAATTAATGACTATATCTGTTACAATGACCAAACCTTAACCCATGTATAAATTTATCGTGGGCTATTTTGAAGATATTGATAAGTACTACAAACCCCTAGTACATTACTTTATTCTACCACCAATACTTTTCACATCGCATGCATATAATGACTTTCGATTATTGTGACTAAACCAAAATAAATGGATATAATTTATGTATACTGTTTTGTAGGTATTGATAAGTACTACAAACCCCTAGTACATTATTTTACTCTACCACCAATAGTTTTCACACCGCATGAAAAATAATCACTGCTTCGATTATTGTGACTAAACAAAAAAAGATGGGTATAATCTATGTATACTGTTTTGTAGGTATTAATAATTACTACAAACCCCTAGTACATTACTTTACTCTACCACCAATAGTTTTCACACCGCATGAAAAATAGTCACTTTTTCGATTATTGTGACTAAACCAAAAAAGATGGATATAATTTATGTATACTGTTTTGTAGGTATTGATAAGTACTACAAACCCCTAGTACATTATTTTACTCTACCACCAATAGTTTTCACACCGCATGAAAAATAATCACTGCTTCGATTATTGTGACTAAACAAAACGATGGGTATAATCTATGTATACTGTTTTGTAGGTATTGATAAGTACTACAAACTCCTAGTACATTACTTTACTCTACCACCAATAGTTTTCACACCGCATGAAAAATAGTCACTTTTTCGATTATTGTGACTAAACCAAAAAAGATGGATATAATCTATGTATACTGTTTTGTAGGTATTGATAAGTACTACAAACCCCTAGTACATTATTTTATTCTACCTCCAATACTTATTACAGCGCATTCATATTATGTCTGTTTCGATTATTGTGACTAAACCAAAATAGATGGATGAAATATCCGTGGACTATTTTGTAGATATTAGTAAGTACTACAAACCCCTAGTACATTATTTTATTCTACCATCAATAGTTTTCACAGCGCACGCAAATTAATAAATATATGTTACACCTTGGTTCACAATATTGCAGTTTTCTTACGGATCCCTAATATTTTTCAAAATCTCATATAGCCTATGTCACTCACACTGAATTAAGCTATCCATAAGTGAAAGAATTTTTAAAATCGGTCCAGTAGTTTCGGAGCCTATTCGTTACAAACAAAAAAACGAAAAAACAAAAAAACAAAGATTCTCTCTATATAATATTAGTATAGATTAGAAAGCTGGAGTGTTTGTTTATTACCTATTTTGAACATTGAAGTAACATTTTAAGTAAAGTAGAATTAGCAAGTTGAAGTGGCAATGGGCAGGGTACATAGCTCGTAGAAATATGGCCGATAAGGCGGTAAAGTTTTTGAATGGAGACCATGGACCGGCAAGCGCAGCGTAGGACGTCCACTCACAATGTGGACAGACGATCTGATAAGGACGGCAGAAAGCGCTTGCATACAATCGGACTGGATGGAAAACTATATGGGTAGTATATGTTCAGCATTGGACGTCCTATGGCTGAGATGATGATTATGAAAATTGGATTTATTTTAATTCATAGGTCGCAATAAGATTTTCCCGTTAAGTTATTTTAAGTTATGTACCTACTTTTTTATGATAGTGAGTGACAAGACGTGCAAATCAGGTGCCTGATGGTAAGCATCATGATTGCCCATATCAGACACAGTGCCACCCAGTGTTTTAAAATCAAAATTCTGCGCGGCACTGCACTGCGCCTGTCGCCCTGAGATATGATTAGTTGTTAAACTTGTCATGCCCAGTAATTTCACTGATAATATTGCCCTTCAGACCGGAATATAGTAATGTTTGCACATTACTGCTTGGCGGATGAAATACTGGCGAAGGTACTTGCTAATTCTCTGAAAAATAATAATAATTAACTATCTGAATTCACATTGTATACCATATAATAACAAGTTTGTCTAATAATAATATCCCATAACATAATATTATTATTGACGCAAAAAAAAATTCTTGTTCACGTACTGCCAGCTTTTCAGTTTTTATTTTTGGATCAGTGTTTTTAAGTATAAAAACAAAACACATACTTTTGCAGCTCAACTGTCCTCGACATACGCATCTATACATTCACCAACACCATCAAGCTTACCTGCGCGCCTCATAAAACATAATATTAAGACTCCATAAAGGCACCTTCCAACGGCCTGTAAAATACATTGTACATAAAGATCTCGCAATGTCATCAACGAGTTATAATTAATAAGCCGCCGGCTAATGCGAGAACCGACTTCACCCGTAAGGATCAGTCATCACGAGTAAGCATTTACTGCCTTTCTGACATGTTCAGATTGAGAGACCTTAAATATAATTTACATAAGAGAAATATATACACTCACGCGCATACATATACACACACACTATCCAATCTGCATATTATTATTTCGAAAGTTTGTTACGATATTATATAGGTATATTATTTTTCTGAGTTCCTATATGTACTACTCATATTATCATGGCATCAAATAAAATAGCATATCATAACATAACATAACATACCATACAATCAGACTTTTTTCCCGAGGGGTAGGCAGAGGTGTACCCAAGACTCAGTCTCATAGTAGGCACACCCACATTTCCCCAGTATGTTATTGGTCCCATGTTAATGGGGGCGAGCCTATTGCTATTACCGGGCACATTTCCAGACTCCAGGCAGTTATTGAGATAATTATTTCTAATGGAAAAATCCAATATTTAACACTTTGCTGACCTGGGGATCGAACCCGGGACCTCATGATCGGCAGTCAAGCTTGCGCCCACTACGCCACCGATACCCATATTAATGTTATAAAACAGGATATAAGTAATTTTGCAAGCACTAAGCGTAAATCAAATCAATATAATAATAATAATCCATTGTAAATAATTTCCTTTTAAGCCATAATATAGCTGACACTGAAGGGACTAGACCTGCACTATTACAGACAAGAGCAAACTTTATAGGTCAATAGGTTACCACTTTTCAGAAACTTTTCAGAAATTCTATATGAATGCGATAAAAAAAAAAATTATTTAGTTTGTTCAAAGTTGTAAATAATAAGTAACAATTTTTTTTTTTATTACGAATTAAGTCGCCTAGTATGAACCAGCTCTCCTACAGCCTTAATCACTATTTAATTATACGGAACTCTTGACTCGGTGAAAGAGGCAAAGTTGCCGATTACTCCGTGTTTTTGTTGTTATAACCTCGTCTTACGACGATGTTTATTAGAATAATACGGGAGTGAGAGAGTGAGAGTGGAGGAAGGAGGAATTGTAAATGTATGCTTTTATTACTGAACTATGTTGATTTAATGTATCGAATAGTTACCGAATTGGATAAGAGAATAAGAATACCTTTAAATAATTTTAAACAATCCCATGAAAAAAATACCATCTCTAATCTTCAACCCATTCGATTTTATATCCTGGTTTTATTAAGTTGAAATCGATGTTTTGTATTCTCCTGAATCTTCAGAAAATCTTAAATGTTTTATAGAAATAAAGATTTTTTAAGAGAAAAATTATATTGTATCCCCAGAACAAAAACTTAAAGTTTTATAAAAATAAAGATTTTTTGAGAGAAAAATAAATTGATATAGGGAGTCAGTTTATTTTATTTTTAAATTATCACGATATTAATGTATCTAATGTGTTAATTACGTGTAACTTAGGCAAATTATTAAAAGTTATCCATCCTCTCAATATTATATTGATGCCACATCAAAGTAACCTAGTCGTATAGTATTATTTAGTACCTAGAATTATTCACTTGCTGCAAACTGGATTGTAGTCAGGACAGAGTCGAAACACATTACAATATTGCAATATAATTTATAAAAATAATTATTCTAGTTATACTACCTATTACTTACTATTGCCAGGTTCAATTTGAAAGTTTCCAGCAGTATGTGTATACGATAGAAATTGAGTTCGAAGTAAACACAGAATTAAAAGTAACGCAAGACCTTTAGAACGCAACCTAATCCCTTACTTGCAGACGGCAATAAAAACAAACAAATTGCACGTAAACCAGGAGTTCTTCCGTGAACAGTGGATTGACAATACAGTGACTGAGATGACATGAAACTGCTGGTCGCTACGCAAATTATATCCATGTTAATGTTTTCTTTAGCAGATTATAGGCATTGCCTTAAATATTGTCACCTCATCAAGCCAAAAAAAAGTAAATGTTTTTATAGAAAGGAGCTGTATGAACCTAAATACATCTTCAAGTCTCATTAAGATACATCACTGCCTACAAAATATGACGGAGCCAAACACGAGAATTTATTCTGATGGCGGCTTAAATCCTTATTTATATGATCACGTTATAATTCATTTGAACCACACTTTGGAATGGTTCTCTTACGCTTCGGCTGCGAAATATGGAAGGAAAGTATTATTTTTGCACATAAATATACGTTGGGTAAGGAAAATGTGCGTTACTTAGGTTTAAGAGAATGAAATATAAAATGCGATACTCGTAAACTAGAGATGCGTTCATAATATTTTAGTCTCAGTGAAAGAGAAATTTGTATCCGAGGCAATAAAGTTTTAAAGGTAGCTCGCATACGGGACCGTGATGCTATTATTTATATTATATTATTTTATAAATAAAGGGTCAAGCAAATTACCTGAAAACCATGACGTAAAATATGAAAAGGTCAGACCGCATCGTATAAAGGTACTTTTTAACTCTGCAGAAACCCTCTATGTCTATCTGACTATAAAACTACAAATAATTAGAATAATAAAACAAAAAACACTTCAATTAATTGAATACGTTCGCTCCAAAAATAACTACAATGAAACAAATGACGTATTATTGTACTACAAAAAATTTCACATAAATCAACGAGTTGAAACGGTCGCGGTTTGCGAACTCAATCGCGCTCGGAAACTTCGCGAACTTTTGATTTTTATTTATCTTCCGGCAATACACGATTTGCATTCATTTGTGTTCGCTTAGCATTCTGTCTGATCGTTTGTTGTGATGTTTATTTATTGTTAGCCGACTGTATTGTTATCGAATTATGTTCGGCTGTCTTGAGCGTGAATGAAAAAAAACTAGAGCCCGAACTAAGCACTGTAAGTTTCTTCGTCCATAAACTGAGAACTGCTGATCAAATTTTCATAGACGTAGTTTTAAGTAGTTTGAAGCAGTAGAGTTTTTAACTTACCTGTATTATAAACCGATATTGCTCAAAATCTAACTCAGATATATCAGATATACATAAAATCAGAGAATCGTCGAGAATTGGTACCTAAAAGAATTCATAAAATATTGTACGAATGAATAATGAAGACACCCCGTCGAAAGTTTTGCGTAAGAATAACGTTCCATCTGGTTAAAATATCACAACTAAAGATAGATTCCAGAGTTTTCCAACTCCGATCAATCCTTCACCCATTGAAATGAAACATTACAACTTCAACTCCTATATCTCACATTACGAGTAAAAACTCCAACCGTAATAATCCATTATACAGCATGGAGTTAAAAAAGTTTTAGAATCGCTTCACACCCGGTCACATCTGGTGCGAATGAGTCCCAACTTTTGATAAAGCCTCACTGCCCGAATAAATTGTCCAAAATTACTTTTTCATGTTCTATGCCTTTCATCGTTTGAGATATATATATATATATATATATATATATGAGTTGTCACATTGCGCTTTTGATATGAAATGAAAAGCATTATAATGTATTTGTGCATTTAATTTATTTTTTTTACCACAGTTAGCCAACTTTAAATAAGAGTAGCAAAACGTTGGTTGATATAGCTTTGTGATGTACCTGTTGTTAATTGTCTAGCATTTTTAAAATAACGAAGCAATGTGCTATATTCTAAATATAAAATGGATTCAAAATGTATTTTATTATAATCACACAAACACTTTCACCTGGTAATTAAGCGCATCTCCCTTCTTAGACTTTATCCTAACGTTAACGAAAGATGAACCGACGCCTCCAGCGGTGAGAGTCACTTTAGCCTTGGATTGGTCCAGATCTATTGCCCAAATACCCTGAAATTATGCAAAATACTATTATAATTTTTTATGATATTAGATAAAACCGCTGCTTCAATATAACTATTAGCTCGAGATAACAGGCAGTTTGCAATAAAGGTCTTTATTAAACTAATGAACCTGAACTTTAGTTTTAATAAAAAGATAATGATAATAAATAGTAAATACAAAAAACTATTAAAAATATATTTTTATTAAATAAGGCTCAGGTTTACATACACATAGTATACATACATACATACAGTCACGCCTTGTTCCCGTTGGGGTAGGCAGAGACTATTTCTTTCCACTTGCTACGATCCTGACATACAACTTTCGCTTCTTCCACTTTCATCATATTCTTCATGCATGCTCGTCGGTTGTTGGTACTTTTGACCTGGCCTTTCCTTAAGATAACATCAACTTGTTCATGAAAGGTACGCCTAGGTCGACCCCTACCGACTTGACCATTCACACTAGCCTTATAAATCTTCTTTGTCAATCTCTTTTCGTCCATCCTACATAGTATATATAGTTATATATTGAAAACTAGCCGAAGAAAAAAAAATTAAGCCCTACAAGTTTCTTGTGCGTTCTTATCATATGGGTATATTTCCAAACGCACATTAGATTATAATATATTATAATAAACATTTACAAGCTTTATAATATGACACTCAACTCAATACTCAATCATTTTATTGCACGTTAGCACCAGTGTCTGTTTAAGGCCATAAACTTGTCATATAAACTTATAACATTCAGACACAGATCAAACAGACATGTTCAATGTTCATGCACACAAATGTTTGACCTGGCCGGGGATCGAACCCGGGGCCTGCAGCTCAGAAAGCAGAGTTACTACCATCTGAGCCAACGACGCTGTCAAATCAAATCAAAAGATAAGATTACTTAGCTAATATAGCTAATAATATATATATAGCTAATAATAAAAACGAATCAATACGTTTGGTACCTTGATAATCCTAGCAGAGTTGTCACTATAGAAAACGTTTTTGGTCCTCGTGGTGAAAGGGATCGAACTCAGTTTCACGTTCTCCGTGTAGGCTAGTATGTTATTGATACTTGAACCCACTTGAAGATCTTCAGCATTTTTAATGGATACACAGAACACCATTAAAAAAAGCAAAGCTACTTTTATTTGTCTCATTTTTGCTTGGTACAACAATTATTCAAATATAAATTATGTTGACGCTTTCGAAATATCATCACTTCTGACTCTTGGTAATGTTTAAGATAGGTTTATAAATAACAAAACAGGAAAGAGAGTACTTGAGATAGACAACTATACTAATACCGAGATAAACAACTATACCCACCCACATTGTCATTCAATGATGAATGTTATCGTTCTCTTGAATCGATAAGATACCAATAGGTGATAAAGATATCATCGATAGTTTAGTATAAAATAATACAGTGACATCTGTTGCCTATGCATCATAAAAATATTTTATTAAAATACTAGTTGCGCAACGCGGTTTATACCTTTATTAAACGATGCAAAAGATTAGGCTTAAGGGTGCTAACTCACGAATATTTTTAAAGTATACTAGTGTAAGAATAGTGGCTTTCATCATCTCATCATCTCAACCGTTGGTAATCCACTACTGGACATAGGCCTCCCCCATAAAGAGGGTTTTGCCAATACTCGACAGGCTCTTGGCAAGCGGGTTGTCGAGCGCAGTTAGTTCGATGCTTTTTGTTTGCAGATGACGCTGTTGCCCGTCCTCTGGATCTGTTAACTCTTAGCTGGCTCTTACGGCAACCACGGGTAGAGAGGACGGAGCACTATTCTAAAGCCGGTAACTCCACGGCACGACGAATCTGAATCTGCGTTGCATTTCAGTTAGTGAGTCATTTAGGATTTTATAATATACCTAGTAATTAATATAATACCTATAGGGAGTACAATGTAATACAACATAACAGATAGTATTATAATAAACATACATTCACGCCTTTTTCCCAAAGGGGTAGGCAGAGGTGTACCCAGGACTCAGTCCCATAGCGGTTACACCCACATTTCGCCAGTATGTTATTGGTCCCATGTAATAGGGGGCGAGCCTATTGCCATCTACCGGGCACAGTTTCAGACTCCAGGCAGTTATTGAGATAATTCCTAATGGAAAAATCCAATATTTAACACTGCCTGACCTAGGGATCGAACCCGGGAGCTCTTGATTAACAGTCGAGCATACGCCCTCTACGCCACCGAGGCAGTCAGTATTATAATATATTATATAATTATTATACTGCTTCGGTGGTTAGTAGTCGCAAGCGCTACTAGCGAACATAAGGTCCCAAGTTCAATCCCCAGGTCAGGCAAAAACTTTTATTGGATTTTTCCATTACGTATTTTCTCAATGACTGTCTAAAGTGTCGCTCGCCCCCGTACCATGGGACATAAACACATAACTGACGAATTGTGGGTCTACCCCTTTGGGTTAAAGGCGTGATGTTATGTTATGTGTTATGTTATTAATTAGTTTAGTGGAGTATATCTACACGAACTGGATAGTTTAATATATTAATTCGATACACTCTAGTTTCTCGTTAATCATCAGAACATCATTACCCGCCGTAGCGCCCAAACGCTTTATCAGCTAATGAAAAATCAGTAATCCCATGCATGAAAGAGCACGCGTGATGATAAAATGTCCAGTAAATAACAACGGGTAATGAGGGCGGGTGGTGGGTAGGGAGTAGGTATAAACTATGCAAATGCAAGGTAGGTGCGCGCTCTCTCGCATATTGGTCAACGAGCGACGATGCGTGAGGATTGTCCGAGAGATGGACACTTTGGAACTGGATTTTAGACTCAAATTAAAATAAATAACTGTTACAATAAAATGATGTACATTTCTATTCTAATATATTATGTATGTAATATGACATAATGTTATCTTAATCTTGATGATAGTTTGGTATCAAGATAACCTGCAGTCTCAAGACAGTGCGTTATACTATAGCTTATACTTTTCAATATAATATCTTATTATCTTCATTATATTTTTCTCGAAATAAGGACCTAACATAACTAAAGGAGTCTATAGAGCAAGCGTATATTTCAAGCAGCCTACGGCTGAAATGATGATGATGATACAGAGATGATATAACTAATACAGAGATGTATTACATAAAAAAATAACTGTATCATTTTAATCTTGGGCGAGAATAGTTTTACCTCGTATTTGATTAGTTTAGCTAAAGCCGGGTCTGCAGCTAAATGTTAGTAACAAAACATTGTTAGCTAACCGTGTTATAAAACAGCCCGTCTGCAGTGACTTGACACCGAATAATGTTTTTGTCAGCAATTATAATTTTCTAAAATAGTCTCTGTACAAGGGCAAGTGTTTTCTTGTTTAAAATCCATTGATTCTGAGTCACGAAATGGTACATGATTATAATATTAATGGTACATAGTCTCTGAATAATAGAAAATTTCAAAATATTGTTTCCTACAAAAGGAGATTAGGATTTTCTAATATCCAGCAGAGATGTTGACGTCACGAGTGCTAACACAAAATGAACTTTGAAAAGCTACGCCCACTTTTCATGTTAGTAACATGATGTTGTGTTAGAGAACACAATAGCGAACCCAGCTTTACTATGAAAAATATCCTTCGCGTTTAATCACGGTTTCTTGGTGTAGCGTTTAGACAGTTTATACTATTGATATGAATCAGGACCATTGAGCATCTCCTCGACTATGAATGTTGACTCTGGTCCCGTGTTGAATATGCAGCCGACGGGCGTGCCCTAAACTCTTGTAAGCCTTTGTTTGAAGCCGATATTGGAGAGATCGCTTCACGTCGATACATCGATAATTTCGGCCTGTTTGCTCCGCTTCTGCCGCGTCGCTGCGTAACGTTTTAACTTTCAAATTAGTTTGCTCCTGGATTGCGGACACTAATTGTTTTTGGAAGGTCTTCGGGTTCAACTAAAGTTTTTACGACGGCGACCTTTTTACCTTTTAGCAAGTTTTTGTGGGACATCGCTAGTTGTTACGTTGTCACTTTAATCAATTAATATAATTAATATAATTATAATGATAGACCTAGCCGCTGCGATCGTTATAATTTCGAACCCAATACATTCAATTAAAATAATTGTGATTGTGAAATAATTTAAACACTTTCAATGTTGGTCTTTGTATGTTGGTCATATTATATGGTTGTTCATTCATTTCTAGTCATGTTGTTACGAGAAATGATCAAATCCAAGAAAATAAAGGTGTACCCAAATAAAGAGATTTTGTTCAACAATGTAGTGAACAAAAGTTTTCAGAGATTTCTCAGACCTCTTAATATTTTGCAGAGTTTATTTTTGTATCCGAAGTATTTGATTAGAGACAACTTCATTACAACTAATGGGAGAACTGTTCATTTAATTTCATTTATCGCTACATGTGTTTATATAGGATTGTTAGTGATCAGAGGTGTTTTCAGAAATCCAGTGATAAGAAGTGTGGTTTTCTCAAAAAGTTCTATCGCAAAAATGTTCAGAAGCACCAGAATTATCAACTTCGTTCTTAACGGTTTGGGTCATATCAACGATTTCATCATAAACAGGTGTCATAGTTCCGATAACGTCTCTCTCGTTTTAAAATTACAATACGTTGTCAGAAATCTAAAATACAATAAAAGATACTTTAAAGATATAATTATTTACAATTGGATATATAGCGTCATTGTTTTCTGTGAATTCTATACGTTTTACTTGATTGTTAACTGCTGGCTTAGACCTTTCTTTCTTATTGATTTTCTAACTGATATAACTATGCTCACATTTCATGTGAACGCGTTATATGCCATAAGAATAATGGTGTTGATGAACAACCTTTCTTCTTGGATGGAAGAAGTCAAAGTAGCTAATAAGAAAGAACCACCAGAGTATTGGATGAAAATGTTTGATATGTATTCTTTAATATTGGAGACGTATAGGATTTATATAAAAGTATTTCAAGAATCAGTAAGTGACATTATTTTTTATTTCATCATCATCATCTCAGCCGTTAGTAATCCACTAATTTGAATTTTGTTATTTAATTTGAATTTTGTTATTTTCATTATTGTTTCTAATTTTTTTGCATTTTTTTCGCTATTATATTTTATTTCTTGTGTGATAATTGTAATTGATTTCGTGTCATTTTATCACAATAAACTATTTCATTTTTTAATTTCATTTCATTTCATTTCACTATTGAACATAGGCCTCCCTCATAAAGGGGAGTTTTGCTAATACTCAACACGCTTGGCAGGCGGGTTGTCGAGCGCAGTTCGATGTTTTTTTTTACAGAGGACGCTGCTACCCGTCCTCTGGATCTGTTAACCCTTAGCCGGTTCTTACGGCAACCACGGCTAGAGAGGGTGGAGCACTATTCTAAAGCCGGTACCTAACTCTACGGTGAATTTTTTATTTAACATAACATAACATACATTCACGCCTTTTTTCAGAAGGGGTAGGCAGAGGTGTATCCAGGACTCAGTCCCATAGTAGATACACCCACATTTCGCCAGTATGTTATTAGTCCCATGTAATAGGGGGCGAGCCTATTGCCATATACCGGGCTATTGAGATAATTCCTAATGGAAAAATCCAATATTTAACACTATGCCTGACCTAGGGATCGAACCCGGGACCTCTTGATTAGCAGTCGAGCATGCGCCCACTACGCCACCGAGGCAGTCAATTTTTTATTTACCTATATGTACTAAAAAAAAGCAAATATATCAAATAATATTTTAACTGTTTCCAGATTCTTCACTTCATCATGGATACGTTCTTCCATACACTGGTTTATACGCAGTCTTGGATAACTTACACTGAAAGTAAAACTACCATCGAAGATCCAGCCTATAGGGTCATTTAAACTTTTTTATTTTATACCTCATAAACATAACATAAAACCACGCCTTTTTCCGGAAGGGGTAGGTCCAGGACTGTCAGTCCTATAGTAGGTACACCCACGTTTTAGGAGTATGTTATTGGTCCCATGTAATAGGGGGTGAGCCTTTTGCCATCTATCGAGCACAGTTTCAGACTCCAGGCGGTCACTGAGATAATTTTTACTGAAAAAATCCAATAACACCACACCTGAGGATCGAATCCGGGACTTCATGATTGGCAGTCAAGCTTACCCCTACTACGCCACCGAGGCAGTCTATACTTTATCGTATTTAATTATGATTTATTATGTTCTCTAATCTAGAAAAAAATATTTTAGAATTTTTTAACCAGGACATTATACTTTATCATAATATGGGTGTCAAAACATTTGCTGTTTATATCAATCCTGGGATGTACCACGGAAACATTCTACATTCAACTGGAAGAGACTCAAGTTCTATCGTCTAAGATGCTCAGTTCCTCAGAGTGTGATGGTCAGTAAATATTTAGTTTTAAACGGCAGCGAGGCCAAAAGAGGCCAACTTCATTTTGCGTGTGTGCGTAACGACTACATTATCTGTTTGACTGTTTGTTGTTGTGGCTGAAATCATTTGAATTACACATATAAATTTTACTAGACTTAGACGAGAGAATTAGACTTTTTATGCTTGTTTTGTTATTACTGCACACTTATTTGTTTCGTTTTTATTGACAGTAAATGTTTAGCACATGTATATGTGTACTATGTTTAGTGTTTGTGGACCATAAAAAGAAAGGCCTTTGATTCGATCGAGACATGGGCGGTGCTTGAGTCTCTCCAGCGATGCCATATTGACTATCGGTATATCGAAGTGTTGAAGTGCTTGTATAGTAACGCCACTATGTCGATTCGAGTACAGGACCAGAGTTCGAAGGCGATCCCGTTGGAAAGAGGCGTAAGACAGGGAGACGTCATATCTCCAAAACTGTTTACTGCCGCAATGGAGGACGCCTTCAAGCCTCTGGAATGGCGAAGACACGGCATCAATATTAATGGCGAACACATCACTTACCTTCGGTTTGCCGACGATATTGTAGTCATGTCAGAGTCGATGGAAGATGTCGGCACAGTGCTTGAAGACTTTGATCGAGTTTGTCAACGGGTCGGTCTTAAAATGAACATGGAGAAGACGAAGGTGATGTCTAATGCACATGTAGTGCCGACCCCAAGTTTTCGAGGGACATAATAATAATATGAGACAACACAATCATAACATAACATAACATACATTCACGCCTTTTTCCCGAAGGGGTAGGCAGAGGTGTACCCAGGACTCAGTCCCATAGTTGATACACCCACATTTCGCCAGTATGTTATTGGTCCCATGTAATAGAGGGCGAGCCTATTGCCATCTACCGGGCACAGTTCCAGACTCCAGGCAGTTATTGAGATAATTTCTAATGGAAAAATCCAATATTTAACACTGCCTGACCTGGGGATCGAACCCGGGACCTCTTGACTGGCAGTCGAGCATGCGCCCTCTACGCCACCGAGGCAGTCAACACAATCATCTGGTCATAAACTAGGTTACAAGCTACAAAAAGCTACAGGCTAGAAGCCTGTACTATGGTAACCAGATGACTGATATACATACTTATATAAGCTTATAACACCCAGACACAGATCAAACAGACATGTTCACGCACACAAATGTTTGACCTGGCCGGGGATCGAACTCGAGCCCTGCGGACAGAAAGCAGAGTTACTACCATCTGAGCCAACGAAGCTGTCAAGGCAACGAGGTGATGATGATGACAGTAAAAGAGGAAGAAAACCATTGAGCCCAATAGTTAGACGGAATTTATTATAACGTGTAGGCTTCAAAAACATCTAGTAGATATAATATTACATTTTGTTATCTGGGCAAAGTGTTTTTTTGAAAAAATACAAAACAATTTAACTACCTCTTTACTTTGTACCCTATCTAAAGCAATAGAACAGTTTGAAAATCCATAGGGCCGATACTTCATCAATAAACTAACTCAACATTTAACGCTCTCCTATATAAAAATAATATTATATTCTGTTATATTTGTAGAACCAGAAAGAAGAATGTACAAGAATGTGCAACGTCTATACAGATCTAATTTTACCCGAGTGACGTTAATGGGGCTGTTCGATGTGGACATGACCCTACCGTTCCAGCTCGCCGGTGTGACCACGGCCTATGTTATTGTTTTATTGCAGTTTGCATTTATCGATTAAACAATACATACATATAATTTTATTTTGGTGATAATAAAGAATATTCTGTTCTATTTCTATAAATAAAATAAATATTTTCAGTAAGAACTATGAATAGTAAGAAAGTATGTAGGACGGTTTTGTCAGTGTTGATAAAAAATAATAGTTTTAATAACATATTTTTTACAATAATGACTTTTATTAAAAATGCAACACTTTGCCATCTTATCATAAAAATACCTGGGGGATGTCCTGCGGGACGCCATGTGTCGGGGCAGCGAGCACGCAGAAGCACTCGTCCGCAGCACGGCATAGGTTCCTAGCCCATCTCGTACACTTACTAGGTAAGTACTGGTGCGTATTCTGCTATTTCATAGCATTATTGTATATTTTTAGAATTCGCGCATCAAATTATATTAACTAACATTTTGTCCTAATTAAAAACATAGCCCTCCTTCTTTGTAGTTGGGAAAAATATACCCACCTCTTAATCATAAAAGTACAGAAAACCAAAGAGCAATAGAATAATTAATAAAATATGTTTTATTTTTTCAATTCTAACTCCAAAGCTTAACTTTATCAATTTCCTTTAAAGAGTATCATTAAATGAAGTGTTAGCACTAGTAGTAACATTGAATTACCTCCGAGTACTCGGGTTATATCAGTCAGTCATTACGGAGGACTAAATGACTATTTGATTGCTACGATAATGTACCGCGACCGTATCTAAAGGCGCGTTTAAAGAGGTTCTCTATTTGGTATTACAATAGAAAATAATACTCTGTGTTGAGATCAAAAAATATACAAACAAGTACATCTTAAAATACGGTTTTAAAAACTACCGTGAGTGTTACTTTAATTTTATTATGTTAAATGACTTAATTCACGATATTAAGTCGAAAACACTCGACTTAGGAGTCGGCACAGGTTTCGGCCAACTCCGATGTCTCACAACCCTCTCTGCCTGCACTCTCTCTGTTTTGTCTGCGGGTTGTGGGGGAGTGTGTATGCGACTTAAAAACGTGGGTTAAGACGTTTTATAACATAAAAAATACATTTTAAGATGAGCTATTACTCGAAATTCGCTTTAAGCGATCTATTCCAGGCAGCCAGCCTTTAGAAGAATAGGGGAACCAGTAATCTAGGGGCAACTAGAAATGAATTAAAAACTGGTATATTTTTACACTCCAATTCTGCAAAGGCAATCGTTACAGTTTTTCTAGTTAATACATTTTGTTTGTTCTTTTCCGTATAGTTATTTTATGCCATACGGGGCCGGCCGCACAAGCAGACGGTGTGCCTGAAGAGTCGCGGTTACTGCCGCCTGTAACACCAGGGATATTGCCAGTATGTTGCCGACCCTTCAAGACTATTATTCACTCTCCGTTTGAAGAGCCCAATCTTGTAGCTCAACGCAGAAGACCGCAGCAAGGATATCATTCAACAGTTCTCAATAAAGAGTTATCTTTCTATTTATTTTATTGAAAATCGGATAAGCAACTCTTATGTTATCGTCGGACAAACATACAAGAATAGATTTATCCAACTTGACTCTATGACACCTTGTATTGCTCCACGTGGTCAATAACCTCCTGTCTTCTTGTGTTAACTACCAGGGAAATAAATCATTAATAAAGAAAATATTATTATCAAATTAGATTATTCAAAAATGAAGAAAACGATGAAACTAGCTTATACATACGTATAGTAGTTTAAAACAAAGTAGCTCTATTTGCTCACCAATTTAACTCTAGCCTTACATTAATGTTATTACTTAACTTGACCGTCCAAATATCACCCCTCTCGCTCTCCACGCTGATGTTAGTGCGAGACTGAAACATTGCAGCCAAAGTTATGATGGTGTAAGATTGAAATGTGGGGACATCCCTAGGCTGTAATAGGGCTGTACAAATCAAGCCAAGCAAAATAGAACATCAAAGCAAGACCAAACCTTTTGCATATTAGTAAAAAATCTATGGCTGGACACTAAAAGTAAATAAGACGACAAGATTTCCTTCTATCTAAAGACAGATTTCCACCCTGTCCCACCAAGCAAACCAGATGATAACATAACAAACAATCACGCCTTTTTCTCAAAGGGGTAGGCAGAGGTGTACCCAGGACTCAGTCCCATAGTAGGTACACCAATATTTCGCCAGTATAATATATATATTTTTATGATAGTGAGTAACAAGACGAGCAAATCAGGTGCCTGATGGTAAGCATCATAATTGCGCATATCAGACACAGTGCAACCCAGTGTTTTAAAATTAAAAATTCTGTGCGGCACTGCACTGCGCCTGTCACCTGAGATATTAGTTGTTAAAACTCGTCATGCCCAATAATTTCGCTGTTACGTAACATTGCCCTTCAGATTAGAACACATTAATGTTTGCAGTTACAACTGGCAAAGGTGTGGTACTACCCAGACGACCCCCTATAAAAGAGGCCTACCACTACAAGAAATAATAGATCTAGTCAGGTCCAGATGATAGTTTTCTTTTAATTATTTCTTCTATTATTTTTATGCTTCAGAACTAGGTACCTACTTAGTTATTAAATAAAATTTTAAAAATTTAGAATTTTACCAATTTTCAAATGGGTTTAGTTTTGGATGTGTCAATATAATTATCAGTGAGTGTACAAAGTTTACGAACCGTTTATAGCGGTCTACAGGTTAATGTGATAAACATTTATTACTCCAGCTCCTCGATATCGATGGCAATCAAGTTTCCAGAATACGGACATGTACACACACGTACATCTATAAACATAAAATCTTTTTATGACAACTATACTTAACTATGTTTATAATATAATATGTACGTATAATAAATAAATTTAATGAAAATGAGTTCATATTGAAAATTTTATTTAAACGCAAAATATGTACTTACTTGTGTATTTTAAAGATATAATATATTAAATGACAATATTATATACGGATATATAAGAAGTGTTTAAGTATGCTGTGCTATCGTCAAAGGTTGGGTCGATCAGATCTCAATTATGAATCACGTTTGGCTGAATTTAATTTGCAAAAGCTAGAAACACGTCGGAAATACTTTCATTTATCTTTTTAAAATAATCCATTCAGTTGTAGACACTCCTGAGCTACTCTCTTAATTTCATTTTAACACCAAATATAGCGCGCGTAGATGTAATCGTCCAATATCTTTTCGCATTGTATACATAAAAATAATGAATCTATTTACAATCCCTTAGTATAAATGGCTCGTCAGTAATGAGGTGGCTAAAATCAAACTCACTTATTGACATTATCTCTCCTAAATTTACGCTTAATGTAAAAAACTCTAAAAGATATCCTATATCCTAATTTTCATGCTCGTACCGGGCTTAACCCTTGTATTAAGGCCAGTCACCCTAAACTCTGAGTGTTGTACTCGGGGTTCACAGATTTCTGTACCTACTTTAGTATTAATTTGAAATTAAGTTAAAAATTTACTTCGATTTGTTTGTATAATTATTTGTTTATTTGAAGCTTGAATTTAAATTTTGCTATCATTAGTCACATAAGTCTTGGATTACAGTCCAGTCCAGATCTTAGTTTTATAATGATCCTTGTAGATCCTCATTGCATAGTCACTTTTTGATGGTAATCTGTATTATGTGTTGAATAAATAAAAGAAAAAGACAGCATGTGTTTAATGATTAACATAACATAAGGCAAATTATTCCCGCAAAGGATAAAGCTGCATCTAGTCCTCTTAGTAGTTAAACTCAATATTCAGCCTGTCCTTGCCTCAACCAGGCACAAATATCCAAGCTGCTATTGTGATTACCCGAGAAATCACTTTTATCTAACTTGAGAATCGAACCTAAGACCTCATGCTCCGCAGAAGCGCTTACGATAACTTGGCCTACTTCTAGCTCTTGATTTAGCTTCATTTTTGTTTAACATTATTTTTTGAAATCAGAATTCATTCGTATTGTAAAATAGCAAACATTTTATAAAGTGATTTATTTTAACAGAAGCAAATCGAGTTTGTGATTCAACCATGTTAATTCCATCAGCGTATATAACCGAACAACTAGGACAATTAATCTTTTTATCATTTGACGATCTATTCCCAGAGTCCCCTCGTTAATTAACGCCCGATAATAAATAAAGTTTAAAGCCATTTTGTTAAATCACACGTTAGTTTGAGGATTTAGGAAGCAAGCTTTTAGCTTTAGGAAGAATTATTTTCATTAGAGGCAATGTTATTATTTTGCTGTTAAAATTGTTGTTTTAAAATAAAATGGCCACATTAACATACAATTATTGTGTATTAATTGATGTATTAATTGAACAATACATAGATCAAGATTAAAAATATCCACTAATGTATGTTAAATTTTTTAAACTAGTACTGGGTATTAAAATTGCAAATAAGTTTTGTTAGTTTTATTAATACGAAAACTACTAAATCGATTGGGTGTATTTTAGCAAGATTCTAAATAAGTGGCAGTTCATCGAAATAAAAATATTCACTAGCTCTTAGCTAACTTTTAACTGAGGCTTAGTCGATCATTAAATCTCAGGTTAGACTAAAACGATGGCGGAACGTGTAATAATGGTGTAACCTGAATGTAACTGTCGGTAAAGGTTATTGTTAAAGTTGTCAGCCTCAATAAGCTAAACATAGTATTTGCACGGGCTATTTAATTTTTTTAAATAAATTCATCCACATTGTATACATTAATTTTTATTTCATAATAGTACATTATAATTCCAAATTTCACAATATTTACAGGTGAAGACAGCATGCACAAATTATTATAGAACAACATGGACATTAAATTGATAAATACTATAATTTCGTATAGCAAAATTCTCGTAGGTCAATGTCAAAATAATGTTAAAAAAATAAAACATATTATTTGTATAATCAACATAAAATACAGAAAAAATATATTATGTCAACCATTTTTGCAATAATTTACTATATGTTAATAAATAACTTGGTATATCCGCCTTAGTAAGACCCGTATTTTCACCCGGGTGCATCTGACACTCACAGAAGCAGTAATACCTCATTGTGTAGAATCATACGGAAATGCATATGAATATGAAGTACTTACTCGTATTGTGACGCTCTCTACTAAACTCTGCACAATACACGATACGTCTTAGTCTTTGAGAGCTTACGTCTACGAGTACAGATAGGTTTAAGTCTCAGGGAAATAGGAACTACTGCTGTTTGGTGTAATGACACCTTTATGTACATTTATTTAGGTACCATGCTAGTATCGGTAATTTTATTCGATATAAAAGTCCACACCATCTTAGTACTATAATATTGTTAACACAAAATTGGATGTTATAATTATTATTTTACATTTTAACTGATACGATTGTACTTGGTCGATAGGTATATAAAAAAACCATTTTAAAAGAGATGTCACTTAGGCCTTCTTGCCCGAACCTAAGGGTTATATAAATAAAATCAGGATTAGATAATAAAAATGTCAAGTTTTGCTCCTAAATGTTGATGGCGCAAGACAAATTATTTACCCTGTGTTAGTTGTAAACACAGGTTAACTTACAAAAACAAGTAACATAAGGATCGTACAAGTGGGCCTAAGGCCTAACTGCGCCAAATAATTTAATAATAACGAATGCTTTACCAGCCGTTAATCTCTGGTTCAGATCAATATTACGCGTTGCACCGTTTTAAGGCAGTTGCTAGTCCATACAAAATTAAATTTCCCAAATATGTTGAAAGACTGAATAAATTTCCACCCAATTGTTTGTGGTCGGCTCTCAAATTGGCCATAGATTACACCAAAATATATTTGGTTTAAGAAAACTATACGGTTTCTTCCATACTAACAAAAACATAACAATAAATAACCTCAAAATATATTTTTTACAATTTTTATAAATGTGAAAAAACCATACGGTTTTCTTCAACCAAATATATTTGTGCGCAAATAAAGGCCACATATAAAAGCAAAAACAAACAATTGAGTGGAAAATTATACCTACTCTCTTTCTCCATATTTGAGATAATTCATTTTGTATGGAAATAAGTGAACCCCCTTTAATGCCTAAAATATTGGTCCAACCCTAGTATAGAGAGTCGATCAAGCTTTACTTATTGTTAAAGATAGTGTTCACTTAGCCTTAAAGTCTTGAATACAATGAATTTTCCACAAACCGACAGTTCTAACAAGCTTTATACTTCATAACTTCATACCTGCCGCTTGCACGTGATACTATATTGAATCTTTCTTCACCCCTCCCCCCCCTCCATTTATCCCTCTATCTCCCTCCCTTCCACAGAGACGTCGATGAAACATTCTGGAACATTCAGGTGTCAAATTTTCCATTGTCTTGTCAGTGTTATGGTGCAGGCGAACATTAACAGCAGCTGAAGGAAATTCAAACCTAATTTAAGATATTTAAGTTTTAGTATACAATGACGCCTACTAGGTACTATGTATCGGAACAAATGCTGTGGGACAAATCGCAGCTCTAATAATTCTTCGATTCCAGGTTCATTCGGTTGCATTACGTTTTATTTGTGTCGATCAATGATGAAGTTGCCTTTTGAAATGATACCATCTTTTTTAAATAAAAGTTATTTAAGGATCAAGAGTATTCTTATATTATATTATAAAGTCATCGGTTTATTTGTTTTTTAGAATACACAGACAAACCATTAGAGCACCATTAAAACACACTGCTGCTACCTTATTATTTCACAAAATCGCGCCACAAATCCTGAAAATATGAAGTGAAAATATATACCGATGCATTGAAAGTAAACCCCACATCCGACAAATGTGTAAAAGAGCAGTTTTTTTAATATACCGGTGTTGAGACAAAGAGGTTTGCAGCTCGCGTCCCCTTCACGATTGTCTTTACATCTTACATTTCTGCATCATATTCTGTCGCAATGAAAAGTAAAAACATTGCAGATAGATCTTCGCAAAGCACAAACTTCGACTCTATCATCTAAATCTTAGGGTTTTATTTTCCTCGTGGCAATAATCTAGTGAATTCAAATGCAGGGAAAGACGAGAGTGGCTGAATTGAGGTGGAAGCCAAGTGCAGAATAAAAGTGACGGACGAAACTCGAACGGAATAAAGTAGCGAGTAGAAAGAGTCGAATTTTGGAGCATTGTTGATTGCACGACGATTCGCGAGCGAATGGAATTTCAATCGGATCGATTTAGATCCGTGTTGGGTAGTTCAGAATCGGGATTCATTAGGTAACGGTGATGGGTAGTTAGTTCGTGAACTTTGTCTTTTATTTTTATGTTTGTGAGCAACTGTAACTCATCGTGAGTTGCAATAGGTATCGTTATTAATTTGGTGCTTTTTATAGACACTTGATGCACTGCTGACGTTTTATAAAAGTTATTAAAAAGTTTGTTTTAGCAAGATCTGTTTTTCATTTTTTCATTAAGATCCAACCAGGATATATTGATCTGATATTTAATATAACGCACATTTAATGATGAAAACTAATTATAATACATTATTCAGTATTACTATTCATAAAAATGTCCGCTGGCACAAAGAAAATTAAATGCTTTCATTATAATTAACATGTGGCCTTGACCCATGTGAAGTAACGAAAAAAATACACATTTATTATTTATTTTTTACTAAGCACTTGCGTTCCAATCGAATTGAATCATTGACGAACAATGTTTAGCGCGGAAATCAGAAATAAGAGGGAAAAGTAATAGAATGGTAAAGTTTTGAGTCTGTTTTCAAGTGATCATTGTGAAAAGTTAAGAAGCTAGTGTCATTACAGAACCAGCGCACGTCTCGCACTGAGTCACTGGAGACCACACTTGATATTCAACTGAATCTATAGCCTCGATGCCACTTGTAAAAGCGCCGCGAACATTGCTCTGAATTACAATTTAAAATATATCGATTCCCTTATGAATGAGAGGAGTAGACGCGATGAAATATTAACGGTTTTTGCAGACGGGAGACTATTGTTCTCGGGAAACTGACCTTTTGAATTTTTCAACTATTTTGAATTAGGTTTATCGTTATGTTAGGTAAATTTAATGCTATTGATTATGAAGATATTTGATATTTCAATATTGCAGATATTAATTAACCCAGCGTACTTCGTACCGCCTTAGAATTATCAATAGGTGTTATGTAGAGTTGCAAGCTAAGTTAAATTAGTTTTTTTATACAGATAAATAAAATGATTACTGAAATCCTATTTTTGTCACCTACCTCTTCCTAGATCATTATCTCTTACTCTCTATTCAAAAACCCGAGATCACGCATAGGTAATAAATAGTCTTCAAGTTTTCAAAAAAATTCTGCGTAATTATCTTAACGGTGCGGTGATCGGAGAATATAGGGATTCTCCGGTAATACGCTGAAAATACGATGTCGTTCCCGTGGGAATATTGGGGAAAAAGTACCCTATGTGTTATTTTAGGGTTAGACCCTTAAATTACACATAACAAATTTCAGTACAGTCAGTCCAGTAGTTTTGGAGTCATCAATTTAACCAAAACCGCGCTAGATCACGCTGGAGGTGAGTTAGAAATCGCAAGCGTTTTGTTCACCTGTTACAAACGTAAGTTTTTTACATTGTACTGAAATTTGAGATATATAATATTAGTAGGATAATAACTGTAGAACCATACATTAAAGCCAGACAAATCAGATAATACGTAATATAATCTTATGCAGCGCTCTCCATCTTTTACACCTTCGCTTCCGTGAGTGCTCTTGCGACTAACTTAGTTTATCGGAATATGAATGGCATCTTTATGGATTCACTAATGTAAATCCATAAAGATCTAGACGCGCCCGTTAGGGCGGCCATCTGGCGAATGCTCTGCGCTTTCGCGGTGCGCGTCTATTTCACGTTTGCGAGCCGAGGGTTAAAAGAAACAGTGAACTGAGATGCATACCTGCAAGAGGCGCACAAACAGTTTCAGTAACAGTACGCGATAGTGCGCCATTAGATGTTAGAGCGCATAATGATGACATTTTGTGTATGTAAATTATTTCCGAAATAAAGTTTTTATAATTGTTATTATTAATTTATTTTATTTAACTAATTTAATTTAAAAAAATTTTTTTTATTTTTTTTTTTAAGTTTATGTATTATTTAATGATTATGAAAATATTAAACAATTTATAAATTAGAATAAACAATAAAACTACCTTAAAAGTAAATATTAAAAACTAAAATTAAAAACTAGACTTAAAAACCAACTATAAATAAAATAATTCACCAAAATCGCCGTCGATTGGTAGCGTGCCCAGAAGGCTGGCAGCATTGCCACGTTGTATGGCAATGCTGATCCGCTGTGCTAGATATGAGCCAGCCCTCTGGTCACGTGTCAGCTCTACCAATCTCCGGCTGCACTCTTTAAAGACCCTATGGGCGCTTTCCCCCCAGGGTCCTAGAGTCTCAACCCCAAACGGCTCAAATATTTAAAAATTGTTTTTTTACTAACCCTTAGTCAATAAAATCAAATTACTAACACATATGGACCACTGTTGTCTAACAATCAACTATTTGAATTTGAATTATTATTTTAATGCAACATTATTGTGTCACGTATGTGGCTCGTCTGAATCGTCCTCAAATAGCGTGTTTTTTTCCAATTGGCCGGCAGCAGCTGAGGCGGCTGTAAAACTGATACGTGACTGAAGCAGCGACAGAAGAGACACGAAAGCCTACTTGACTCGTCTTCTTTTACACTTTGTGTTTGTGTTTACAATAATAAACAGTGTCGATCACGAGAGAAAACTTGTTCCGTATGACATGATACACATATTATGTTCATAATTATATTACACAAATCTGTAGACCAGTAGAAAGATGCAGTACTAAATGGGACTTGAGAAAGTGCAAGGCTTTGATAGGTCGATGAAGATGATGGAAGGAAATGAAGAAAAGATAGGGAAGTAAGACCCCATTATCATGTGGTAATCATGGCTAGGAAGAGATAGGGAGGGGCAGAGACTGAATTTGACATATGGGTCAAATTTAGTTTTTATATTGAACTTAGAATTTCATCTTTCCGAAACGGTTCTCGCGTCTGTGGTCAGAGAATACATTAATATAAATTGTAACAATTTGCAACTAAAGTGCATCGAAATGTGTTGGTAAATAAAGCATGTTCACTTGAATTTAAACCGGCTTTAGTTTCATTTTAAAACACTGTGTGGCTCTGTGTCTGATATGGACAATCATGATGCTTACCATCAGGCACCTGATTCTGAAGGTCTGGTGATATTATAATGCAGATACGAACGTGTTTTTCTTGTATCAGAAGGTTTGCCTAATAGGTTATTTTTTACTCATGGACTTACTTAGGACCGTATTCTACCAGGCGACGGAAAATTTTACCCATTATTACGTATCAACACGGTTCTCATAGAAATAGTAGGCAAAGAGCTAACGTTCCGTGCAAGACACGCGACTGCCCCGAAACAGCTTAGTAGGTAGTCTCATACATATCGCAAACGAATATTTAATATTTTTAGGTGATCTTGTTCTTAATTAGTACATAATATTTTTGCCGCTCACAGCCTTATAACCGGGTTTAATTTGCCGGGTTAGAAGTCAAACTGCTTAATATTATGTACCTACACAATACACAAGGTATCTATGTGATATCTTTTAAACAACACTTACAAGCATTGATATAAAGAAAAAGGGAGATGAGATACTGGCTTCTCGAAAATGGCAAGCTCAAATTAGGTCCCATTAGGTCCACGTACGTCAGTAAAGTAAGATCGTACGAGAAAATAATATTGATGTCTCGGTCGCACTTCCGTCTTAGGTACGTCTTTCTATCTTTGTTGTTCATTATTATGCACTGTGCAAACTGCACACTGAGCAAATTGCACGTGCCAGTTGTTGGTTAAGCGCTAGGAAAACGTCTCCCCTTTTTTCTATATCAATGCTTACAAGATTTTCATTTCTTAATTTGAATTTGACTGCCTAGGTGGCACAAGATCGATGCCGATCACAGGGTCCCGAGTTTAATCCCCAAGTCAGGCCAAGTGTAATTAGTAATAGGATTTTTACATTAGAAATTATCTCTATGACAGCCTGGAGTCTAGAACTGTGCCCGTTACATGGTAATAGGCTCACTCTCTATTACATGGAACCAATAACACACTGGTGAAATGTGGGTGTACCTACTAATGGGATTGATTCCTGGGTACATCTCTGCTTACCCCCTTGAGAAAAAAGGCTTGATTGTATGTTATGTTATTTCTTTAAAAATATATTTTCAAATTCTCTATAGGTAATATAACCAACATGATATAATTCCGCTACAAAACTTGTGAACCCCCCGAGGTGCAGTTATCCAAAGTTGATTTTTCCTAAAGCCAACATCCAGGCTCTTACACGACTATAAGCTGGAATAAAGCCGTATAAGTCGCGTAACCCGTATAAATACAAATTATGTCAACAAGCTTTGCCAAGTAGGTAAACTTGGCTTTATTTTTGTACCAAAATTAGATATGTAATTTTTGTGTATGTAACATAAATTTGGTACCTGTTTAAAAATACATATTTGAACGAATTGTTACGAAAGGGTGTATACTTAAGATTGATTTGATTTTTAAAATTCTTTATTGTCATAAAAACTTATAAATATACAACTCAGCGATAATACTAAGTTATATCTAACTTAATCGACCGAGCGAAGCGAGGTCTTAGAGTCGACAAGTGGGAAAAACCTGCGCTTGTACCAGCTTAAGGGGTGACCTCTGGTATGTAAGTTTGATCGACGATAAATTGAGAACTGTTGGTCCGATCTTGATGAAACTTTGTAGACATGTAGTTTAAAGTGATAATTTTTTTTACTTTAAATAATGAGCAAAATCGGCCGAGGGGTTCCGGATATATAAGAGTTACGAGGTATTTATGAAAGGTCTGACGATAATTTCGAAACGGATTGTCCGTTTTTTTTTTTCAAATTTTGACACGTTGTTTTAGGACTTGCTTAAAAATATTAGCCAAAGTTTGTATGTATGTGTGTATGTATGTTTGTCTGACGATTACTCGAAAGCCGATAATCCGATCTTGATGAAACTTTGCAGATAAGTAGTATAAAAAAAAAGAATTTTCAAGTTCGAACATGAGCTAAATCGGTCTTGGGGTTCTAGAGATATAGGGATTACAAGATTTCCATCTTTTTTGATCAATACTTAAGAATCAGGAGAGAAGACCGCTCAGTACTGAAATTGGAGGGGAGTGCAAAACCCGGGCCGAGTATTGCTATCTCTGTTTGACTAAAGTAGGAGCGCGAAAGTCCTAGTACACACCTGCGAAGTAACTATTATCTTATCTGTGTTTGCCTGCGGGTGACTATAGTCCATCAAATCTAAGAAGTATCTTTTGACAGTTTTGGTATTGCCTTGTTTGAAGGGTTTGTAATTAAATTTAGTGATTAAGAATATTGTACATCTTGCTCAGAGTAAGGATACCAAAGAGAACCAGTCGTGCAAAAATCTGTTCCAAGCCGCGAGTCTGGTACCGCCACAATATAGTCTGGTACTATGTGGTTAGTTGCATGGCAACCGTAGGCCGACCGCGTGATGCCAGTGTTAGGTAAAAAGCTAACCGAATAACAAAAGCGATAGCTTTTCATAATTTAGGCTTGTATTTACAATAATTTTAGGAATTTATATATCCATATTGCGTGTTTCTATTTTATTTAAATTTTTTTAACACAATAAAATGGTCAACAGCGCTTTGTTCGAATGAAAAACTATGACGTCGATTACATTTAAAATATTTTTGGATAATATTATCCGAACATAAATATATTTTTTTACATAAATGAAGGTTTGGCATTAATTACCTAGTGGATTGAAAACATTTTAAACATTGAATTAAATGTTTGTTTATTTTATCTCAATAACGCACTGTGCATTATAATATTATACTTTTTGTTTCTAATTGGTTTACATTGCATAGTCCTCGTTAATTTTCCATTTATGATAACATTTTAATATTTTTGTGACTTTCGACTATTTATTAAGAGTATAAAAGTAATCATATCACGTAACAATTTAGAATAATATCTTCAAAGACCCTTTCTACGTGCTAGAATCAGGCCCACGAACCTGTACTCACTATTAAACCGAGATTCTATCATGTAACTTAATTATCTTTACAAACATAAATACATTTTAATATTAAAACTTTTTGACCGTTTTAAATTTTATTTCTTGTAATATATATTTATAAAAGTTAAAAAGTATAAGTGTGATTAATTTAATTAAAAAAATTAAATATTTAAATCACTAAATATTTTAGTGCATATAAGTCTACTCCAATGCTCCTATGTTCGCCCGCGTCGCTAAGTGTCAAATTTAACATTGAACTTCATAGGTTGAAAAATCGTTCAATCCAAATTAGGCTTTAAAACAATCAGGTAAAAAGAGACTGCCTCGGTGGCGTAGAGGGCGCATGCTCGACTGCCAATCAAGAGGTCCCGGGTTCGATCCCCAGGTCAGGCATAGTGTTAAATATTGAATTATTCCATTAGGAAATTATCTCAATAACTGCCTGGAGTCTGGAACTGTGCCCGGTAGATGGCAATAGGCTTGCCCCCTATTACATGGGACCAATAACATACTGGCGAAATGTGGGTGTACCTACTATGGGACTGAGTCCTGGGTACACCTCTGCCTACCCCTTCGGGAAAAAGGCGTGAATGTATGTTTATGTTTATGTATGTAAAAAGAGTTTAAATTCAAATAATAGTAATTCAGTAGATGTCAAAGCGCGTAATTGTCAGTGATGGACACCTTTTTGTGAAGCTTGTTCAGGGATTGTGCGTCTGTAGAAGGAAGCGATTCAACGTCATTGACATCTTGGGATAAAATTCGTAATTCCATGGTTTTACGGCAAAGTTATTGAAATTGTGTGAGTTACGCCTATGCAAAGTTATTAAAAGTATGATAGTGTATGAAATGTCAAACGGGACTTCTTAGATTTGATTAGCTATAGTTTTATAGCTTTATGAGTAAGTATCTACTATTGATTGGCTCCTTTCATTTGGATCCATAGCTTGAATACTCAAATACTCATCCTAGACCTCACAGTTTCTTCACAGAAGTGATAGATCTCATCAAGATCTTTATATCAGATGACAGATGCCAAACTAAAAATGACATTACCTCGGATACTGTTCATCTTAGACCAGCATTTTCGTTACAGAAGTGATAGATCTCATCAAGATCTTTGTTTCAGATGACAGCTGTTAAATTATAAAATGATTTTACCTCTAGGATCACTTATTACGGGATATTTAACATGATCTTTATCTCGGTATAACTATTCATCTTAGACTAGGAGTTTCTTCACAGATGTGATAGATCTCATCAAGATCTTTATTTAAGATGAAAGCTGCCAAACTAAAAATGGCATCACCTCGGAAACTACTCATTTTTGACCAGTACTTTCTTTACAGAAGTGATAGATCTTATCACGATCTTAGTTTCTGACGACAGCTTTCAAAGGAAAAAAGGCATTATCTCGGTAACCAATCATTCTAAACCAGGAGTTTCAAACCAGGAATAACCAAAACTGTCAAACTGTACTTCGTATATTAGATGAACTATAGTCATCCGCAGGCTTTTACGAATATTAAATTAAATACCGATTTTATATTAAAGTCTCAGTAGCGAGGTCTCAGTTCGCGGCGAACTACTAGTTTAAGTTGTTTTACAGGCTAGGAGCACCTTTTTAAAACTATTATTACCAAAAGGATAAAGTTTACAAGTCTCATTAAATCTTAATAACTTTTCGGGTAGACATTATTATTGATTAGGTATAAACAAATGTATACTTAAGGGCGTAAACAGAACAACTTTCAAAAGTAAGAAACGCGAAATTAGCAAAACTTATTTCTTACTTTTGCATGTAGTTTAGGACTGATACACCTTTTATGTATTACATACAATACAATCACGGCTTTATTCCGAAGGGGTAGGCAGAGATGTAGACAAGACTCAGTAGTATTACTCAGTAGTATAGATAGATAAACGCTTTATTGGTACACCACAAACAAGTTCTCAAAACTAATAACAATTAATAATAAATAAATAATAACCAGTGTAACGATGGGCGGTCTTATCGCTAAGAGCGAACTCTTTCAGAAAACCGTGTAGTATCAGTAGTAGTTTTAGTAGAGTAGTAGTGAACCCACATATCGCCTACGTTATTGGTCCTATGTAATAGGGGGCGAGTCTATTGCTATGTACCGGGCACAATTCCTGACTACAGGCAGTTATTCACACAATTCCTTATGGAAAAACCTATATTCAACACTTTGCCTGACCTGGGGATCTAACCCAGGACCTCATGATCGGCAGTCAATAATATTACCTATAAGTATTACTACCTTTTTGTAATCTCTCATAATCTATAGAAAACCAGAGTAATGCCGCGATTTTGTTCCCATGGGAATTTCCGGAATTCCTTTATTGCATTATAGTAAAAACCTATGGGCTATGCCTAAGGGTTGGGGCTGGACGTTGATGAGTGAGCGTGTCAGTTAGTTAGAGCTTTGAAAAATTAATACAATACCTTTACAATTTTATTTAAATTCAAACTAAAAAAAAATTATTCAATTAGGTCATAATCTGACACTTTTGCACGTCAATGAAGTTCCGTACCTCAAAAGGAAAAAAAGAACTCTTATAGGATCACATTGTTGTCCGTCTGTCTGTCTGTTTGTCTATCTGTCGGTCAATCAAGTCACTTTTTAACGGGAACGCGTGGAGGTATCCAGTTGAAATTGATATCAACTAGTCAGATCTCCGCTCCCTTGTGGCTGTAAAAAATGTATACTTCTAAAACGCAATCAAAAGTTATGGCCATCTTACCCAAATTTCCATACTTTGCGACTAATAGATGGCGCTCTATGTTCAGTATGGAAGCGTTTCGTACAGGTATCTAGGTATGAAACCCTACACTATGCATACATACGTATGCATTAACAATTTATTTATTATAAGACGTACATTATTCAAATATATCCTAGTACCTTCTGCATACTCTAAGTCGCATTAAACAAGCAAACATGTACGTAGACTCACGGTCAACATCACGGTAGACTCAGTATTGTTAATCTTCATTGACATGCAAAAGTGTCAGATTATGACCTATTTTAATAAATCTGTTTGAGTTTGAGTTTGAGTTTGACGTAACTCTCAAAAGTTTAGAAAAGCAAAGGCTTCAAGATATTTGAGAAGAGGAATTTGTGAGGTGTCCTGAGTGGTGCAGCAGTGAGGTGCATTTTAAAACAACCTGTATGTAGCATGAAGCCGCATGACGGCATACTGAATGAGGCAGGTCTTTATGGATCTAGATTATACTGGGTTATGGAACAATATAGAGGTTTCATAGTTTTTACATTCTATTACATTATAAGATAAGATGGACTCAAATTAAATTATAAGGTGAATTATTATTAACAAATATTTTGTTCTGATTTTTATTTGTAAAGTAAGAACTAATTATTATTGATTTTTCAGAACATCAGACAATCAGACAGAAGACAGTTTGGTTTAATTTATTATTATTTATTAATTTATATTTGTTGAAGACATATTATGCAAAATCATGCGCGTTTGCTCGGCGCTAACGCCGGGGTTATTATTACGCATTTTGCGGTATCAATGCATGTAATTTGAAATGCAGTGCAGATGTAATCAAATCTGTCAAACGTCATTTTTGTACTACTCGCACAAAACAATACATTTGAAAGCAGTAATTGGGTAATTCTCAGCAATTGCAATTCCGTAATTACTCCGCAGGTCACCAATCACAGCGCCGGTCGCTAGAGTGCACCAAAACCTTGCCTTTCATACATATTTAGGGAATCACCGCGTCCCTGGTGGCAGCTTGGTGTTCCCTACCCTGTCATAAATAGGTACATATCATGTGAACTAATCCTTCTAAAACAATAGATCAAGCCAATATTAATAGTTGACGGCCATTCCGTGGCAGGCGCTCGCTCATCTGAAATCATAAAATACCAACGTTATTTCGACTTGAAGCTGGATTACAGCGCTATAGCGGTAACGAGAAATATCCAACTGACATTGCGAACGGATGCACGTACACCGATCTCTATGCACTTAGTACTGGAAACTGCACTAGCAAAACCGTAACGACTTATCACACAAAAATAAACAACTGAATTTCAACTCTAACATATAAGCGATAAAGTTGTAAGTGGAATGAGGAAATGAGAAGCTGCACATGATTCTTCTTCACAGATAAACGTTATAAGATTATGAATGTGATTTCGTAAATTGAATCTTTACTAGTAAATAATAAGGTATGATGTTACAAGTGCTATTGAGAAGGTTTTATTGAGTACATCTGTGGAAAAGGAAAGGCATTTTTAGAGTAAACTGCGGGATGGCAAGACAGAACTGAATGCGATGTAAGTAAAGGAATTCTTTTTATTTTTCAATTAAGTCTAATGAAATCTACGGCGTCGTGGAAATGTGACGTCAGTGTTTCCGTTAGATTTATTATCTGTTTGATTGTAGAATGTTTTGTTTAACACAAATTAAGGGTGAATGTGAATTATTGTATTTGTGTTAGCGCTTGATTATTTATTATTATTTTCTAAATTATTAATACTTTACAAATGCATAAATTTTGCAGTAATGTGAGGCAACAAAAATTAAATATAGTCGAGGTACTCGTATTATACGGTAAAAGTTTAAAGCATCATAAAATATACCTACTCGTAAAATCAATTAAACAAACAAAATATAATGTAATGTAAAAATAATTATTGTCAAGTTTTATAAAACATCTGTTATATACGACACAATTATATTTATATGAATAAGTATTAAAATTTAATACTCGTTCATAATTTTACTGCCTTGGTTGTATATTGGGTGCAAGCTTGACTCTCGACTCCAATCAGGGTCCCGGGTTCGATCCCCAGGTCAGGAAAAGTGTTATATATTGGATTTTACCATTAGAAACTATCTCAATAACTGCCTGGTGTCTGGAACTGTGCCCAGTAGATGGCAATAGGCTGGCCCCCTGTTACATAGGACCAATAACATATTGGCGAAATGTGGGTGGATAAACTTTCACCTACACCTTCGGAAAAGAGGCGTGACCTGTATGTTTAAAATACAGGGTTCCATACCTTGAAACCAAAGAACATGCAGTGCCATCTATTAATTCCTTGCGCAAAGTAAGGAAATATGCAGTAAAATGGCAATAACTTTTGATTGCGTTAAGTTAGAAGTATGATTTTTTTACAGCCACAAGGGACCGCAGATCTGAGTAGTTGATATCAATTTCAACTTGATACCTTTACGCTTTCCCGTTAAAATGTGTCTTGATACTCGGTCAGAGAGACAGACAGATAGACGATCCTATAAGGGTTCCTTTATTCCTTTTGAGGTACGGAACCCTGATAATTATATTATTTCAATAAAATATAATATAAATAACAGTGAAATATTATTATAATTGTCTGCAATAATAGTCTTTCAAAATAGATATTGGACGAGCACTTCATTCCTCGTGTCCGGGGTATACCGCTGATACAACAGCTTTGTATGTTTGTTTATATATATATATATATATATATATATATATATATATATATATATATATATATATAGTAATGTTTATCTATTTGTGGTCTTGGTACACCACAACAAGAAAACATTAAAACTAATAAGCATCCATAATAACTAGTGAAACTGTGATGTTACATACCAAGTAGGATTAAACGAATATTTAATAATTATGTAAGACAATTAATAATAAGCATTAAGTTAGTTCTAGTATTGTGCTGAACTATAAATAAATAATTGTATCCTTTAAAAACAAGAAATTGACACTTACAAAGTTCTTCTGAAAAGGGTTTGGTTATCTCGTTCAAGGGTGACATATCGCTTTTACCCTGCACTTTACCAAATAGCGGGATTTTCTTAAGAGAGCATAGTAATTATGATATATAATATATTAGAAAAACTTGAAATTATACTTCTCAAAGTTAATACATTGAGACATCTCTACTTATATATTTTTACTGATATTACCTAAGTTAATATCCACATATACTAAATGTAATAATCAAAACCAAACCAAAAACAATGACACCCCATTTACAGTGTTCACCATCTGTATATTAACAGGCCGATACAATTATTCATTGAAATAATATCACGTAACTGCGTCATAGCAGTGCTACGGTGCTACGGCGTAGCTCGTAGCAATCAAAATTCTGTCCGTAGCGGAGCGATTTCGCATCGCTCAGTGGCCGTAGCGCGGACGCAAGTGAAATTAATTATTACACGGTAAAGGTACCATATACAGTATGGAAATAATAATTATTTAGTTATGAATTTACAAAAAAATATATGCTGGCCATGCTTGGATACGTATTATTATGGATTTTCTTACAATTATCTGATACATCAGAATGTTTTCACAGTTTTTCAGTTAAGCCCAGATATTACTTAAACAATTTTATTGTAATATTTTTTTAAATATCCGTGGTATATCAGTGGTCCTAAGAGGCACAAAAATTGCGGTTATAAATAAAAAGTAGGGCGTTTTAAAAGTCCCGTCGTTTTATCTGGGTTTAAACCAGCCCAGAAAACAGTGGCATGAAAAACTGCAGGAGAATCAGAAGGACTGAGCTGAGTAAATACTGGAATAAGATACTATAAATACAGGACTAAGATATTTGTATTTAGTAACCGTAAGACTGATAATCACAATAATTAATTTCTACGCATAAAAAGAGATGTGGCTCATACTCACAAAAATTAATATCATATCAACACATGTCCGGGAAATGAACTCGGGGCCTCATAAAGCAGACGAGTCGCTACCACTGGGTCAACTAGCTGATCCTTAAAATGTAGCAGTTAAAAATTGAGATTGAAAATAGTAGTAAAACAAATCAGCCTGTAAGTAAAGGTACAGTCGGGTCGGTTGACAGCGCTCGTCCAAACTGCAGCGATTGTTTTATTGAAGGCTTTGTTTCAGCTATTGACTGCGGAGGCTTGCATACTCACAGTTTACTAGACATACTTTAAGCTAATGTTCCAGATGAAACATAAAAATATGTCTCGATGATGTAGTGAGGACCTCATGCTTAGGTTCGATCCGCAGGTGAGGCAAAAAGTTTTACAACGTGGAGTTTGGATTTGTGCCCGATTGATAGCAATAGGCTCACCCCTATAATATAGGATTTCAAAAACATAGCTGGTGTAAATTGTGTGTGTACCTACGGCTATGGGTACAACAACAATTTGCGTAAAAGAGGGTAAGTTTATGTTAATGTAGTAAAAAAGTGTTAAAATACTAAAAAGGATGCGAACTGTCGAACTCAACGACTTTTTAAAAAGTATTTCTATATTCTCAAAAATATTGGTGCTGTTTTGGAAAAGTAAATTTATTTTTGCCAATCTTTAATTAACCCTTATAGGATAATTTTTTGTCTGTCCGTCTATCAAGATACTTTTTAATGGGAACGCGCAGAGGTAGCAAGTTGAAATTGATATCAACTGCTCAGATCTGCGGTCCCTTGTGTCTATAAAAACATTCCTGTAAATTAACGCAATCTAAAGTTACGGCCATTATACTGCATATATCCTTTGCGCAAGAACCTTATAGATGGCGCTATATGTTCTTGGTATCTAGGAATGGAACCCTACATACGTATGACTTAACAATTTATTTTGAGTACCAACCCCCTTAACTATTACCATATTTTTTAGTTACACCTTGTATACTGTAACCATATCAATAGTTCAGTACGACGTATTATATATTAAATGCATTATATAAATTAGGTCACCAGCATCGGCCGGCCAGAGCTAATGACTTATAATCAATCCAATAATAGGGATCATTTCGGCGCACGGACTCATAATGCGCGCCTTTGATGACATTTATCAATTCATTAACGTACCTTTTAATACAAAATTGGGTATAGCAGCAAAAAGGTAATGTCATTTTTATTTAATCTGAATAGATTTCATTTCATTTCTTTGTTAATTATGATATAAAATGGTTTGACTTGAAAATTGATGATTATAAGAATATTATAACGATGTAAGAGTAACTTTTCAAAGAACGTTCATACGTACCTTAACCCTAGCTATAAATCGATAGTTCACTGAGCTTAGACACTTCGCCATAACTCCTATGTGACATTTTAACATACGTAACTTAAAATCACGCCTTTTCCTGGAATGGTTGGCAGAGATGTACCCAGAACTCAGTTCCATAGTCGGTACACCCACATTTCGCCAGTATGTTATTGGTCCCATATAGTAGGGGGCGAGCCTATTGCCATCTACCGGGCACAGTTCCAGACAATGTAACATTTTGCTATTACAAACAGTGTATTTTTTTGCAAATGTGACTAATCTCTACAAACAAACAATGAATGCAATTGTATTATATTCCTTCTTTCACTAACTCACTAATAAGACTTACTAAAAACATTCCTGACCTGTCCGTCCGTAGTAATTGAGCGAAGAAAAACATGCAATTCCCGACCGCAATAAATCTCCAGCCTCGCGAGTCGACATGAAAAGTTTAGCCTCTGACGATAAAGAAGGGTTTAAAGCGATCTCTTAGTTAAATACTGAGCCGCACTTGAAATGCGCTTGTCAAATGCACGCTTCAATAACGTTTACCTACCAAGCACGATCAATTGACGACGAAAGTTACTTATTTTAAATACATTGCGCGTTTAGTACAATGATCATGCTGTCAACTAATATTCAAGCGTTAATGGTGACGTTCTATTAAAATTTGCCGAGTGAAATGAAGCAAGCAATCGCAATGATGCTCACAGTTCGAGGCGCGTAGTAAATGCAGTCACAAAAGATAACGGTACAGAATACAGACTTGATATAACCAGCGAAAGCACGTGTACGCAACACTACGCATAGTTAAATATAACGTGGGTATGAGTCAAATCAAGAGTGAATATGTTTTTATTAAACAAGCGTGCTCCAACTTAGGCCGCATCATCACTCCAGCATGTGAGATTGCGGTCAAACCCCTGTTTAGTGTATCACCACAGTATCACATAAAAATAGTTTAAAAGAGTATTTTGCAGAAAACTACACGTATACGCGTGGCCGCTTTATTCTTATTTTTATTATCATTCATATATTTTGTTACAAGTTTTGTTTTGACTTGCAATTTATGTATGTATTATACGTATATCATCATCATCATTATCATAATGATCATCTCAGCCATAGGACGACCACTGCTGAACATAGCTCATAGATTGCCATCTAGTCGGATGACAAAAGGTGGAGAGACGGTCTGAATACTATTAGTAATCTGTGAGATGAAATTGTTACGCGTCTATTATAAAAGTACGTCTTCGTTTCCGTGGGTATGGAAACATGTAGGGAGAAACAGGTAGAGAGAGTGGAGTATTTTAAGGGGAGAATAAATAAATAAAAATTAAAATAATGTTACACACTTTACAAATGTTAAACTTTAAAAATAGTAGTTTTTACTATAAATATGCTTAGCTTTATAATTAATTGAATGAACTATTAAAATAATGGTTTACACTGTAGAGTTCAGAGCAAGTGGGCATCTGTAGGTCATTATTAATTTATGTCTATATAAACTGCAAGCAGGCGGAAATTCGTCCACGCCGCGCACTCTGCCAACCCTATTAAAGAACCTAAAGTGTGATTGAGCCACCCTTCTGTGTCATTTTCTTTATTGTTGCAGAATATGCATTATGCAATAGATGCGCAGGTCGAATCGTGAACTAAGTTTGGGCAATGTTTAGGGACGTTCTCAACTATTTATGTAGTTGAGCATTGTCTTGCATTCGGTCGGTCTGAGTTGTATCGACCGACTCTAAATGCTAGACGTTTGTCTATTTGATAGTGGGATTAGTTGGAGTAGTCTTAAACAGAAGCGTTTAAAATAAATAGTTTATATTAATTTTATTGCATTTTTCCATTAGGAGTATTCTCAATAACAGCCTGAAGTCTGGAACTGTGCCCGGCAGATGGCAATAGACTCATCCTCTATTACATGGGATTTAAAAACATAATTAGTGTGGGTGTACCTACTATGGGATTGTGTCCTGGGTACACTTTGTTACCTTGGGGAAAAGCGTGATGCTATGTTATGTTACACAGAAATAAGATACCATGGAGTGACAAACGTGCAAAAATAAACAAAAGCCTTCTGTGACACCAAAACTCGGCGCACAGAATTAGATGGCATTATGTACTGTACGTTGACTTTGATAAAAATCTTTTAATCCAAACTAGTATATATAATGTCAATATAATACGGTCTGTTACATAATAATGTCAATGGTGTTCAAATTGCGGTGGTTAGTCAGCCACCGTCCATTTGCCACGACAAATGACGTCAGTTACCACGTCACGACATACGACTCGATTCGAAGGGTGCGCGCCTTAAACGGCTATTGAAGATCCAAGTATCACACTCAATAGAGACTATTTTAACCTCTCCTTTAGGATCAGCGGTTTCTGAGCCCTTTTATTGACTACTGTGTCACTTTTACGACTTTAGTAACTGTACCAAGTCTGACCATTCAAACACCATACCTTGTCTAATTTATCTTGATCATCAATGCTGAACAAACAGCTGAACGAAACTCAATTTTTTGGCCATAGTTCCTTAATTAGGCACATATTTGGTATCTTATCGGGTAATTTAATATTAAAGTATACGCTTTATTTATAGGTAGATATATTATTATGTAAAGATTTTCATGTCGCGTTGGGGCAAAATATTTATGGGGCTTTGCTCTTATAATTAATTATGATCTTTTGTGACCAACATTTTATGCAAATAGAAGAATTTTGATTTTCAATTGATAAATTAATCACCTTTTTAGAACTTAATTTACGGAAATATGGCCGAAAAATAGATTTTTGTTCAGCTGTCATTGATCTCTCAGTGATTGGACTGCCTCGGTGGCATAGAGGGCCCATACTTGACTGCCAATCAAGAGGTCCCGGGTTCGATCCCCAGGTCAGGCAGTGTTAAATACATAATTTTTCTTCCTTTCTTTCAAATATTGGATTTTTCCATTAGGAATTATCTCAATAGCTGCCTGGAGTCTGGACCTGGGCCCGGTAGATGGCAATAGGCTCGCCCCCTATTACATGGGACCAATAACATACTGGCGAAATGTGGATGTATCTACTGTGGGACTGAGTCTTGAGTACACCTCTGCCTACCCCTTCGGTAAAAAGGCGTGAATGTATGTTTTATGTATGTCATTGATCAAGCCATATTTGACAAAGCATAAGCAAGACACATTTTTTATGATAATATCTACGCAACATGCAACTGTGTGTGGACTGTGGAAAGTTGTTACAATTTCATCATAATGGCTTCGCACACAGAACGCGTAATTTACGCACGTCAGAGCGTTGTTCCATCATTATTACACCACGAATGCGACGCACGCATTAAATGCATGTTAAATATTGATCGAACCCGGGATCTCCTGATTGGCAGTCGAGCATGCGCCCACTACGCCACCGGGGCAGTCAAACAAACCGAACATTCAAAAAAAGTACTGATCAAGCCAGTTTAAAAAATATAACATGGCGTTATTATTCCACTACTGTCGCTTGCCACAGCTAGTTCTACTATTATTATAATTATGTAAAAGTTAGTGCGTGAACGTTTGTTACCTCTTCACGCTAAAACTACTCAACTGATTAGGCTGTAAAACTTGGTATATGACCCTGGAATATCACATTGGGTACTTTTCAGCGACACAGCTGAAACAATTAGTTTTAAATAAACATTGGTTCTATTGCCCTTCCCCGCCATAGAAGCAATCAAACTAAGTAAAGTAAAAAGTGCTCGGTGCGCTCGAGGCTAAATTATCCAAAATTGAGGCAGCAAAGTCGCAAATTACTTTGCATATAATCAATAATAATATAAATATAAATAAAAAAATATATAGATCAGCTCAGCGGAACCGTATATTCCGGCGCTTCCTTATGCAGCCCGAGGTTTGATAACTTTCTCAAATCAACTGCATTCATTTTAAACATTTATGTTGACTTACTTATAATATTAGTACATTATTGCAAAAGCCGCGAAATAGGCAATTGCAGGTCAAGTATGAGTTTGAAGGCCGAGTCGTAGGCGAGGACTTCACTAATACGAGACAGACAATTGCCATTTCCGCCGAGGCATATATAGTGCTTTTCTCAAATGCAGGGAAATAAAACATACTATCTTTTGACTTCGCTGTGAGCAGGTTTTCCTTTGCCAATTTGGCTTCTAATCTTAAATCTGGCTGAGTACAATCAATCTCCAAATCTGTAAATGACAAGTCAAGACGAATTTTTCAACTTTGCCGTCAATTTTTCTATGTATCATCTGTGCCGAATGACAAACGCATTTATGGCTATACAGCTACGTGAACGCAATTTGTACTAAGCAAAGAGACTTACTTTGGTATGCCAAGATTGATAAAAGAGATCCAATCAAAGAGTATTTAATATCTCCAGCACGCCGTTTCATACAACATTGCTGGAGCGTTGTAATGTTCCAAATTCTAAAAACGCTCCAGCAATGGATTTGATTTTCTTTGTCCGTAAATTCTATACTTCGCGTGTTCTTTTTTCGAAAATAATGATAATAATGCATGTTTGAGAAAATAATAATAATATTATGGCTGAGTAATTTTTAGGTTATTTATTCACTTTTTTAAATTTATATTTATGTGTTTGAATAATAATTTATCTGAATTACTAAATTTTTGGTTGAGATATTTTTGATAAGTAAGAAATGTCAACGTAATAAGTAAAAAAAATGTTTTAAATAACTTATAAGTAAACTTATATTTACTTATATTTCGTTTCAAAAATGTTATTAAAATATTTATTTTATAAAGGTGTTTTCATTTTGTGTCAGTACAAACAAACCCAATGTACATATATATATATTCACCATTGCTTTTACAAACATTGTTGGTTTACCCAATTCTAGACTCTGACTTCTTTGCAGTAACGTTTAAAATTAAATGTCCTAGTACATTTCCAAAATGCATAGTATCCGAGGAACGGTCGGTGCAATGCGTCGCACGCTGTCTGATCAATTTCTACCTCGAGTATCGGTTTCTGCGGTATTATACGTCACTATAATACAGCTATAAACTACGCTGATGTCGATAAAGACACTTTTTATATTGCTTAAATTTAATGTAAATTATAAAAATTAAAATTGTTAGTTTGAGTTAATAATAATATTATGCATAACATTATAAGTAATATTAAAGTAGGTACATGCATACGTAATATAATACTTGCGTGAAAAATAAACTACTGCGTTTTTATGATCCATAAGAAGGGATTTATTCTCCAGTCACACAGCCCCTGACCGAAATACAGAAGAAAGTGGTGTTAAAAGTTTGATATGCCTTTGTCTTTGTATTCCTGCATCTAATTTTGGATCACAAAGAAGCTGAGGAGCGGTTTCTTTAAATGGCTTATATTGACTACATCATCTCAGCCATGGGACGTCCACTGCTGGACATAGGCCTCCGCCATAGATTTACATCCAGTCCGGTTGTAAACGGCTCGCCTACAGCGTGTTGCTGCCGACCTTATTAGATCTTCTGTCCACCTTGTAGGTGGATGTCCTACGCCAGGCCTTGGTCTCCATTCGAGAACTTTACAGCACCGTCGGCCATCTGTTCTACGTGCTATGTACTCTGCCCATTACCACATCAACTTGCTAATTCGCTGCGATGACTTTCGTTTGTCTACGGATCTCCTCATTTCTGATTCGATCTCACAGAGAAATTCCGAGCATAGCCCTCTCCATACCTCGTTGCGCTATTTTGAGCTTGCTATTAAGGCCCATAGTCAGAGACCACGGTTTCAGATCCGTAAGTCATCACTGGTATTTCACTACAAGTCAACCATTTTAATGCAAAACACGTGATAAATAATTTTCTTAAAAATTATTGGCATGGCCTCCAAATTATGCGGTATCCAGTATTGAGCCAAACTCTGAACAGCGCACTCATCAATTCACTTTCATGAGCTATTTGAGTCGATACGTCGATTCAATTTGCGAACGGATTTATGAACTGCTCCGTACTCGATGCTCTGATGCGCTTGTAATTTAATACCAGTTCCGACACTTTACTGTTTAGTGCGGGGTTTAAATTAATTAAGTTGTAGTGGTAACTACTGACTTTGGACTCCATATTGGATCTTTTGTATTTATTCACGTCACTTGTGGACCACAATTATGCTTATCGCCGATTGTGAAAAAGCCGATTGCATTTTTTTAGTTTAAGAATAGCATAACATAATATTACGCCTTTTTCCCGTAGGAGTAGGCAGTGGGACTGGGCCCTGGGTACACTCACACTTCACCAATTACGCTTTCGGTCTCGTCTACGGGGCACAGTTCCAACTCTAGGTCATGATGATTCTAGGTCTAGATCATGAGAAAATTCTTAATAGAAAAATCCAACAACATTTTCGCATGTTCCATTATTCTACTAGGCATGGTTATATTAACAATACCCATATAAAATCTCACTTATGCAGAGCTCAGACTCTCTATTTTTTTTTTTTTTTTTTTTTTTTTTTTTTTTTTTTTTTTATTAGTAATGCTATCCTATCTCCAACATTATCGGAGCTTTAGCTACTTCTGGCATTCTTCGTCTTTCTTTCAGCATAACTTATCTTTCTATCGGCCTTCTTCTGTCATACCAAGTATTTCTGCTCGTCTTCGTCTTTATTTTGTTTTCATAACAATTTTTGTTACATTTTTAAAACTATATCTATTTAATTCTACTTTTATAATATATTGTATAACGTATTTCTAACATAATATTACCAATTTTACATCTTTACAAAATTTTTCTTATATTCTATTACAATTTTATATGTGTTCATTTATTCCTACTTATAACTATTTTGCAAATTTTTTCACAATATATTAGAAATTTTTGTCTTAATTTTTTATTGGCAATAATTGTACTAACATTATCTTGACTAATACTTGTTCCTATTTCATTTTCTATATTGAGTCTATCATTCTCATGTACTGGGCACTCGAAAAGTAGGTGTGGGATGTCTTCATCTTTTTCCGGATCGCAGATACACGAAGGGCTTTCCCGACACTTGAATCGGTTCAAGTATTGGGAGAACCCTCCGTGCCCCGTCAGCAACTGGGTCACCACCCCTGTCGGTTGCAAGTTCTTCACCACTCGGTAGGCTGCAATCGCATCTGGGAAAAATATCCGCGTGACAGAAGCGGTCCCTCCACCGCGATATCTCCGGTCCCATTCCTCAATCGTTTTGCTACGAGCTTGACGTTTGACAAAAGAGACCGGGCACCGGTCGTAGTCAGGCCGTCTCCGACTCGATAATGCTGCTTCCTTCGCCAGGCAGTCTGCGCGCTCGTTCCCTGCCATCCCGGCGTGTGCCTTGATCCAGAACAAAGAAACATCTTTGCCCTGGTTCAAGGCCCCGCCGAGGTTTCTGCGGGTTTCTACTGCCAGCGGATGGAGGGCGCTGTGATTCGTGACCGACTGGAGTGCCGACCTAGAGTCGCTGTATATTCCAAAACTCTTTTCTTTCCTCTTTAGGATCTCGTCCGTTGCCCTGCATATAGCAAGGAGTTCGGCCTGGTAAACGGTGCAGTACCTGGGCAAGCAGAGCTTGAGGGATTTGATTTCGGCATCACTGTTCCAAAAGGAAATCGCTGCTCCGACCTTTCCCTCAATCTTGCTGCCATCAGTGAAGAGTCTGACCTGCTGCGTGTTTTTGCCGTCTACCTGGATTTGGTCCGAAATACCCTCGAACTCCAGGTTTCTATGCAGGGCGGGGTGCGGTATCTCCGCAAAGCCCACCACGCGCTCAACCTCTCGGTCCCCAAGCACTAGCCGAGATGACCCTTTTCGTGCCTCGTACAGTGCTGCTGCTTCCTGTACCCTGAGGTCGAGAGGCAGTATCCCGGAGAGTAGCAGGGCCGAGTTCAGGGACACCGTGCGGTAGGCCCTGCAGATCTTTAGTGCAAAACTCCTTTGTACCATGTTAAGCTGTTTTTGCACTCCCAGCTTCCGTGACGCCGATGCCCAGACGCTTGCCGCGTAGAGGATGATGGGCTCAACCACTGCCGTGTAAATCACCCTAATAACATCTGAATGGAGCCCCCAGCTTATTCTGGCTGCCCTTGACAGTTGCTTGTATAGGTTCCCCACTTTTTTACATATATTTATAATATGCTTGTTGAACGTCAAGCCGCTGTCAATGGTAAGCCCGAGGATTTTTATTTCTTTTGACATACCAATGCCGATCCCGCCCATGCTCAGGACTGGGGTGTCGTACTTCAATTTTCGAGTGATGATCATAGCCTGTGTTTTGTGCGGCGCAAATTTTAGTTTGTTTCTGACACCCCACTCCCGGACATAAGCGAGAGCGGCATTGGCCTGTCGCTGGACCTCCAAAGCGGTTTCCCCGTCAAACAACAAAACCACATCATCGGCAAAGGCCTGACAATAGTCTCCCCTTTCATTCAGCCCCTTAAGAAGCGGGTCGAGGAGAAGGTTCCACAGGATAGGTCCTCCTATGGAGCCCTGTACACACCCCTTATAGGTACTTCGGAGGTGTGTCTCCCCTGCATACCTCACTTCTACCCTTCTGTCACGGAGATAGCTATCCAAGACCCTACGTACATTGATGGGGCATTTCTCCTCCGCCAGACGCACTCTAATAGCTGGCCACCACGCGCTATCAAAGGCTCCCTCTATGTCAAGTGAAACCAAGATGATCAATTTCTTCTGGTTCAGTTTACAATATATGTGGTTCATCATGGCATAGAGGGAGTCTTCAGTACTGCGCTGGGGCATGAACCCGTATTGGCGGGTACTTAATCTTGGGTAAAGGTGCCATTTCAGCCTTCCCACCAACATCTTCTCCAAGATTTTCCCTAGCACCGATAGTAGGCCGATCGGCCTGTATGATTTTGGTTGACTGTAATCATCCTTCGCAGGTTTGCGAAGGATGATAACAGTTGCCTCCTTCCATGGCTTCGGAAAGTAGCCCAACTCTAGGCACTTATTCGCCATGGCGAGGAATGTGTCGGGGTCGCACGAGATTGCCTGTGTGCAGATATCTGCCGTTAGGCCATCTGCACCCGGAGCCTTCTTCGGATTAAAGCTGACCATGGCCGTCTGCAGCTCCTGCATTGTAAACGGGGGATCATGTGGTTCATTATGCCCTTCGTTTATTTGCTCTGCTAGTGTTCGGACGGCTTTGTGGTCAACACCTTCAGAATCTTGAGAATCCTCCGGGTAGAATACTTCGGCAAGCAATCTCGCGGATTCTTTAGGGCTGAGGGTTCTTCCGTCTTTGGTCAAAAGCTCATCCTCCTGACGCTGCGTTGTCCTTCCTATTACTCTGTAGATCCCCTGCCAGATCCCTTCCCTGTTCTGTTTCCCACAAAACTCCTTCCAACTCCTTGTCTGGGCTTCCATTGTTTTATTTTCATATTCCTCTTTCACTTTTAGGTACTTGGCAACTACTCCAGCTCGGCGGGTTGGCGCGGCGCATCTAACTCTTCTCTTCCTGGTGGCGACTTCCTTCTTCAGCTTAGCGAGCTCTTCGGACCACCACGGCATGGTAAGTAAATTTTTTGTTTTTAATTGTGGTATACATTCTTTGCATGTTTCTTGTATTGAATTTATGTATCCCCCTATTTTATTTTCTAATGTTGTTGTGTCTCTTATTTCTTCTATTTCTTTTTTGTTTATATTATGGTCTGCATTCAATTGTGTCAGTTTCTCACAAAACTGACTCCAATTTGCTTTTTTCGTGTTATATTTTCTGGTTGTTCTTTTAATATTAAATCCCTTTCCCTTTTTTAGTTTAATTACGAAACTGATGCCGTTGTGGTCCGCACTCGTTAAGCCTACTTCTACTTTCCAGTCCTCCACCAGGTCAAGCATGTCTACGGAGCATGCAGTAACGTCCACAAAGCTGGAAAATAGTCTGTTCCCTCTCACAGTGTCAAAGGTTGGTGTGTTACCTGTGTTTAGTACTTGCATGCCCATTTGATCCAGTGCTCCTACAAATTCTTCGCCCCTCTTATCTGTCTTTTCGCTTCCCCACCATGTGCTTTTTGCGTTTGAGTCGCCTCCGATAACAATTCTGCTGGGTCCTAGGCGGGTTTCCATTTCCTTGATCTGCTCCAGGTATGGTTCTATGGGTTTGTCCGGCTCGAAGTAATATGAGACCAGTGTGATCTCCCAAGCACTCGTTCGAATCCTCACGACAACGATGTTGTTTGTCGTGAGTTCTGGGTACTGTATTACGTCTAGGTCATTGTCAAAAACTGCTATCGCGGCTTTAACAGTGCCCTCCCCGTGACGAGTGCTTTGGAAGATCCTGACGCCTGTATATTGTTTTACACTGCGAGCTTTTCCCACATAGGGTTCCTGGAGCAGCGCGAGGGCTACTTTCCTCTTGGTAGACTCTATCATTAGTTCGGAGGTTGCCAGCTGTTTTCTTTGTAGGTTGGCCTGCAAAATTTTGTAGGGATTCATAAGTACTCGGAGGGTCTCAGTCGCGGCCTCATTGCTTATTTCCACTGAGGTGCCTTTAACAATATGCCACTGCGGATCGGGCTATCGCGTCCCACTTCTTGTGGATGGGGCAGTCTACACTAAAAGCGTTGTGCCCCGATGCACCATTTTTAGCTAGGCAGCAGTTTCTGCAGCTGGGAGGCTCCCCGGCTAGTCGCACCTCGCAGTCCACACGTAGGTGAGGGCCGCCACAATGCGAGCACAGGTCTCTCTCCTCGGTGCACAGTTTCCGGCCATGACCGAAGCGGAGGCATCTAGAGCACTGAATGAGCGGAGTCTGATCATATACTCTTATACGCTGCAGATCCAAGTGTATGCATTCCGCTTCTGTCAACCGCTGCCACACCTTGGGGGAGACCTGCATAACCACATGATTTTCATGTGGGTTCCTAGCACGCTTTCTGTACCTAACGGCGACCCTAATCTCGTCAGACCGTAGTTCGCGGAGGAGGTGCGAGTTCTGGCTCGAGATGGCTTTGATGATGTCATCGTCCGTGTTGTAGCTTAGCACATTCGTCAACATCACCAGAGGATCCCGCGTCACTGCCTCTTCGACTCTGAGTTTCGCCGTGGAACCCTTCAGTTTGTTTGCTACCTGCTCTATTTCTTCTTTTCGTTGACACCCAATCACGACCTTTTGATTTTTAACTTTTCGGAGCTTGTCGACCCGTATTCCGCTCTGTTTGGCGTCCACCGCCGAACCAAAACCACCGCAGCTCGTATGATTTCCACTACCTTGCTGCTGGTGTCGTCCTGGTTTTCGGATGACACGATGATGGAATGTATCGGTGGGCGTGCGGGTACGGGTCTCTTAGCAGCGACGCTGGCATATGAGGTCACCTCAGTGTCAGCGCTTGAGTGGAGGCATGGTGGGGTGGGGGCTTGTGATTTGTCCAGCTTTTGGGTGAGTGCAAGTGTAAAGAGTTCGCACTCAGCCAATGCTTTCTTGTGTTCCTTCAGCTCCCCCACTAGTTCTTTCATTAATCGGAGAGCGGGCTCTCCGTTCTCCGTGACGATGGGGGCTATATCTACCCTTTCATTTTCCTTTTCTTTCTCTTCCTGAGTTTTGGTCCTATTTGTTCTTAGTTCTTCCCTTTCCTTCTCTCCTTCCTTAATTATTTGATACAGGCGGTCAAGAGCCGCTACCACCTGTGCCTTAACATCCGTTCTGAGGTTGCGTGAGGATGTTAGGCTCGTCTTGGCCCTCAATAAACATGCCTTGGCCTCTTCTATTCTACGAGTACTCTTATAATTTTTTGACACCGGTGGACTCCAAGCCACGTCAAATCGCGTCTCTTGTGGCCGTGCAGACTTCTTCGGCTTTGATAGAGCCGTTAGCGTCGCCGTCGTATTGCACACAGGGGAGGGAGAAGGAGTCTGGTTGGTATTTCCGGCTTCCCACTCTCCGATGCTCCTCCTTACGTTAGTGGCTGGAGCCGTCGTTGCCTCTTCGGCTTTGTCCAGAGAGTGGGTAGCTTTTGTCGTTTTATCGGGGGTGCGGCAGCAAATAGACATAATTAGAGCTTAGTGTTTTCCGTCAAGTAAAATATAGTCAAAATCAATATATACACCCCTAATATAATAAAATAATATGGTAATAATAATAATCCTATTAAAAGCTTGTATAAGTTGTAAAGTGTGCTAAAATATAAAATAAAACCTAATTTCAGATACAATAATATCACAGTCCTAAATATATCAAAAAATAGTCGCAATGCTTACCAATGAGCTCTTTAGAAAGATATCTGTATTGAACTTTCAAAGTCCCGTCCAAAAAAGAACCGACTTAGCAGGGACACACTTTTTGCTAAACAAAAAGTGTCCAAAGTCGGGCTAAGATAGAATAATTTTTTTTTTTTTTTTTTTTTTTTTAAAAACAATTTTAATTTAATGCCAAAGCGTTGAGTCAATAAACCTAATAACTCAAACAGTCACAAAACAAATAACAATAATAGCAAATACGAAAGTTTTTAGAACAATACAAAATTTAAAGCTTCATCTGTTTCAGGCAGAGAGGCAGTGTCAGAGCAGTCACCGTGGGACCAGGTGAGTCACGTTTTACCCTATTTATTTTTTAATAATATTTTATTCTATGTGTTGCAGGTGCAGAGCGTCGCTTCGGTCGTCGGGAGACGGGATCAGCAGCGATACTCTACAACCGCACTCTACAGAAGTGGACTCTACCTGAGTTCGTCGGCATTTGCCCCGGTCTCACTAATCTAAATTATAACCTAAGAATTAGGCGACCAGCTTAGGCTGACCCCTAATTAGCATCGGAGGAATCTTTAGGAATTCAATATCTTTGGAGTAAAAAGTTGGATCGAGACGCGGTTTTTGGATTCGTGTAGCCCAAGGGTAGAGCTATCTCATGGTTATAAATTTGAGACTCTACATAGAGGAAAAAGTAGAGAAGATATTATTTTAACTTTATTTATTAATTAAAAATTTAATTGACTAGTGCTATAAAATAGTATATAAACTAAAACATGTACCTAAGATAAGAAAGATAGAGTAAACTCTACTCTGAAAAATTGTATGTGTATATTACTTATTAATTACTGTGTAAATAGTCTCGTGTAGTAGTGGTTGCCGACGAACTCAGACTCTCTATTTACTTTCTAAATGACTTTCAAGAGTAATCTTAACATAGATTGTGTTAGATCCTACTTATAGTTCTTTTGTAAAAGTTTATGGAACAAATTAAAACTTTTCTTCACCGAGCTTAATATTATGATCTATCAATATTACTCGCAATTTGTGATGATTGATAGTGGTCAATTATATAAATACACTAGCGGCCCGCCCCGGCTTCACACGGGTAGCAGAAGTAGGTATAGTAAACGTTTTAACAGGAGTAAATTCATAATACATTGTATTTTGATATATATACTGATATAATGTCCGTTCACTATTTTGTAGATATTAGTAAATACTACAAACCCCTAGTACATTACTTTATTCTACCACCAATAGTTTTCCCAGCGCAAGAAACTTAATGACTGATTCGATTATTATGACTAAACCAAAATAAATGGATATAATTTTCGTAGACTATTTTGTAAATATTGATAAGTACTACAAACCCCTAGTACATTACTTTAATCTACCACCAATAGTTTTCACACGGCATGAAAAATAATGACTGCTTCGATTATTATGACTAAACCAAAATAGATGAATATAATGTCCGTTTACTATTTTGTACAAATTGGTAAGTACTACAAACCCCTAGTACATTACTTTATTCTACCTCCAATACTTTTTACAGCGCATTCATATAATTTCTCTTTCGATTATTGTGACTAAACCAAAATAGATGGATGAAATATCCTTGGACTATTTTGTAGATATTAGTAAGTACTACAAACCCCTAGTACATTATTTTATTCTACCATCAATAGATTTCACAGCGCACGCAAATTAATGAATATGGTAATTATATTATGTGACACCTTGGTTCACAATATTGCAGTTTTCTTACGGATCCCTAATATTTTTCAAAATCTCATATAGCCTATATCACTAACACTGAATTAAGCTATCCATAAGTGAAAGAATTTTTAAAATCGGTCCAGTAGTTTCGGAGCCTATTCGTTACAAACAAAAAAACAAAAAAACAAAGATTCTCTCTTTATAATATTAGTATAGAAAAATAATTCTTCACGAAAGGGTAAACAGAGGTGTACCCAGAACTCAGTCCCGTTGTGGGTACACCCACACCCACACTTCTCTAGTTATATTTTAAAGTCCCATAATAGCAGGCGAACATATTGCTCTACCGGGCGTAGTTTTAGACTCCAAGTTATCTTTGAGAATAATGGAAAAATGTTTTTTGTTTGACCTGGAGATCAAACCTGTCACCTCAACCTCGTGATTAGCAGCAGTAGCACTTGCGAAACACTACGCCAGCGAGGCATTCTCAATTTAGATTTAGATATACAGAAGTACATTATACGTTGATCTAAGACACAGAACAGATAATAATTCTACGTATAGAATGGACACTGTCATCCACCACCCACTAATCAGGCCTTCCTCATCCCGCCAGCGAGATGAGCTCTCCACGAGCCCCGCATCTATGCAAAATCACCTCACGCATACTCTTGTACGTGTATAAAACTCCATGTATGCAGTGTCTGTGTAGTAGGTAGTTATAGCGCGGCTTTGTATGGGATTGAGTGGAGTGTCCGGGGTGTGCCTTAGATCAACGTATACCTAATAGTATCGTATAACCAGTCAAGGAGTCCATCGTATAATTACTCGGCCGTCAGTCGGCAGCCTAATGAGATAGTAATTGAGAGACGTTGCTAGGAGTAATATCCTTGCATAGACATTAATATATAAGATCGTATATACCATACATAATATGTAAATGAGATTAATGGAATCTCAGATGGATAATTCCAAATCCATATAAAATATTACCTTTTTAAAAATGTTTAATAATAATATGAATTAATAAGATTATATGCAATTACAAGTTTAGTTCATATACCTAGTATGCTACAGATACATTATATTGTAATTAATGAGCCGAGCTCAAATCTGTCACTGCAACATTAATTATTTTGAATCGAAGATTAATCACTGGATATTTAGAGATATCTAGTATGTAAAACTGGGGCTGGGGCTGTAAAGTTCTCGAATGGAGACCACGGACCTCCAAGCGCAGCGTAGGACCTCTCACAGACGGTGAACAGACGAGGTGGAGATCTAGTAAAGACAGCAGGAACACGCTAGATTCAAGCCGCTTACAACCGGAATAGATGGAAGTCTATGGGGATGCAGTGGAGATATGTTTAGCAGTGGACGTCTGAGATGAAGATGATCTATAGTGCACCTGTTTAATTATTCTATATTACCTAAACTCACAGAATCATCATCTCATCATCATCATCTCAGCCACAGGACGTCCACTGCTGAACATAAGCCTCCCCCATAGATTTCCATTCAGTCCGGTTGTAAGCGGCCCGCCTTCATCGTGTTCCTGCCGTCTTTATCAGATCGTCTGTCCGCCTTGTGGGTGGACGTCCTACGCTGCGCTTGCTGGTCCGTGGTCTCCATTGGAGAACTTTGCAGCCCCATCGGCCATCAGTTCTACGTGCTATGTGCCCTGCCCATTGCCACTTCAACTTACTAATCTGCTGGGCTATGTCGATAACTTTCGTTCGTCTACGTATCTCCTCATGTCTGATTCGATCTCGCAGAGAAATTCCGAGCATAGCTCTCTCCATAGCTCGTTGCGCTATTTTGAGCCTGCTGATAAGGCCCACACTTCATCTCACAACTCACAGAATAAATAATAGTATTAACGTACTACTAAAAGTAATAAACGACACAGACAGACGATACAGACTACTTCGATGGTGTAGTAGTCCGAAAGTACTATTGCCCATCATAAGTTCTCTGAATCAACCTCCAGATCAGGCCTAGTGTTAAAAATTTTTTTCATTAGGAATTTTTTCAATGACAGCCAGAAGGCCTTGCATGACCCTGAGAAAACTTGTTTTCTCCGCACTTGTTGTCTACTGTTTTGTTTGGGCTAGCAGTGTTGGGCTAGCTGTGCCTGTGCAGATATAGGGAATAGGCTCGCCCCCTATTACATGGGACTAAAATTACCATGGGGAAAGGGCAAGATGTTATGTACTTACATAACTTAACATCACTAACCTACTGCTAAATTTAGAAGTCTCGAAATTCTGTTTTGTTGTTACATAATTGGAAATGGTATTGAATTTTGCAGAGAATTGAATTTTAGCGTCGGTCAGTGGTTTTTGTTTGGTACAATGTAGCGGCCAATTTCGACCGCTTTTTGATAGACACAAACTGTTCCGTGCAAGTTATTCTATTTTGTAAACTGAGTGATCGACTGATGTGTTGAAGATTCCTTTTTAAAAAAGTTTACGTAACTTGAAACACAAATGCAAGACAAGTACAATAATAAAATGAACGAAAATAATATTATAACAGTACTAAGTATTTAGATCTGGCTCAGAATAAACTCTCTTTTTTAACTGCCCTGATTTCTAAAGTGAATTATTGCACAGACAAATTTTATAAAACTTAAATACCACAGATTAAAAATATCCAGTAAGCCAATGTTAGCGCGAGACAAGTTTACCAACGTTTTATTCTATTCCAGCGCGGGAGCTCCGAACGCGGAGGACGCGTGTTGTCGGCCATAATCTTACCACTCGCAGATTATGCTAACATGGCTCGCGGTTTACATATTCACTGTGTAGCTTCTGAACGTCGTAACTTTTGTATAGGATGAGTTTTACTAGATAGTTAGGTCTTCTAACTTAGCTAAAATTGTACTAGGTTTTACGCATGAGTTGAAAACTAGCTAAGTTATCGGTGCACAGGGTAACAGTTTTCCATTTCAACCTGCCTATCCTTTGCACTTTATCAATAATTCTAGATTTTTACCGGAACTTTGTTTTAAAATTTACAACATAAATTATTTATCTAATGATTACCCAAGTTCCTAGTAGGTACCTAACTGACAGCTAAAAGTGCATCCGAAGTAGCAGTGAGTAGCGCCCGATAGTTACACAAAGCGAACGACGCCGAGGCAAGTTTTAAAACGCCCGCGAGGCGATACTAATCGAGCCAGAGAATATACAAGTAGCTCACTATTTAGAGTAGTTAACTAAACCTGTAACTAAACTGAGATATAGTGTCAAGGGAAAAAAGACTTTTATCCCATCAACAATATCTGATATTAATAATATCTAAATTTTACATCATTATTATCAGACATCACCCTGAATTTGATAAAGAATAGAATAGAATAGAAATGTTTTATTTTCAGATATTACATCCATAGTCCACAGTTAATAATGTCATTAAAAATAAAATTAAAATTATATTACATTAAATGAAGTTAAATTACATCAATGAAATCAAAATTAAAAATAATGAAATTAAATTAAATCAAATTATACATTAAATCACATCAATAAAATCATAATAACAATAAATAAAAATTATTCAATATAATAAAATTACAACACTAAAAAGCAAACTGATCTAGATGAAATTATAAAATGAAATAAAATAACATAAAAAAAAATAAAAAATAAAAATGGAAAGAGTGTCGGGAGTTGATCCATTAGGAAGGACCTCTCAGCTGGCTAGGCGCTTGTTGTGCAATTGCCTCCAATGCTCCCATATTGGTGACTCTAGCTTGGTCGCAATCACCTTTACCAAACTATTTGAACTGCCACGCACGCGATTCATCAGAGATGCCACTTTTTTACGGACGATCGCCTCAAAAGAGTCCGTATGACCGTCAGCAAACATCCCCGATGCGCTACAAAACCGTGGCAGCCCAAACATCGCCCTGAAACCATTGTTGTACTGGACTGGATAAAGATGGCAAGGATAAATTCTGTGAATGGGTAAGCTAAACAGATTTGGATGAACTGCGCAAAACAAACATGTGCAGCGCGCGGGTGTGTATGTAGAGATGACGAATGATAGGCCCGTACCTAGTGGAATAGCAAAAAGAGTTGTGCTACCAAAGAAGAACGACGGAAGATCAGATTTTTTTAAGTGATTTATTATTTTTTTATGATATTGAGTGACAAGACGAGCAAATCAGGTGCTGATGGTAAGCATCATGATTGCCCATATCAGACACAGTGCCACCCAGTGTTTTAAAATTCAAAATTCTACGCGGCACTGCACTGCGCCTATCACCCTGAGATATTAGTTGTTGAATCTCATCATGCTCAGTAATTTCGCTGGTAACATTGCCCTTCAGACCGGAACACAGTAATATTTTCACATTACTGCTTGGCGGATGAATAACTTGCAAAGGTGTGGTACTTCCCCAGGCGGCCCCCTGCAATAGAGGCCTACCACTACAAATGATATGATGATGATGATGATGGCATTGTTGCATATTATAATTATGAAACAATGCGACATGTTTATTCACGAGGATTGCAGTAAAACAATATTTATTTCAACAAGCAACACCGCACGCTCCGCAAATGCAGTTAGCTAATCACATTTACTATTCTGTCGTAATTCAAATGATTCATGGTATTGTGTTCGCGGATTTTGGGGACTACGTTAGAATTATTAACCCAATTTGGAATTCAAAAATTATAATATTATACAAAGATAAGGTATTTTGGAATGTTTTCAGACCAGGTGTCCTCTTCTTTCGAACAACTCTCAAAAGAATATACCTAATTATGATGTATAATTTTAATTTTAAAGAGCAAAACTTCATCTTCAACTCGGAAGTCAAAACTCAAGTTGAAAATGCAAAGCAGAGTGACTTTTAATCAAAAACCAACTGTTCCAAACTAGTTTCTACTAGGCCGAAACTAGTTTCGAATAATATTTATCCACTATCGTCGAAACAAAAGTGAGGTAAGCAAGAAGTTTGTGATCCGCGTGCTATTGTGCCAACCCTAGCCTCGCGAGAGCTTACAAATATCAACCTTATGCATTTCCAAATAAGAAGCAAATTTTCTTAACATTATTTATAATGTATGAATGTTTTATAGTGTACAGAACAAAGGAATTTGAATTTTATATTAGAGAATATAAGCTCTGTTTTGAAAGTTTCGCAGAATGTGGTAAATAATACGATAAAGGAAGGCTTTAGAAGGTTCGCTTTCAATACTTCAGTTCGTATCATTTGAAACCCTTTTCGGGAAGATCCAAAAGTATAAATTATTGCATTATAGTATCATTTTCTACATGTATTTACAAAAGGGTAAGCGAAGGGCAAATAGGGTTAAATATAACATTCGCCCTTTATAATTCGACAACCTTTTATTCAAGTCTTGGTTCAATATTTACACGTGGTGTGGAATAAAGATGAAGTAACACTAATGTACGTACATAATTTATGCATTATGTATGTACATATATACTATGAATTCTAGAATAAAACTATTTGAAAAAGAAATCGAAAATTTTGTATCTTAATACTGGATCGTTCCAGTAAAAAATATTTAGTTAGCCCAACGAGCGACGGCTTTTGTATAAAATTACGTAATAAACCAAGCCCAATGCTTGTCAAGTTGTATACCTTTTAAACCCTTCTGCGATAGGATGGCCCTTTCATGAGGATGAATGGACCCGCGGCCATTCACTATATTCTGTGCCTTCACTAATGTTGACTCACTTCATATTATGTCATATCATTTTACATTATATTATGATGGCTATATGATATTATATCTGTGTTGTAGTCACGTTAAAGCCAACAAAATACTTACTATTATGTGTTCTAATTGTTTTTGTATTATATTGTTTTTTGCATATTAATAAGGTCGTAGACTTATATTAATCTTCAAAATTAATCTTCTTTTGGACTTTTTCAAAAAACTGATAAAGATATAAAAACGAAACAGATATTAATTATATTTTTTACAGGTAGATACTGGATAAAATCAACATTTATACCGGTTTACTAATTCTAAGGTTTACTATTCTGATGTATTTATTAGTAGAAAGTAGATATTCAGTAGAAATTCAGCTCTACTGTTTAGTCATTCTTCAATAAAGGCCTCTAAAAAAGTGAAAAAAAATAATAATAATATGTGGTATTGTAAAGTGCAAGCAAAGTCAAAGCATTTAAGTAGGTCTACAGAGTCTATAATGACATAGTATATTATAATGTTGGTGTGCTGGTTTATCGGTTACCTGTTAGGTCACTGAATGGCTAATGTCAACGCATTAATCTAGTGATATAACATGAATACAGAATAAGCTTCCACAATATTATGTAAAACGTTCATACAGCTCAATAATGAATTCACTCTACTTGGTATTATAACTATGTTTGGTTAAATTTTATACAAGTTAACAAACAGAATAATAATCATTAAATAAACAGTTGAAATCAAACTTACATTTGTGACATAGAAAATTTAATTATGCCCACATATTATGCGTACGTCAAACTTCCGGAATCCGGTAAACCGGTATTTCGATAATATCGGTAATAATATTATGAATCCGGTAGTAATTTCACATTAATTTAGAGAATCAATCTAATTTGTCAATGAAAGTCAGACGCAGACCTCTATTACCGTGATTTGCGGAAATAATATGGCGCTTTCCTAATTCACAGCAGTTTTGTCACAGCATTTTTGAAAATATCACTTCTTAATGAATTTCAGATAGTTTGGGCATGCGGAGAAGACTTGACTTGACTTGACTTGACTGAGCAACATTGTCTTCCGCCGTGCAGGAACGGCGGCGATAGGCTAAAGTAGGAGAGGTAGGCGTGTTGTTTTTTTTATTAAATTGTCCAAAAACTGCGGTCGTCTCAATCAATATAACAATTTAACTTGATGTTGTTGCCAGGTCAAAAAGTACAACCAAGTCACAACCAATAAGCATGTGTGAAGAATGTAAAATATAGAAGCGAAAGTCGTATGTCAGGTGCTTAGCAAGTGGAGAATAGTCTCCGCCTATCCCTACGAAAGCAAGGAGTGACTTCATGTGTATGTGTTACTTCTTATACCATTGTGGCAAAACAAAACTGTTGTTTTATTACATAACACAATTATAAGATTTCTCCTTGCGTCTAGCTTTATCCACAACAAAGTTACGAGGGGTTGAAAATACCTCGAGTTATTTCTATTAATAAAATCGAGCTAACAAAGAGGTGATCAAATAAGTTTTGAGTTTAATTAAGTCGATGTAATTTGTAATATTGCATATAATCATGTGGCGGAGTCGGTAGGAACAGTAAAATAAAACTGTGTTTGTATAAATTTTTTGCAATACGTACTTAAAAAGTTCCAGTGCCACGTACTTTATGCAACATTTTAGCCACACGGTGCAAATCAGAGGCAATTAACGTCAAATCAGTAAAACCGGTCCGACACAGTGCTTAGCGATTCAGAGATTTATTCCCCTCTGGGGCCCTCTACTCTTTGATTCAATCAACTGTCTTACTTTGATATGCCTTCATAAATAACAGTAGGTAATATTTATGGAGTGTCCTCTTTGACCGAATAATCTTTGACCTGATTTGTGTAATAGCATGTTGCGTCTTCACATTATAAAATTGGTAGATATTACAATCCGTGTCATTGGTCGCAAGTGCTACGGCTAATATTATGAGGTCTTGGGTTTAATGCTTCGGTTAGACAAAGGAGTTGGCTTTTTCCATAAGGAATTTTGGCAATATGCTGCAGTCTAGATTTAGCAGTGGAATCTGCCACACCGAGTCCACTTAGTGGGGCGTGTTCCACTGCGCAAGCTGTTAGCACTCCATTTTGCCCCAGTAAGTGAGGAGGGGGTTTGCTGCGGCAGGGTGGAACAATCCCACTGTAACGGTATTTATTATAACTGATTTAATTTGGCGTTACTTTTTGAAACTCCATTGTAGACTTCTGGTTCTTCTTTTTTCAGAAGTCTACGACTTCTGGAATAGACTTCTGTAAAGTATTTATTGTTAAAGCTATCGGTCGGATTCTTAATAATATTATTGTAATTTATATTTATGTGTAATTATGTGTGTGTTTGCACTAATAAAACTAGACATTTAAACATAACATAACATACGCCTTTTTTCCGAAGAGGTAGGCAGAGGTATGCCCGCAGGACTCAATCCCATAGTAGACAGACATTTCTCCAGAATGTTATTATGATTGGTCCCATTTTTCCCTACTGGACATAGTTTTAGACTCCAGGCGGGACACTCGACGCAATCCCATACAAAAGCCGCGCTATAAGTACCTACTACACAGACACTGCACACATGGAGTTTTGTACACGTGCAAAAGTGTGCGTGAGGTTATTTCCCAGCGAAGCGGGGCTCGTGAAGAGCTCAATCTCGCTTGCGGGGTGAAGAAGGCGCGATTGGTTGGCGGATGACAGTGTCCATTCTATACGTAGTATTATTATCTTTTCTGTGTCTAGGCATCGAGCTTGGAACCTCCTGTGTATTATATCTCTATGTATTATACATATATATATAATACATAGAATATAAGGCCACCGATATAGTCTAACTATTTATTGTTGTTATGTAATTCCTAATTAAAGTATTTTTGTGAGTGAACACTAAAGAGGAACAGTCCCCCACCTCTGTCTTGCCTTCATTGGCCGGCCAGAGTGGAGTCGCAAGAGCCTCGTGCTCTAGGGAGGATGTGAAGCATAAGTGGCAAGTGGGCGAGTGTGATGCGACCCGAGGGTAACGCAAGTGATCGCCGTTCAAAGTCCAGGGACATCTCTACTACCCTTAGGTACTCACACCAACGTTGTCTCTCGTCAACTTTTTTCCCTTGTGCTGGGCGGCCTTTATTGGGGGTCCGTTTAGTGAGCGGCGAGTCATCGCCTGCCGCCATATTCCATGAGACGGAAGTGGCAGGTGTCAGAATCTCTCGCAATAGCCCGGTTGCTCCTAGCGGGGGCTGTCTATGAGCTCATCTTAAAAAAACGCACGCGCCTGGATGCGCCCGCGCTCGGTCTTCTATTCGCTTGATAGCCATCGCTCGACGCCACTTTTACCACGCCGCGTGTGAAACCGTGTGAACTATTATTGTTTATTTCTCAACGAATCACAAACATTACGGGTGTAACACCCCCCGCACCGCTGTTGTACTGGATTGGATGCTGAACTCTCGGAGCCGAAGATCAAGAGACCAAAGGTACATGCGCTCCTTCCTTCCTCATATTGAACCAACCGTTAATTATCACCAATAATATTAATAATAATAATATATATTTATTTCAGACACATGATCCATAGTTAAATCTTACTTTTGTTGTGCACCATGTACATACAATCTTAATTAAAATACACTTAATAAACACATACTAAAAAATAATAATTATTAAAAGAACAATCATATGCACAATAATAACGCATTTTGAGTAGAGGGTACACTATCACTATCACAATGCATGTCTAGTGCAGCGGATGTAGCGCGCATGCGTCATGCGTTTCTTTTTCACTCTAAATAGCCAGGGCTGTCTTAGCGCGTTCATTCTAACTACGATCAAATTTCGATCTTACTATGTAACAGAGTGGATCGTTTCAGAGGTGCGTCGGTACAGTCGGCAGTGCCTCGCCGGTGGTCGCAGGCTGCGCGCGTCTCGACTTCGGCCCGCGGATTTTTTTCCCTACTCTCGCGAAAAGTTTTCAAGTTTCGCTCGCGTTTGACGCTCGGCGAGAGCTCGCCGTCGGAAACTTTGGATTTGATTGTGAAAGGATTTTGTGAAGATTGATCAGTTCTTTGTGTCTATCTATTTTATGGTAAGTGTATAGTATTAGAATAATGTTTTTGTATATAAGTTCGCCGTGGACTTACTGACTTTAGAATAGTGCTCCACCCTCCACCCGTGGTTGCCGTGTCGGCCGGCTAAGGGTTAACAGATCCAGAGAACGGGCAGCAGCATCCTCTGCAAAAAACCATCGACCTGCGCTCGACAACCCACCTGCCAAGCATATCGAGCATTGGCAAAACACCCCTTTATGGGGGAGGCCTATGTTCAGTAGTGGATTACCAACGGCTGAGGTAATAAATAAATTTGTAACAGTGTCGGATAGTAATTTAAACTATATAAATGATTAAATTTAAGGATATAATATTTTAGTTTATTTTCACACGTGTACTTTTCATGCTTTTAGTTTAATGCAAGTACATGCTTCATATTTTTGCTCTTGACATATTTGACAATTATAAGAAATTATAATTCAAAATAATCAGTTAGCCCTACATTTTACATCAAATATTATGAATAAAACGAAAGAAGATATTTTATATGAAATTTAATAATAAATAAATGCAAACATTTTTAATTATCTACATAGTACCGACTTACAGCTTAAGATTAATTTTATTAACTGTAATAATAATAAAAAAAATTAGCATAATAATAAAAAAAATGTTAAATTTCTGCATACAATATTAAAAATATTAATATTGAATTATTAATATTGTATTTAATAGGAAAGAGGACCTCTTAGCAGTTTGACACAATCCTATGGAAAATTTACTAAATCGATGTTTTGTATTCCTTTGTTTCCTCCGAATACAGTAAATCTATTTAATATATTTATATACCGATACTTAACGATACTTTACTTACGATTCTTAAGTTGAAGTAAAGTATGTCCCTATAATTTTTTTTTTGTTTATAAACTCTACATTTTTGTAGTAAACGTCCAATCACGGGAGTAAAACTAGAATTTTTGTAAGTTCGCTATGAAAAAAACCAAGAGTTCTTAAAAAAATTAAAATGACAGGGACATAGTTTACTTCACTATAAAATATCAGGATATAAAATTATAGAATGGGTTTATAGTATTCTGAAGAAACGAGGGAATACAAAACATCGGTAAATTTTCATAGGATTGTGTCAAATTCCTAGAAGGTCATGTTCTTATCACGTATTTAGTACAATTTTATTTGGGAAGAAAAACGCGTAATCCGCGCCCGTCGCTCCACGTTTTTTCACATTCATCATAAAACTTATGATTCATAGACAGCACCCACCTTAATAATAGATAACATTATTATTAATTATTAGATGGACTAACGAAAGTTACCGACTTATATCAGTGGATTAGCAACTTAAAGTGGCATTGGGCAGGGCACATATAAGGTAGAACTGATTGCCGATGGGGCTGTAAGGTTCTTGTATTATGGACACCACGGACTAACAAGCGCAGTGTGGGACATTCACCAACAAGGTGGACAGACGATCTAATTAAGACAGCAGGAACGCGCTGGATGCAATCTGCTTACAACCGGACTAGATGGAAATCTAAGGAGGCCTATGTGCAGTGGACGTCCTACGGCTGCGATGGTGATAAACAGAGGCTATAATAGATTTTTTTATACAAATAACTTCTAGTGATTATACCCGGCGGACTTGAAAAATTACGTAGTTGCATTAAAAAAATATATTATTTCCACTAGTGGACATTAAATGTCAGCGTCGCCAAAATATTTTTTTACTGCTTTATCCCACTTCTGATATGATAATTGGCCAGATTGAAATCAATAACAACTGGTACACTTATTACTGTTTGACAAGTATAACCATGGGTTTACCAATATGGGTGGGTCGTTGTTGAAATGGGATAAAACTAAACCATGTACGAGGTATTAACGAAATTATTTTTTATTAGAAAGGCCTATATCGTATATGCCATTTCTTTATGGAATGTGACATCATTTAAATGTCCGCCGCCGCTTTGCACGGTAGCTCGGATCCGAGAGGTCCAATTTTCAATCACTCGATCTTGGGCAATGGCCTGGATTATGTCGACTTTGAGGTCGGTCCATTACAACTTATTGATATAGATATATATTAGACCTGTGACTTCAGAAAACCTTACTAAAAAAATATATCGTGGTGTCAAATAGCATGATCTTGGTGGCCAATTCACGTCACCTCTGCGAGAGATTATCATACCCTCAAATCGTTCATGCAGAATGTCCGCTGGTCTTGGCATCCGCTGTATGGCACGTAGCGCCATCCTGCTGGAAGCACATGTCGTCCAAATCTATATTATTAAATTTAGGCCAAAAGAAATTGATTAACATTGATCTGTAATGCTCGCCGTTGACAGAGATCGCCCCCCTAACGTCATTTTCGAAAAAGTACGGACCAATGACGCCGCCGGCCCAAAATCCGCACCAAACAATAACTTGTAACTTGTGAATACATTACCACCTGGTGAACCTCGTGTGGGTTGGCGTCGGCCCATATACGGCTAGTTTTTTAACATAGCCATTCATCCAAAAATGCGCCTTGTCGATAAAGATAATTTTCCGTTCAAAATTAGGATCCTCATACAAACGCACCGAAGCCCAATCAGTGAAAAAACAGCGTTGTCTATGGTTACTATCTTTCAGCTCCTGGGTCAGTTGAATCTTGTACGGGTGCAGGACTAAGCCCCGACGCAAAATCCACTTAGTTGAAGTCTGCGAAAGGGCGAGTTCTGTCGTAAAATGGGCGCAACGCACGCAATATTTGCACTAACGAACACTCATTTTTAAAATAAAGAATTATCATTAGGACGTGCTGCTCATTCGTGTACCTTGCCATGATGATTTGGCATCAGTGACTGAATAAGAATAATAAACAACAGATTTGACAGATCCCGCCAAAACAACATGGCCGCCACAGATTATCAACATTGGCCCGTCCCTATTGGAAAACCCCAGAAGGCAATCTGCAAGGACGCTTTTCGTATTATTATTCAATACATTACCTTTTTGCTACTCCCAATACATACATACTACAAACACAATACGATTTAATAGAACCATTGAACTCAAGTCCATGGGTTATAAAACCCTGTCACATTCAGCTTCTGCATAATTATTAAAGCCTTGCTCTGACGATGACAAGCGCACAAAGCTTAATACGTTATTGTGATACAGTTACAAATAGCTGATAGTCATTTCTAATTAATTACCTATAGAGATGTGCGTTATTATGATTATCACTCATTTTGTTTAATCTGTCACAAACCAATGTGTGATGAAAATTGAACAAATTCATGTTTTGTATTCTTCTGTTTAATCCGAATATAAAAAATAACCTGGTATTTTAATCTAATGTAATATCTTTTTATCATTCTATCATCGAACAGTGCTCGCCAACTCGCCTGCCAAGCGTGGCGAGTATTGTCAAATCCCTTTATGGGGGCTGCTTATGTCCAGTAGCGGACTTCAATGGCTGAGATGATGATATGATGATGATAATTGTGAAATGATCTCCCTGCTGCGGTCTTCCCGTTGAGCTACAACATGGGAGCTCTTCGATAGGAGAGTGAGTATAATCTCGAAGGATCGGCAACGTACTGACAATTCTCCTGGTGTTGCAAGTATCTAGCAGCGGTAACTGCTCACCATCAGGCGGCCCGTCTGCTTGTTTGCCACCTATGGCATAAAAAATCCTTTTATAAACTGTTCATTTTGTTTCTAGTGAACATCTTCATGCAAGTGAAACTGGGATAGCTGGAATGGGACGTTCACAAATATCTAATATTAAAATTTTAAAATATTAGCTAATTAGCATAATATTAAATTGTTATGTAATTATAATTAAATTCTGAGAAAACAGAGGAATAAAAAACATCGTTTGGTTTTTCATAGAATTGTTTTAAATCGCTACAAGGTGGCGTTATTTGATAACGTGATGTACCATTATTTGGCAACAAGTTTTTATCAATTGGTTTTTTCAAAGTTATAAAAAAATAGTAAAACAAATATTTAAGCTGTTATAAAATTAAAAACTCTACAAAATAACTTTAACATTAAATAAACACAGAACATAGCTAAGATTAATGTTATCCCTTCAAAAATAATATTCACATGCAATTTACTGCTAAATTGTGTTACGCCATAGAATATTGAGCTTAAAATTTAGAGATATAAAAGTTGCAGTTCGTCTGTCGTTTAAAAGGTATTTAAGGGGAGCACCGTCAGTCTCAGACGACCGGAACAAATGATAGGGAACAATGTCGCATATAGTCTTATTTGTGTCGAGTAAATCGCTTTGTACGAATTGCCCCACGGCCCGCGGCCTGTCTTGAGGGTAATGAGAACAAACTTTGGATTAATTTTTAAATCATAATGTACTTAACAGCTTTTAATTTCGTAACCGTAAGAAAAAGGCCGGTACATGTTAGAGCCAATCTTTACGTTTTGTGGGTAAGTAAACATCGTTGAGACAAAATATACCTACATGAATTGACAAATAATACAAAATCAGTTTTTTGCTTTTGGATTTTTGCGGAATACCAATAATGAGCATGATTTTTACGGATGTGTTTTAAAGTTTTTATTAACTTTTGCGGTCTTGTCATAGATTTGATATAGCACGAGAGATGGGTCCTGTAATATTTCATGTTTAAAACCGCGTCCGTGTCCGCGCAGGGACCCCTCTCTCTTTACTACTACAAAAAAAATTCATCACGGATAGTTTACATATGATACCAAAAATCGTCACGCTCACTAAAACCTTTGTTACAAAATAACAGTTAAATATTCACTAATTACGAAACGAAAATACAAAACCGTGTGTGTCCAACCTTCAGCTCTAAAATACTAATTGTAAAGCATACAACATAAGTCCTCTGGACCACAATACCTGTCAATGTGGAAAAGCTTAGCCTGTGAGTAATGAATATCAAACTATACCCACGCTAAAATAATTAATTAGGACACGAAATTATGCCACCTTTAGCAGAGTTATTTGCGTTTTGTATAATATAATAATAATATGAATTTATACTCTAACACAGAATGGGTTAACCTTAATCAGGTTCACTGCTCGAGTCAATCAAATGTGGACAACCCATATTGTCAGAGTTTTAAATCGCCAAGATTTCTACGCAGCCTCCGACATGACCTAACGACTGCCCCCTACATATCTTATAAGATAGTAAGACTGTTTCCTATAGGAAACTATAGGGACTTACAGTTTAACGTTCCATCCGAAACACGGTAGTGCCCAGGCAAAAAGTCCACATGGTGAGATTCGATCCAGGCACTGCGGATTATAAGCCGGGCATATTCCAGCTGGACCACGGACGCTACATATTAGGTTATCACATTAGGATTAAATATGGTTTTATACCTATGACACATTATTCTTTGAAGTAACAAATTGAAATAGGATTTTTTTCCTTATTAAATAACATACATCAAACACGCCTTTTTCCAGAAGGGGTAGGTAGAGGTGTACCCAGGACTCAATCTTTTGTGTCATAGACATAATCGCTAATGGAAAAGTCCAATAACACTTTGCCTGACCGAACCCGGGACCTCATGATCGACAGTCGAGCTTACGCCAAATTCCCTCTCTTGTTTTAATTCATGTCTGAAGGGCAATGTTACCAGCGAAATTACTGTCCATGATGATTTTCAACAACTAATATCTCAGGGTGACAGGCGCAGTGCAGTGCCGCGCAGAATTTTATATTTTAATACACTGGTTGGCACTGTGTCTGATATGGGCAATCATGATGCTTACTATCAGGCACCTGATTTGCTCGTCTTGTCACTCACTATGGTAAAAAAAGCTTACTCGCACTACACCTAGCAATTAACTCAAATAAATTTAGTTATTAAGTTTTAGGTGGGGTGTCGGTAGTGGAATAGTACCCCACCCTCTCTACCCGTGCTAAGGCTAAAGGTTAGAAGATCAGAGGAGGGGCTTTGGCAATACACGCCTGCCAAGCGTGGCGTGTAATAGCAAAACCCGCCTATGGGGGAGGCCTATGTCTAGCAGTGGCCTTCCTACGGCTGAGGTGATGATGATGATGATAAGGTATCATCTACAGGCTGTAGATAATATTAAAAATAAGACTCCGTATTTTTACTGTGTCTGAAAACAAAGAGAAGGTCGTTGAAAAATAGATGGTTTCAAAGAAACAATATAATTATACTGTACTAAAATGTTAATCAGCTTAAATATTAATTTTAATCTGACGTCTTAAGTTTCAGAACATTATAACCCTTTATCCTCTGGAAGGTTATTCTAAGCTTCAATCAATCCTAAAAATACGCGTCAATATTAGTTTAACTACGAGTTTCAATAATTAATTATACCCTTATGAGATTAATTACAAGCGATTTTCTCATTGAGAGTTTAGACCGACAGAGTTTCTTTCGCATTTATATTACGAAATACAAAAATCTATATTTGCCGATGTTTTCAGTGATACATGATTTTCAGTGGACTCTGCACTAGGGCTGGCCTGTATCGTGAGGTCCTTACAGGGTTACCATCAAATGATGACTTATAGAACAATATATTATAGCTGTTTACATATTATTATATTCTACGATATACTTCATCACTTACACAACAATAATTAATTAAAGGTACTCAACTCAATATGTAGTAGTAGTTATTGTATCTGCACCTGTCTGAGCGTCTGCGTCTCTTGTGTTAAGCAATATGGGTATTGAGAGTGTGTGTGGGGGTGTGTGCATGTGTGAAAGTGTCATTATGTTTGGACGATCAGCAAAGATTCAATTGCATTGTAGTCCAGCGTGAGAAGCCATCTTCTTATCTTTTATTTGACGCCATGTCGTATAGTGCTGCCTGTGAGGTTGCAATGTTTTATACCGCGTCTCATATATATGTAAGGAATCGCGTGATGGCTGAATCTCCTAGCAAAATAACGTAACATATTATAAAGCACAACATAACATCACGCCTCTTTTTAAGGTCGGCAGAAGTGCACCTCGGACCTAGACCTTTGAATAAGTAGGGTCATATAATGTACCTTGGAATGAATATTCCTAAGGGCAATGTCGCAGGCAAGTTAATAAATAAATACCTAAACAGAGACTAAGTAGGTACTTGTTATTCAGACGGTAAAGTTTATCAACTGTCAACTGTAAGAAGCAAAGTTAATTAAAAATATACTTCCCTCGCTAAACGATTGTAAAAAGACAATTTTTCAAGAGAGCGAACTTGGTTTTTGCAGTTCGTTCTGATGAAAATCAAATTTAGCTCGAGGCATTTGTTAACTGTCCTATTACTGTACATAACTCGAGTAGGTATTTGAATCACTGATTGCTCTTTATTTGACAATTCCACTTGGGGTATGAACTGAAATGGAGACGAGAAGCACTAGGTCCTCTATTTGACTTTAATTATAATTATTACAAAACGATGTCATATTTTGATAATATTATGTTAATGTAATATATCGTAGTTTCAACGGTTGACTGAGTTTCGTGTAATAAATTTAACTGTACTTGTTTTAAAGTTAATTTCCCAACTGTGTTGTCAACGAGTCAGCCGCAGAATCAGTTAAGTTTTCTCCCAAGTGGTGTAAACAAATTGTCCACGTCCACAGCAGTCCACAATAGGGGACGATGGCTCCCACAATAGGAGCCGATGGCTCCCCGGAGACAGACCTTCGAGCCCATCCATCCGAGGGTCGAAGGTACGGTAGTTTTATTTTATTGAAATCGTTTCGTCCCACTGTTTCAATATAGGACGAAATGAAATTTTACGCGGACTATAATTTCGGCAAATTGCGATAATGGTTAAAGCGATTTTCGAAAATTACGATAGTCGTCAAAAAATTGTAAAATATTTTAATATTGAATGAAGTTTTTTGAGAAATGTTTGTTCATCTGCCTGGATTCAACAGCTGTAAATATTTAAACTATTCACGGTGCTTTTATGACTTTACTGAAATATTTAATTATATTATCCTTCAATGATTTAAAAATATTGATCCAAAAAAATCTGGCACACACACAGTCTGAAAACATGTTTCGTAATAAAATTTCACAACGAAAATTCCAATTCCAACCCAAGCTCATATCCGACTGAAAATTATCAGAAACCTTCCGATCAACTTCGGCCTAAAATTTTAATTGAACATTTGCTAACATAAGCCGTTCTGAAATCCGCACCGCGAAGCCTTTACGCGAGAAGTTGGTAACTTCTCTGAACTTCTGTAATCCTGAACCTGTATTGAAACATTAAAATTTCGAAGCAAACATTCCTCAGTTGCTTAATTAACCAACGAAATTAGTTATTGTTATGAAAAACTGGAGAACTTTGCAAACCGACTCCGGCAGTGTGCGATACTTTGGTTGTGGCCCAAGTTATAAGACGCTCAGGATCATTTGGGATCATACAGGTCCCTGTCATATTAGTTTTTCTTACAAACTCTCATCAATTGTTGTCAAGTACTTCTAAAATCTCAGTTTTTATCACATGAATAGTTAATAGGGACATAGTATAATATTAATAAATTTATCTAATATATTCGGAGAAAACAGGGGAATACAAAACATCGATTTGGTAATTTTCCCATAGTATTGTGTTAATTGCTAAGAATCAGCTTTTTTATTATTTTTCTTGTTAAAAAACCTGTTTCCTGTTAAGTATCCCGATCGTTCTACTTTATTAATACTATGCTTTTTGAAGAGATATTAAACCAAATAACGTTAATTTTCCGCTAGTTCTCATCACTTACACATTCCACTAAGAAAATTACACTACAGCTGAGAGAAGTTCTTTTAATTTATTGACTTCTGTACAAGTTTCGACTCTACACTATTAATATAAGGTATAAATTCATACTGATTTATAGTTGGTTCGACTGTCTCTTTGTTTGTGTTCATTTCATTTGAATAAAATAAATTATACTTCGCGGGAACTGAGAGGTACAAGACATTGAATTGCTTTGAAGGACACGAACTATTGATCTATTTAATGAGGTACAAAGAAGTCAATAGAATTCGAGTTTCTTAGATTATATATGATTCTCCACTCCGACCAGATACCACACTACCTTAAAACAAAAGCTTTGAAAATGCGGCAACTTTTAAATTGTAGTGGGCCTAACACAATGCTAGTATTCTCATAAAACAGTTTGCAAGGAGTCCTAGCGTGCGTGAAAAATACTGGTGGACAGGCTTGGTTACGCCGATTTCGGTTTAGTTTTAGTTGCCGCATTTAACAATAATAACAGCGCTATCTAGCTCGCGGAGACCTGTCAATAATATAAGAGTATAATTCAGATGACTCAGTTTAATGTAATGAAAACTAAAATCAAACGATTTTAAAATATTTTAAATATATTTATTTATATCTACTATTAATATTTGTACTATTAACTATTGATTAAATTTAAGCTGTATCTTTTTACTCAGACTTACCTACTTTCCTAAAATTAGATTAAAATAATTTAATGCGAAGGATCATTGTCCTACTAATATCCTACTAATATTATAAAGGTGAAAGTTTGTGGGGATGGATATATGGATATAGGGATGGATGTTTGTTACTCGTTTACGCCAAAACTACTGAACCGATTGGGCTGAAATTCGGTATGTAGATAGTTTAGACCCTAGAATAACATTTAGGATACTTTTTATCCTGAAATTCCCACGGGAACGAAGACTACGCGGGTGAAACCGCGGGGTACAGCTAGTAACGTATAAATTATTATAAGCAGTGAACGTAGCAATAATATTACTAGTATATTTTCGTTTAAAAAGTGTTTTTCTAACATAGTATCATGTAGCGAGAAAATTAATTATATTATTTACATCCGAAAACTCTACGCAAAATATTCTCAAGTAATATACTCGTAAGGCTTCTGTAGAGTTATTAAGTAACCTTTATTATAATACAAGTTGATAACACTTTTTCTGTTAAATTAAACTTTAATCAAATAAACACTAGCTTACACTTGTTTATTTTAATAAGTTACTGAATCACGGAAACCCAAGGAATCGTGTAAAAATAAGGATAGTTAGGTATATAAATTTAAAATATAAATTCTGAGTTGTTGTTATAAAACCTTTTTCCAGTTATGCTTCCTTGAACGAACCTTACTCACTTTTCTCGTCCAACGAGAGGTTAATAAAACACGAATATAGAGGTAGTTAGTCTTGTCCATCGACTACACACTATACAGGTGACTATCATGATTTTGTTTAAAATAATAAAAATAGTATATTCTATCACGAGAAATAACTTGTAGTACTAGTCTTCTTCTTGTCAATCGTAGTGTTAGAATTTTTAGGTTCCCCGCAGACCTCTGACATGACTTAACGAGTATCTTCTATAACGACGATTGACCAACGGGTTTACGTGCTTTCCAAAGCACAGTATCATCACCATATGTAATGCCATAATATTATGTCGATATGGATTTCGGATTCAAAACAGACATATCCCCACTGTGCCACGGACACACACGTACATAATACTGGTAAAACGTTCGTAACCAATTTTAATATTGCATTGGTGTAAATACGGTCGACTAGCTGTGCCTCGCGGTTTCAATCGCGTAGATATCGTTCCCGTGGGAATATCGGCTTAAAAAGTAGCATATGTGTTATTTCAGGGTGTAAGCTATGTACATACTACATTTCAGCTCAATTGGTTCAGTAGTTTTAACGCGAAAACGGAACAACATATATACAAAAAAATCAGCACTAGGTGGCGCTGGGATCGAGTTGCGCTAGCGTTTTGTTTACACGTTACAAAGATAACTCTTTTACAATAATATGTACAGAGATTTGAGATTTATTAATATTATTATATATAGTAGGATCCAATCAAGCTTTAATGCACTCCATTAGCCTTCGAATGTATTTATTCTAAATAATTATAATAATGTATAAGATAATATTATGTACACCCACGTTGTCTCGATAAGTAGGTACACGTATAACCGGAGGGTAGGCAGTGACTGTAGGCTTATTAGCTACGAGTTGATTAAACGTGTGGGAGCGTAGAAGCCAGAGTTAGTTTGGCACGCGAATTCCTTACTCCGGTGATTATTACACACTCGACATACTTATATTATACGTCTTGAACGTATTATATAGGTAAATTGATCTTTATCATACATATAATATTACAAACAGATCAAGCTGAAAGGTTTTCTCTGAGCTGCAAGATATTCTCACGGAAACGATGACTACGAGGGCAAAACAGCGGGCCATAGCCAGTGTTAATCTATCTATTTATTCATTGAGATTAAAGAAGGTAGGTTCAAATAAATCAAATAAGTCAAAACTTTGATTACGTCGTTTCGTTACAGATTTTCTGGCAATTTCCGGCTCCATCATGAGACCAGCTTTATGACATCATTATAATTGCTGTTGTAAATAAAAGCTTGTCATATTGACAGACATTGAGAACTTGTGGATGAATGATTACTCTTGTTTAATGTATATAATATAGTAGTTGATAATTTAACGTTACAGCTTCTAAAGAACAGATCCATAACTTACAAAACTATTTTGAAAGTTTCTTACTTAGTTTATGATGTCAAATTGATGGCACAGTTCTCATTAGCTTTCTTCAAATTATATTAAAACAATATTGTAACTATATTTAATTACAGTTACAAACAAAAGAAAAAAATAAATTATGTCGCATCTGAAATAAGACACAATAATAAAATACAAACATGGAAACTTTTAATAAAACGTCCAACACACAACTGTAGACGACATTATTTATTTATTTCCAGTTTGACAATTACGGAGAATAAAGACCCGAGAATATTCCGCAGAACGGAAGAGTAAAATATTATCGTCACCTCATCTCGGAAAATAAAAAAAACTGTGAGTCTCAAGTAATTTTTTACAAGCTTTACACATAGGGGCAATAAAATGGCGGCGTCGCGCGGAGGGCCGCTATATTTCATTTTATGTCTCACTCGAGTCCCACCCTCCCATTCGGGGGACTGTCTTTGACACTCCGAATGAAACTTTAAACGTCGGTTTGGAAATAATGTGGATTACGTGGCGCGGTTAATGTGACGTCTCGGACCATTTCTGTGGAGGAATTGCACGAAAAATGGACGAGAGAGTGAATACTTGCCACTTTAAAGTGACGATTCAAAACGCTTAGAATTTCAACGTTTGAAAAAATATCGAGATGTGAAAAAACTCCGCATGAAGGCTTTTGAAAATAAAAATCTATTACACGTAGATTATATTTTTGTCGAGAGGTTTCGTTTTCCGATGCGATCCTCTAATAATACAATTCTGTATAATGTTGGAAGATGAGGCGAAAATATCCATAGTCACGCTCCTTATTACGGCGCGAAGGCTTAAGAGTTTTCAATTTAATCGCATTATTATAACCCTTGGAAATAACCGTGTCTGTGAGACGCCAAATTGGAAAATGCTGATTCTAACACGACTTGCTTAAATTGAAATTGAAAACTCAAGTGTCTAACCGCCACACACGAGAAAGGTGAGAGCAAAATCTTATCATTTGAACCACTCAAAATTGAAGCTAAAAAAGATTGAGGCTTTTATCTTCGCAGATATGAGTGCATTTGCAAGCATAAGTTTTATACTACTAGCTTTTTATACAGCATTTGATATGAGCAATACCTAATATGAAAATAACAAAACATCTGATCTCAGTATAACCATTATTTACATCCATAATTTATTTATATGGCATTCCACATCATAAATATAAAAAAATTGATTGTAGATTTTGATTTTGTAGAAATATAACAAATATATATGAAAATTAAAGGAATATATATTTTTTTATTGTATAATATAAGAATATGAACGCGCTAATCAATTACACATAATATCAATTAATTATTATTTTAAGCAATACAATCGTAATAAAATAAATTGGTATTTAAATTAATTAAAGAAAAATATCAAAAGTTAATAAAAAATATCAAATATTAATACATGTCTCACAAAACTTCAACCGTAAAATTAAAATAGCACGCCATTTGTCACAAAAAATATCGCATTTATCGCTAGCTCGGAATGCGTTGAGGTCAGACATGATGCGGCATATCAGTGTTCCTACGTTGCTCGGTGCGACAGAAAGGAACATCAAGGAACCTGTGCCTACGGTTGGATCATCTGTGTTGGGTATAGTTGTGAGACACAAATTTGTAGCACATACGATTGTGCAAGGTGAGCGAATCTATAGCTCCTCTCAGTATTTTGCAGCCGGTCCTAAGCTGGTCGAGCAGCCTCCTAGTTTTGAAGCCTAGCAATTGAAACCTAGTTTACCTAGAAGAAAGGCCGGGATAAAGAAAGGGATAGACTCCATATTCCCGCTTGTAGAGGTTCCTCAAAAAGATTTTCTGTATCTTTACTAGAGACAATACATATTTGTCACAATGCAGGCTCCAGACACACGCTATTATATACTAGAACACTTATTAAACATTCAAGGAAAATGAATAAAAATGTATCATCATATCAATAAGCCTTCAATCCTTTTTCACTCACCCATTTCAAAAGTTTCCCAAGTCTCAAAGGATGACCGAGACCGAAACCACTTCGTTTCGTTAATATGAAGTCAAACAGAGAGCTAGGCGTTTCTGTGAGTAAAGCTGTGTGCACACGTAAGATTAATCGTCGAGAACCCTCCACCCTCCACGTTAAATGGACTATCAACGCGCCGCAAGTGTGTAATGGCCTTGTTAGTTTGCCGATCCGATAGTTATGTGCTGAAGATTTACTGTGGGACTTTCAAACGCTTGATTTTTCAGTTTTGTTAATGTAAATATGGTTATATTAAAACTGAAAAGTTCTTCTTATTAGATATTTCAGATAGTCTGCTCAAATATTGTTTTAACAGAGTTTACTGGTTTAATTAACTTATTTCAACAGATATAAATAATAAACTCGAAGAAAATAAAGGGAGAACAGTATTTCATGAAAAATTAAACTAAAACTCAGGCTCAGGCTCAGGCAGATAAAAAGAGGAATCAATGACTCAATAAATTAGCTCTATCATCAAATTCCCCAACTCTACAACTTCTTATTGCAAACCACACAAAACAAACATTCAAACAAAAACCATCAGATTCCAGTGAAACGTTGGCGGAAGCTACCAACTTCTAAAAGGCAGACCTTTGCCTCCGACCGACGAAAAGATGAATTACACGATGGCCAAAAACGCCGCGGGCCGCCCATCCTGACTTCCACTCTTCAACCTATTGCTTTTCAATTTTCTATTCTATTAGCTAAACGATACCATCCATTCTCCTTTGTGAGGTTATATTGGCTTTAAAAAATTGCAAAAATATTGGGTGTAACATTTATATTAGGCGATAATGGTGTTCGATGGTATTTATCGTAAACTTTGATGCTTAAACTGATTGTGGGCCTAAACTGAATGCTGAGGTCGTGTTGTTTAGCTTTAACTAAATATTGTGGCTACAAGTAATAATACTTTAAAGTTAACTAGGACAGAAATTATTATAATAACCTGAAATCTAAAAAGCCCTTCGCTTATTCAAACTAAATAGATCTTTAAAAAACTATTGAAAGGAGATTTGCTCAATCGAAATAACTGATAGAAATTATATTTATTTACACAAACATAAATTTCGTTTTTATGTAGTAGGTATACAGAATAATAAAAAAATTTAATATAACTACCAACCGGGCCGGCAGGCCGGCAGGCCCCGGGTTCGATCCCCGGCCAGGTGAAACATTTGTGTGCATGAACATGTCTGTTTGATTTGTGTCCGGGTGTTATAAGCTTATATAAGTATGTATATCAGTCATCTGGTTACCATAGTACAGGCTTCTAGCCTAGTTTGGTGCCAGATGACCGTGTGTGGAAGTTGCCCCATATTATTATCATTATTATTATTATTGAGGTACTGTTGAATCTAGTGATAGAATCAGTAGGTACTTATTCCTTCAGTAGACTTATAAATAAAACATAACCCTCATTTAAGGTGATAAATTCAAATTCGCAAAAGTGTAACGCAGCGAGGTTATCTGTGGTATTTTTAGTCAATTTCTCCGACATCACAATTCAATTTGTTCAAAAGTAAATCAGGTTACTGATCACGGGCGCTGACTTCCCTCGTCTGTGGTCCATCCACCGGTATTTTAAACTATTTCAGTATGTGGACCACGTGACCAGGCGTGGTATAATTTGGGACGAACTTTTTCGGGAAGAATATGGCATAAATCTATTAAAAATATATGAGACACATGCATACATACAATTCGTATGTATACAACTTGTTCCGGTTGGCTAGACAGCGACTATTTCTCTCCACTTGCTGTTTATTAATTGAGCATAAAGCTAGGACTAACTTAATGCTAAAATAGCATTTTCTACCAGTTATCCTGGAAACTGGAGAAAATGTTACATAAATCGGATAGAGTGCAGACAAAGCAAAATGTTTGAAGACAATTTCATATAAAAACTTACTTACTGGGAAACTAAAAATTAACACAAACAGAATAATATTTTATAGTACATATTAAATGTAACCATCAAAAAAAACTTAGTACACACACAAATACCAACCATATAATATAATATATATATACTATAGTTATAATTTAAAAATATTATATAGTTTAATAATAAATAGAACTATATATGCTCCTGACATACGACTTTCGCTTCGTTTTTCATCACTTTCATCACAGTCTTCATACATGTTCGTCATGTTGTGGGTATTTTTGGAAATATATTATTTATAGTTATGTTGATTCAAAAATAAACAATTCGTATCATCGCTAATATTATGTGAACATTGAAAACCATAATAACTATAGTTCATGATAATATCTAAGAAGTTCCATTTGGCAGTTTTTATTTTGCCTCGTTTGAATGATTTGAATTTAAATTTAGTGATTAAGAATTGTACATTTTGTAATAAAATTATTAAACTAAGGGTATTGATATAGTGATGTGAGACGAAGGCAAATTCGTAGCCTTTGCAAATTTATATCTTCTCCCTCAAAATTTGAAATGTCAAACGATACTTATTAGATTTGATGGACTATAAAAACTAAGAAACGGCCGTATAAAATCAACTTAGGGCAAAGTTCATTAGTTGTCTATTTATCCATTAGTTGTCTATTTCCATACAAACTATCCAAATATTTTAAATTTTCTCAAGCCGTTGTAGAATATAGAACCTTGAATATAGACTATATTATCGATTCAATATAAGAGTACAGCTGATTCCGATGCGATCACAAACTAACTGGCATCGGGCGCCCATGTTGTTTCAGCTGTAGATAAATTTAGCGTCGTATTGCATTTACATTGCTAATTCGTACTATGATTGTCTAACCGCTGTTCCCGAGTAGTAAATATTATTGGCTGAAGATATATAGCCTTTGTTATATAGTTTGCTTAGATGATACACCAGGGTATGTTGTCTGTCAGTTAAAACTTTGATCAGAAGCGTTGTGGGTCTTGAATCGGTTTAAGTCATATGGAATTGAGGGTCTATATAATAACGAGGCTTTTCCTAATTTTATGCAATTAGTTATGCTAAGATTTTATGTTTTTGATTATATTTTTGAATAAAGGAACTAGTATCTAAAATCAAATAGAGAAATATGAGAGAGGCGGAACAAAGGGAGGTTATAGAAGGCTGATGATCATGATGAGTAACTAACAGTGAATTTTATTACATAATACATAATAATGATTATTGTTACAGATGTGAATCAGAGGTTGATATCGCAAGGCAGCAGCGTCGAACCAGCGATAGAGTGTGATGTGGACACCCTGATGCACCATGGGCAGGCGCGCGCCATGCCGAGGCTTCGCTATAAGCTTCATACAGATTATTACTATCATTTGTCAAGGTTTGTCTTCTATCCACATATTATTCACACATTTCACTCTCTCGAGGATAGTAGTATCACAAAATAGAAAATTGTCTTTTTATCAAACTCAAACTCAAAACTCAAACAGATTTTTTAGTTTATTTTTAAGAAGAGTTTAATTCTTGTTTTAATACTGTACCGAAAAAAATGAGAGAGTTAATAATTGCAGCAGATTAGATTAGTATAGATACAGCAAAGAAAAAAAAATAAGGGCCCAAAATATTTTCGTGAACGTTTGCAATCAAAAAACCTCTATCTGATCTGATAAATTATAAAAAAAAATAATTTTTGCTTACGTCGTTTAAGATATTGAACATTAAGGCTTAATAAAAAAGGTTTAAATCAGTCTAGCTCGCGATTACCTTTCAGTGCGACCTTTGGGAATAATTTTACAACATTTTTGCACCATGACTTCTGAATAATCAAACTTAACGCATGAAGTTTCTATATCGTGACGTTATCGAATTAATTCTTGTAAAGTTTCCAACTCTAGATAAGATCATCTAAATTACAAATGCTGATTCAATTTGTTAGACATCATGTAAGATTCGTCTAATAAACTGTAAGTTTGACTTTAATAAGTTTCACTAAAAGTACTTCGTCTAAGTTAAATTTTAGCGCAGCAGTTAATTTTCGACTAATGGAAGTTAATTGCTTGAATTTATAATGGAGATCTTGTAATTATCTTCGGCAATTACTTCTAGTGAGAGTTATTACAACTATGACTTTACTACGGTTAGGTTGTATTTCAAACGATGTTGAAATTATAAACGGTTGAGATAAAGTAATATTGCCAATTATGTTTATTACTCTGATATTTTCTGTTGGATTAATTATGAATATAATTTATACCATATTATTATGCAAAATTGTAAAGAACACAGCAGCAGAATATAAAGTTCAACTGTAGGATATTTTGTGACCGAGTGAGATAAACCGAGCAAAATAGAGCGGCTCAAGTCCCGAAAAAGGTTCGAATAAGTTCCAGTCCCCAGTTTGTAATATGCAACGAGTAACGAGTTTTACTATCGGTACTTGCATGCAAACTGATGTGCCATCGTAAATCTCAAGTGTCTGGATACAAATCCAATCCGCCTCTGTACCACGACGCGACCTCGTACCAATAACGGACTACACATCGACTACATCGCAGAATGTTAATAGACCGGCTAACTAAGTTTCCGAAATTACACCAAAACTTTTCGAATAAAACGCGACTTGAAGGGCACCGTTCTTAATGAAGACAATGTTTTGGATCCTCAACTTGATTAATTAAATCTCGCATCTCATAAGATTGTGGTATTGGTTATTTGATTTGTTTCGCTATCGATCATACTATGGTAACTAATAGCAAAGACGTAATAACAATACATTATATAGGGTAACCGGTAGTATTGTTAGCACCCCCCCAATCATTGGCACTTTCATCTTTTAATCGTAATATTATAACACAACACGACTGTAGCCATTTCTAATATTTTTTCCTAAATAGTATTTTAAATTTAGCGTCGGGCAAAATCAAATTGTTAGTGACATTGACAGTTAAATTGGCGGGATTTATTTTTTTCATAAATTTGCGCGCCATTGCTGCTGATGATTTGAAAAAAGTTAGAGATGTACAAAAGAAAACTGCGTTAAACAATTATGTTTATGTAAGTTTTGTTTAATGTTTGTAATTTTCACGTAAGAGAAGGTGCATAATTTGGGATATTTGTGTAAGATTTGCAATTCAATGATTACTTTGCCAGTTTTTGATATGCCAATAATTGCACTATGAACTCTATGACGGTGTAGTCATTGGCACCAATGCCAATCATTGTACTTTTTAAATGTTTTTTAAAATGCGACTTATTTTGTGTTGAAATTCATTTACATTGTAATGGAATTTATATCGCACGGATTTAACATATATTATCGATCAAATCCAATCATTGGCAATGCCAATGATTATACCGTGGCATGTGCCAATGATTGTACCTTGGCATAATATTGGCCCTTTTTGTGTATTTCTTTCGTTGGAATAGGATTAACTGATAACCAATGTAAAGTATTTTAGGTAAAAAAAACCGCAAATGCATACGTAAATAATAAATTAATAATTATCTGGGTGGCATGCCTACCTTTTTCTGATTAATGTAGGGTTCAATACCGAACTGAAATAATAAGTTATGATTAAATTTAGCTAAGGATCGAAGAACCCACATCCTACTTTATATTTAATTGCCATACCTTTGTTTGCGTACATATCAAAATTTTATTTTTGCTTAGCTCAAAGGCAGACACGGCAGCAATTGCAGACAACCTAGATATTAGATATTAATTGACACTTCATACCCTTTACCATACCCCTTTTTGCTTTGAGGTATGGAACCTTATAGGTAATAAAATGATAAGGAGCCAGGATCTAAGGTGATTTTTAAAAGGGTCAACACGGTCGAAGCTAAGCGAAGCCTTACGGTCAAATTTTAATTATACCGTTCGAAAACGGTTGACCCCATACAATGAAATAGGTCGTGGTCAGTTTATCAACTGCAAGCTTACCGTAAAAAAAGCTTTTGTTTTGGATACGGATTAGTAAATTATTACGTCTGGGTAGTGTTTCCTATTACACTTCTACCTCTAGCCATTATTCACCTATCTACCTAGTTAAAAAAATATTTTTTGACTAGATGATTGTATTGAAATCTGCAATTAAGTGTTTATTTTTATTTCGTGAATTAACTCAGTGTTTTTCTAGTCAATGCCTTTCATTTAATACCCGTATTTTGGGGATTTTGAAATACGTAAGTAATCCGCCATTTTGTGGCGGCCGCCATCTTGAATATGTAATGATACCAAATATATTCAATTGTATTCTAATTAGAACTAAACATGTGTACTTAATATCAGATAAATAAGTCAACAGTAAAAAGAGGTAAAATTGAATTATTAAGAAACAAACAAAAAAGCCACAACAAACAGATCAAGTTTATTAAAACCGTTTAAAATTTTGATTATGATGTTTTAGTTACTATTGAAATCGGTCACGTTGTTTTTTCGAAATTCCCGGTAGTTTCGGAGAACGCCCTAAAAACCCATTTAAAAAATCATCCTGAATACCATAATAATTGACAAATTCTTAAATCTGCAGACATAAATCCAATCAGAGACGAGGAAATAATCAGAATAAAGCAAAAAAAAAATTTTTTTTAGTGCCAATGATTGTACTTTTTTTGAGTGCCAGTGATTGTACTTGAGTGCCAATGATTGTACTTTTTGACCACTGCTGCTAAAAATGTCGATTTTGAATACATATTAATAATATTCGAACTGGAATTATTTATTTAATTTATCACCAATAATCAACAAATCAAATGACATGAGTATATTTAACACTATTAACGCATTATTGAAAATATTCCATATTGAATGACATCTGTCACGATTAGGTGCCAATGATTGTATAGGTTACCCTACCTACAATATGCCTATTAGGTACTGTAAATGGCTGCGAATATAATCCGTTTTACTGCTCTACACACTATTGTTATATTTATTAAATCTAATAAGAGATTAATATTTACTAACAAGAAATTTATTACTGCATCACTTTATTAACATTGTTTAATGACAGCGTAGTGGACGCAAGCTCGACTGCTTGCGATCAGGAGGTCTCGGGTTCGATCCCCAGGTCAGAATCCCAATATAACTAATCTCAATAACTGCCTGGAGTCTGGAACTGTGCCCGGTAGATGACTAGATGGCAACAGGCTCGCTCTCTAATACGTTCTATAGTGTGAATGAACTTACCAAAGTGGTAAAAGTGTAATATTATTACTATTGGAATTAAATAAATAAATAAATAAATAAATTGTTTATTGACAGAAAACGTAAACAGAGTAACTAAACATAAAGTAAAATAAAATTTGAGGCATTAGTGCACCCATTATGTATTTACCAAGGCAAATTATTTCACGGCACGAGTATGGCGAAAACAATATGTGGTTCAATAATGCCCCATAGCAGTAAGGATTACATATTTTTCTGGCAATAGGGATATGCTCAGCTTTGTGCTGCGCAAGATAATCCTGCGCAGCGCTGGTTTTCAGCATATCCCTAAAAATAGATTTTTTATTGTTCATACTATATGTATATGTGCAATATTTATATGAGTGTAATTTAATTTGATTTGATTTTATTCCTAGTTATTTCGAATTGACATGTAAACAAAGTTTTATGAATAAATAGCTAGCTATGAACTATAATACACGGGACCAATGACATACTGGCGAAATGTGGGTATGCCTACTATGGGACTGAGTCCTGGGTACACCTCTGCTTACCCATCAAAGGCGTGATTGTATGTTATGTTATCATTTAATGAAAAAATAATTAATTAAAAATAATCGTATTAGTAGGTCTGCGCATACTCGTATAATATTATACAAGCTTGAAAGTTTAATTAGGTACATATAATAACTTATTATTTTCGTCGAGTAGGTTACATTGCGAATGGTGATTTCACGATTGCGAGCAATTTGAACTTTGCAATTGAAGCAACCGGGAGTTTAATGCTTTCAAACAAAATACCGCACCGTCGTCAAATCTCCCCATTGAAGGCTCACCTACCGCATTACCGAGTCGATTCCCAATTTTTATGTTTCCCTAAAATCGTTCGTTTCAAAAGAAAAGTAATATTAGGTTTGTTACTGCGACATTTCGGCGAGTTGTTTACCGCAACATCTGCGTGATTCAGTACTTTACAAAATATCGGTGAAATTGTAAGAGCGTTTGTCGTGTCAATAAACTTTGTGTTTTAATGCCTTCTCTACTTGAACAGGTTTGTTTTAAAATGTTTTATTGTGCAAGATTTTCATTGAAAATTATTGGCTTAAGGGGGTTTTTCGTAAAAATATGGAGTAACAGAGACTAATTTTCAACTAAATTGTTTGTAGTTAGCTCTTATAATCTAGCCATCATTTGCGCAAATATATATTTAGTTTATAAAAACCGTATGTTTTTTTTTTTTTCATATTTACAAAAAAATATTATATACAGTTATTTTAAAGGTGAAAAAAACAGATTAAGAGCCAAGCACAAACAATTGAGTGGAAAATTAGTCTCTATTTCTCCATATTTAGGAAATTTCATTTAATATGGACGAGAACGCCCTTAACTAAGACTAACGGTCTCTCATACGGGTGAGGCACGTTCTGTATACACAACACTTAGCTCTTATACGCACTATACGCTGTAGGAACGTTAAAGGGCCAGCCTCTGAGCGGAAAAAAAAAATCTTTGTTTGTACTGTTTGGTGACAGTCGCGTGCCGTGCACGGTGCGTAAGCTCTTCGTCAACAATATTAATATATAAGAACCGTGTTGATATGTTATAGTGGATATAGTAGTATATAGTGTAGGTGGTATATAATGGCTATCATGATTTGGGCTGCTGATGCTTGATGCTGCGCAAATAGGTAAAGTATATATTAACCAAAAAAGGTCGGTAAGAATTATAAGTGGATTACACAGACGGCAGTCGGCCCGAGAGTCTTTTTAAAAATGTAGTATCATGACAGTGGTGTGTGTGTTTATATACAACTCTTTGCTCGAAGTCCATTCACAGAAGGAACAACTACCCAAGAGAATGGATAGACACACACATAATACAAGAGATAAAGAAAGATTATTTGTTCCTTTCACAAGATTAAAGAAAGTTCACAAGCAGGGCTTTAGTCTAAAACTAGATATGTATAATAAATTACCAATTGAAATAACCAGGTTACGTATGTTAGAATCGAAAATTAAAAGGTTTTTTGAACTACATCCATTTTACACACTTTCTGAATACATGACCGGTACGTGGAAGGGTGAGATGTTCAACCTCTAATCTAATAAGATAATCTGATAAGATAATGTAAGTAAGCATAATGTAATGTAATATGTTATATTATGTATGACTTGCCTATTATAACGTTCTATGTTATACTTTGGTGAAATAAATGAAATGGACAAGGTACACCGTTCCGCGTAATATTGTAGCCGGTATATAATATCTCACATTATAACGTACCGGTATGATGGCAACACATCTTCAAATGTTTCATGTATTTTAAATGTATTTTAAATCACTTGGGTATTACAAATTTTAATAAAAATTGAAGAATGTTATATCTTACCATCAAATAATTGGAGTCTTTAGATGATATAGCCCCAGTTCTAATCAAAGCATTACAATACACTTTTACACAAACCCGTCCTTAGAGTCTAGACTGTATGTGTGCCTATTATCACCGCAGGCTGCAACTTCAAAGCATTTCAAATTTAATAATAAGAAATGTTTTTCAATAACATGCACTGAGTATGTTATATGAGAACAATAATTAACTGCAAAATTCAAAATTGATAATTAATTTTACATTACATGACTAACATTTTATGACAGTGTCATAAAATGTTAGTCATGAAAAATAAATATTTACCTAAATACTCCCAAACACGATCTTAATAATTCAAGAGAGATATAAATGAAAATAATCCCTGTGTCTGGGTAAAGCTTTGTATTAAAGAAATCTTGTCTCGAAAATATCAGTACATTTCTTAGAAAAAAACCCGTCTATTTGTACAATTTGTAGAATGATAATATATAATATTACAATTTTATCCCTGAGGCTGATTCTTCAGAAGCTCACTTTATCAAACAACCAAATAATGATAGATTATGTAAAGATATACGATTTTTATGTAATTTATGTATTTACCACAAATTATGGCGTTACCTTAGTGTCTAATTAAGTCAAAGTCCTCGATAGATTTTGGACATAATATTTTTTAATTGACATACAGCTTTATTGTATGAATCCATAGGTCCCCGAACTAGTTAAAAACTGTTTTACAGGGACCAGTGGCTTCTCCTAAAGCCGTGTATCGTTGGTTGAGGATAACTATTTTCAAATATTAAATTAAGTTACATGATCTGATCCTTATATACAATTAATATGCAAACATTGCAAGTTATTAAAAAGCTTATAATAATAAATTCTCGTCCACAAGAAACAAGACCCATTTATTTATTTATGTACCATTCTACATCATACATATTAAAAATGTATGATGTGATGATATACATGCCTCGTTTGGTCTGAAAATAATATTATTATTGTATTTATTATAACCCCTAGTAATTTTTACTTATTTTTATCCACAGTATTAACGGAAGATCCTCGTTTCGCGGAGCCCATCCCCAACGTGACGGTAGCTCTCGGCCGAGATGCCAGTCTGCCGTGCGTCGTCGAACATCTTGGCACTTATAAGGTAAAAATTCAAAGCAATAAGACACCATAGAGACAACCGTGCAAAAAAATTATTGTTTAAAACTCGGCGCACAGTACGTAATGCATAACGTGGTGAAACTATTGGTGAAAAATCTCTCAATTAGGCTAAATAACATAAATATTTAAATTATATATATATGTTATTAACTTTAGTTTAAATGTAGATATGATTGTGCGTATAGAATGTCGACTCAGGACATTCTTACCTTGAAGTTTGTTCGAGATTAGTAGTCCAGTGTAATAACGTAATGTGATTGGTCAAATTGTTATTAAGATTTGGCTGTAATATACTTTTAACATGATACATTTTCTGAACTACATTAAATTCTATGAACACGTAGAAACAAAAATCCGAAAAAGGAAGATTATGTGCCTATACTTTCTACACGTATTACATGAAATCGCGCCTGCTTAGTATTCAGTTCGAGACGTTACCTGATAATTTCATCCAATTATTATAAAACATCGGCGTCTCCTGAGACCGACTCGTGTCTTCGTAACTAAGACAATGAATAAATGAACGTATATTATACGAATATAACTCCAAGTAAGCACATGATCATTATATTCTAATTGTCTCCTATTTTGATGTATTTAAAGATGAATCCAAAAGTTTCATAGGTAATCCTACTAAAATATAATAAATGCAAAAGTTTGTGAGGATGTATGGATGCATAGATGGATGTTTGTTACTCTTTCACGTCAAGACTACTGAACTGATCGAGCTGAAATTCGGTATGTAGATAGTTTAGAACCTGGAATAACACACGAGTAATATTTATCTCGATATTCCCACGGGAACGGACACTACGCGGGTGGAACCGCGGGACACACCTACCGCGCTTTAACTACAAGAAGTATTAAGAACACACAATAAACATAAGTTATCTAATAGGAGCTTCCTATTAGATAATAACTCATGTCTATTGTAATGAAAACGTGACAAATAAATATCTCGTTCTATACTTAACTTAGATCATCTGTAATGTTGGCGATGTCCCATTTACATCCTGTAAAGCTATTTTACAAACGTTCTCAACTTCGTTTCGGTATTATTGTAAGGAACCGTTCCGAACTAATTCTCTCGTTTCTTCAATTAACTTCGTCCGACTTCTGTTAGTATTACGAATGAAACTTTATTATTCCCTAGGTACTCAAAGAATCTGAATTTAATTTACTCAGGATTTTTTTAAGTTTTTTAATTATTTTAACTTCATTTATAATTTTTTAATATTTCAAATACCTAAGGGCTTCTTTCTTTTATAAATAACCTGGTTATACATTAGTTTTAAATTTTAACAAATTATGAATCTGCTTTGTTTTCCTTTGTTTTCTCTCTCATTTAAACTTTTTACTCTGCCCTGAAGAATTCTCTTTGTAACGATATTTTCAGGATAAAGACAAGTACCATAGATACATAATAAATATTATGTCGCACAAACAATCCGGAAGCTCGACAAGTAGGTACAAACTCACATCATTAGGAATCAATCCCCGTCAGAATCATTCGGTGTCTGTAGATGTTCAGACTCCCGGCTTCCAGCTCCCCACTCTGGGGAAATCTATGAGCGGTTACGTGGAGAATGTGTGCTTAAGCACGAGTGAATGAAATTAAATATTCAGTCACTTATTGTCCTTGGAAAATTCAATCCATCTTAATTTTGTTTTCAATTAGAGTGATTTAAATCGAAAACATATATTATTGTTATTTGCTTCTCGTAAGGGTATTTATCTGAAACAGTTTTTGAAATTAAGGATTGACATTGTTTTATACTTAAGAAGGTATCTAAAAAGCAGTTGGTTAACTAATTACTGGTTACCTAAGGGGGAAAACCTTTATCGCACAACAAACCAACAAAAACATGCCATAATAAGGCTGCCGAAGAAATGAAAGAAAAATTAAGTACAACAGAAAATCAAGACAAGTCTCTCAAAGTTTAATTGAAAAACTCATCTCAACCGAGAAAACCTCTACGCAAATGAAAATATTACACATTTTGTTGAATTGTAAGACATTTTTCTGCTAGATTTCCAATTTCGCTGCTTCCTTGGGCTAAATGATGGATAATCGTAAACCTCTTCTGCCAGCCTGCGGGTACGCTATTGTATAAGAATAAATAAGTTTCAAAAGTAATTAGTCTATTTACTAGTAAAATATGGCGACCGTAATAACCATATTTATATCCAAAAAATATGGCGATAGATTAATCATGAGCCCCTAAAATATTCCGATGAGAAGAGCTTGAAATATCTCCGGGGGTCGTTCTCTAATTACTAGACTATAATAAATATCTCGAGGGAATTAATGCAGTAATTTTACTCCCGGTGCCAGGCAAGGCGGTTATTCATTATCTACGTCATAGCTACAAAGGCGATGTACGCTTGGCTCAATAAGGCCAGATGTACATGGCTTCATTAACAGCTAGATGATGGTTGTTAATCACTGACTTACTCGTCAAAGGATCTAGTAGCTATTATTATAGCTTGATATTATATTATAATATTATATCATATCGATTTTATACTATCATATTTACCAGCTGCGCTTCGCAACTTTACCTATTAAAATTACGTTGCATTCTATGTGAATATCTTATAAGATCTGAGCTATTTTAAATAAAAATGTTTAATAATTTTAACAAAGATGTGTAACATCACATCTTAATTAACACATCAAAACTTTCGGATTAACATTTTTTATAGGGCAGAGTGCCTTTATTGAAAAAGGACTAATCAATAGTGCTACCTATTTACTATCTACCCTAACTAAATACACTATGCCATTGAACACTTCTAAAATCCACAGGCCGACATGTCAGCCTATAGAAAATCCAGTGCTCTAAATCACTGTCACATGGCAGCGTACCCAAGATACTGGCGGCATCGCTACGTTGAATAGCAATGCTTGTTGGGCCAGATAAACGCCAGCATTTTAATCACGCGTCGCCTCGACCAAGCGCTCAGATAGATTTTTGAAAATGCGTTGAGCTCCCGGCCCCCACGGTCCCAGAGTCTCGACTCCAAACGGTTAAAATATGTAACCATTACCGAGGTTTGCATACAGTTTTTTAATATAATTTACATTATACATATTGTTGTTGACATAATATTTCTAATTGATTGCACAACGAAAGGAAATATTAGATTTTATTTTGGCAGTGATATTGATGTGCACGCGTCCTAACGCCAGCAGTCACAGAGTCGCAGGGAAGCAATTAGCTTATTCATGATTGTCTGGATGATCGTGCCCTGGATTACTGGCCTTCTGCCTTTTCATTCCGCATTAGCATATCTTGTTGGGATGCTAAACACCAACTGGATAATATTTTACCATAAATTCATTAATTTTATGAATGAACATTACTTACGGGTAAGTCAATTTACACGAACTAATCTTCTACATAATGATATCATTAACAAAGATGCGCCTTTTAACATAAGAATAAATATAAAATGATACAGAAACAACAACAATTATTTAAGCTGTAAGCACGAAATATGACCTATAATGAGCATCGTTGAAGGGCATTAACTAAATGTTGAAGTTTGCCCAATGAGCTCAACTGAATCCTGGCCTCTGACCCAGGAAAGGACCATTATTGTCTACTGATGCAGCTACGAGACATAGTGCCACATTATTATTAGAGTATTTAAAACCAATAGTTTACAGCAAAACGGAAACATAAATGAAAACATACTTACTACTTCATAGTCAATTTCGCATTTCAGGCATACTGCTTCATCGCCATTTTTCGTTAAGGGCAAACTGCTTTTTAGACAAATTTACTGTTTAGGTATAACGCCTTTATGAGCATCTTGCGTTTAATGTAACTCGATCGACGTATTTATTATTGATCTCGGCCGTAGTTACGAGAAGAACTTAATACCATAAAACAGGGTGCCCTTTTATTTAAGTTTCCAATCTAATACAATATGAGTCTATAATCAAATAATTGGTTCTCCAGAACCAATCAACAAAAGATGTACAGCCACAAGTACCTGTATAATTGGTTTTCATTGTTCACCGTCTCAGTAGTTGTAGCTTACACACGGAACTAACTGCTTCGAACAAGATGCCATAACGAGCGCTCGACCACAATGAACGACGCCGCAGACCATAGGTACTATATCTAATCACTATAGTAAAGACTAGACATAGAATCAATGACGTTGAATCGCTTCCTCCTACAGACACACAATCCCTGAACAAGCTTCACAAAAAGTTGTCCATCACTGACAATTACGCGCTTTGACATCTACTGAATTTCTATTATTTGAATTTAAACTCTATTTACTTGATTGTTTTAAAGCCTAATTTGGATTGAACGATTTTTCACCCTATGAAGTTCTATGTTACATTTGACACTAAGCGACGCGGGCGAACATAGGAGCATTGGAGTAGACTTATATGCACTAAAATATTTAGTGATTTAAATATTTAAATTTTTAAAATAAATTAATCACACTTATACTTTTTAACTTTTATAAATTTATATTACAAGAAATAAAATTTAAAAGGGTCAAAAAGTTTTAAAATTAAAATGTATTTATGTTTGTAAAGATAATTAAGTTACATGATAGAATCTCGGTTTAATAGTGAGTACAGGTTCGTGGGCCTGATTCTAGTACGTAGAAAGGGTCTTAGACGATATTATTCTAAATTGTTACGTGATATGATTACTTTTATACTCTTAATAAATAGTCGAAAGTCACAAAAATATTAAAATGTTAACATAAATTGTAAAATTAACGAGGACTATGCAATGTAAACCAATTAGAAACAAAAAGTATAATATTATAATGCACAGTGCGTTATTGAGATAAAAGAAACAAATATTTAATTCAATGTTTAAAATGTTTTCAATCCACAAGGTAATTAATGCCAAACCTTAGTTTATGTTAAAAAAATATATATTTATGTTCGGATAATATTATGCAAAAATATTTAAAATATCATCGACTTCATAGTTTTCCATTCGAACAAAGCGCTGTTGTCCATTTTATTGTGTTTAAAAAATTAAAATAAAATAGAAACACGCAATGTGGATACATAAATTCCTAAAATTATTGTAAAAACATGCCTAAATTATGAAAAGCTATGCGCTTTCACGCACGTATCTGATTTTATTCGGTTAGCTTTTTACCTAACACTGGCATCACGCGGTCGGCCTACGGTTGCCATGCAACTAACCACATAGTACCAGACTATATTGTGGCGTTACCAGACTCGCGGCTTGGAACAGATTTTTGCACGACTGGTTCTCTTTGGTATCCTTACTCTGAGCATAGAATACCTATCGAGTACTTGATGTTTGAATGCTCCGGATAATAATATATTAATGACTTGTTAGAACAAATAACGATGTTTCTTCAAATTTTAATTTATCTGCATGACAAATAAAAAAATATATAATATAAAAAATATATAAAAATATGTAAGAGATAAATAAATAGTTCAAAAAATCATGTATTATTGGATACTTAAAATCTAGACACTATCAGTTGATAAGCTAGAGATCTTATATTTAGGTCAAAAGGAATACGTTCATTTTTATGCAGGCCTGATTCTCTGTCTACTGCACCGTCTGCTAAAGACTTTCCTACAAACGTCATCTCTTGAAATATTATTATCTACTTGCTACTATTTTCTGCAATGTCATCCCCAAATCCAATAATAATATCTTATTTATCCCTCGGTAGCTGTTATTTGGGATAAAAAATAGCCCGCGTCCTTTTCCAAAATACAAGCTACGTATCTCGACCAAATGTTATTGAGATTGGTGAGATGGAATTTTGTTCGTTTTATCTTGATATGAGCTATGCTTATGTGTCATGCATATTTTTATTTTACTAGAGGTATAAAACTAAACTAGATAAATTGACCGGGAAATGAAAATTTTGTTTGCAGCTAAAATTAAACATTATTTCGAGCACGTACAGTGAGTACGTTAAACAAACCCGCTAAATAAGACTCTTAAAGTCTTCTAGCTCGAAGTCTCATATTATTTAACAAGATTTCCTTTAAAATTAAAAGTGTATATCTCGGCGAGTAATAAAATAGAATCAGACGAGTAAGGGCTAACGAGAAATTTCATTTATCTCCGGCTCACGGGCATGAGGCGGCTCGGCCGTGAGGTGCGAGCTGCGAGAGTCGGTCAATCTTTACTATCCAATCCTGTACAAACGTATCTTAACAGTAAAATGAAACGAGTGTCATAACTCGGATGTAATTAACTGAGAGGAGAGAGCAACGAGGTTGAGTGTAACGCCACGCCGCGCCGTCTGCACTGTAACAATTAACTTATTCATGAATGTGCCGGAGCCCTAATTATTTATTTTATTTTACGATCCCTATTATCCTGTAACACCCGCCTCGTAAATACTCGAGCGGTGAATGGTAGCTTTGAATTTTCAAGTAATTTTCAAGTGGTTCTGCGTCGGTTTTGAATTTTACTTGTAGATAAACGGATACGTTTATCTGTTACAATTTTAAAGGAACACTAATCTCAACCAGTAGGTATCATCTTTAAAGGAACACTAATCTCAACCAGTAGGTATCATCTTTAAAGGAACACTAATCTCAACCAGTAGGTATCATCTTTAAAGGAACACTAATCTCAACCAGTAGGTATCATCTTTAAAGGAACACTAATCTCAACCAGTAGGTATCATCTTTAAAGGAACACTAATCTCAACCAGTAGGTATCATCTTTAAAGGAACACTAATCTCAACCAGTAGGTATCATCTTTAAAGGAACACTAATCTCAACCAGTAGGTATCATCTTTAAAGGAACACTAATCTCAACCAGTAGGTATCATCTTTAAAGGAACACTAATCTCAACCAGTAGGTATCATCTTTAAAGGAACACTAATCTCAACCAGTAGGTATCATCTTTAAAGGAACACTAATCTCAACCAGTAGGTATCATCTTTAAAGGAACACTAATCTCAACCAGTAGGTATCATCTTTAAAGGAACACTAATCTCAACCAGTAGGTATCATCTTTAAAGGAACACTAATCTCAACCAGTAGGTATCATCTTTAAAGGAACACTAATCTCAACCAGTAGGTATCATCTTTAAAGGAACACTAATCTCAACCAGTAGGTATCATCTTTAAAGGAACACTAATCTCAACCAGTAGGTATCATCTTTAAAGGAACACTAATCTCAACCAGTAGGTATCATCTTTAAAGGAACACTAATCTCAACCAGTAGGTATCATCTTTAAAGGAACACTAATCTCAACCAGTAGGTATCATCTTTAAAGGAACACTAATCTCAACCAGTAGGTATCATCTTTAAAGGAACACTAATCTCAACCAGTAGGTATCATCTTTAAAGGAACACTAATCTCAACCAGTAGGTATCATCTTTAAAGGAACACTAATCTCAACCAGTAGGTATCATCTTTAAAGGAACACTAATCTCAACCAGTAGGTATCATCTTTAAAGGAACACTAATCTCAACCAGTAGGTATCATCTTTAAAGGAACACTAATCTCAACCAGTAGGTATCATCTTTAAAGGAACACTAATCTCAACCAGTAGGTATCATCTTTAAAGGAACACTAATCTCAACCAGTTGGTATCATCTTTTCAAGTGAGCCTTTTCACTTGATATTTATTATTATCTTAGTATGGAACCTGTAAGATTGAAAGAAAGAAAGAAAGAAAAGAAAGAAAAATTATTTATTCTTAAAGCAGCTTTTTCTAAAAGGTAGGTTCATCGAATCATAGTTTTAGATTTGCGTAATTTATGCAGCTCAATGCCCTTTCACCCAAAGGCAAATCCCAGCCTTTCTCAAACGCAAAACAAATAAACTCTTAAAATGGTATTAGATCCAGTCTGTTTCGCAAAAAGGCGTCGTTGAAAAACGATTTAATAGATGGGGGCAAATAAAAATGGCGATATGAGCACCCGATGGGATGGTTGCAGGCCGTAATCAAATATACCTTAACCGGTCGATCCCAGTTTATAACCCGCTCGGTTTATGTTTGGTTCATAAGTGATTTTTTAGGTGTTTGCTTTTATTGAATGGAACCGTTTTCCTCGAGGAAAAGAATAAATTAATAAGTTAAAGCATTTTGATTCAAAGCTTTTTGTTGTTTCTATTTAAGTAAATGTAAATAACATTTTGATTAATAAAGAAAGCACTGGAAAAACGACCATAAAAGTAATTTTGAATCGATCAGACCATTGGAAGTTAACCTTATCCCTTCAGCCGCTTGATAAGAGCTGAAAATTTTCAAACGGTTTATGTTTGGTTCATAAGTGATTTTTTAGGTGTTTGCTTTTATTGAATGGAACCGTTTTCCTCGAGGAAAAGAATAAATTAATAAGTTAAAGCATTTTGATTCAAAGCTTTTTGTTGTTTCTATTTAAGTAAATGTAAATAACATTTTGATTAATAAAGAAAGCACTGGAAAAACGACCATAAAAGTAATTTTGAATCGATCAGACCATTGGAAGTTAACCTTATCCCTTCAGCCGCTTGATAAGAGCTGAAAATTTTCAAACGGCTGAAGTGATTTTCATAAAACATAGCTACGAACACTCGATCACAGCATCTAAATTAATCTATTCATTTAGGCATTACGATGCCACATACAGACATACAGATACACAGACACGTCAAAATTATAACGCCTTATTCGTTTCTTGGTTGAGGGTTACCAATTCGCCACAAGCGTAAACTTTACGTGTCAAAGGCAGTGGCATGGATAATGAATGATACTCGAAGATAACGTCTGACGAAGCTCTATCGAGCAAACACTTACTTCTACTGTCTACAATAAATGTTTTCTTGCACCGAAATTGAGCTACTGACATATTTTTATAGCGTACATCTATTTAGTAAGGAATTGATTTGTTGCAGCTAAATCTGATTCATCATCATTATCTCAGGCGTAGGAAGTCCACTGTTGGACTTATGGTCCTTCATTTTAGATAGTATCTAAAGGTGAGTAGTTACCAAATTTCAGATCACTCTGTCAGTAGGAAAGGGGGTACAATTTCAATTATTGTTTACCCAAACAATAAATTAATTGTGTGTGTACCTAAAATAAATGTGGGTGTACCTACTATGGGACTGAGTCCTGGGTACAACTCTACCTACACCTTAGAGAATTGTATATTATGTTAAGTATGGTCTAATAAATAAATTATCAACAATAAAAACAACAGGTTAATCTAAATAAAATCGAATCATAGGAAAAATAGAATATTAATTTTATTTGTAAACAAGACTACAAAATTCAAATTGTAACACAGAAAAGACATTACAAAAAAGCAGTACGAGTCATATCGTAAAACATATAAATATCAGTGTTGTTACAAAAGAATACCGCAAACAAAATCCGATCCAGAATAACGTGCAAACACCGTATCAAATTCAAAACAACAACAAAATATCGGAGCTCAGCCGTCTAAACATATACGGGCGAAGTTGAGGTGGCGCGGATAAAAGTGGCGCTCTTGAAATTGCCGTTAAGTATGTGGTGGCAAATAAAAAGGGGGTAAAGAGGATTACCGGCTTACCATGTCTCGTGAGTAGCAAGTTCCAGAGTTATGCTCCGCATGTTTGTTCTATGCCATTTCCGATGTGATTAAGTGACGGATTTGGGTGATAAAGTTTGGAGACGTAGGAATTTTGTGCAGCTCAAATTATTTTAGTAAAATTATTATGAACTTGTATGGTTTAGGATGATAAAAGTTTTATGGAGCTCTCTTAATGAGATGTATTAGACTTAAATAAGATGCGCTAGCTATTTAATACTTGTTCTAATCTTTAACTACTTTTTTTTTATGGGACAATTTTCCGCGCACGGTCATCTGGTTCCAAACTAGACTAGAAGCCTGTACTATGGTAACCAGATGACTGATATACATAATAATACGCTTATACCCATAACACCCTGACACAGATCAAACAGACATGTTCATGAATACAAATGTTTGACCTGGTCGGGGATTGAACCCGGAGCCTACGGCACAGAAAGCAGAATTGCTACCATCTGTGCCACCCAGCGTTTCGAATTAAAAGACATAGATTCATTTATCCTGTAATAGATTGCCATTGTGCGTAGGTACGTATGTCTGTCTCTAATAATATAGTATATAAATATTTAATTAATTATTGTAAACCAAAATATCTCTCATTAAAAATCATTAGTCGACTTAGGCATACCTTTTATGAACAAGTAGATGTTATCTTAAGGAAAGGCCAGGTCAAAAGTACCAACAACCGACGAGCATGTATGAAGAATTCGATGAAGTGGAAGAAGCGAAAGTTATATGTCAGGATCGTAGCATGTGGACAGTAATAGTCTCTGCCTACCCACCGGGAATAAGGCGTGACTGTATGTATGTATGTATATATATAAAAATTATTAAATTCGGACAGAGTGTTGTTTTCTATAATCCGTCTATTTATAAAGATGTTTATAACCCCTAATGAAGGCTGATCCCCGCCAACGTTTTGACTTGCGGAAAATGAACGCGTTTAATAGCTTAACAAGCTTGATTTCTAAACAGAACTTCGAACCTTGGAATACAATTCGGACACGGCGCTAATTATAAAATAACATCGCCGTTGAAACGAAGGAGTATAATATTATAAATCTTCGCAACGCGTCGGGAACGAAATTAAATGAAAATTTCAATATTTTGTATGCAACATGGTGGGGACTAGACTGTAATACAATTACATCGCTTCGTGAGACAACCCGCGCGTCCTGCATTATACTGCCTCACGTTAGGGACAAAAAAGACTAAAGTAAATGTTTGCTCAAAGTACACAACGATTTAACTGATTCTGCAAGCGATTTACCGTGGATTTTAAATGTAGGCTGAATGAAAGCTCACAAGTCATTATGATGACAAAATAATGTTTCCATTACAAAAGTTGCATTGAAGTGGATATTTACCGATAGTAATACTTTATATGCTGGGTGAAGTTTATATAGCGAAAATTAAATTATAAATATTCCTCATTTTGTTAATTTGGTTCTGTCACGTTATGTTAGTTTTATTTGTTCAAGTTTCATAAATATCATGAATAATGAATAAACTAAGAAGGTACCTTATTAATGGTTTTAATGATTAGAAAAATCTGTTTATTTCAAAAAGAAATTGTTAACAAAAATAAACGCTTTATATTTATTTATAAACTAAACATTCGAAAAAGGAGACAAAAAAAGATGTGTTGAAAAACGGCCCTACGTTGGGCTCCAGCTCAAAAATTAAATATTTTGAAAATCATGATTATTCACATTTTTCATTCTGCATTTTAAAGAAATGCTCACGTGCTAATAACATGTAAAATCTCTTTTATAAAGTTTGCTACTCACAGAAAGAAGTGCATTTATTTTCAACAGCTTTAACTAGAAAAAAAACCGTGTATTATAATACTGTGAGTAAGAATGGTAATACCCTATAATATAAGTAGTATCACAACATTTTTTCTTGTATTTTACCCGCTTCGGCCGTCAACGTGACCGGAGCTTTATAACCAGTTACAAACTAAACATATTTCGTCCTCGCACGATACCAGTTACATGAAAATACTTTACTCTGTATTCCAAAACTCTGTTCTGCCTGTGTCATTTCTAATTCACAATACAATATGTATTTAGCTGTAGTTTTATGATCTATCCCATAATTATTATATATAATTCCAGGTCTATTTTATGCCCAGACAACTAAACCTAAAAGACCCTGCTTTTATATATTTAGAAGGAAATGAAATCGTAAATACGTGACGGGATGCTGGGAGGTTCACTAGCTGTTATGGGATCGTTCAGACTTCTAACATGTTATTGTTCATGCCATGTCAACATTTAATCGAATGAGTAACGAAAAGAGACGCGGCCGGCTGCTTAGCAGCGTTTCTGCAATACCTTGTTGAAAGCGCACCCTCAAAGTGTGGTCCTTAAGATTAAATAGTCTATGCTTATAATTTCAAGGCAATTTCCAATATACCACTCCCAGATACATCATAACGTTCTACAACGTCCAATAAATCATGAAGTTGTTGAAACCTAATAGAGAGAGTAGGTGAGGGAGTCACAAGTGGTACCACTTTATTACGGCCCGAACCGACCGGAACTATGGCAGATAAGTTACGACGTCACTTAATCACAAATTCGCCATAGCCGTTAATGGGCTCCGAGGTCTGAGGTCGAAAATCGGTGATTTATGCACACTTAATTCGATTTGGATAGCTTGATGCAGCGACTGTGTTTATCACGATTGTGGCAATCTACAATATCTTGATTCTTTGAGATGTTTACTCTTGACCCTTTGTATAAGGGAAATAAATTAACTTAATATATGCAAATAAAGTAGGTTTGAATGATATTTTTTATAAGACACACCAGGTTATCCGTTAGGCAACTTTTATTTTGCTAAAAGATTTGCATTCAACGTAGCAATTCTAGCAGCATTCTGGCCACTTTCCCTGCTACCAAAGGCTTAGTTGATCTTGATTTGTGGTTAGGCAATTAATTTATCGGTCTCTTTGGACACACACCAGTGGCACGCAGAGCGGTGTGGTCGTTATTTATCTACTTTCATTTGACAATATCGCACGTAGGTATAGTTACATAGTGGTCTTTGACAGTGGGTTTTATCAGCAAGCTCAGAAGAGCGCAAAGAGCTACGGCGAACTACGGGGAACTATGTTCGAGATTTTTCTGTGAGATCGAATCAGAAATGAGCTGATCCGTAGACGAACGAAAGCTACTGACATAGCTCAGCGGATTAGCAAGTTGAAGTGGCAATGGGCGGCACATAGCACGTAGAACTGATGGCCGATGGGCTGTAAAGTTCTCGAATAGAGATCACGGAACGGCAAGCGCAGCGTAGGACGTCCACCCACAAGTTAGGCAGACGATCTGATAAAAGTCACAGTGATAGCTCTTAAAAAGAAGGGAAGAATGAAGAATTTTCAGAGGATTTAAAGATTAAATAAATATTTTATGACTTCACATTTAAAAGTCTCGCATAGCTAATCTAGCCACGTAAATAACCGAATCCGGGGAGGATGTTAGATGGCAACAGTGAGCAGCGAGCAGATGCCCTGCGACTGTCGACTGTGGCTCGTGAAATATGCACTGGATCGAGTATTCCGCAGTGCGGCATCTACCGCCACGCTCCGGGGGGCTACTAATGACCCGTTACGGGATAACAACACTACTTACTACCTAACTTGGTACTAATACAAAAAGACGTACCTAACTCGCCAATATTTTGCTTAAATATAATACAGTTATTAAAGTTAGACTAACAAACCTGTTAACTATTTTTCCTGTCAAAATCACCTCTTATCATAATTACGCTCGGGAAGGCTCCAGAAAAAATTGGGGTATCATACAACGCTCCGCATCCCGCTGCGTAGTTGCAGATCACACAATTAATTTTTAATTAACATAACATACATTCACGCCTTTTTCCCGAAGGGGTAGGCAGAGGTGTACCCAGGACTCAGTCCCATAGTAGATACACCTACATTTCGCCAGTATTTTATTGGTCCCATGTAATAGGGGGCGAGGCTATTGCCATGTACCGGGCACAGTTCCAGACTCCAAGCAAGCGTAAGTCCACGAGTTTATCCTCATGTATATATGCGGGATCTGCATCCCCGCACGTAAATTCGTATTCAGTGTGTGTGGGCCAATACGTAATTTCTATACAAACAGAGATATTCACATACAACACAAAACATCACGCGCTCCCGTACCACACAGCATGATGCGGGGTGGTGTGGGATTCACCTAAAGACTAAGTTCAAACTCTGAATATGTGCGAGTACACTTATAGCTACTCGTATAGCTACTCGTATGTCCGTAGGCATCGTTTCCTTGTGAATATCTTAGTACACTTATAGCTACTCGTATAGCTACTCGTATGTCCGTAGGCATCGTTTCCTTGTGAATATCTTAGTACACTTATAGCTACTCGTATAGCTACTCGTATAGCTACTCGTATAGCTACTCGTATAGCTACTCGTATAGCTACTCGTATAGCTACTCGTATAGCTACTCGTATAGCTACTAGTATAGCTACTCGTATGTCCGCGTAGGCATCGTTTCCTTGTGAATATTGGGATGAAAGAAGCCTATGCACTTTCTTAAGGTTCTATATTTTTTTTATACTTTAAAATTCATTCAAATCGGCTGAGCTGTTTAAACGTGAAAACGTTACAAAGTTGGACTCAATTTGCTCGTTTTGTTTGGAAAATAGTAGGGCCTATTATCCAAATTTAGCGATCCCACGTCGCTCAGTAAACACGGATGGATACAGTGCTCTGTTCTCGGTTTATATCTGTTAACTTATCTGCCAGTCTGTTTACCTGCAGTGAACTGTGAAGTAACTAACAGTCATAAAAATATTTATACATGGTACTTAACTATATACCTATTAAAAACGTATGACTGGCGGAAACGGATGGCTCAGTGGGAGTGCCTTCTGACCCACCCGAGCTTGATTCCTGACTAGGTCCAACATTTGTGCGCATAAGCATTTCTGTTACAGTTGTGTAGGTGTTATAATATATGCGTATTAATATTAAAAATCTTAAATGACTCACTGACTGACATGCAACACAGAGCCCAAACCACTGATCCTAGAAACAGGGAATGTAGATTATTTTCGTTGTCTAGACGTGCTAAGCTAAGAAAGGATTTTTTAAAAATTCACTTTCCAAGGGGTCCAAAAAGGGCGTCAATGTTTTGGTATAAAACTCCCACATTTCATAATTGCGAGCGAGTAAAGCCGCTGTTACGACATTAGTATGCGTATATAACAATGGACAACTGTTATCGAACAAACTTCATGCTAAAAATGTCCTGAGTTGGCTGACATAATACGCACACAATGACATTAAAAAGTTTAAACATTTGATTGTTAACTCTATTTACGTAGTAATTTTAAAGCTTAATTTAGACTGAAAGGTTTTTAAGGGTCGTCAATTATTTTTCTCAAATCCTGATATTATGTTTACGAGATGTTAAGTATGACGGGTTGTGGACGACTTACCGTATACCCTTATGTATTATACACCAATTTATAACCCCCTAGTATTGAGCTTCTAAGAGCAGGTCACGTGTATGCTGTATAAGCATCGATAGGGAAGCGAGATCGAGCTGCAGTCAGCGGTTGCTTATTTATTGTTCTATTGGCTTATCTGTGTGTGTGGCGAGCAGTGTTTATTGAAAGCTTACCTCATGTGTTTGTTGTCTTTTGTGATTTTGAAGAATGTATATTATATTCTACTGATATGAGCATTTTATTGATTAGTGGGGTTACGGACATAGTAGGTACCCCACCCTCTGTACCCGTGGTTGCAATAATAGCCAGTGTACAGATCCAGAGGACGTTCAGAGCGTCCTCTGCGTAAAAGTCATAAAACTGTGCACGCCCACCCGCCTGCCAACCGTGGCGAGTATTGGCAAAATTGGGTGGCCAATGTGCAAAGATGATTATGATGATAATGATTATGATGAAACATAAAACAATACGTGTGCATAAAATCCGCCCCACATTGTTCTTTTCTTATACACTTCAAGTATTATACTAACTACTAACTATATACATAAAATGTTATTTTGCAAGTTTTATTTTGCTCGATCGCCAAAAGTTCACTTCGCACGAGTACATAAGCGTCGCGTCGTAAATACCAACCGAATAAAGTAGTAAACTGGCGCAATAAACATTCTATTTTACAAGTTTTATTGCTCCGACCAGGTGTAAAATGTATAAACAAACTGGACGGCTCCGAACGGGCCAAACTTTTTGCCAACGAACGTGAGAAGGTAAAACTGTGAACGTGAATTTTGCGAACATTTTCTGTTTGAGTATTGAAATGGAAAAGCGATCGGTTCATTATGAGTGAGAGCTATAATAAGAGACGCTTATTGATTTTCCCCGATGTGATTCCTATCATTTGATATTATCCTATCGAACCGTGCATTTCACCTGAACTCTGTGAACGCATATTTAATGATAATTTAACATTGTAACTTTAGACAGACAGATAATGTGTTTCATTTAGGAGCTTAATTCAGTTCTCGTATTTTAAAGCCAGTAGTGATAGAATACGGATAGGTGGCAATAATTATACCAACCTATAGTTGTTATTAATATTTATAGACTCTATGTATGTAGTAATAGTAAGTGAAAATCAATAATATATTTGTCTCATATATCTTAGGTGGCGTGGATCCACATCGATCGTCAGATGATCCTGACGATCCACCGGCACGTGATCACCCGCCTGGCTCGGTTCAGCGTGTCCCACGACAACGCCATGACCTGGCTCCTACACGTCAGCCAGGTGCAGCAGGAAGATCGAGGGTACTACATGTGTCAGGTCAACACTAATCCTATGATCAGCCAAGTTGGATACCTGCAAGTTGTGGGTAAGACTCTTTTTCATTATATTTTATAGACTAAAGGAGTGGGTGGATTTTTTCTTTCCATATTCATACACACATATTAACACTTATTGTTGAAATTGCATTAAATATTTAAGTGTGGATGAATAAGTGCGAATGTTGGCTTCCTCTTCACGCCTAAATTACTAAACCTATTAAGCTGTGTTTAGAATGGTGAAGTTGTGAGGAAGAGCTGTTTATCATCTGTCGATTGAAAGTCTTCTCATTTTATAAAGACTTACTACTGATATCTGGTGAAAAGGCTCTTTGTGACATCAAAGAAATCATCAGGATAAATGGAATTAACATAATACTGCTATGAATATATTTATAATAAATCTGAGCTTAACCCATTAGAGGTCACCGTATGCATTACAATGAAAAAAGGTCCGGGCGATAATATTATTATTGTAGAAGTTATTAAAACAAGATGGGATTTAAGGCTTAACAAAGGGTAACCTAGGTTCTCTTAAGTAGAGTTTATATATTACTGTGACACATCATTGTTTAAATGATAATTTAAATGTGTGTAACGTCTTTGGGAGTGTTTATATACTTGTTGATACGAACAGTTCTGATTAATACTATATTTGAACTGTAAACAGAATTTGAATAGTTAAAGTTGAAAACAAAGTCTTTCTCAAGATTAGTATTTTATACCAGTCACTACCACTCAATCTAAATTCACTAAATTAATATTCCTTTCAGAAACAGCCAAGTAATACTTGTTTGGGGAGATTCTATTAATCCCTAATTATGAGGTTAATTCAAAGAGTTCAGATATAATGGGAAATTTTGAGAGAGGGTTGAACAGATATTGACGAAGTATTCTTGTTTATCCGTCAAAGGTATTATTATCATAGCTTATTACCTTTCAACTTTTGCAGTATAACAATATTTGCTTCAGGCAGATACTCTTTGGAAAATCTACAATGTTTTTTGGTTATGATTAATCATCCTCGTGGCACACCACTAGTATTCAACATTTTTGCAATAAACATTTTGCTTTTAATTTAAAAGAACTAAATGAAATTTGGGCATATTTTAAAGACTTTAAGCTCCGTCGTCCATTATGAGGTCGTCATTTAATATATCCACCTAATTTTGACATATGAAATTTCGAGCATTGGAACTAGCATTAGAGGTATAATAATTTTCGGACATCGGCCATTTAAGAGATGTACCGCCGGCGGCCTCGTGCCGGCAGATACCATGTTATCTGAGCCCAGCATGCCGGAACTTTGGCCTCGTTCCATGCTTAAGAATTATAATAATATATTTCAAATTGGGAACTTAATGCTCATTGATTTTATGGTTTAAATTTTGTTTTAGTTTAGTTACTACGAAGAAATTGTTTCTTATTGAAAGTTATACAATTATTTCAAAAGTTTTATCATAATTGAGTATTTTTGTTTTGTTTAACGTCGACTATCGTTATTTTTTCAACAATTCTACTAGTTTATTTCAGTTTAAACTCGTACACGACGCAGATCATCCGGCGAACACACAAATAGAGCAATTCATAGAACAGGCCCTCCGGTTCCGCCCTACAGTCTCTAGTCCCAAATCACCGATACGAGCTACACTTAGTCTTTTATACGGCCACAATTTTCTACCAAGTTTCAAACGACAGATATATATCCTTGCTGTTCATATTATTTTTATTATTTTTTATACCCCGGGTTTTTAACCTTTGAACGTTGTTTTTATCTGAGTTTTATTGATGTGGGCCCAATTTGGGGTCGCTTAGGTGCTTTAAATTTATTCTTCAACGTTTATTGGTCGCGTTTATCAATTGTCTCAGGGATATGGGAGATTAAAACCCGCGTTCAAGTTTTTATGTTGTGTATAATGGCCTTCGCAAGCTGTTTCCTGGAGGGTGATCGATATTATCGTTGGAAAGTGCTTTAATGGGATGTTTTATGAATTTTTATGGGAACCTTTTGATAAATTCTGTTCAGGGTAAAGTAATGTCCACCTTGACATAGGGCTATAAATTAATTGAATGAATGAAAATGAATGAATGAATGTAATGTTTATTAGTGCTCAAATATAAAGAAACCACAGATATAAAAAATAAAAAGAGACATCTGCACGAAACGGTCGCAACTCAGCATGTTGCCGGCTTTTCAACCGACGTTGGTCTTCCGTTGCGGCCGCTTTGGTGACTTCACTGACAATAAAATTACAAATTAAAATTAATTGTTCATATTATACCCAGTGTTATTTTGTTACCCAGTGCCGCCAAATATCTTAGACGACGAGAGCACGCAGTCAGCGGTGGCCGTGAGAGAGAACCAGAACATAAGCCTGGTGTGCAAGGCCGACGGGTTCCCTGCTCCCAAGATCATGTGGCGCAGGGAGGATGGACAACCCATCTCTGTCGACAGGAGGAAGAAAGGTTCGTCTACACTATTAAGTGATATTATGAGAAGGTCAAGGTGATCAGTGCAATTTATCAAAAGATCCTTTTCATGATTCCGAAGCATTTTTATTCCAAATAATATGTTTTAAAGTCCCTACTGTGGTCTGTGTTTCAATCAGTAGATTCATTATATATTCTGAATGAAGTCACATTAAAAAGCTCAATATTATATTGGTACGGTTGGTACAGAAAGTAAATGAAAAATTCTGTAAAGAAAATTATTGCGTCATTTTAAAAGTTTATTTTTCAGTTGAAAAATTCCAGACAAATTAAAACACACGTAACCCGCAAGTTGTCGTTGAAACAGCACTTGACTGTTCAGTTTTATGAAAAACAGAGTTTTAAAAGCTTTTTTCAACAAAAAGTATCACGAGTCGCGAGCCGCCCGACGAAGTAGTAACAGAAAAATGCAAAATTAACACTCGACCGTTCTCCATATGCCAATTGGCTTCGAGCACCCGACTCGGGGCATTTTCCATTAAACCAGCGAATAAAGAGGATTCAACGCGGGCATATTATAACAAACAAAAGATTAACACGTCCCAGAATTGAAAACGAGAACTGTTTTTTCGATGGCGCGCGTAATTAAAACATTCGTTGACGGGCGTCCTTTGCAAATAATCGTAGAGCAAATGTGCGCGACACGTCCGCATCCACTGTTGTAAGCATACAGGGCCCAGGGCTCCGGTTCCGAGCTCGGCGCTGGGCCCACACACAATTAGCGCCGAGTGCCTCTCCACACCACACGTTAATTTTCCCGTGTACAAGGAAATCGCTCTTAAAATTAAACTCGATTTTTGGCTCCTTTGTCGAGCGACCGCGAATAGGTGCTCGTGCCGTATTAATTTGGCGGTACAGCTCAGCTTTTCCCTCGCCTCGCTGTAATTATCTTTTAAAAGGATTTTTTTTCATCGCGTTTAATCTCTAGTCCCTAGCTAGCGTGGGGCTACTCACGCGACTCGGTTTGAAGTGGGATTAGCCGCTGTTTACTTGAGCCATTATTGTCAACATAATTGCTTTGTGGGTAAACTGGTATATCTACATATAATATTATTACGCGTTCCCAATTTATAATCAAGATTAACGTTGTAAATATGTACAAAATTTATTTCTCTATAATTAATTCATACAATTATTTATAACATCCCCGTTCCCATTGTTGTCTATTTATAGAAATATATCGTTACAAAGGATTGTCGCTTAATCAGTAAGCTAGCTTCCAATATAATCTAGTGATACCTAAGTAACAACGCTTGATAGATATATTATATTAATAACAGAATATTATAACGAACCTTGATGATGTACAAGATATTGCAACATGATAATAATTGTTATCTCTAGAGATAGTTGTTGTTATTGAGTTTAAGCGAGGTATCAGCTACTCGTAGTATACGTTATGTTTGCTTGATAATGTTACTTTGAATAGATCCCGTTACATATGTTTATCAAAGGTTCCTTTTGAAAAGAATAAAGAGCTTTTCATTGATAACTCAAGAGTCTTCATAATATTAAATTAAGTTCTGTACATAAGTATTATTACTACTATTTTTAAGAAAATTTAAAATTTATTTCAAGCACTTAGATAAGAACTAAAAGATTTTTCTAATAATTTACATGAATTTTATTTTTTATAAGGATTTATGTTAATCTAGAGGTAGACCCGAGTACCGAGCTGTCACAAGCAAAACTAACAAACTAGTTGAAACAGTAACCACTAATAAAACATCGCTCAAAGCACTAAAACAAAACAAAGCTGCATCCAAATTGCTTAATATATTCAAGTAGGCGAGTATTACCTACGTTATATATTCAAGTAAAGCGAGTTGGGGGCAGAATGTAATTGTAAATAGAGGCAAACTCATTTGGCCACTTGATGTCGGAGCGTGAAGCCGCGCCGACCCTACGAACGGTCGGGGAATTTTTAATTTTACACCAGCATCCGATGTTGCGGTCTCTTCCTCTACATTGATTGTATCGTTACGATCCTTTTAATGTTTTTAAATTGATACAATTAGCATAACAAAAGGCAATTTCAATTGATTTTACTTTTGTAAGGTCGTGCGTAAATCGCGAAGTCTTTGTTTTGATGTTTGTAAATAGAAAATGCGGATACAATATCAATAATAATGAGCAGAGTGGCAGTATAAAGTTCTAAGAAAAAAGAGTTGTTATTTCATTATAGTCTGGGGAATAGTCTGTTAGTCGTCGTAGCAGGCTAAAAATGCGACGGAGAGACGAGTTAAACTCCTACCAAAAGGCTTGGCCCTATATACTAGCTATAAGAGTAGAAGGAATGGACAGAGAAAAGGGAATGAGACCATGGCCCTGCAGTATGACAGCGGCTAAATAATAAATTTGAATTATAAATAATTTATCTCATAATTTATTGAAAATAATTAACTATTTATGTAGTGACAGTATACGAAGGAGACACGCTGAGCCTACAGCGCATCAGCCGCACGGAGATGGGCGCGTACCTCTGCATCGCGACTAATGCGGTCCCGCCTTCTGTATCTAAACGGATCATCGTTGATGTTGAGTGTAAGTGTCAACTTTAACATACCTTATTCTTATTAATATTATAATTAACCTTTTCGAATAACTGTGAGGTTAACATACAATTTCCAGGTGGCGAATTTAGTAAGCTTTTTTGCTTCAAGATACTGCAAATCCCGCCGTCTCATAATAATATTTGTTCCTGTATTCTGTATCCGATATTTGATAATTTTTCTTGCTTTTTTGCTCTCTAATCCACACAATCAAAGTCCTTGTTTAGTAGCGGTCAATTACATGTAATGCAATTCGGTAATAGTTAACCACGAGAGCTTGTGCTTTCGAGCACCGAACGGCACCTCAGCTCAAACCTATTGCGCCCCGCTTTTGTACCCGAGTCGTCACTCGATTCTCGGTGTTCGGCACCAATTGAATCAATCCGCGTAATTGAATATTGCCGATTGAGGTTCGGAATCCTTTTCGGTGATTGGTGTGACTTCGACTCATTCACTCATAAAGGAAAATGTTTAACTGTCTACTAACTTAATTTGTTTAATTATGTAGAATATTTCATAGAAATAATCGCAAAATGATGGATCTTATTTAATTGACGTAATCCAAAGCCTTTTTCACTCAATTTAAACAATAACACGAAAGCGCGAGCACTGAATGGATGACCAATTACAAAATTTAATAAAAGATCGTCCACCCCAGGGAGAGAAGCTCCGAAGATTTTGAAAGAAGATTTTTGCTTCCCCTTTATTTTGAATTCCTATTACAAGCCGCAGCTGACTAAATAAAAGGCAAGATGGATGGTGATAATTGAAAGATAATATTTTTTCCGCGGTGCACGCTCCGGAGGAGATCGTTGCAGACGATCTCGTTTTTTCTTTGAAACAAACGCCTCTGAAATGTTTACGCAATGGGAAATTGAATTAACCGTTTCCATCAAAGCGCAACGTTTGTGCAGGATCCTCCGCCAACCGTTGCATTGCTGAGGACTGAGAACTGCGCGAGTGCCGGCATCAGGCATTTTAATAGAGAAAGATTAAACGTGACGGCAGACAGAGAATTCACATGGATAATATTATGTTCTTTGGTATAGTACCTACCGAACATTAAATAATAATAATATTTCATCTGCAATAGGGTATAGTTTTAATTTAAACAACATTTTGCAACAACATTAAAACTTTTAAATGTTGTTGCACCAACCTTTTTCCGACAACTCTTATTTAAAATATAATATAAAAAGTGCATATAAATTAGATGTTCATAATAATCATGTTCGTAAGAAAACTTTCATTAAAACATCACAAAACCAGTCAATTTCAATTGTTTACGTCGTATCTTTTGAAAAATACGAGTAGAACATTATTTTATTAAGCACACAAAGCACAAAACGTTAAAAATTTAACGTCTCTCTTTCGCATTATCTGCACGATAATGAAGTCGTAGAATCATAAAAGCGAACTTTATAAATATTTTAAAACGTCCCAGAATATTAAATCGTATCACCCGGCACAAGTAATAATATTCCTTGAAAATTGCCATCATAAACTCTGGGAATGTGAATTACGATCGCAAAGTGCGGATTTTATTATCTGTAACGTTATGTGAAAAATTGCTCGTAGTGTCGGGTACTGTCGGATGATGTCGGACAGTGTCGGACAGTATCTCTCCATTTCTCGCATTATCGATCTTTATTGAAACTTTATAAATTGCTTCCTTAAAGTTTCTATGTCCTAAGTGTGCGGTGTATGATGGATTGGACCGGTATACACCCCACTGCACCGGTGAGATGATGAATCCGTTCTCTGACTGTTTGCACCATGTAGTTAAAGATAAAGATAAAGATGCCAGCATAGAAAAAAATAATGAAAATTTAAACATTTCACAAAAATTAAATAAAGTTAGAGTACTACTAATTAGAGTATTAGTTGCACCACGTTATTCATGGTTTGGAATATTGAGTTCAATTTTTATTAAAAAATAGTGAATTAGGTTATTCGCAACAAAACACATAGTAGTTATTATTATTATTTATTGATTAGTATACCAATGAGCTCTCCGAGAACGATGCACAAGACCGAGCGAAGTACTCGTAGAGGGGATATAGTCAGCAGACCCTGGCTATAGCCGGGAACATTGCTAGGGAGAAGATGTAGTAAAATATTGAAATAAGTTTCTCATGAACCAGGGCTTTTCTTCAAATTAAACAATTGATTTTAAATGATTAATAAAAATATTTTATTGATAAGCTGACAAGTTTAAAAGTATATGTATTCAAAAACCATTTCTTACGTACACTAATATTAATATTATAATATAAGTCGTATAATCTGATGGTACATAAAAAGTAATATAAATTATATTGAAGTAAGTTTCCATTTTTTCTGAAAGCTTTTGTAAAAGCAACTCAACTCTGTTTATTATTATAATCTTGTAAGAAATAGGCCTAAATCTAAATTTTATTGTAAATAATATATTATATCTTATATACAATCCCTTGATATACAGCCATTTTAACTCGGAGTGAGACCGTACAACATCATCCAGAGATTTATAAATATTATCTTTGAATTACGACATTTTTCATGTATTTCGTAACATCAGACGGCTAATTGTCTACAAACCCTGTGGAAAATTTACATAATCTTCAATACTTATTCATATTATTTAGAATGATTTTCTTTTCTCATGAATTTCATTAGGATTCAAATAAACACTGCTAAGATATTCGTTGAGAGAAAACCGTTCAGCTATATATTCCGTAAAATAGTCGAAGATTCTTGACATCTTTAGAAAATGTGCACTCTTTATGCGTTATTTAGAAGATGAGCTCTGTATTCTAAGTGTTTTTATACTGTTTTGACTTAAACATATTATTGGTATGCAAATGTAAGGATTGTCTGCAACACTATTTGATGTGGTGTGAATGAATGGATGTCATATATTTTTGTATAAATCTTTCTTATTTAGTTTTTATTCAACCCTACGATTTATCTCTGAATACGAAGTATGTAGAAGGTGTAATAAATGCCTCCATATATTGTTGAATTCGGATATATTTTTTTTTTTATGCGATGAGTTGCAAACAAGCGGACGGCCTGCCTGATGTAAAGCAGTCACCGTCGCCTATTGACACCTGCTACACCAGAAGTGTTGTCTTAAAGAATATAGAAATACCCTTTTTGAAGGAGGTCATGATATATGACTGCGGAAATACCCATGGATGAAGGTCGTTCCACATTTTGCGGTATATCGATCAGCTTTATACTACTTAAAAAATCTTTGATAGAAAGTACAAAAGTAATATTTCCCCAGTCTCTCCAATGATCTGGGTCCCCAACCAGCTGGTGGGCGCTCCGGCCGGCACCGACGTCACAGTGGACTGTCACACGGAGGCGCACCCGCGCGCCATCTCTTATTGGGTATACGACAACGTCATGGTTCTGCCAACTAAGAAATACGCAATTAATACTGATGAAAACTCCTATAGGTGAGTGAATTTTATTTATATACTGGCTGTGGCCCGCGGTTTTAACTATTGAAAATTACTCAATATATTTATTCCATAGCTATCGACACACTAACATTTACATAAAATTAGTATAATATACAAACACATACATGGATGATGGTTCAGCGCAATGCTAGTGGTAGCGGCTTTTTTATATTAAAAAAAAACAATAAAATTACCTATTAAATTTTTATAAATATCGAAAATCAAATATTTTACGCCGCTAATAATGGCCAGATCAAGAGCCAACAAACGATTGAGCAAAAATTTATCAGAATCGAATATAGAATAGAATAGAATATGTTTATTGAAATAATGCGTACACACAACCATAATATTATTATACTAAGTATAAGCTTATTAGTATTCTGTGGTATAAGTTCAGATAGCTATGTGAGACACATAATTCGCGTCATTTATTTTTATTTTTTATTATTATCTTATATTTTTTATTATTTATTACTATCTTTCTACATAATTTTGTAATTCCACTTTGTATGGAAAAGCAACACCCCTAACTCTAGAATAAAATTATCTGCAAGAACTCTCATAATAATATCTCTTAAATTAATTTTTAACTAATAATTTATATTCCCTATTTACACAAATTATCTCATAAAGTTTTTAGCATCGTCTTGTTAAACCGTGAATTTGCTGCGTAATTCCTTAAACCGTCGGTTAACCGAAATAATCCTGGTTAATATTTAGAGCTCATTAATCCGATCCGTCGAATATTGTGATCCCGAGGTTTGTGATCCGGTTGCCGAGCTTATCGTCGGATCTCGGGTTGTTGGGGTTATTGATAACCACTCTTGTAAAGGCTGTGTATTGTATGCTTCTGATTAGGTAGCTCATTTATGTTTTATTCTTACAGTTGGATAGCATTTTTAAGTACTGAAGCTGCCTTTTAAAATAATGGATTATTAAGAACTAGCAACTCATACTCTCTACATCCCGGGGACCATTATATACATAAAAATCTTTTATTTGAATTACTTTGTCTAATAGTGATGAATACTGCATTTAAAACCGTTGCTTAATTTGTAAAATCTAATCGTACATACGGCGGTAAGTAAGGATACGAAAGCTCATCATTGACCAATACGAAATATACAAATTCAATAAATCAAATAGGTGATGCAACTTTTTCAAGGCAAAGATTTTAAATATATTATGTTTCAATATCAATATATTTTTATCATAATCTTTAGTCATTTAGACACACCTTTGCCAGTTATTCATCCGCCAAGCAGTAATGTGCAAACATTACTGGAACAATTACTGGGCATGACGAGTTTCAACAACTAATATCTCAGGATAACAGGCGCAGTGCAGTGCCGCTCAGAATTTTGAACTTTAAAAAACCTGGGTGACACTGTGTCTGATATGGGCAATCATGATGCTAACCATCAGGCACCTAATTTTCTCGTCTTTTCACTCACTATCATAAAAAAAATTTGTAATCAGACGATTAGGCGATTCACACACCGCTCGCACCCGCATCACGCAAATATCACGCCTACGCATGCGGTAATTTATGAAAGCTATAATACTTACAAAACCACAGCTTTGAAAGAAATCTCTTAATGCGTAACGAGTAATATGTGTGATTGTTTCTTTTTTTGGTATGCAATAAAGTATTTTCTATATTATTCTTCTCTTTATAAAAGGACGTGGCATAATGATTATTCCAACGCAGATAGCGATCCAATCTGTGGCCAGGAGCTGATGGAGGGAATAAGGAAAGAATCGATTCAACTGAGTGTCAATAATCACGATTCATCAATTACTCGCGATAGAACGTTGAACGTAGAAGCATCCACCCGATTTATATCTATCTACCAATAAAATTGCTTGTTAGGGAATGTTTAGGGAACTTGCACCAATATTTATCAGCCCGTGCCTATTAATCGATAGACACTCATTTATAGAGTATATGGCTAATTTAAAGTGCTAGGTAGGTTTATATATGTATTTTAAAATATTATACGGACTCTAGATTTAATATGCGATCACAATAGTTTATCTTCTCTGACCTCTGAACGCCTCTAAAACCATTCCACTTGTTTTGTACTTTTCTCTTTATAAGAAGACAGTCATGTTAGTATAAATAGTCGTTTATTTTGTTAAGGGCCCATATGAAGCTAACAGTGCGCAACCTCCAAACCGGCGACTTCGGCAACTACAGATGCATCTCGAAGAACTCTCTCGGGGAGACCGAGGGCTCCATTAGACTTTACGGTAAGTGTTTATGTGCCAACTTTAATGTTAATCGTGTCACTAGCGCTGAGCGGTCCTCCGACGATACTATAACACTAACTAGTGCAACTTCCTCGCTATTCTCGCTCACGTGATAAGAGATCTCAATGTGTCTTGCAATACCTGATAACCATCACTTATTAACGCTCGTATAATAGTACAATTTGTACGTAGTTTTACCTGGAAGATTTTCCCGAAGTTTTGAAAATTTGGGATTTTATAGATTTCGATGTGCTCTTTCTGATTTTTTACTTTGACTTTGCCATCTCATATCTTTGCTGCTCGCGCCAACATATTGGAAAAATACGACATATTATATACTTTAGGTCTGGTGTCATCATATGTTGTTAGGTGGCACGTGCAAGGAGCTTTAACAAGTGTCTACAGTAGCTCTTACTTATATCTAAGTGCCGGTAACAAGCGTGTGACGCACGTTACTGTTTCGTTTCACCGTAATGTGTACCTGTCTCTTAACATATTATTGACATAATATATTTATGGTTAAGTAATATCTTCAAACCTTCCACATAAATCTTTAAATGTCAATTTTCCTTCCAGAGATCCCGATGCCATCGACTTCACCGAAAGCGACGGAGATGAAAAGCAACGCTAATAAAGAGAGTAAGCTAGTAAACAAAGCGACTCCTTGAAACGGTTCATTATGCCTTCCTCCGCCTACAGTTCTGCTTACCCGAACCATGGCGCTTATATTTATCCTTCATTTCCATCTAGTTTTTAATCCTTTTTAATCTACTACGAATGAATGATGTTTGTGTTCCTTTTCAAAGACTTCATGCTACTTTTAATTGAATTAAAAAAAAATGTTCGCTGGGAGCAAAACCACACAAAAAACGTTCATATTTTTGCACTATTTTCCTCTGAAAAGCCCCAGCTTTTAGTTCCCTTAAATCCAAAAAATATGTTGCGTCGCACATGGTATAATTCTTGTAATACAATACCATTAATCGGGTCTCGGTAAACTATTGCAGTAATTACCATTTTAATCACACGTTTTATGACACCGGAGCTAATTACCTTCGCGGGTAAATCGCCAACGATTATAGTTCGTTCCCAATTTCCTCCGTGAACTGTTTGTGACGTTCGTCCGCGCTATATTGAAATGTTTGGTTTCACCATTTTTCCATAACACGTTCAACACAAACCGGTCGCCTATTAAAAACGCGAGGAAACTACGGCCTCGGCTTTCGTGGAATATTTTATTGCCTTTACCTTTTGTTAATTTTCGTTTTCAACAAGCTAGAAATTCGTAGGAGGCTGCCAGGAAAACGAAACACGCTCGGCCGCCCCGTACCTGTCCATTTGAAAATAACATTTAATATTTTTGCACACATTAAAACATAATAATAGTATAATAATATTATGTAAATTGAGTACGTAACAATTGCAAGTCTAGTCAAGTGCGGGTAATTGCAGGCCCGCGTCGCGTGAACGTGAGTCGGTCGGCGGTCCGGCCGGAGGGCGCGGGGCCGGGGCCGGGCGGCGCGGGCGCGGGCTCGGAGCGGCCGAGCGTGGTGCGCGCGCAGCTCGACCGCGCGCCGGACCGCGACGCCGCGCGCGTCTACCGCCCGCCGCACACGCATCATGTCTCAGGTAACCTGATACCACACTATCGATTCACCTACTTCTAGATCTATTCGGTAAATAGAATAGGTACCTCGTGGATGGAGCTTTTTTTGGGAAATTAAATGTGCTCCATAATTTTATCAACAACTAGATATTTCTCAGAGATTTCCATTTAGGAAAGATTTTTCATGTTAATTTAGCTATACCGACTGTTGGTACTTTCTGGATTGTCGTCCATTTCGAGTTTACCTCTCCATTCACGACCTGACCATTTATTATGCACATGTTTACCGATCTACCTAACCGAATTACCGACCATCAAACGACGGAACTTAATACGTAAAGCCTTTAATATAATATCGTCTCGGAGCGAGACTCTAGCCGCGGGATCCTTCGCTCGCCGCTTTGTATTCTTTGTAACGATATACTGCATTATTAAAAACGTCTTTTCTTTCCCCGCCCGCGATAAAAAATAAATGTGCTCGGAGAAGTCGCGGGGAAATGGGTTGAGAATATGTGACGAGCCGCGCTCGATGTGGCAATCGTTCCGATGACTCGAGTCGCTCTTTGCGTTTCGGGCTTTTATCTTATGCGAAAGAATATTACCGCGGTGCATTATCATTTTTGTGGTGAGGCAGTTCGTGGGTCCTGGATGGATTAGAGCATACATATAATGTAGAGAGAGTGTCGGCTTGTGTTCCGGGGCACGGAGCGGAGCAACGTCGGTCGCGCCGCGGCGTATAGCCAAATAGAGATTAAACATTCAACGAGTTCGCATACACACTTAACCCTCATAAATATTCAGGGCAGACCGCGTACAATCAATTCTTGCAGCTCATGGCTCACGGTTTACGACTCACAACTCACTCCAAGGAAAAGTGTTTGAACAGCCGAGTAATAATATCATATCAAATAGAAGAAAGACATTTTAATAAATAAACGTACTATGAAACTCAAACGTCTCCATCGGTAGGCCTCTAAACATTCGGTGAAGACTAACACGTCGTCGACTATATACGCATGTTACTATCAAATCTTTCTAAGATTGGGGCCAGAATTAAAATATACTTAATAAAATATACTTACTCAACTTTTTCCTAGATTTACAAATATCGATATACTAATAAAGGTACTGTATATAGGCATTTACTTTATATTATTAACACCTACATTTATATATTTTATTGTTATTAACTGAAAGATATTTTATTTGTTTCAGGATCGATAAGTCTGCATTGCTGGAGGCAGCCGTTTTTGACGCTGATACTCTTAGTTCAAATGGATCTCCTAGTATAAAATTATTTCCGAAAACATTTTCAGTTTTATGCTCGAATCGATACATATCCCTCAATAAAAAAGATATTCTGTACCACTTTCAAAAATAAATTTATTGTACAAGAGCTGTTTATTGAAAATGTAATATTTGTACTTTAATAACAAATTATTGTAATGTTAAACCCCTAGAGTAATAATGAAACATATCATCCTGAATTAGTATGTCAATATCTTGTGGCAGATGAATAGGATTTGTTCATCAATATTATAATAATATTACTTAAACGATGTCATTTTAAATGAAGTAATAAGCTCTAATAAAATCTATGACGTTTATTATGTTCCGGGGACTTATTTTAAGATTTATATCATGGTTGTATCGAGGTCTCTGTAACTTTACTGAATATTTGATACATAATATTATTATGTATCAAAATTGTAGATTAAATTATATTATATTTTTCTTAATAGTCAAGTTTAAGTTCATGTTATGTAAGTAAAATCAATATAGTTTAAATAGTAAGCAGGATCTTGTTCAGTGTAGGGTGGCGCCGTGAACAGGATCGAGACGAGCTCGGCGCAAAGTTGCCTCACAATAGTTTTGCGTAATTATTCATGAAACTCGTTAACCTATTCGGCGTTTTCCTGCTCCCATTTCCATTTTAAATTATACCTCCATTTGTACGTGCGTGTATTGTCCTTCCAGAGCTACCTAATCTAGTGTAATTACATATTATTATTCTATTTAATTGTGCCGTATAAGGCTTCGCTTACGAATACTCTCTCTTTCTCTACAAATAAATGTGCCAAAAGTTTAATCCTCATGTGATTTATATCTAGTCCTGACTTCCGTTACTCGACCCATAATTTTAATACCAAAAAGTAAAGTTCTAATTAAGTAGATGTAAATTATTGTTTAAGGTAATAGATTAGTTAATAACGAATAACCAAGCTTACCCCTCACGCTTGTCGGAATGTAAATATATATACGAGATTTATGCACAATGATATCTTAATCTTCTTATTTAAATTTATCGGTAATTTATAGTTAATGTATAAAAAATATTATTGTAACTTTTATTGAGAGTAAGAGATTTATCGCTAGGTTCGTTTTATTGTACAGATCGTGTGATTAAATGTAAATAAATTAGTATAAAAGCGTATTCTTGTTTAAATCGTTCTGCATCGGAGCGGTGACGCGGCGCTGCGATATGTAAGTGCGATAAACGTTTGAAATAATTAAAATCTCTATTGTGGAGCAGTGGAGAGCGTTGCGGCGCGGCGGCAGACTTTGGCGTAAAGCGGCGGTTGGCTCGAGCCAGTGTGGTGGCGGCGACGCAGCTGCTATCGGCCGGTTCACTTACTCCTGACAGACGTTATCGCACGAGAATCGATGGCCCTCTTTAATTGATTCTCCACTCTACAATCGGCTCTTTGTCTTTTTCTAATCGAAATTCAGCGCGGGTGCGACGGGCGGCTAACGAATTTTTCTTAAAAGAATACTGCCCGATAGCGGGAGAAAATAAATACTGCCCCTTAAAGTGGCTCTCGGCACTCGGAAAAACAATGGCCGTTGAGAGATCCTTTATAATGGTTTTGTAGAGGAATGTTTGTAACATAACGGGCCGAGGGTAGTAACCACTTTGTATTGAGTTTGAGAAGCTACAAAAAGATACAGTAATACGATTAAAAAGAACTTGAAAATAAATTATATAAATTATGACAGTGACGACAGTCGATGTTGACTGAATTGTGGCCAAGGACAGATAAGCACGCAGTGTCGGTCGTCAGGCAGTACGTTAGGCGGACGACAGACGATACAACAAAAGCAGCGAGTCGCGTCTGGCCACAGCTTGCACAGGACGAGGCCAAGTGGCATGATATGAAGGAGGTCTATGCTCAGCAGGAGGATACATATCGTCCTGCTGAGCACTACATACATAGTACATCTCACTACATAGTGAGCTGTGAATGATGATGATTATGAAAAAGGTCTTCTAAATTGAAATTAACATAATATTATCATTAGACTAGTCTTTAGTGGACAATATTAAGTTACGTACTATAACAGCAATGAAGTCAATACTATTATGTTTATTCATTATTGTAGATTTATATGTCATTATTGTATTGATACGTAATTGATTAATTATTAGCTAAGGTCTAACGCAACTGTAGGGTGAAAAAAACTCTAAGGAATTGGTACCAATAAAATAAACCGTATCAACATAAATATTATATGAATAACTAAGCAAATGAGGTCTATCTCATGTACATAATAAAGTAATGTTGTGTCAATATTAGAGATACATAAATGAAATGAAAATACATTTATTTCATCCTACAAAATAAATACCTATTATAGACATGATGGTGAAAGTTCCTCACTCGTGAGCAAACTTCTTCACCGTCTCGGATAGTCTGTGGCTAAACTTCCTCAAAGCAAATTCGCACCTCATGCATATTTTTCGCACAACTTTGTAAATTCGCAAATAATAATGTTTAAAGTTACTAGTTAGGGTGTGCAGTAAATTTGTCGACGAGCAGCGAAACCACGGACCACGTCTCAACAAGGAACAAGTTAAATTGACACAAGGAACCACAGGCTGGCTTGTCACGTGCCACGCCACAAGACATGCCTCGCCAGGAGAACAATCGACGCTGTTTTACTATGAATTATAAACATAACATACATTCACGCCTTTTTCCCGAAGGGGTAGGCAGAGGTGTACTCAGGACTCAGTCCCATAGTAGATACACCCATATTTCGCCAGTATGTTATTGGTCCCATGTAATAGGAGGCGAGCCTATTGCCATCTACCGGGCACAGTTCCAGACTCCAGGCAGTTATTGAGATAATTCCTAATGGAAAAATCCAATATTTAACACTGCCTGACCTGGGGATTAAACCCGGGACCTCTTGATTGGCAGTCGAGCATGCGCCCTCTACGCCACCGAGGCAGTCTATGAATTATGAATATACTAATTTTTGAGCTGATTCCGGTGAACAATTTTTACATATCTAGTATTGTTGTACAGGTTAAATATCGTAAGCAAAAGCGTAAAATTAAAAACCTATTGTGTTCAAAACATTCTAATCTTAGGTAATCGGTAGGTCTAGGTTTGTATCGCAGAAAAGTTTTCAATGAGAAAATGCATATAAAACTATTGATTATTTTCAGTGTTTACCTATTTCTGTGCTCGGCGCGTAGACTACCAAAAAGACTCAATAAATACTTTGGATTTAAGAAACAATACAAATTGAAGTCCACTCCGACTGCCAGCAGCGATCCGTCGGTGCCCACTAGATGTAAAATAATCCCGAAAAAAGGCGGTACCTTTAAGGAATTCAGTATAAAGTGTTACAACGTAGCGCTTAGAACCAAAAAGGTAATTTACTGGGTGGGAATCACCTTCAGCACATGTAGACAACATGACAGTACCATTCAACCATTTCCTGAACTACGTTGTAGTAATTTGCATCATCACATCTACACAAAAAATACATAAATAATTATTGTATTAAAATGGAGTTATCTTTTTGATTGCGGTATTGATTTTTAATTAATAATATTATCAATGTCGTGTCTGATTGTTTACTGCGCTAATATACCTTTTCTTATACAGCTAACTTAATTTTTGCACAATATTAAACAAAAATATTTCTTAACCTTGCTTTTATCTTTTTTTAATTTAAGTATATTTAGTGTGGAAGAAATTTTTGAAAGATGTTTTACTGCTTTTCAAATGCTGTCCATTCGAGTTGCAACCGATTTGCAACCTCTTTGTTAAAGTCGGACTTACCTAATAGGACTCTAAAGGCAAATTACTCGTCCAAAACTTTGAGGCTATCGTCTCTCACAAGTAGGTACCGTTAAGGGTGTCACATGGACATAAATAAGGCATCTTCGTCTAGTTACGGTCACCAAAACCACAAAGCAAAGGAGCGGAAACTCGACCATCTCAGCATTTTTCGAAAGGTAGTTCCAATGGCAATCTTTGGGCTTCATTATCAGACCGTCGTCGTCATGAGGATGAAAGGAAGTTTTTAAATAAATCAAGACACTTGCGTGCCAATTTTCGTCAAAATCTGTTGTAAAATGTGACCTGTGGCCGAGAACAGAGGGACAACTTTTATTTATTTGAGCGTATTTGTGTGAATGTTTGTAATAAATAAAACTATGACATTTATGTAGTTCTTGTTGAAAGCTATTAGGGTTTCGGCTTTGGGCAGGGTCATCATCATTGGTCCTGTACCCACATCTATCAGAAATGATTCAAGCAACGCTCACGTAGGCCATGGACATTTATTACGCTCTTAGCTGAGTCAAGCCACCTGACCTCTCCTCATACGCTGCTGCATGGTCGGCGTGATTTAGAACAGAACCCACACTACCCTGTCAACCTACAGGCAGGACCCATAGGGATTACTAATGACTGGTCAATGACGATGACATAGTAGGCAGGCTCACGGCGCTCGTGATCTTTCAAGCTTAACATCGATATTCAACGTGCTTCTAACAATACAGTGATCATTTTTAGGATTCCGTATCACAAAAAGAAAAAAGGAACCCATATAGGATCACTTCGTTGTTCACCTATCAGTCGTGTCTGTCTGTCTGTCAACACCTTTTTTCTCGGGAACATGTTGAGGTATCATGTTGAAACTCATATCAAGAACTCAGGTCCACGGGCTCTTGCTGCTGTAAAAATTAAAATTCTAAGTCAACGCGTATTAGTAGTATTAAAAGATACCGAAATTTTATCGCACATTTCCATACTTTGCGTAACGAGCTAAGAACTTCTAGGGTACTTTCAATGGAAAGTACAATGCTAGGCCAATGGGCCTAGCATTACGAAATTTGGCAAGAAGCAAGATCTTATATGATTTGATAAATCAAAAGTAAAGGTAAATATCCCAAAATTGGAAAATTTTACAAAATAATTTTGATTACTAACGTGTTTGCGGTATCTGGGTATGGAACCCTACACCAAGCATACTTACCAAGATATAATTTTTTACAATTAGTTTATTCAAATTAGTACCTAGACGGCACTTTTACAAGTCACGGAAGCTAACAAGTTATGAACCTACCGTGCGATCGGAAAGATACCTCCACAAGAAAAATGCACAAGAAAATTGTAGGGCCGATTCTCAGTCATTGATTTAAAGAAAAGGGGAGGTAGGGTAACTTCTCTCAGCGCTTACTCAACAACTGGCATGTGAAATTTGAAACAACAAAGAGAGAGTCTTTCTATCTTATTTTTGTCATAATAGGTATGTACCTAAGACTTTGGTCTTAGGTGCGAACGAGACAACAATTAACTTTAATAACGTACGTGGACCTAATTTGAGCTTTCCATTTTCGAGAAGCCAGTACCTCATCTCCCCTTTTCTTTAAATAAATGTTCCCATTAGGATTATAGTAATAAGATGAACTGAACTGAACCAATGGGGCTGAAATTCGGTACGTAGATTGTATAGATAGCGTAGACTTCTAAATATCACATAGCGGGTTTAAGCGGGTAAAACCGCCGAGCATGAGCTAGTTTATTAGAAAAGTAAAAACAAAAAACTTCTCTTTTCTGCTTCATCATCAGACCCTTGTCTCTATTTATTATCTGCAACCATTTCTTTAAGACTATTGAAATGAGTCCATACATAATGTAATAATATGACTATACTGCAAGGTGCTTATAGTTTTGCAAACGTCAAGCCAAGTCAAGCCAGCTGACCGCTCGACGATGTTATCAAGCTAACTCTCATTGTACTATTTATTCAATCTTTACTGTTTTACTATTTCACGAATAAGCATAAAATGAAAACACATATCAATTCCAAACATTCCTATATTAACAAATATAGTTAATCAGTAAGTGGTTTATATATGTACCTATTTACCTAAAGGTTTATATAGCAAGCTTCACTTGTAAAAATGCGCATGGAATTATTGTTTACATTCAGCGTTTACCTATTTCTGTGCTCGGCGCGTAATATACCAAGACGAATCAATGAAAACGATAGAAATAAGGAACAAGACAAGATCACTCCAAATGCCAGCAGGCCGCCGATGCGCACCAGATGTAAAATAATCCCGAAAAAAGGCGGTACCTTTCAGGAATTCAGTATAAAGTGCTACGACGTTGCGCTCAGAACCAGATCTGTGCCTTACTGGTTGGGGAAAACTTTCAGCACGGTGGGCTGGCTACAGCATATAGATAGTTCATTTCAACCGTTTCGTGAACAATTATGTTCTAAGTTATATCATCATATCTATACAGAAAAGGCAAAAAAATCAAAAGTTAGATAAAGTGTAGTGAAATATTTTTGGTCTTTTATTTTTGATACAGATGTTTCCTTATGTTTCAATAAACAACATTTTAAAAAACAGTGTAGTAATATATAAGGGGGTGCCTCCACCCGTTCAACTTAACAACTTTCAAAAGAAATAATTGCGAAACGAGCAAAAAATTTTACTTTCCATACAAATTGGATCAGCCGGAAAATTAGTATGGGAAGTCAATGTTTTTTTTTTTTTGCAAATTTTGCGATTTTTTTTTGGAAATCTGTTCAGTTACTAATAACTAAATCTTGTTGTTTCACCTTGTATAATGATAAATGTACTGTTCTTTAAATACTGTATTAATTTTATACAGGCTTACAGCTATTAAAAGTAAAACCTTTTAAGAGCGACTTAGTTAGCTGCATAAACTTAGTAGTAGAGAAATTATTTATTAGTTTTAGTGCCGCGCGCGTGTTATGCTTTAATCTATGAATGCATAATTTATGTGGAGTTAAAAAGATTAGAAAGAACTCTTTTGAAAGCCTCGATGGCTCAGATGGTAGTAACTCTGCTTTCTGTGCCGAGGCCCCGGGTTCGGTCCCCGGTAACAGGTCAAACATTTGTGTGCATGAACATGTCTGTTTGATCTGTGTCTGGGTGTTATAAGCTTATATAAGTATGTATATCAGTCATCTGGTTACCATAGTACAGGCTTCTACCCTAGTTTTGGACTTTATTATTATTATCATTATATTTACTTCTTCCACACACACACTTGGAAGTGTGTGTGTGGAAGTTGTCCCATATCATTATTATTATTATTAACTGCAAATTTGATTTATTTATTTTTTGTATGGGTAAAAAAAACATTGAATTAAAAATATCATGGAACTAAAGGTATCAGTCTTGATGTACCAAATGTTGCTTTTAAAAGGTTTTGCATTTGATAACTGTAACCCTGTATACTAACTTAATAGGTTTTTAAAGTCATTAAGTAATAATGTATCCATAACATTTTATGAATCATAGGAACTGTATAATAGACTATAAATGGATAAACGATTTGATAATAATTATCGTTTCATTCCGTTAAAACATGTCGTTTAGCGAATAAATGTTTGAGTAAGTATAAGTATAATATTTCTATTCTGAGATTTTAAGAGTAGACCCTTACCAGATGTAGTAACAATAAATAAAGAGTATAATATCAATTCATAGTGGGTACAATAGAGATAAATGGCGCCCTTAGTGCCGAAACACGCATAAACTTGACGTGGGTTACCCCTTTTCTTCATTTCTCTGTGTTTTATATTTAAAAATAATGTGGTATTTCCTTATAAGAGTATTAGGAGGTATATTTGGCCCTCGAGAGCTTTCTCGTTCTCTTATTCCTTACTGGTTTCAGAACGTGGCTTTGAGGTTTTTGATGTTATTAAATTACATAACATACATACAAACATACATTCACGCCTTTTTCCCGAAGGGGTAGGCAGAGGTGTACCCAGGACTCAGTCCCATAGTAGATACACCCACATTTCGCCAGTATGTTATTGGTCCCATGTAATAGAGGGCGAGCCTATTGCCATCTACCGGGCACAGTTCCAGACTCCAGGCAGTTATTGAGATAATTCTGATTCTGATTATTGAGATAATGGAAAAATCCAATATTTAACACTATGCCTGACCTGGGGATCGAACCCGGGACCTCTTGATTGGCTGTCTAGCATGCCCTATTTGATGTTATTAAATTTTATATAATGATAATGTACTTATTAAAAATAATAACCATTGTAAAGTCTTGTTTTGTTATACGATTCGAAGTAGGTACACATTAAATCACAAAATTATATAACACATAATTTCAAAACTAGTGACTCCCGCTCCCGCTCGTACCTGGAGCCAAGGGTGGCCATCGCAGTGCAACGAGGCAATGCAGCCAGTGTGATGGACACCTTGCCTCCAGGTTCAGTGGGGAGCGAGTTATATTATAATAATTAGTATATCTCAGGGTAACAGGTGCAGTGCAGTGCCATCCAGAATTTTGAATTTTAAAACACTGGGTGGCACTGTGTTTGATATGGGCAATCATGATGCTTACCATCAGGCACCTGATTTGCTCATCTTGTTACTGACTATCATAAAAAAAGGATAAATTGATATAACGTGTTTATTTTTAATAACATTGAACATTTATTTTTAGTAACTATTTCGTACTATGTAACAAACACTAAATTAATAAATTAATCCTACGACTTCGTTCCTAAGGGATACTTGGGTTTATTTCTTATACCATGTCTGAATCTAAATTTCAGCTTACTATGTTGATCAATCGGTCAGTTAAACTTTGGTTTCATATTATAGGTACGTTAGATATAACTGATGTAATGTAATACCTAATCAATGACGCGATATTCGTACAACATAAATGTCATTACGCTAATTATTCCAGTATGTAGATCAAATACAAAGCAAACATTTGTGTTTATTGAAGGTCTTTAGCAAATACTATTAGTTTTATTGATGTTTGAATAGAACTCTACTTCCTATATTTTATTTAGGTAACTGTTTGAAAATAGAATCTGTCCCTTATATGCTGAATGAAATCATGACTTTAGGAGAGACAGCCTTCCTTTGGGTATATCGATAATACTTACCGTGTTCTAAATGCTCTATACATACTTACCCTCTTAGTCTTATTAATAAACATTGACTATAATTTCAGAGAAAATACGTAAAGAAACTCCTTATTACTGATTTAATCCTCGGAGTAAATTTAGTCAACGTTTATTATTCATCATTCTTGCAACGCATCTTATTGTAAAATTAGCCTAATATGTTAAACATTCTAATTAAACTAAAATCAAGCTAATGAAATGAAATGAAATGAAATAGTTTTAATCCAGATTTCTACATCCATATTGTGACTAATTACATATCTTATAAGTACCTAAATAACTAAGAAAATTTAAAACTAATAATAAACTAAAAAATAAAAAATAAAACCTATATTTTATTACTAAATCCTTTACAATAGGATAGCTAATGTTAAAATCGTCTGCCGATGACGCCAGGGCAAATATATACTATATATTACCTATAGCACCGCGGTTCAATTGGCATACTCAACGAAACTGTATGCACGGTTTGCAGCGTTTTTAAAGCATAAAATAAGACGCAGAATTAATTTTCAACACATTACCGATTAGTCATTAAAATGCTTGTGAGCATTGCGCTTTTGTCCATAGAATTTATATTATACGTGGCCGCCAGAGAGATCCAGTTTGATTTTATAAAAAAGCTAGGTCTAGACATCGAGGAGATCAGCGATGGGCCGGGAGTGGGCATGCCATCCTCACTCAGAGATAAAAAGGTACTTTGCGGCCCTATACCCTTCCCAGAGCTGAGTTGTGAGGAGCCAGGTACCACGACTACTAAAAATAATGCTTACGACATATTAAAACTTCACAACTTATTTCTTGAAAGCAGCGCCACGACTACGGCTACTACCTCAGTTTCTGTAGATACCAACATACCGATACGAAACTTTAAAGTTGACAATAAACTGAAAATGAAAATAAGGAAACTAAAACAGCCGTCTAAGAAGACGAGGTTGACAAAGGTTTCAACAATGTTAACGAAGCTATCGCGGGTAACACAAACTGCGAGGACTAAGAAAAAAGTACTTATGCTGAACTTGAAGCAGAAATACCGATTGCTGAAGGAAGGGACCGAAAAAAAGACAGAAGAGCCCACGTCGAGTACGCTGCCTTACGGACACCAGACAACCAACATAGCCACTGACGTCGATATATGCGTTGAACATGCCAAGTGTGAAGTACACGATTGGTAAATTAATGGACATAATACTGGATTAGGGTAATTGCTAACTGAATAATATTTTAAGTGTGGATTACCATTAAAAAAATTAATTTTTAATTATGTTTTTTTTTTATATTTAAGGGCTCAGATACACGAGCGCAACGGAGTTAACGGCAAAAGTAACATCAGTCGTCGTTGCGTCGGCGGCATCCGTTACCTCTGCCATTGTCAGCGTGCCGTTCGTATATCTGAAATCTAAGCACACGTCTATCGAATATTACTTCCTATATACCCTTTCCACCCGTGGTTGTCGTAAGAGCCGGCTAGTATACAGATTCAGACGGTGGGCAGCAACGTCCTCTACGTTAAAGCCTTGATGGCTTTTAAGTAAAGGGAATGCTCTTCGGTTCGTTGTTCTGTACGATCGTTCTGCGGTCGTCTATTGTATAGATATAACGCTTTCATAGGCTTCTTTGTTAAGGTAACTCGATTGAAAACGGCTACGGCTGAAATGATGATGATGACACCTTTAATTTAATTTACACATCAATGAGAAAAATTGGATTAGTCTAAACGATATTAAGAGGTTCTTAAAATTGTAATTAAAAGTTTTGTTTTAAGAATTATGATCTTCCAACACTAAAAGCTTAGTCATAAGCCGACGCAAAAGTAAAGTAAGTCCTATATAATTTATAAAGGCACATAATATAAAAAGGCGCGTGTGTATGGAGAAGGGGATTTACCCTTGTCAAACCGTGGACACCAGCCGTAATAACACGAGCTACGAGATAAAACCAACTCAATATCGCCCTGCCCGCTGACGGTACCACTACTTAATGAACTACCTACTTACACCTAGATACCTACGCACTCTTTTAGTTGCTTCAAAATAGATAATATCTGTGTCGATATCACATCATTGGTTTTGTACATTTACGGGAAGAGTCCCTTATATGTACAATGTATTATATTTATAACTAAAGTGTGGTACGTAGAGACACACCTAATGTTAATAAACAATAAAAAGACCTCTACACACCTAAACACATATGTGTAGAGTAGTTTACAAAGATGATTTGAAACCAGTGTAAACTAAGGCCACGATATTTGCACTCATGGCTGAAGACTACCTCTTCAGATAAACTGTGTAAAATAATTTGGCCTTTAGTTAGTGCATGCATGCTTAAAATGTACATGTGCCTCTTGACCTAGCTGATAGGACCCAGGTATTGACTGCAGTACAATACGTGTAGTACCAGGATCAGATAAGTTATTAGACCAGTCCCTGCCAGGATGTTACAGGTAGGGTTTTCCAGCCTCATTCGTATGTTTGTCGTGGATTTGCAGTAGAACCGCGCGTACTTGCCAAATCATCATTATGGGCATTTCTACGGACTCTGATTTTTTGATGTCCGGGTGGTTATTTCATATAACCATACAGTATATTGTTACAAAATAATTTTTTAATTAGACCTTCATAGACACTTAAGACATGTGTTTTTTTTACTAAAATAATAATAGAAATACATATATATAAAATTTTAAATCGATTCTTCTGATCTCTCTGGCGCGTCCGCGTGACTTTTTCAACTGTAAATCTGCCCGCCTAGCATGACACGGGGATAACTTATTTTCCTCGTTTTTAATCTCTTTCGCGCCCGAACATTGCATATCTGCTGTCACGTTCTAACCCCCTGGGACTTTGTTCTCCCTGGGCACTGGGCTACCGGGGCTGAATATATATTTTATATTTACTAACAATACTAACGTCCAAGGGGATTTTATCGAAAGAATATCAATTGATTTCTTCACAATAAAAAGCTTATATTTTCCATTCGGAAGTTGTCGATTTTAACACTTTTTATGTATCTACCTTGATGCCATGCAACAATATAATTTGCGCAAGAGCGTAGGAACTTTGATATTGCGTTCACACGATCTGATTTTAGTAGCCTAACTGCTAAATTGCATTCGAGTTGAACCGTCTGAACAAAGCTTAACCCTTTCCTAACGGAGTAGTGATTTTGGAAAGTTTTTTGTTTTTTTTTTACATAATATTAATAAGGTCGATAAAATAAAACATACAGATTTTTTTAAAATTTTTATTATACCTAGAATATATAACTAATACGAAACTAATACTTAAAAGGATCGCCAGTGAATCTAATAGCTGAGAGTATCCCGATGAAATATATTTACCAAATAAACAAACGGTACTTAGAAGTACCCTTAGAGTGGAAAGGGTTAAAATATTTTCCATTCGATTCCAGCAACAAAAACCAAATTCGTGTTTATTTCTTTGTTAAACAACAAATTATAACAACTAAAATCGAACCCATACACAAATATTCGTAACACAATAATACAATTTAGAAGAAATACTTTTAGTAAAGATGCTAGGTTATTTAAATTATATACCTATATGATACCATCTTGAGTTTGAAAATAAAGCTCATACTATTTAGTTTCAAAACCAATTTTCCCACAAAATAAGATTTACCTTCAATAGTATATTCCTTTATTTCAATCGCTACATATATATGTACGCTACATATACTACATGTACGCTACATATACATACATATATATATTAAGAAACAGTACTATGTATAATTATTAATAATTGTAAATGTTCTGATTAGTCAATTACATGACACCGAGACAAGTCTTTACACCTGTACACATCGGGAGGCCACATCTGAATGCTGGGTGACTTGTCGTACCACATGATACCAGTGCTGAGAGTAGTTCCCGCGAACGTAACGTACGTAGTTCGTATCAAGTCGGGCGGCTGCGCGACATACTCATCCGAGTCGTATAACCTACCGCTCAGGTTTTCTAGGAATATATTCATAGCTGCATTTCTCTCCGCATAAGGTACCGGACCTAGTCGTGGCTTCATTGCTGCTGCTAGTTTTATTGGTTTCACATCTTTCAGTTGTTTGCTATCGACATTTTGTTTTAGTTTTATAACGTCATCGTTTTTATGTTTTTTATTGTCTGTCTTTGGCTGCTTATTTTCTGTCTGTGGCTCTTTAGTATGATCGTCCTCGAGTTCGATGCAACCGTAGAGGTCGTCTTCGTATGAATCGACGCCGCACACTCGCACGTCCCAGTCCTTAATATTAACAATTTCAACATTTTTTACATAAGTACTATTTATTTGTTTCAAGGGAGACCTAGCGGCCTGTTCCTTTGGCTTCGTTGTGATCGGCATAAATAATGAATCTTGTATTAATAAAATAAAACATAGGTCAGTCGTCAGTACCTTATTCATGGTGTAAAAATGACATATTTAGCGATATACCCAATACATAGGTTTGCAGCATTATTGTATTGTTAACTGCGCTAGTGAAAGGTGCGATATGAATTTAATATCGTGTGGAATCATAACAACAAGATTAAGTGTTTTACGGTTTGCACTCAAAGTAATATTATCGGAGAAAAATGGTTTTATATTTGGTTGAAAAAACAGCGAATATAAATATGAATAATACAGCTATCCGAACATCAGCTGTGCCGGTGGCGGCTTAACCCGTGTCAGAGCAGACAGACGGACGCACGGATTATAATAACGCCCTCCTCAGCTGCCATTGTAGGATTGCTCAAAAAATATACTCCTTCATTCTTCTAGGATGATCCGTTAGGACGCCGTGTGAACAATTCAACTCCTTCAATATCATGGAACTGATAGTATCAACGATTTATTTTAACACTTGTAATGGAACTTTTACGGTTCCTGTATACACAGTACATAGTATCTATTCGCGGCATAAGTACCAGATGAACGTATCTACAAAAAAATCGAAAATGCAGTCCTTTATTATATGCCAAAATAACATAATTCTAATTAATTTACTTGCAAAAATGAATTAACACATGAACCACTTTCGTTAGGACCAGAAAAACGCAGTTTGGGTATCGTTTCACACATCATCAGCCGGAAGACGTCCACTACTGAACATAGGCCTCCCCCATAACGCCATAAACTATTCATATGGGGGATTTTGCCGTAATCATCACGCTTGATTTGTCTTTATTATTTCGTTTTTAGTTAGGACCACAGGAACGTATTGACAAATTATATTATAAAATATTCCAAGATACTCACGACTCGGCATGAACCATAACATTGAAACAGCTTATACGTTACTTCGGCTCTAAACATCGTCAAGATCAATGATCCATAAGGCAGGAATAAGTATATGGCTTAACGCACACTAATGACGTACAAATATAATATAAATAAAATGTAACTTTTTTGATCTTTTTAAAACGAGTATTATATAAATATTTTCATATATACTTTTCCATCAACGCTGTCATTAAACGGCGCTCACTTACCCCATTAAAAGCTTGTAAAGTTAAAAGATGCAAAATTCCATCGTTATTTAGCTCTCCTGTAAAATAAAAAATGTTAGATACGTTCACCCGGTTTATTATGCCGCGTTTTGGTGGGCTATCATAATGGGTGCTGACAAGCCATTCAAAATTTGTAGATTAAAATAAGTAAACAAAATACAATTAGCAACCTTTATTCTGAAGTGTCGCAAGTAAAAATATTGTACAGACATAATATTTTAATGTATAATAATAATGTAAAACATAATATTATAATGTTTTAATAGGGCGTCGATGACGACTGCTCATGGTTTCGGTGCATGTCGTCTGACTTTTAATATGTTGACTGTTCCTAAAATGACCACTTTCTGTAAAATTCCGAAACTCTGAATATGTGTGAAGGAGCCTTAACAAACGAGTCACAGAGGAAAGTGGCCAACGCTCTCCAAATGGTTGGTGAGAGTTGGCAAGTGCTCTAACTTTCGACGTCTTCTCATAATTGAGTAGGTACTTGTATCTAGTTGCTCGTTCATTTGACACTTGTAAGTTTGAAGGTATTATTGACTTTAATTTAAAAAAATATTTATTTATTTACATATTATTAAAATAAAATTTTTACGTAAAAGCATGGGGACATTATTATTTCGAGACAATGCCCTTCACTTCTCTTAAATAATTTGATGAGAACTATTAGGTACCTATATAATATAAATTGATCTTTATTTATAATCCATCATTAAATGTCCTTAAAATATTATTTGTTTGAATGAATAAAAGAAAATAAACTGTTTTAATGTTCTGAGGCGTTATTTAGAAACACTAATGAAAATTCTGACAAATCACACTACATTCTTTTACTCGATTTGTAAAAACGTTTAAATAGCTAACATTTAAACGAATTAAATGGAGCAATTTGGTAATTAACAAGTAATTTGCATAAGATTCGAGTTGACTAATTGAGAGATAAAGGAAAAGGGTTTTAAGACTTTCCAATTATTGTTCTCGAGCCCCTTGAAACACTACGTGTACGTGCAACTTTTTTTGTAGCTTTTTACGGATGTTTACTATATTTAGGTTGAAAAACTAGGAAATCACCAGCTGGAAGAAGTCCACCGATGAACAAAGTTCTTTCTAATGGAACGCGACAGCGCGTGTTTGATCACCATTTACAATCCGTCCGTAAAAAAACGAGCCCGTTAGTTTGACTAGATCGTCGGTCCCTCTCGTATCAGGTCGGCCTACACTTCATCTTCCTACCTCATACAATAATAAATCTAATGAACTTTTGAAATCAACGTAAACAAGCTAAATAAAGTCTCAAAAATGAATCTAGTTAGTAAGTACCTCATTCACATCGAATGCATCGCACGGGCGGCGCGGTGCTCTCCACGCGGCACTTGGTGCTCGGATATACCTACTACTCCAGCCCTACCACGCAACTTTTATTACTAAACTTCAACTGAATTTACATGTCCCGAACATTATTAAAAACGCTTATAAAACCAACTTGTTGCCACCGAAAACCGATCTTACCACGAATCAATAGAATTCAACTTGCCACAAACGACCTCCGCACCTTGTTCGCCGCCAACTTCCAATCCGAACCGCTCGCTTGAACTGTATTACCTGGTTTGAAATTATAATAAAATACTAACTACTTGTTTTAATAAATACGCTTTTTGATTTAAAATTTATTGGATAAAGTTTAGCAATAAACTGCGCTGGGATTTATCGTGAAAGTTTTGACTTACGCGGTGTTGATTTAGATTGGATTTGTTTTATTTTATTCCGCCGTTTATGTTACAAAGTTTCATTAATGTTGTATTTTAAATCAAATTGTATAAATTTACTTCTAGGATCTTTTCGACAGATAACGACATTATATTTTATCATTTCAAATAAATTCCCATCCCAGAATTCACTCTGTAGAAAAGAGTAAAATAGGCTATGGCCTTTTTAACGCATTCTTTTCTATTACGATGATTCAGCATTTTATTATATATAATAAATGTATTTGTAAAGTTGCTATTATTTGCAAATGTTTATTAGGTATTGATGAAATCAAATCCAACCGTCGACTAACAAGCAAGTAAACACACGCATCAATATCACATAAGTTGATTTATCTATGAATCGAGCCGCTCCCTACAATATTTACCCAATTAGGAGGTGTTCCTCGCGACTGGAGTTCGTGCGAAGTTCAGCGCACACAGCGCTTTTAGTTCCGAACCCGTTTGGGCACATGTGTGGTGCAAGTTGCACGCGACCAGCGAACCACGGAGTAATGTTATTCTAGCTCTGTAACTATAGTATTTACCATGTCATTATTTCTTAATATAAACCAGAACGTGCCAAATTAACTATCGTGCTGCGTCGTCGTTAGAAACTTTACTATAAGTAATTATTAATTGTGAGCGACTTTTGTTCACTGCAGAGTTGTTCGTATAGTATTTTGACTTGTATAAATTATATAGCTTTTTGAGTAAATAAAATTGATTTGGACCTGCATAAACTATTTCCATTTTATTCTCAAAGTTAAAATCACCGTTACAGATGTCATATTTTAAAAATGTTGTACGTAAAGTGTATAAACTCGCAAGATGTTATGACTTGTACCGCCGCCAGTAAGTTCTCCCCAGGGCAAGTTTTATTGCAAGTTGCAGGCAAGTCACAGCGCACATACTGTAACGCATACGTCGCGCGTCGCATCCGTACTATACGAATATATAGGTTATACAGTTTATTATGTATATAACGCCGTGATGTTAAGAGGTGCTGTTAAGAACTTTAATAGATCATATTTTAAATATGATTTAGGATTGCTTGGGAATTTGATTAGTTGGAAGATGCTTACTTGCATGCTCAATATAACCTAAAAAGTCGGAAATTTGAGTCTAGGATCTAGATATAATATATGGAAATAAGAACAGAGAAAGAAAATACATTTATTGAGATACACACCACACCATTGGACTTCACACACTAATTTACAAAATCATTACAAAATCAGTTTACGGTCACATTAAAAAAATACACAGCGTAGATGGACAGTTCCCATTTGTTCTACAAGATGAACAAGAGCGTGATGGGTGGAAGTTATTCGTATAACTATAAAGTTAGTTAAAATAAGACTACGCAAGCCTGCTTCATAAAATATTTCATAAAATAAAGTACTTAATTTTAAAATAAATTGTTAAGGCATACGTATGTATGCATAGTGTAGGGTTCCATGCCTAGATACCAAGAACATACAGCGTCATCTATTAGTTCCATACGTATGTATGCATAGTGTAGGGTTCCATGCCTAGATACCAAGAACATACAGCGTCATCTATTAGTTCCATACGTATGTATGCATAGTGTAGGGTTTCATACCTAGATACCAAGAACATACAGCGCCATCTATTAGTTCCTTGCACAAAGTACGGATATATGCAATAAATTGGCCATACCTTTTGATTGCGTTAACTAAAAAGCATGATTATTTACAGCCAAAAAAGACCGCAGATCTGAGTAGTTGATATCAATTCGAACTTGGTAACTCAACGCGTTCCCGTTCAAAAGTATCTGGACAGACGGACAGACAGACAGACAGGCAGACGCACAAGAAAGTGGTCCTATAAGGGTTCCTTTTTGCTTTTGAGATACGGAACCCTAAAAATGTAGAAAAATATTGCGAATATTTATTATATATACTTAATTATTATCATACAATTACATAAAGTGAGACGTCGCGATCAAAGTTTTACATAAAATACTTACTTGAAAAGATGGGTTTATCGCACTAAGTAGAAAATCTCGACTAAAAGCTGAAAAATTAGAAAAATATTATTAAAGACAAAAGCTTACGTTATCCAGTTAGATAGCACAGTATTAACTTCATACATTTAGTTCAAAAATATTTTCATAAAACATATCTACTGAGTGTCTCATAGAATATTTTATTATTTCGAAAGTACAGTAATCTTCTGTTGTCAGTAAATACTGACAGTGTATCCCGAGCTTAACTCACGTGTGAAAGTTAAAGACATCACAAGGAGATTTTCACACCTTCCCACACTAATTTGGCGGAACGATCTTGCGTAACTTGTGATCGACGAAGTTGCGTAGTGTCGTAATCTGGCCGCGATTGCCCCTCATTTGTTGACTGCTAAGGAGGCGCTTGCGTAGTGAGAGACAGCGATCTTTGAAAATATAGGCATGAATGCATTACTTCTATTATAAAAAACCTGGGGATTCAAAGTGGACTTCTCACTTCTCACTCTCTTGACTTTCCACCCAAGGCCGCAATTACCTTATCCTGGGGCATGTCCTGCGGGACGCCATGTTTTGGGGCTGCGGGCACGCCGATACACTCATCCACTCCATTGCTGTAACCTTCGTTAACGCTGCTGAAATCATCTTTCATAAATGTATTAATTATATTAGATTATTAGGGAAAAGAAGATGACTTACATCGACAAAGCTCGTATGTGTATTTTGGTTTTAAGTCTAGACATATAATTTGCATCTCAATGTAAGGCACATTATCTAATGGCAAATACAAACAAGCTCCAACACAATAACAGTTTATGCCGAAATAATTAAATCCAAAAAGACAATATACCGTGAGTGGCAGCCCCGGAGCAGAGCAGAGTAGTAGAGCTAGGTATCTAGCAGAGTCTCATTTCCTTGAAGTTTTCCCCGACGCGGTTTGAAGCGGCTAAGTTCATTTAGGATGACGGCTCTGTCTCTTTGAAGGCAGATCATTATGAACACTCACTAAACTTCGTACTTGATATTAGTTTTGACGCTCCAAGCTCTAACTTTGTGGTTTTAATTTTAAAGAATGAGGTTTGAATTTAAATGAGATCAATATGATAGGTAAGCTTTTTAGCATAGCATATCACGCTGAGGGAGTAGGCAGAAGTGTACCCAGAACCTAGTCTCAAAGTAATTACACCCACTCTTTGCCAGTTATGTTTTTTTTAGATCCATGCAATATGGGGCGAGCCTATTACCGTCTAACTATCCACCAAAAATTTCTTATTAATCTTTTTGTCTTTCTATCAATAACTCTTTTTGCCTGTCCGGGAACTATCGAACCCGGGACCTCATGCTCGCCAGTAGCGCTTGCAAACTACTACGCCACCGAGGAAACCTTTTAGCAAGGTCATGGATATTGTTAAGCTATTATAGTCAAACTTACTGTCCATGGTTTCACTTGAAAGGCCAGATAAAAAGTTGCCCACATGGTCTCAGGATAAATTATTTATCTATGCAATATTTCAAGGCAATTGATTCAGCAGTTTATAGGTTTATGAAAACATAGAATATATCCAAAACCATACGATAATATTAATTTAATATACGGATCCATGCTATTGCTGCTATTGCTGGGTGTTATAAGCGTATATAAGTATGTATATCAGTCTTCTGGTTACCATAGTACAGGCTTCTAGCCTAGTTTGGGATCAGATGACCGTGTGTGGAAGTTGTCCCATATTATATTATTATTATTATTATTATTATTATTATTATTATTATTGCATTTATAAAGGGATTAGCAGAATTCTCTATGTACTGTGAGAGCTATTTAATTTTAAATTATAGTCAATTATTTGGATTATTGTGTGGAATTAAGTAACAACACAAGTAATTGTAACTAATTCACTGGAATAATGTTGCAACCAGACATTATATTAATTATTGATACCTACATAATATTATGTAAATGGCAATAAATAAAAGCTAACCCGTTTCTTAGGAACAGTGATTCAGATGTGCATGAAGAGTGGGGCTGCATAGAGACGGCTGCAATCTGCATGATTGACAAACCGAGCAGTCGACGTAATTAGTTCACTGAATACACTTTATGCGTCTCTCTGACACACACTCACACTGATACGAACTTATCTTGAGTCTTCATTCATCTCACAATAGAACGCATGGAAATAGTGAAATAGGTATCTTCTAGGCAAGCACGCCTGTTCGTCAACCATGTCGTCACTTACCATCACGTGAGACTACAAGTGCTGGCCTATTCAGTTCTAAAAAAAAAAAATTATAATGCAGGCCTGACTACTTTTAAATACTAAGATCTACAATCCCCTTCTGAACTATATTATGTACATCGAACGTCAATAATGTAGCACAGTTCAAGCGTCGTTACGGCGCGGTGTGACAGAGGGAAGCAGCGCAGCGCATTGAAGTGGCATTACACACACCGCCGGCACAAATCGTTCGCTTTGCATACATTGCATCGCATCGCATCGCATCGCGTCGAGTGCACGCCCAGCTTTATGCCGGAGCGTCGCTCATTAGATAAATTCTGTTTGCTCACCGGAACTGCTTGATTACTAAGTGTTCTAAATGTAAGGTAAAGTCATTTTTATAAAAAACCCTTGCCATTTTTTTCTATTATATATAGTAATAGTACGTATAGTAAATGTGGACAGATATCGACATTCTTGAAAAACATTTAAGATACAGTAATGTTTCAAACTGCATCTTGACCACCGATATCGATAATTGAGTATTTGAAAAAAAAAAAAAATTTTTTTTATTTATTTTGAGTTTAATAAAAGTTACCTATGTATCGTTTGATTAAAAAATCACTTTAAAATATTTTTTAAATTAATTATTATCGATTCAAAGTTGATATAATTTCATTATGACTACACTTGATTACGAACGCGCCACGATTGATCGCCATTTTTGTGACGTAGCAATGTTATAGTCATGTGTGGTAGGTACTTTATCACATTGTGACGTCACTACAGGTCACGAGCTCGTTCGGGTACTATCGGTGTGTTTCCGGTACTGGATTAAAAAATTCTTTTTAAATTTGACGTAACTCTGTAATTATAGCGAATAAGAATACCTATTTTAAGAATCTTATATAAAATTTAATTTAATATTATGATCTTTCCATTTATGAAAATAAAAAAATCAAATACTCAATTGTGACAATATATGCTTGAGAAGACATTCCTCTCGATTAGGAAAGCCTTCAGATCTTTTTGATTATGCTTATTATTATTTATGATAGGAAGTTTTGTAGGAAGAACTGTAGGTTCCGGACGTATCTAATGATTATGTATGATGTATAGAAATCAGTCGTAATGTCTAAGGCCTATTTAGAATATTGCTGACCTGAAACTAGACAATTAGAGCAATAGGTCGACCACACAATCACAACAAATCATTGTGATTTGACTCAAGCAGAATAATTGGGTAAACAATGACTATCAGTAAGAATATGATCGCTATAACCCCTCAGCCGTATCATAGAAGGCTTGTGTAGCGCTAATCAAATAACGAACTCGTGTTATAACCTACTTCCATAACAACGAGCGAGCGAATTGGTAAATGAGTTACGAATGAGATCTGTTACCCTACTGTTACACTCTGTGCACTGTACACTCTGGGGAGCCTTTGTTGTGGGCTAATTTGATATTACTGCATTATAAGTCATGGAAAATTTACTAATTTTATCTTAAAAGAACAACTCCTAGCTATGTGGTTTGAAGGTCAGAATATAGGCAGGATATTAACATGTATATTAAGACGTATAAGGATAAAGTAAAGAGCAGTATCTTTATTCTTATATAATGTAAAACAAAGTCACTATGCGCGTCTGTCTCTTTCTGTCTGTGTATCTGTATAATAATGCGTCTTAAACCACCTAACGGATTTTGATGCAGTTTTCATAACTCATGGATGGAGTGATTAAAAAAAACCTTTACATGTACACAACATAACATAACATACGATCACGCCTTTTTCCCGAAGGGGTAGGTAGTAGGATACCCAGGACTCAGTCCCATAGTAGGTACACCCACATTTCGCCAGTATGTTTCTATCCATGTTATAGAGGGCCAGCCTAATGTAGACCTAATGTAGCCTAATGTACTAGAGATTCGGTAATACTCCCCGTATTACGGAATTATTCCTCTTTTACTATGTTTTAATATCCATGCGAAGCCGGGGCTGATCACTAATCACTGTATAATTCACGGATTAAAGAATAGACCTGTTGGTTCCACCACTTTGTCCAAGTTTTCATAAACTTCTCGTTGCTACGTAGAAAACCTGAAGGCAGGTATACATATTCTATATTTACGATACCACGAAATCCATTTTGTCGTTATTACATTATTACGTACGTCAATCACTAGTCAATTACAAGAGTTTCAAGAATTTCCAAACAGAATCGCAAACAGTAAACGGAAAGAGAACAGACGCAGCATCTCCGGAGATACAATTGTTCGAAATTCAAAACGGAATTAACCGTAATTTCTGTTCATAAAGGCGCAGACACATCTGTCCCTCTACTCGTAGGCTCGCTGAGCCCCTGGAGCACACTGTATTGATACACGAGAAGCTCAGCTTTACCATTTACTACTGGGGAATGTGAGATACTTATTAAGATAATATGAAGATAACGACATAGCTATAAGCAGTGCACATAGCACGTAGAACTGATGGCCGATGGGGTCGTAAAGTTCTCGAATGGAGACCACGGACCGGCAAGCACAGCGCAAGACGTCCACCCACAAGGTGGACAGACGATCTGATAAGTACGGCAGAAACACGCTGGAGGCGGGCCGCTTACAACCGGACTAGAATGAAATCTATGGGGGAGACTTTAGTTCATTACTAGGTACATCCTAATTAGGTGTACCGCTCAGTAGAAGTTTCGTGCTGTTGGGACATTTTGCTACTTAGACCTTCTGATCAGGAGGCGCTGAGATGATGATGATGATGATGATTCAACATTCACAAAGTTTAGTTCTGATTTGGCACAATTTGACTAGCATTGAGCGCACGTTTAAACGCGCATGTTGAGATTTTATGCAATGAGACAGTTTTGAGCAAATACGAAATGTATAATAATATTGGCGGTATTATAGCTTCACTATTTCCTCAAATTATGAATTCTATAACTGAGTGTGAGTATAGTGTGTGATAGGCGAAGTGTGTGGAGTTAGATATATAATTTGTCGGCCACATTGTCGTATTTAAACCGACCGCCTCAGGACATATTAATGTTTGTTTAAAATAGGTATCTAGGAAAAATAAATATCAATCCGTATAGTTACTAGCGAGCTGCTTTTAATACGAAATGTAACGGGGAGTTCAGTTAAATAGTCGATGTTGTACAATTTAATATTTAATGATGTAATGACATGTATGTGACGTTTGTAAATGCATTGTTGTGCCTAAATAAATAAAAAATTGAACTGAACTGAACTGAACTGAACTTATTTTATTTTATAATGACAAATTAGCTTATGAAAAACAAAATTAAAAATGTACACAACCCATAACCAAGTCTGAGTTCATTTTCGATTAAAGGTTTCTCAGAACGTTCATAAAATACTACAAGGAATTTGTTTCATTATAGAAGTGACCAATAGAGCAATAGTTAATTTTATCTAGTTCAACTTGCACCGGGGAAAAATATTTATACCCTATCTAATCCTGACCTAATCCTGACTGAAACTAATCAACTGTAATAAAACTGTTCACTATTTTTATCTCTAAAGTTAGCACAAGAAACAATTAGTTCTTCCGTTTAGTTATAGAAAGTTTCTTTGCTTCTAAATATTAAACGTCGATAATAAATCATTTATTTTTTATAGTAGATAGATATTTCAAGTTTCAGAGATTTTAAAGTCTCTTTGGTTAAGTTACCTACATTTAAAGGCGAGATGCCTATGAAGGAATTACACCTAATCAAGAAATTTGCCTAAAAAGATAGGTCTTCTAAGAGATATTCATAATATTATAAAGTATTTTTCTCGAAGGGGTATTCACAGGTGCACACGGACTCACATAGTACATAGTAGTACCCACATGACGCCAGTTATGTTATTGGTCACATGCGATAAGGAGCGAACCTATTGCCATCTGCCGGATACAGATTTTAGATCCAATCAAAATACAATAGCACTTCTTGCCTGACCTGGGGATCAAACCTGGGACTTCATGATCGGCAGTAAAGCATGCAACCCATACGCTACGAGGCACTCGTAGATCCCATATTCTAACAATAGCTTTACTCGTCGCACATCGAGTAGTGTCCAGTTACTATCGCAGTAGAACCACCTGATATTAATTTCCCTGTAGACATATAAATTTGGTTCGCTAGGTTGCGACACGGCGCGACACCGGCTCCGCACCGGCTCTGCACAGGCGTGGGCGGGTTCAGGCTCGTTTGTTCTCTCTAGAGGCCTGTAATATGGCTTTTTACTGATATATGTACCTATGTTCTATATATTTTTACTCATTGACTACTAGGAAATATTTATTGTCACCACATTAAATTTATTTTTATGCGCTAGAATACATTTAGGTTCTCACTTACAAATACGTAACTAACGTAAACTAGTAGGTACTACCTATTTTTGAGATATTTTTCATCGCGATGGTGGAAGCGGCACGAGGCGTCCAAACATGTTACGAATAAATAACTTCTGCAGTGTATCATTATTGTTTTAAACGAAAAGTTTCCAATGTTGAACCAGCCACAAGTTAACCCTCTCGCCACCATCACTCCAGTTTACTGGTTGAACCCTCGAGCGCGAGCGGGTCGGAGAGACCCATACAATATTCGCGGCGGGCGAACGTGACCGGACGACGAAACCACTCTCTTATATTGTATTACAACATATTTTTTTCTTCTTACGTGTGTAATCTCATAGTAATCCGAGTGATGATTGTCTCGAGTAGCTGGAATTGAACCGGGAATCCACTTTGAATGTAAAACTTGTGCGGTTTATAATTTGTCGCGTCTGTATCGTGCCGTGGAGAGTCATCTTTGTATTCCTTACGCGGTGTGTCGTTTATTTCTCTTTTTACGGAAGGTTTTTTACAAGTTTAACTTTGTTGATTGCTCGTCAAACTTTCAACAAGTTGCGACTACATGAGTTATATTATATTATACCTATATATGCCGGCAACAGTTAAACAGCAAATTTTTTTCACAAAATGCGTAAAACCTTTTTTCATATTCGTATTTATAATCATACTATTACTCGTATACGGTTAACTTCAGTCATTTTAACTTCAATCATCTTATGAAAATAGAATCGTTTAACAAAAAAACATTCCTTAAAATCAAAAAAATCTTTTGCTATACAACCGATCTACATCTTTCATCCAATAAATACAACAACAAAAGTCAGTCCCTAATTCGGCACCCGCGCCACCTCCGCTCCTTTCCGCCGTCACTCCACATTCGATGCAAAGACAAAAAATTTCATAAGGCGTCACCTATCCACGTCGGTACGGCAACTGGCAACCCTTTCGGCCCTCCTGCTCGTAAATATTCAAGGTTACATTCGTGCTCACAATTTTTCTGAATTTACTTGGGGCCTAAAGTACCGCGGCCACCGAGTTTACGGGTTGAGTATGAAACATATAAGTATAATATCAATATTAGGAAATTGTTATGAGCAAATTTGCTTATTAGCTTTAGATAGCTGCGTTGGTGCAGTCAAACTCAAACTCAAACTCAAACAGATTTATTCAAATAGGTCATAATCTGACACTTTTGCACGTCAATAAAGATAAACAGTACTGAGTCTACCGTCCGTTCGGAAAGATACCTCTACAAGAAGAACGCACAAGAAACTTACTGTAGGGCTTAATTTTTTCAACAGATAGTTTTACAATATTTGGTTTGGTTACATTCGTTTTCTTTGAAGGTGCCGCGAGGCGGCTATGCAGAAGTTTCCAGGCATCTTTGTCCTCTATGTACTGGTTGACTTTATAATAAGCCTTCTTTAGTAAAGTAGATTTTATATAGGTTTTGAATTTACCCTCTGAGAGCCCAGTTATCTCTTTTGGGATTTTATTATAGAAACGTACACATTTCCTGCAGTGTCGTCATACCACTGTCTGTTGTGATTACCCTCGGCGCTTGCTTAGCTAAAGATTTCATAAAAAAGAGAAGTCATTGCGTCATAAGCTACGGCGACTAAGCACAAGTGGTCATGATTAAGTAAAATAACGGCCTCATGAAACCCCGCCGGGCGTACACTCCGGTGTCGATGCGACGGCGCCGGTATCTGGTCGCGTCGCCAGTCCCGTGGCCCGAGCCTAAATAAGTTTGTAATATTATCATTGTTTTCTCGCGCCCGTCCTTCGGGGCTTCTCTCATTTGAATACACCCTGTTTATTGTGGCACGGTTTTTTCGTTTCGCCTGTTTCCTCAGAATTATCGAATAATATTTTCCCTACGGTTGAACGTATTATCTGGGAATTCCTTGCGAGCGCCGTTTGCTCGAGATTATTCGATTGTGTGTCGTTTCATTTCTCCGCGAGTATGAAACATTGATGAAGTTCCTATTCCTTCTTTATGTGGGATTATGTGATGTGTTGACTTCGGAGAGCTCCTTTATTCTGTTACTTATTTATTGGAAGCCATGGAGGAAAAATTATTTATTTAACTTACGAGGAATTTATCGGGCGAGTTACATTAAACAAACCGATTAAACACCGTTATCGGTGAAATGGTCCGCAACAATATTCGCCAAAAATCAACGTAAAAGCTTATAAAATATTTTACGAGAGACATCCATTCAATTCGTATCAGCCTCGGCGTACAATTTACAATTTTTGACACAACGATCACATAAAATTCGGCTCTAACTTTATCACGAAAGAGTTCGAGGTAACAAAGAGATTTTATATTTGAAATACAATAGTTAGCTGGAAAATTTGAAATAGTTTTGGTAGCCCGTGGCGGAGGCGGGGAGGGTGGAGTGGGGGCAAAGTGGAATAAATTGCATTTAGCCATAGAGTCTGTACGCATTGTAAGTGGGTCGGATCGTGCAGCAAGTGCGCGCTCGGCAAATAGCAAGCTTTTGATAAAAGTCCTGCCTGAGGCGCCACCTACTCACTGCAGTTATACGACAAACTATATTAGGACGGCTCGCGACTGCACATATAACGCAATGTAATTAGGATAGTATCCTTTTGAGAACTTCACTCGTCTACACTAAGAGTTGACTGAGCTTCTTCACATATTATAACTGTATGTGTATTTTTTATTTCATGACGTTTTTCATATCTTTAAATAATATAATAATAATTAGTAGTAGTCTGTAGTGGTAGGCCTCTTTAGCAGGGAGCCGTCTGGGGAAGTACCACACCTTTGCCAGTTATTCATCCGCCAAGCAGTAATGTGCAATCATTACTGTGTTCCGGTCTGAAGGGCAATGTTACCAGCGAAATTACTGGGCATGACGAGATTCAACAACTCATATCTCAGGGTGACAGGCGCAGTGCAGTGCCGCGCAGAATTTTGAACTTTAATACACTGGCTGGCACTGTGTCTGATATGGGCAATCATGATGCTTACCATCAGGCACCTGATTTGCTCGACTTGTCACTCGCTATCATAAAAAAAAAAAAAAAAAAAAAAAAAAATATGTTTTAAATAATGTTTTAATAAATAAGTTACTCTTATCTATACTAATAAATAAAGTTAAAGTGTATCTTTGTAATTTAAAAATACAGGTTTTATACTAAATGTCGTTATGAAAGTACATAATATAATAATAATAATAATAAAAAAACATAATAAAAAAATTATCAGTTTGTTCCCGCTAATCTCCGAAATAGTTTACCTATTTTGATGGGATGGCTGACAGATAGCTGATATTTCAGGGCATATATACGAGTACATATGTTTTAGAAAATGATTAAGGGTTACTTGTAAAAAAACCCTTTTCATTCGAGCTATCTCTGAAACTGCTGAACCAATTTCAGCGGGAGCTTTCACTGGAACAAAGCTTAAGTTATATGAGCTATTTTATTAAACTATTAATTATAAGCTTCGTGTAAAAAATTAAAACGCTTAAATTCCACGCGGTTGATGTCGCGGGTAAGAGCTAGTGTTAAATATAACTTAAGCTTCGTCGTTCCAAAACATTTTTACAGCAAACTTTATAAAGCGCTTACCAACAGCAAATAGCTGCAAAAAGCTGCAAGTGTACAGAAGCGCAAAGCTCAGAATTAGCTGCATCTAGGATGCAAATGTGCCGTCTCGGGACCAACGGTTGTATTACGTTATACGTTATGGCGATATTCTCTATGGAATATGAAGGCAATAGCGCTACTATACAAGCTTAGCTTATTCACAATTGCAATATGTTGTAAGTTAAAGTTGTTCTTTGCAGAGTAAGAAAAATCACATTTTAACATACTATTACAACGCTTGAGTATTTACAGTGCCTACTTCTTCTTACATACATACTCGTACATACAGTCACGCCTTGTTCCCGTTGGGGTAGGCAGAGACTATCTCTTTCTACTTGCCACGATCCTGACATACAACTTTCGCGTCGCGAGTGGGACTTTCATCACATTCTTCATACATGCTCGTCGGTTATTGGTACTTTTGACCTGGCCTTTCCTTATGGATAAAATCAACTTGTTCATGAAAGATACTTTTTCTTCTAACGCCTATAATACAATATAAGGTGTAACAAGTTTCTTGAAGTAAGGAGAAGTGAAGTTCAGGTATTTTATAGTATTGCAGAGCAGCGCAGCATACGTCCGTCGTCGACGTATGCAAAACCTCGTATATAACTCTAGAGGACTTTAGAATCACTTGAAATTCTGAAAAGAAAATCGTCAAAGCTTTATATTGCCTCGTTCACTTTGGGGCCATGAAGTTAGCCATCAATAATAGAATTGTATTATTTTTGGTAAGTAGCAAAGAGATAGTAAAGTAAGGGAGTTATTGACTGATTTGTAACAATTGGTGAAAAATACGGACTTGATACGTCATACGGTATCTTTCCAAGTATTAGAGGGTAGTTGGAGAATATTTTCAAATGTTTCATGTAATAAGTATTTGTAAGCATTCCATTATAATACGATAAGTTTTGCTATGAGTTTTGCCTTCACTAGTTTTCGATCTAGGGCAACAGAATTTGTACCAATTAATGACACAATTAAGTGTATAAAATATATATAGCAGTATGTATTAAGAGCAGCCGAACTCTTATGTTGATCAGTTTCAAAAATAAAATTTGTTTCATTATTGTAACCACGAAGGATAACGTGAAGAATTAATTTATATTATAGTGGAAACGGAAAACGTTATCGGTGGTAAGTCAGTGAATACAACTCGTCGTTATCCGTGGCTAGTACGATCTGATCGCGTTATCCGTGGATACAAACTCGCTTGATATACCACCATATATATACAAAATTCAAGCCCAATCTGTTCAGTGTTTTCTTTAAGTGTTTGCTAACTTCTAACTGATTATCTGCGTAGCCTCGTATTTGTTAGGCAGGTAGTTAGAAGCGTTAGCGCCGCTGATGTAGTGACCACAATGGAAAGCGTCGTATGAGTAAGAAATGTTTTATTCATTACATACTGTTCGTCTAAACATCGGCCGGCGTATTTGAAATTAAATTTGGCATGCAAACATCACGCGCGGTGCTTACTCGGAGCCGCGGCGGATCCGTACCGGGTCTGCACCGGAGCGCCGGAGTCACGTCTAACAATGATGTTTTTAGGACAGTTGGTAATATTGTATATCTACATAATCTAATATTGTAGATATACAATATTACCAATCGTCCTAAAAACGCTTACCTATCGATAAACTTTTTATTGGTACACCACAAACAAGAATTAACCTTATTATTAAAATACATTATAACAAAATAGTGTAATAATTTTGGTCTTATCGCTAATAGCGATCTCTTCCATAAAACCGTGTAGGGAGAGGAGAGTACCGTAAAATACATTTAATTAATAATATGCACAATGTCTCATAATTTTACGTATTATATTAGTTTATAAAGATAAATGTAAATGCTGCACACACCACCTGTCACGTCACTGTGATCATACGACTCACACTACTTTAATATTCCTTGTATGGTATAAACTATAGCGAACAACAACGCAGTAGAACCACTATTAAAAGCCCCATGAAATTAAACCAAAACAACTCAGGTTTCCATTTCTAACACGAGTTGAATCGAAACAACGGAAACATAATCCACAAATCCAGTATCTACTACCTATAACCGGACCCAATAATTAAAATAACACCCAAACCAAACAACACCCATATTTTTTAACGTTTCGAGTATCGCCAATTGCGGCCGCATCAATAACTTGGCAACGCAAATAAATCAGGGCTGCTACAATCCGGCTTCAATACGTCAAAGATAACCGAACGTGAATAATCGGGGTAGTTGGAAACAAAGCGATTTGCATTTATAAATGATTCATGTGACGCGTCGTGTTGTAAGAGAAAACATTCCCGTTGATGGTGTTGGAATTTTGACGATTGGCAGCCCTGGACTTAGGCCGTAGTCACAGTGAGAGAATGAGCGGAGAACTGTCTATTCTCTCTATTCTATATAGAGCAGATTATAAAATCGCAACACACTGTAAAACTGTGTGTGTTCCGATTCAAAATAACAAGATATCAAGTCAAAATAACTAGATTGTTGGTGCCTCACAATCGTTTCAAGAAACGTTTAAACTATATGAATAATCACTTATGAGGTGCTAGTCTATTATTTCGCATTATAACAATAGTCATTAAAATACATAAAAATAAGCGCATTCAGTATTATACTATACCATTTTGAAACAAATGTATGAAGATTTTTTTATGACAATTATCATTATATAAATCAACAGGGTACCTCATAAAAGTTACTTAAAACACATCGCTTCAACCAACTCGAAAAGCACACCCTCACATAGTTTGACCAAGTCCAACACAAACATGAAATCTGCTTCCATGAACAGTGATTGTGCCAAACTAAATATTTCACCGTGACGCTGATACCGACGCGACCACGCCACGCTTTGTTTCGATTGTTCACATTGAAGATTCATGCTCAGAAGTGAGCACACAGAAGTAACAGAGAAGTTAGATCTAGGAGATCATAAACATAACATAGCATAGCCAACATCCGGCACCTTACAAGCAAATAATTTGTAGTGGTAGTTCTCTTTTGCAGGAGGCCGCCTGGGGAAGTACCACACCTTTGCTAGTTATTCATCCGCCAAGCAGTAATTTGCAAACATTACTGTGTTCCGGTATGAAAGGCAATGTTACCTGCGAAATTACTGGGCATGATGAGATTCAACAACTCATATCTCAGGGTGATAGGCGCAGTGCAGTGCCGCGCAGAATTTTGAATTATAAAACACTGGGTGGCACTGTGTCTGATATGGGCAATCATGATGCTTTCCATCAGGCACCTGATTATCTAGTCTTGTCACTCACTATCATAAAAAAAAATAATAATAAATGTAACCATACCAATAAATATTGTAAAACTCGCCGTGGAAAAAAAATTACCCTACAAGTTTCTTGAGCGTTCTTCTTGTAGGGGTATTTCTGTTTAATTCTACTTTTTGACAAGGCGTTGAGCCGACTTATTATGTATGCCAATTTCCACAAGCACGGTAGATTCATACAAGTTCATAATACATTTTTGATGTTATTTATTGACGTTTAAAAATGACTTTTTAAGACTTTTTAAAATAAATTTTCTTTGATGAATGACTTTAAGTTATTCTATGGGGAAAGTAACTGGAGGTCTTCTGGCTAGAGTCATCAGAGTCTGAGCCAAAGTAAACGTATTATGTTTGTGTTATATATGCCAACTGTTTGGAAGGAGCTTGAGCGGTGCAAGTCGTCTTGCCAGATGTCTTACGTATAGTAGCCTAATTCGGAGCTTGGATGAACAATATCTTAATGTTCATATTCATATTCATATATTTCATAAAATCAGTTTACATGTCATCTTACTAAGCTAAAAATATTTTCATAATAATTAATTATGATAAAAACATTATTCTCTTTATAAAAAAATAAAAAGTAAAAACTACAATAAATAAATAATGTTCAAACATGAACAAGACCTAATTCCATAACGACCGACTAAACCGCACGAAACGAGGGCACCGTCACGGCGCGTCAGCACTTCCACAGAGCAAGGCCAATCGCGAGATGCTGACCGAGCCAACATAATAATTATTACGCACATGGAAATAATTATATTTGTGTGTAGCCAATAATTTAGTATATAAGGTAAACTTTTTTGTAAATAAATCAATCACTACCTAACCTGGGTTTTGATTCACTCCTCCTGCGGCCTAACAGCCGCCCATCAATAGGACCTCGGCCTGACAGCCACCCCTCGGCATCACTGCGGCCTAACAGCCGCCCATCAATAGGACCTCGGCCTGACAGCCACCCCTCGGCACCACTGCGGCCTAACAGCCGCCCATCAATAGGACCTCGGCCTGACAGCCACCCCTCGGCATCACTGCGGCCTAACAGCCGCCCATCAATAGGACCTCGGCCTGACAGCCACCCCTCGGCATCACTGCGGCCTAACAGCCGCCCATCAATAGTACCGCGGCCTGACAGCCGCCCATCAGCAGCCGTACGGAAGGCTACAAGCGGCCTTGGCCTGGACCGGCAGCAAGAGTACCGGTCCATTGCCCCGTACTGACGAGGTCGGCTGCCGCCGCCCACCTGTCCGAGCGCTCCCGTCCCCAGGGAGGCTCCACCGGACCGCCTGCCGGGGTCCGGCCATCGCGCCCTGTCCAGTACCTCTCCGCTGGGCGGGCGATTTACCTCTCCTTCCTCCGACTGCGGCCAAGACTCCTTTAGCCGTCGCTGGTCCCCCGTGATCGGTGATCGGTCACGTGATCCTGCGTGATCGGCAGTCGGAAAACCGTACCTGCGCACATTGCACGACGTGCGTATCCCTCTTTCCTACCCGCCTCCGTCTGTTGTCATAGGTCTCTCGGCAACGGACATCCCGCACTATCTATATAAGTATATATCTTATTGTATATGGTTAGGGCTAGGGCGATAGGAAAGTTAGGTAGGTGTTAGGAACTCTACAGAGTAGGTTCTTAATCAACTTACGATCAGGCGACCGCCTTTTCATCGCCTTTTCATTGGTCCTTCGAGTAATTTTGAATCAGTAGGTAGACTCGCGATCCTCTGACCCCCCCTTAGGTGACATTTTTTTGACTAACCGACAATTCGGCGTGCTTCGGGCTAGTGTAACCAACAAGCACTAGTTTTGGGGTACGTTGATGTACAGACATAACGCTTAACTGCTCTTCGCACGGTAGTGGTTCGGGGCCCGGCCTCCCACAAGCGGGAATCACCGGCGTCTTGAGAAGTCGCATAATACCGTGACGACGATAAAGATCAGCAGTTAAGCATAGCCTTAGATACTAGGAGTAGGGTGTAGGGAGTAGGGAGGATCAGCAAGAAAGAAGAGAGAAGAAAGAAGAATATTATTACAAGATGGAAGAACTAAATGAGCTATTGATCAGCCAACATGAAGACATTGAAAAACTCAGACAACTATTTACGAATATAAAGAAAGACTCACCGTCAAGAAAAACTACACAATATATTACCGAGAAAACGAACATCGCAAACAACATATTTGCTAACATCAGCACAAATCATGCACTGTTAGCGGATCAACCAGAACTTATAAATAACAAATACATCACACAGAATTATTATGGAAAAGTTAAGAACTTGTTAGATGAAATTATAGAACACCTTAATAAATACCAACCATCAACGTCAAAGACCACGCAAGTACAAACAGAAGAGCCATCACCTGAACTCCAAGTACAAATGCACCTTATAGCAAGCTTACAGACTAATTTAGAAGAAGCCGGAGAAGCTCTATCTAATGCGGAACCTAAGATGTTTTACCAAAACCTGCTTGATGACATCCGATCGAAATGGAGGGACATAGAAAAGTCACACCAAGGATTATTGATGTCAAAATTCGCGCAGGGGCAAGATGCATTACATGAGTACTTTACCAACAACTTATATATAATGGTTGAAACTGAAATGAAACAAATTTCTAAACAACTTATTATCACGATTAATGACATCGAGCAAAATACAATAAATAGTAAAGTAGCGGTAACCAACCATCATCAAACGGTAAACTTACCAAAAATTACGATTCCAGTGTTTAATGGCCAATATGAGTCCTGGAGTTCATTTTATGACCTGTTCCAAAAAATCATACATGAGCACAGGACACTCACATCAACTGAAAAAATGCAGTACCTGAAAAGTCACGTCAAAGGGGACGCAGCAAAACTAATAAGCCACTTAACAGTGTGCGATGCGCACTATGAGACGGCGTGGAAGTTACTCAAAAACCGCTATAGAAATGAACGAATCCAAGTTACTAAATACATAGACAACATAATCAACATACAAAAAATTGAAAAATGTACTGCACACAACTTGAGACACTTGCATGACACCATCAATGAGAGTTTAGAGGCACTGAAAAGTCTAAAAATCGACGTGTCATCCTGGGATCCTTGGCTCACCCGGATGATCAGCCTCAAATGGGATAACGAGACTAACGAGCGTTATGAGCAGCACATCATGCAACCAAATGAATTGCAAAAATTGTCGAACATGATGCAATTTTTAGAAAGAAGATTTATGTGTTTAGAAGCCACAGACTCAAATAAAACGTTTACCGCCCAAGCATCACGACAAAGAACTTCCGAAACACAGTCAGGAACAAGAATAAGTTGTTGGCATTGCAAATCAAATGACCACCAAATATACCAATGCTTTAAATTTAAAACATTGACAGTTTCAGAACGTAACCAAGCAGTAAACAACAACAATATATGTAGAAATTGTATAACACACGACAGGAATATACAATGTCATAGCACAAAATCATGTTTCCAATGTGGAAAGACTGGACATCATACCCTATTACACCAAGAGGGGCGAACAGTATCACAAGAATCAAATATTAACTACAAACAACCTAATAAAGAAATAAAACCAGCGCCTACACAATCCACTAGCAAGTTTATATCAAGAACCGTTGCAAACATAGCTACAGGCGCTGCCACACACGTAACATTACTAGCAACCGCTGTAGTAAAAACACAATCTATTAATGGAACACCTTATCACTTCAGGGTATTATGTGATCAAGGATCCGAAGCTTTCTTTTGTACTGAGCGAGTAGCTCGACTACTAGGTTATCCTCGTATCAAGATAAGAACAGAAGTTAGTGGTATTGGGGATGAAAAACCTAAGACATCGAGCTATTCAATAAATGTCAGTTTAGAACCAAGATTACCTAACGGGTTCCAACTACCAGTAAAACTAATAGTGTTACCAAAAATAACTGAACCACTACCCAAGAAAGACGTACCAAAATTAAAAGCGAAATGCTTAGACGACTTATTGTTAGCAGATAATGAGTACTACAAGAAAGCAGACATCGACATATTATTGGGAGCACAAGAATATGGCAAATTCCTAATAAACGGATTCAAGAATATCCAAGACACAAAATTCGGGTGGATATTATCCGGAACATATGACGGAATCTCGTGTTCACCGCCAGTAAAGATAACCAGCATGATAACTGCAACTACAGAAGTCCAAGACCTACATAAACTTTGTGAATTAAAACAAATGGATGGCTTTATAAACACACACGGAGAAGATTACAACTATCAACGGATGCTATGGAGAGAATCACCAAAACATAATATTGATAAACACGAGCTAACCACAGTTACGTATGGTGCAGCACCTGCACTACACATAGCAGGAAAAAGGATACAACAACTGGCAATAAATGAAGATGAAAGTTATCCAATAGCTACAAAAATTACATTAAAAAACTTGTACATAGATGACATACTACCAAGAAAAGAAACCATCGAAGCTACAAAAAAGTCACAAATGATTAAAATGCTAAAAGCGGATGGATTCGATTTAAAAAAGGGGTCATTAAACTATCCAAGCCAATGTGGCATCTATACAAAAGTACAAATACACAGACGAGTAAAAAAAAAAAAAAAAAAAAAAAAAAAAAAGGAGTACAATAAATAACTGTATGTTGAATTAAATAATGAATAATTTAGGAACCGTCTTTAGAAATACACTCATTGTATTTGTTTTCCGGGTGTGGTGAAGAACATGCAATTAAAATTGCATTGTTGAACAAATACTAACCACACCCAAACTAAATTTCCACAAAATCGTTTAATTCTACAAGCAAAATTCTATGAAAACAATTACGTATGCCAAATACCTGGTTTTTTTTGTGACGAAAAGTAGCCTTTATATTCATCAACAACACTAGTCAACATCCTTACGTTACCAATTTTTAATATATTATTAAAATATGTTTTTCCCGCTCCGTGCCTCCGTGCGTGACTGCCTCCGTGGCGTAGAGGGCGCATGCTCGACTGCCAATCAAGAGGTCCCGGGTTCGATCCCCAGGTCAGGCAGTGTTAAATATTGGATTTTTCCATTAGGAATTATCTCAATAACTGCCTGGAGTCTGGAACTGTGCCCGGTAGATGGCAATAGGCTCGCCCCCTATTACATGGGACCAATAACATACTGGCGAAATGTGGGTGTATCTACATGGGACTGAGTCCTGGGTACATCTCTGCCTACCCCTTCGGGAAAAAGGCGTGAACGTATGTTATATGTTATGTTATGTTTTTCCCACAGTGTTCCAATGGGCGAGGTCAGTCTTGCGATGCCGCCAAAGCACCCAGAGGAAGCCTGACGCACCAGAACCGGTGGTCCAATACAACCATGGGTTCGAAAACCGTGACGAGCAAAGGGTCCCTCCAGTGGAAGCCATTTACAGCCTGCCAACAAGGAAAACTACAGAAAGCACCAATCTCATCCTCTGAAGTCGGCAGGATGTTCAAACATGAACAAGACCTAATTCCATAACGACCGACTAAACCGCACGAAACGAGGGCACCGTCACGGCGCGTCAGCACTTCCACAGAGCAAGGCCAATCGCGAGATGCTGACCGAGCCAACATAATAATTATTACGCACATGGAAATAATTATATTTGTGTGTAGCCAATAATTTAGTATATAAGTTAAACTTTTTTGTAAATAAATCAATCACTACCTAACCTGGGTTTTGATTCACTCCTCCTGCGGCCTAACAGCCGCCCATCAATAGGACCTCGGCCTGACAGCCACCCCTCGGCATCACTGCGGCCTAACAGCCGCCCATCAATAGGACCTCGGCCTGACAGCCACCCCTCGGCATCACTGCGGCCTAACAGCCGCCCATCAATAGGACCTCGGCCTGACAGCCACCCCTCGGCACCACTGCGGCCTAACAGCCGCCCATCAATAGGACCTCGGCCTGACAGCCACCCCTCGGCACCACTGCGGCCTAACAGCCGCCCATCAATAGGACCTCGGCCTGACAGCCACCCCTCGGCATCACTGCGGCCTAACAGCCGCCCATCAATAGGACCTCGGCCTGACAGCCACCCCTCGGCATCACTGCGGCCTAACAGCCGCCCATCAATAGGACCTCGGCCTGACAGCCACCCCTCGGCATCACTGCGGCCTAACAGCCGCCCATCAATAGGACCTCGGCCTGACAGCCACCCCTCGGCACCACTGCGGCCTAACAGCCGCCCATCAATAGGACCTCGGCCTGACAGCCACCCCTCGGCACCACTGCGGCCTAACAGCCGCCCATCAATAGGACCTCGGCTTGACAGCCACCCCTCGGCATCACTGCGGCCTAACAGCCGCCCATCAATAGTACCGCGGCCTGACAGCCGCCCATCAGCAGCCGTACGGAAGGCTACAAGCGGCCTTGGCCTGGACCGGCAGCAAGAGTACCGGTCCATTGCCCCGTACTGACGAGGTCGGCTGCCGCCGCCCACCTGTCCGAGCGCTCCCGTCCCCAGGGAGGCTCCCCCGGACCGCCTGCCGGGGTCCGGCCACCGCGCCCTGTCCAGTACCTCTCCGCTGGGCGGGCGATTTACCTCTCCTTCCTCCGACTGCGGCCAAGACTCCTTTAGCCGTCGCTGGTCCCCCGTGATCGGTGATCGGTCACGTGATCCTGCGTGATCGGCAGTCGGAAAACCGTACCTGCGCACATTGCACGACGTGCGTATCCCTCTTTCCTACCCGCCTCCGTCTGTTGTCATAGGTCTCTCGGCAACGGACATCCCGCACTATCTATATAAGTATATATCTTATTGTATATATGGTTAGGGCTAGGGCGATAGGAAAGTTAGGTAGGTGTTAGGAACTCTACAGAGTAGGTTCTTAATCAACTTACGATCAGGCGACCGCCTTTTCATCGCCTTTTCAAATAAAGTCATTTAAAATTAATAAATTCCTGGTAAGTATAAAAGGTAAGTATAATGCATGTTGTATAGGACTAATTTATTATATTATGGCAGCTTATTCAGCCGAAGAGAGGCTTTTGTAAAAGATATAATAAATATACACATTATTACACTAATTTAAAAGAACAATGCATTGTTATGTTGTCGCTTCAAAAACTCGTCATTAATTAGGTAAACGTTCGCGTAACTTCTTAATTGATTAGGTTTTACTCTAATAATACAAACACACTATCATACTAGACGTAACAGTCATTTTCTGATACAAGTCTGTTCTCTGTTCTTCATTATCTGCCTGATAACACGGACAAATAAAAGTTAATACAAGTTTGATTCATTCGGTGGATTTGTGAACAAACTGCGAAGTGGCGAGAGTCGAGTTAACCCCTAGAGACCGAGAGTTAAATGATTAAAACTTGAATAAACCTCACTTTAATCACCAAACGAGGCTGCCTATGGCTCGCTTGTTGGGCCGCTAAATTCACAACATTACTTATTTTGTAAATGCTTCCATAATGCACAAGATGATGACGATTTTATTGTGACATTAAAGCTACATACTCTTACTTCTGACTATGATCAAAGTTTCAAACTTTGAAAAAAGCATCGAATTTATATCGCCTTCGACACGCAACATAAAATGAAATTCCTTCCTTTTATTTATACGTTTAATTCCTTGTTTATCGCCATCGGTTCTGAACATGTTAATCTGTAACTCGGAGGCTTCTCGTCGTATCGTTCCAACTTTCTGTATCAACCATACTTGACGTTGCTATCTCACTTGTGCTCACTTTAAATTAGGTATTGTGCGAAGTTTTGCGGCGGAACCCCTTTGGCCTCGTTTGATGCCGCGACTTGCCGACTAATTAGTAAGGATATTATGCACTGTTTGGGACCGCATTGTAAGTCGTGCTATACTACAATCCTACACGTAGCTACTGCGAGCCCTTTCAAACTGGGAAATTCGGAACTCGAGCACAAAACTTTCTAAATAAGTGTTGAGTATTCCACGCTCCCGCTTCACGCGGTGAGAGAATTTCTGTTAAAATTTGTGGAATTTTCTTACGTGCTCATGACTCATCGCGATGAAGGCTATTCCAGTTCAAAGTCAAAGTAGGAAATTCATTTATTCAAATAGGCTTCGCTCTTTTGCATTCTGAATTCTGAAGTTTATGCCAAAATACAAATAGTATACTTATAATATATCTATCAGCTTTTAGCACAAATCTGAACCTTAAATTATTATTCCTAACAGCAATTTAATAAGCATCTATAATTTATTCTTCCAATGAGCCCAATGAGCGAGTGAGTGGGTGAGTGAGCAACTAAAAAACTGAGCTAGTCTTGTTCGGGCAGCCATATAAACATTCTACATATAGTGATAGTAGTTCATTCCATTCATAATTAAACTGGATATTGATTCAGGCCGGATCCAATTACAATTAAACCGATCAAGAGTTCCTCACTCTAATTTACATATGAAAGTGTAGGTATGAGCTACATAATATGTATTTATATCTCTAATAACTCAGTTCATCTAAAACTAAATCAAACGAATACGGCGCGAGCTACGTTTGGTTTGTCTTATACTAACATTAACTTAATTAGATGAGCTAGTAAAGACCGCATTAACACGCTGGATACAAGCTACGCTTACGCTTACAACCGTAGTAGATGGAAATATATGAGTGAGGTCTATGATGGTCCATCCAGCATTATTGGACTTCTCACAATTGAGATGATTATGATAATGACGATTTCAATTTTTTAAGCTATTTTTTAGGGTTTGCGCAACCCTAGACCGTGCATTCATACGCCTTAACAATTATTAATTTTTTCAAGAGCGACGGCCGATCAGGACGTTCCGGGTTCGATCAGGGAAAGTGATAAAGGTTGTATTTTTTCCATTAGGAATTATCTCAATAACTGCCTGCTCTGAAACTGTGCCGATAGATAGCAATAGGCTCGCTCCCTATAACGGGGGACCAATAACATACAAGCGATATGTGGGTGTGCCTACAATGGGACTGAATCCTGGGTACACCTCTGTCTACCCCTTCGGGAAAATAAATCTTAAAAATTAAACAAAACAGTATGTTATATAGTGCAACAATTGGCGGATTTATCGCTAAGAGCGATCTCTTCCAGACAACCGTACAGGGAGAGGAGAATACCATAAATCACATTCACGAGAGAATTCTATTAGCCCGAAACGTCATATTATGAACATTTGGAATCGGTCTGACTACTGAAAGTTGCTTATAGTATTATTGTCATTATAGCTGCTAAAAAAGTTCCAAATCTTCAAACGACTAAACTGACCATATAACATAACACTGCTTCAAATTTGATCGGAGTTAAATATAAGAGCTCCAAGCTTCATCTCCCATAAAAAGTTGAGCCACTTAAACCAATGGCTAATCGATCACAACAAGCAATACATAAGGGCTCGATATTTATTATGTTTTATAAGGGTAGTCGCAGACGGGCGCGCAATATAAGGCCCGGATACGGGCGGCCGGCGTCCGTCGTTCCTTTTATGGTGGCTATCCTCAACGGGTTATCATAAATCATCATTTTTATTTTCTTCTTAAGAGTCAGATATCGTTTGATGAAAATTGTAGATGTCGGGAATTCTTAGAGAGTGCGAGAGGAGTCTGTGTGAGAGTGGCATTGTGGTCTGTGTGGGGCTTTACTTGTATGGAAGGGTCAGTAGGGGTAAGGTATGTGTATAATAATTAGGCCACAATTGTATATTTTGTAAGGTCCCATCGCGTGGGCAGTAGAGAATTACGGTATAATAAATAAATAATAACACTCCGCTTGGCAACATTATTGTAGCCATTTTTTTTTCTTAACTGGTTAACACATTTTATACAGTACTTTGGTAAGTACAAAATATATCTCATACAGTGTTCAAAATATCATTAATCATTACTGAGTCTCCCATAAACGAATAATGTAACGTAAGTACTCAACACAATGTTAAAGAGGTGCGGCAGACAGAGGGCCCTCGCCCTCGCCCCCGCTGTGTACATATAGAATAACAGTAATTAGAGTTAATATAACCGTAGCCTTACTCGTACATATACTCGCTCTAACGTGACCACTGAGAGTGAGAAGCTAAAATATACTATACTAGCTGTGGCCCGCGGTTTCACCTGCGTATACATCGCTCCCGTGGATATATCGGGAAAAAGGTACTCTGTGTTTTTCCAGGGTCTAAGCTACCTGCATACCAAATTTCAGCTCCATTGGTTCAGTAGTTTTGGCGTGAAAGAGTAACAAACATCCATCCATCCATCCATCTAACTACAACCGCACTAGATGGCTGGAGGTAAGAACTTGCAAGCAAACTCACAAAAAGATTTATTCAAATAGGTCATAATCACTTTTGCACGTCAATGAAGATAAACAGTACTGAGTCTACCGTGCGTTCGGAAAGATACCTCTACAAGAAGAACGCACAAGAAACTTGTAGGGCTTAATTTTTTCAACTGATAGTTTCACAATATTTGGTTTGGTTACATTCGTTTTCTTTGAAGGTCGGCACCTTCAAAGAAAACGAATGAAGAAAACGAGTCGGCTATGCAGAAGTTTCCAGGCATCTTTGTCCTCTATGTACTGGTTGACTTTATAATAAACCTTCTTTATTAAAGTAGATTTTATATAGGTTGTGAATTTACCCTCTGAGAGCCCAGTTATCTCTTTTGAGATTTTATTATAGAAACCATTTCCTAAGAACGTCTTTATTTATTGTATAACAATTATTTACTATAACTATTTGTTTAATATGTGAGCGTTTTGTTCAACTGTTAAATACGTAATTTTTGTACTGAGATTAGAGAATTATAATATTAATAAGATCAAAACTAAAATATTTGTATATAAAAATATTATATCAATAAATGTTAGTACATACTAACTCGAGGCGGATAAAGATAATTTCATTCAAAATGCTATGGAATAGTATGTAATATGTAACAAAGTATGTATTATTGAACTTTTTTATATCTTGGCATGGTAATAATGTCTTTTGGTAACCTTCACTCTACAACAGAAGAAAGTAAGTAAGTAAGTATAGGTAGTGAGTAAAAAACAAAGCCTTGCAATAATATGTCGACAATATAATTAATTTTATCGCCTTCGTTGAGTATTTCCAGCAATTCAGATACGTAGGTAGAATCAACAACAATAACACTAAAATAATAAAACAATAATTGTCGCATTCCAACAAGAAAGGTTCAATTTATTTTTAACGTTTGGAATATCGCCAAGTTCACAGTTGGTTCGGTAGCACGGCAGGTATGCGCTGGGCGCGAAGTTAGCGCGGGTTCCGTTCTCGGTATTAATTTCCCGGTAGACCGGGAATTCCCGCCCGAGGAAGACTGACAAATTAACAAGAACATTGTTAACGCTAGTTCGCGAAAAATTTGAAAATTTTACGCCTGTTCTACTTTGAAACAGAACTGTGCATTGTGAATTTTTCATTTATTACTGTGCTTAATTTACTCGTACAATGACTAAAAGTAAATCCTACTCTTTATCTTTTATAACTTTTAAAGGAAATAGTCTATGGAGGAAGTTGAAATACAATCAATAAAACCGCGGTCACATATTTCCAAATTGATGCGCTGCAATAGCAGTCCCAATCTAATAGTTGAACAATAAATTGAAGATAGTGTTATATGTCCGGGACAAGACACGAACCATGCGACGCGGCGGCCCTCCGCATCTCCCAACTCAATAAAACGCCAATAGTATGAATCAGACGAGCTGCCGGCAATTGCCGCAATCAGGAGCAATCAATTGCCGCTCCCCCGGGAACAGGATAATGCTCCGGAATAATACCTGGATGTTTTATAAACGCCATTAAAAAGTCGTCGACCCGGCATCAGCAATCGGTTGAATTTTTATTGAGGCATCCGGTGATATAGGAATGGTGGAATTCCCTATAAATTATGGTACACTGGGATGGTTTATTTTGTTTTTTGTCTGCCGTTGACAAGCGTGATGGTGATGAAGCTGATTTCAGACCGATTGAAATGCAGCAGAAATATTTAAATTAAACATATTCTGCTGTATAATAAGTTACAAACATATATGTACCTTTGTCATTAGAATCTTAAAGAAATACGTAAACATTATTTATTTTATATGAGATTTCATTATCTAACCTTATTTTAGTAAACACAGGTGACGACGATAATCGCGGTCATACGTACTAAAAAAATCATACGCGTTGAATATATTAACACGGTCTTCGAAGAAGTCAGTTAAAAATACAAAATAAATAAATGCGTCCTCGGACCCGTAGCAGTGTTAAAGTAGTCAACAAGTCATTAAGACTATAATCGTGGCGGACTAACCTTTCCTTGCATAGCTCGCTTCACTGGTGACTTTGCATACATTACTGTGCCACAGAATAATTCAGAACAGAGAGACTACGACTTGGAACTACAAGGCGTGCTATATTATTATGCAGGTATACTTTTACAAACGACTCGCAAAAGTTTTTCACAAAACAATGTATTTAAAACATTACTTGTTTAATGACCATGTATCACTTTGAGCTGTATCCCTCAATGTTGTGTGTGAATAAATAAATAAAAATAACGTGAATGTAACCGAGACACATGCAAGAAATGCAAGTAGCAAGTAGTTTTAAACAAAATTTGTTCTAAAAACAAAAAATAAATTAAAATGAATATAAGATAATAATCACCAACATAATTTATTTTAGCTCCTGCAAATAGTGCACTGTGTCTAGTGCCCGGACCACGTCTAAAGTCTCCAATGTTTTATTAAAGCCACCCGCGCACGTGTCATGAATACCTCCCCTCCCCCCCGCGAGTCGTTCATCACCCCCATCCCTCCCATGTAACCGACCCGCTAATTATCTATGTTGTTTAAATTCTGCTCACTTTAAACCTTAGTTTTGGATGTATCGTGACGGAAACGCATGCGACCCCTTCACCCTTCCTCTCAGTCTCCAGGGTCGTCTCGTTATAATATAATTAATTGGTTTATTATCTGTGGTTGTAAGTTAAATGGGATGTTGCAAGGTAGACACTTTTAGGGTCAGATTTTGTGGCACTGAGCAAACTTAGCAAAATAGACACACTATTCGAAATCGCTGAAAGATCTAATATTTAGATGATATTTTCAAAAGGTCAAGAGCGACCTAAATAATTATCATGCTTTACCGGCAGGTTTATTCAGAATATATTTTTACTTCGCGGCCAAAAATAGCCTTTCCTTCCATTGAACTGGGATTCTTTTGAACTTGTAATATAACATACTATTGGTACCTAAATAATATTCTAAACGTTTGACTAAATCCCTACTTTTACAGAAATAGGTATCTTTCCTTAAAAAATATATAACTGGCTGAGGCTGAGTGTGAGTGTACCTACTATGAGCTAGAGTCTATGTACACGTCTGCCTACCTCTTCGGGAAGGAGGCGTATTTTTATGTTATTTTTCCCTTTAGATAAAATTTAATCGTTTTCTGTTATGTTAAGTAAAACCATTGAAGCTGGCAATGTAATATTGTTTGGTTCTATGTATTTAATAAAAAAAGGAAGTGTCAAATATTAATAATGTCAAAAACTAGATGGTAACTTTTCTCTTGAATGCAACGTGGTAGAAGTGTAGAACGTGGTTATAAATAAAAAGAACATCCCTCCAGAAAAGCCTGCGTTTTCATTATAAACACGACAAAAACCTCTAAGTTCCACGATAATGTTTCAAACTCAAACTCAAACTCAAACAGATTTATTCAAATAGGTCATAATCTGACTTTTTTGCACGTCAATGAAGATTAACAGTACTGATTCTACCGTGCGTTCGGAAAGATACTTCTACAAGAAGAACGCGCAAGAAACTTGTAGGGCTTAATTTTTTCAACAGATAGTTTTACATTATTTGGTTTGGTTACATTCGTTTTCTTTGAAGGTGCCGCGAGGCGGCTATGCTGAAGTTTCCAGGCATCTTTGTCCTCTATGTACTGGTTGACTTTATAATAAGCCTTCTTTAGTAATGAAAAAATGTAATAATTATAGTTGAAATTATAGTTTTCAATTCCATAAATAAATAGCTACTATATAATATAAAGTATTAGTCTCGCTATGTTCAATAGTTCTATCCACGCTGCTCCAGGTGTACTCGTACGTGGCGTGACAATAATAAATTCAAGTCAAATATCGAAACAGCGGTCGGCTCCCGTTTGAAATGGGTCCATATTTGACGTCCATCTCTGTATTAGCTCATGCCACTCTATATATAACATAGGTACATGGCGGATTGGAGTGGGTAGTTACGTCGAAGGTTTCGAGTAAGTATGGTATTTGTCATTTGTTATACAACTTTCATAGTGGATTTAACAGCAGGAAAATATCTTATAATCTAGATTTTAACTAACATTCTATATTACACTACACACAGACACTACACTATATACTTTACTAGAGACTATATACTATATTAAGTTTTATATATTATTAGTATATATAGATATGTGTAATATTAGTGTATATGTTTTTATGTATATATATAAAAAAGTATGTATTATAGTCATCTTTATGATTCTATATTTATTTATTAAGAAGTACTACAGTCTCTGTCAGACCGCTGAGCAAATGTTTATTACGGTTCTCTCTTCTCCCTGCACAGTTGTCTGGAAGATATCGTTCTTAGCGATAATAATGCCTATTGTTCCACTAGTTATTATGAATTGTTATTAGTATTAATATTTTCTTGTTTGTGGTGTACCAATAAAGTGTTTATCTATCTATCTATATAGTTACTTATATACTAATATTATAGTTACTTAAGTGGATGCATCCCATAAAAATGATTTTTTTTATTATTACTGAATAGCCAAGCACTTAACTGTAGTCTCACCTGATGGTAAGTGACGACGCGGTCGACGATGGGGCGTGCTTGCCTAGAAAATACCTATTCACTCTTGACTCCAGACCTCCAGACCTCCAGTTTGTACTTTTCGGGAAACAATGACTCAGGCAAGGTGTTCCATTCCTTGGCAGTTCAAACAATAAATGTTGACTTGAAAAGCTTTGTACGAGTCGACGGAAGCTTGCAGATATTTATTTTTTTAATTCGCGAAGAAATGTTCAACTATTCATACAACACGTATCATCAGATTCGTCATCAGCTGAATCATCGTTTATTTGTATGGTTAGTTGATTTTTTAGCCAAGTTCGGTGTTCAATTGTTTTTATATGATTGGTAGATGCAACCCTTAAGAATTACCACAACTTTTTGTGACATAATTTAAGTCCAATCAGTTCAATAGCTAAAGAGTGATAAACGTTTTACAAATATATTATCTTCATACCGGCAATATCCCTGATGTTGCAGGTATTCATAGGTGGCGGTAATCAGGCACACCGTCTGCTTGTGTGGCAGTAAACCCATGGCATTAAAACAATTACCCGTATACTGACAATGTGCTCGCTGCACACCATTTTATTATCTAAAATTACAAAGTTATATCAAATTAAAAAAACATTTTAAATCCAGTACCGAAAACACGCCGATAGTACCCAAACGCGTGACTTGTAGTGACGTCACAATGTTATAAAGTACAATACGATACAATAGCATAATGACTTCATGATCATGGCGACCACTCGTAGCGCGTTCGTGATCAAGTGACTCATATAAGAATTTTCTTGTGCTTTCTTCTAATCTATTCGGCGGCCTAATGCCCCCGCACTCACCACCTAGACCCGTGTTATGGGGGATGGAGGAGGGCGTGGAAGATTCTCCTCCGATGCCCTGGACTCCGTGCGCGCATCGGGAGGTCGGTAGTGGCCTCCCGATTGCGCTCCGCAGTCTCCTTCTGCGAGATGACGGCCTCACAGAATTCAACCGCGGCCCTCCACGAACCCTCGCTCTCAACCATGGCTCGAACCATGGTTGCTAGCGAGAGTTCGGCCCCCATAACTGCGACGAGGGTACGACGGTCACTGACCCATGATGGGCACTCCTCCAGTGTGTGCTGCGTCGTATCCACGTCACAACCACAGTGGTGGCAAGCAGGGGTCGGTTCCCTACCGGCTATGTGGTGCAGGTACTTGCCGAAGCATCCGTGCCCCGTAAGCACCTGCACAAGCCGGAAGGTAAGCGAACCATGGGACTGGCTCCTAGGTTTACCTCTGCATAACATCGTACTACTTTTTTTTTATGCCATTTTGATCTTTCTTCTGTGATTTAGATTGTAAATAAGTAGACCTTAATTTAAAATGGCGCACAGATAACTACTGCTAAGGAGTATATAAAATAGTGTGGGTGTAATCTGTGAACACATCTGCCTATCCCTTCGCAATAAAGGCGTGAAGCTATGTTAAAATACAAGAAAAAGCAATTAATATTATGTTTATTTGGGTTTATGTATGACTGTTTCTATGACAATATAAGGCAAGGTGCAGGCCGCATCCTAAAACGCTCAAACACATAGTTTTTATTTAAAGAGTTTTTATATCAAAATTGATATGTCTAATATGTTCAGTTTTGGATATATTATGTGAATTTTATACCAAAATATTGACAGCCTTCTTGGACCCCTTAGAATGTGATTTTTTATAAATCCTTACTTAGTTCACTTCCAGATAATGAAAAAAACCTACTTTCCAAGTTTCAAGTCCCTAGGATCAGTGGTTTGGGCTCAGCGTAGCACGTCAGTCAGTGAGTCATAATATATAATTTTATAATATAAAATATATTGATAGCGATTACTAGCCAACACCTGGAATTAGATTATAAAATTGTCCATTAAAGATACAAAGCGTACCAACCCTGAAGTGACACACTAGTAAACTTTAATTCGTGTTTACGTCTCTCAGCAAATATTTACCGCTGTATAAATGACGCGAACCGCTTTTCTTTCATAACCGCTACTATACCGACACAGCGGATGTTGCGACTTAATGTCCATACAACACATACATTGCTTTTTTTTTTTTTTTTTTTTTTTTTTATGATAGTAAGTGACAAGACGAGCTCATCAGATGCCTGATGGTAAGCATCATGATTGCCCATATCAGACACAGTGCCACCCAGTATTTTAAAATTCAAAATTCTGCGCGGCACTGTACTGCGCCTATCACCCTGAGATATGAGTTGTTGAATCTCATCATGCCCAGTAATTTCGCTGGTAACATTGCCCTTCATACCGGAACACAGTAATGTTTGGACATTACTGCTTGGCGGATGAATAACTGGCAAAGGTGTGGTACTTCCCCAGGCGGCCTCCTGCAAAAGAGGCCTACCACTACAAAAAGGTAATGCTTGGTAGGTACTGCGTGGTTGAACTTCATTAATGATGTTTATAAAAATAATAGGCTTTATTTATGAAAGATAACATGTTTTTCGTGATCTCTGAATTATTTCTATCAAATAATATGGGATAATAATATGGGACAACTTCCACACACGGTCATTTGGTTCCAAACTAGGCTAGAAGCCTGTATTATGGTAACCAGTTGACTGATATACATACTTATATAAGCTTATAACACCCAGACACAGATCAAACAGACATGTTCATGCACACAAATGTTTGACCTGGCCGGGGATCGAACCCGGAGCCTACGGCACAGAAAGCAGAGTTACTACCATCTGTGCCAACCAGGCTGTCAAAAATAAATAATTAACGCGCTCGAGTAACTGAAGTTGACGAATATTATTACAAGTTTGTGACCCTCTCCCACTTTGCATCACGCTTAAATCGTTAGAATAATTGTTTAGCTTGTATTTAACTCATCATACCTTAATCTGACGCACTCGAGGAAATGAAACTGTAATTATTGTATGCCATTCTAATCGGCTGCTGTACACGCGCAGTTCAATACAAAGGGCTATAATTTGATAGATGTACTCAACAGAGTGGTTTAGTTAGTTTAGTTTAGTTAGGTTTCCCGTATATTATTGTTGTGCCAGAGTAAATTAAAAATAAATTAAACCGCTTAGGCTCCCCTATTATAACTATCAAACTGAACTAAAATAAGTACTCTAGTAGTAGTAGTAGTAGTTAAAGTAAGTATGTGTTATTTCAGCGTATAGGCTATTCACATAACAAACGCCCAATGGTTTCAATAGTTTAAGCGTGAAGAAGTAACAAACATACACACATTCACATACAAACATTCAAATAAAATCAACAGTGAAATTTATAATAAATAAAATCTTAACATAGATGACCGTCAATGGAGTTGTAAACACGTACAATGATCGTATAGGAGGTATAATTGTCGGCTGATTCATATTACCGGGAGCGATTGAGACGTACAAATGTTTGGCGTGGGATTACTTTTCAATTGGAACGTGCCTACGAAGACACCCTCGGATCCAGTTATTTGAGTTCAATTATCGACGCGGCCAGATCAAATACACCGGGTTGGGTTACTGTATGCATATTAGCGAGCATTGATCCTGCCGCTGCGGATAGCCTAGTTTTATTTTAGGTTTTGAATTAGTCCTGCCCTCAGATGAATGATCAGTATTTGCTGATGCTCTAACTAAATGGAAGCCAGCCTAAAATCAACAGTTTCGAAAATGTGGTAATATTCAAATTGTAGTGTGCGTAAAACATTCCTAGTGCGCTCCAAGATATTGGAGCGCATGCGGAGAAAAACATTATATGCCATGCCTTTTTCCCAAAGTGGTAGGCAAAGTGTACCCAGGACTCAGTCCCATAGTAGGCACACCCACATTTCGCCAGTGTGTTATAAGTCCCATGTAATAAGGGAGCCCAAGCGAGGACCTGTCAATATATTATAGTCCTTCCCTTATTCGACACTGTGTGGGGTCGAAGAAACTTGTAAGGAGCCATTTTTAACTGCTCGTTTTACAATATTTGGTTGGGTAAATTTATACCTACAATTAAAAACGTGAGTTTACCTAAAAGCCGGTCCCCGCACGAACAAATATAACATTTAACATAAAGTTCCATATTGAACAGGCTAAATGCTTAGAATATCGAATGTGCAAATAATTGTAATCCATATCTAGTGCGGGATTATCACGTGTCGGCTCAAATGTTACCAACCGACACCGCAACCAAATCCTTCTCGCGGTTACACTCTGTTAGCACGTTAATGTTTACTAAAATATATGTTTTCAATTATATTATTATATGGAAATGAGGACGGACTGGCAAGCGCAGCGCAGGACGTCCACAAGGTGATCAGACGATGTGATAAGGACGGCAGGAACACGCTGGACGCTAGCCGCTTACAACTGGACTGGAAATGTATGGGGGAGGCCTATTTTCTGCAGTGGACGTCCTACGGCTGAGTTGATGATGATGGAAATGGGTTGATATTAATAGGTTCAAATTGAATATTAATCCTTACATGTCCTTCGGCGAGTCTTCGAGTCAGCAATCCCCCAAAGCCTCAAGACGAAGGTATTTGAATAGTGCGTCCTACCTGTAATGACTTACGGGGCTGAAACGTGGACACTTACGGGGGGACTAGTCCACAGGATGAAAGTCGCTAAGCGAGCTATGGAAAGAGCTATGCTCGGGGTTTCTCTGAAAGATATGATTCGTAATGAGGTTATCCGACAGAGAACCAGAGTTATCGACATAGCTCGAAGAATAAGCAAGCTGAAGTGGCAGAGGTCTGGTCACATTGTGCGCAGAACTGATAACCGCTGGGTTAGACGAGTTCTGGAGTGGAGACCGCGAGTAGGCAGGCGTAGCGTAGGACGCCCTGCTACCAGATGGAGTGATGACCTGCGAAGGATAGCCGGTAGCAACTGGATGAGCAGAGCTAAGGACCGGGCTCAGTGGCGCAAATTAGGAGAGGCCTAGCCTGGAGTAACACAGGCTGATGATGAATCCTTACTATATGTAAATTGTAAGCTGTAAAATATTTGGAACATGTAAAATTACAACTGAATTTTGAAGCAGTTATCTATTACCGGTTGAGATGAAATTTTCCATATTTTACGTTTATTTGGAACGTTTTATTTGGATTTAGACCAATGAATGGTTATTTAAGTGACGTCATTTCAAATTTAATATGGCGGATAATTCAAAATAACGGACTTATATTTATTTTTTAAGCACCCTTATGATATCATAATGGTAATCAAATGAAGAGGTTATTGTTTATATACATTTAAATTTAGCTTTAAAAACTATGGTTATAATTTAAATACATTTAAAACTTTAAAAGATTTTTATGGCTGTTTAATATTATAATGTAATTCCTTGCTGTGTTCCACAGTCAGTCACTGGAAAAGACCCTATGCGTTATTACAAGGTCTAAACTAACTGCATACCAAATTCAACCCAATCAGCGCGGTAGATTTAAGGTATAGTGCGACACAAAAGTTTAGAAATTAATTATTTTAGAACTACAAAAAATGTAATAATGGCAACATCCCATTACTGTCAGGAAATTGTCAAGTTTGTGTCAAAACTATTAAATTATTATTATTGTTCTCGGTTTTTAATGTTTTCGAATATAATTTCGAACAGGATACATACAATTTTTAGTGATTTAGTGGAAAATGAACAGAACAATCCGTGGCGGTGTTCGACAAATAATTTATAAGGTGTATATGCAACGCTATATGCAATGCAAAGCTAGGCAAGAGAAGCGATGGCGAGCTGAGAGTGGGGCAATATGGATATGGGCAACGGAACCCTAGGGGACAGAGGCTGGCCGATTTCCTGGAGAAGGAGGGACTCTTTTTGATGAACTCTTTCTTTCAGAAGCCGCCTCATAGGAAATGGACCTGGTTGAGCCCCGATGGTTCCACGAGAAACGAGATAGACTTCATCTTGACCAACAAGAGACATATATTCAATGATGTTTCCGTGATCCACATGGTGAAAACCGGGAGTGATCACAGACTTGTAAGAGGCACATTGAATATTGACGTCAAACTTGAAAGGTCACGCCTGATGAAGTCCACGCTCCGACCTACTCGCGCCCATATACAAAACCCCGAAAGCTTTCAACTCGAACTATCTAATAGCTTCGCTTGCCTGGAGAATATCGATGCATCGGTGGACGAGATTAATAACAGGCTCGTAGAAACTGTCCAAACGGTGGGCTCTAAGTTCTATAAGCCCCACCGTACAAATAGACCTCAGAAATTATCCGACCACACCCTAAACCTCATGGCTGAGCGACGCTCGTTACGACTGCAGTCTTCCAGTGATGCTAAGTCCTATAGGCAGCTCAATAGACGAATTTCCAAATCCTTGCGGCATGACATCCGTATCTTTAATACTAATAATATTAAAGAGACGATAGAGCGGAAGAAAGGCTCCAAAGTGTTTGCAAGAGATATGTCTATTGGGCAAAGCCGGTTGACAAAGCTGAAGAGAGAAGATGGCAGTATGGCGTCGACAAAAGCGGAGGTGTTAGAGGAGATCGAGAGGTTCTATGGACAGCTATACGCCTCGGTCGCAAAGCCTGTTAGCAGCGCGGCCAAAGACCCAAGAGCCAAGCTGACCCGACACTATACCGAAGATATCCCGGACATCAGCCTGTACGAGATTAGAATGGCCCTGAAACAACTCAAAAACAACAAGGCGCCGGGTGATGACGGAATTACATCAGAGCTTCTGAGAGCGGGTGGAACACCGGTACTTAAAGTCCTCCAGAGGCTCTTTAACTCTGTCATATTCGAAGGTGTAACGCCAGAAGCATGGAACAGAAGCGTGGTGGTGCTATTCTTCAAAAAAGGTGATAACACCTTGTTGAAGAATTACAGACCCATCTCGCTTCTGAGCCATGTTTATAAGTTGTTTTCGAGGGTCATTACGAATCGTCTCAGTCGCAGGTTCGATGACTTCCAGCCGTCTGAGCAAGCAGGTTTCCGAAAGGGCTACAGCACCATAGACCACATCCACACGCTTCGCCAAATTATACAGAAGACCGAGGAGTATAATTTGCCATTATGTTTAGCGTTTGTGGACTACGAAAAGGCCTTTGATTCGATCGAGACATGGGCGGTGCTCGAGTCTCTCCAGCGATGCCATATTGACTATCGGTATATCGAAGTGTTGAAGTGCTTGTATAGTAACGCCACTATGTCGGTTCGAGTACAGGACCAGAGTTCGAAGGCGATCCCGTTGGATAGAGGCGTAAGACAGGGAGACGTTATATCTCCGAAACTGTTTACTGCCGCAATGGAGGACGCCTTCAAGCTTCTGGAATGGCAAAAACACGGCATCAATATTAATGGCGAATACATCACTCACCTTCGGTTTGCCGACGACATTGTAGTCATGGCAGAATCGATGGAAGATCTCAGCATAATGCTCGAAGACCTCAATCGAGTTTCTCAACGGGTCGGCCTTAAAATGAACATGGACAAGACGAAGGTGATGTCTAATGCCCATGTTGCGCCGACCCCAGTACCGGTTGGAAACGCGATTCTTGAAGCTGTTGACTCGTACATCTACCTAGGACAAGTAGTCCAACTCGGTAGATCCAGCTTCGAGAAAGAGGTCAATCGTCGAATCCAACTAGGCTGGGCAGCTTTTGGAAATCTGCGCTATGTCTTCTCGTCCAAAATACCTCAGTGCCTCAAGTCGAAGGTCTTCGACCAGTGTGTGTTACCAGTGATGACTTACGGATCTGAAACGTGGTCCCTGACTGTGGGCCTTATAAGTAAGCTCAAAATAGCGCAACGAGCTATGGAGAGGGCTATGCTCGGGATTTCTCTGCGAGATCGAGTCAGAAATGAGGAGATCCGTAGACGAACGAAAGTTACCGACATAGCCCAGCGGATTAGCAAGTTGAAGTGGCAATGGGCAGGGCACATAGCACGTAGAACTGATGGCCGATGGGGCCGTAAAGTTCTTGAATGGAGACCACGGATTGGTAAGCGCAGCGTAGGACGTCCTCCCACAAGGTGGACAGACGATCTGATAAGTACGGCAGGAGCACGCTGGATGCAGGCCGCTTACAACCGGACTGGATGGAAATCTAAGGGGGAGGCCTATGTTCAGCAGTGGACGTCCTATGGCTGAAATGATGATGATGATGATGATGCAACGCTTGCAGGAGTTTCAACTCGGAAAATTACTTTCTCCTTTGGATGATGTTTACAAGAGAACAGCGGAAATGACAGGTATGTCTTAGCAACAATACTAATAAATCATTATTATTGCACTCAATTGCGAGATTAAAACCATTTATACTCTTTAATTTTACCTAAAAATAGATAGCTTGAGTTCCTTTGAGGTTATATAAATTTTTCAAAACAGTGTCCATTTATAGTAGGATTTGCAGTTTTTGATACTTTTAGCACGTATTTACTTATTACTAATAAAAGATACGTTTACTAGTACGTATGTGATTCGAGTGATTAAAATGTTTATTTTACTACACCCATTACGTATACACCCATGTAGCTCTATGAAATTTAAGAAAGAGGAAATATTATAATAAAATAAAAGAGTATACTTAATAAGTATTTATTTTAAAATAAAGGCAACACAATATAATACAATTTAAAAGTTGAAAATACTTTAATACGAGTAAATTAAAAAAAAAGGTTTTTTAAACATTATCCTATGTTATTATGTATCTAATTTGTAAATACTATAATATGTATATTATTATATTTTTTACGTTTTAGGTGTATCAGAATCATTCTGATAGAAGAATCGCTATAGAGGGAGTAAAACATAACGGAAACTTCGGAACTCATCCAAAACACAGAAAAGGCCGGCCAAAAAAAGAGTTACTAATACGATTTTGTAAAGTGCACTATTCGCCAAAAACTTTCATTATTCTATGCTATGAATCTGTGAAGAAGGAGATCCCTACATTCTCTAAATTATGAAGTATAATATTACGAGACGATATTTATTGCGATGGAAGCAGAGAGCGTTTACAAAACGATTTATAAGAAATTGGGATAAATTTTCTAATAATGTCTTGTTTTTGATACAATTTAGTCTTTTTTTAACGTTTTATTTCAGTATATAGTTAAATAGGTTGTAAATATTACATAATATAGAAGATACAAAGTCAAATAGCACAGTATCGGTGATACATAGCTCGCGTGCGAATCATACATAATGTACTTATTTTTTCTATAATGTTTATAGTAATAAAAAAAGTTCTTTCAAAATGCTTTGTTGAATTAGTAGTATAAATCTGGGCAAACTGGCTTTTATTAAATAAAGACTAAACAATACAGCTACTTTCTTAGAATCTACCTTAACTAAATACACTACGCTATCACTTCGAAAATCCATTGGCCGACATGTGAGCCTATTGGAAATCAAAGTGCTCTAAAACCACTTAGATAATAAAACATAACATCACGTCTTTTTCTCATGTAATGGGGGGTGATACTATTGCCATCAACCAGGCACAAATCCAGACAGAAAATTCGTAATGGAATAATCCAATTATGTAAAATATTTAATCAAATTTATTATTATATAAAAACTAAATCGAACCCAGCAGTAGCGCTTGCGCTCACTATTGAGGCAGTGAGGCAGTATCAAGTTTACCAATCCTTATCCTAATCCTTACTTTTGTGAAATAGGATTCCAAGATCGATTTGTTATTTATTGACTAGAATTTCTAGGTGAACGAGTTATATAGACCCTTTTTTTCTCTATCTTCCATTAGAGAGGTAATAATATAGAAAATAAATATAAATCGCAAAGTATCAAAATTGTTTATAGGTAACTTTAAGTATTGCTATACATATGACAAGTGGCGCCCTCAATTAATTTCTAAACTTTTGTGTCGCACTATAACCAACATATTTATGCATTGTATATGTATAAGATAATATAGAAATAAAAATAAGTTTTAAAATAATAAAACATTTCATGATGTCTGTTCGCACAAAGAGATCCGCAACAATAAACGTAACAGGACATAAAGTGGACAAAGTAAGTGCAACTGTCGCTTTGTGAGCATTGCACTGCTACGGCGTAGCTGCTGCTACGGAGCTACGCCGTAGCTGCCGGCTACGACCTGTCACCGACAGAATCTCTTTACAAGAAAATCTATCCTATCATTTATTTTATGAAAACAATTGGTAAATGAGATTTGTTCCTATCCAATACCATCATTATTACAATGTTAATTCTTATAAACTTGTTTTGTTTAAATTCTTTATATTCCGAGTGCCAACTTTTTATATATTATGAAAATAATGTAGTCAGCTATTATTATTACCAATATAATATTACCAATACTTTAAACATGATATTTATTATACTGAGTCAAGGAAACTTATATTTTACTCAATTAGATTCTATACTATTATACATTAACCAGATACCAGGGCATCATAAAATATGAAGAAGTATACCATTTCGACCATAACATATTTTGATAAAATAATATAAAGTAGTATCAAAAACCCGTACCATTATGAATGTAAGTCAACCGTGAAGCCTTTCTCGTTCGTGAAATGGTGAAACTTTTATCTGAAAGTTTCGCTTCATAAAGAGATCAATGAACCTCGAAACAGTTTTCTTGTAATTTCGCTTGTTTTGAAATATCTTCAAACACAATTTGACAAAATATTATCTTACGAAATAAGTTGTGGGTTTCTTATTATATATAGTCAGGTTTTTATGTTTATTCATATTATCCATAAATGTGTGGCTTTTTAATAGAAAAATGTTTTTATAGCTTTACAGAATTTTTTGCGAAGAAATAAAAAAAAACTGTACCAATTTAAATTATATGATTATGGAATTTATTGAATCGGAATCTTAATTTACAAAATTTGATACCAAGTTATTTTGGCTAAGTGTGTGATCCCAGTAATGTTAATTTAAGACCATTATTTTGTACCACATCTTATGCAATAAATATATCCATTCAAACATTACTAACAAAAAAATAGAACTTCTTTAAAATGTTTAGGTAGTTTAGCAAATAGGTAATTTGATAGAATTGTAACCACATGAAACATTAACCATTTGAAGTGAATTTATTCGGATTGTACGTAGCAGGGGCGGTAGTAAAGACTCGAGGGGCAGGGGCAGGGGGAGTGGGAGGGGGGGAGGCCATAAATTGTTTGAATATTTGAACGAGGGCGAGAGTACCGGGCCCGCCAACCTTCTCACACATCTTACTATCACTCCACTCTCCACTGTGATGCAACGCTGTTTGGTACCACACACATTATAACTATACAGATACACATAATATAAAGGTACACTGAACGCACACATTGAAAGTTTTTAGTTATAAGAATAAGCCAGTAAGAAAAGCAGCCGATGAAATAGTAGATTAGTAGCCAAGGGCTGTAAGGCATCAATTGCAGCCCGAGATATTTAGGCGCACGAGCGCAGCGAGGGCGCCTATACTTCGAGGGTGCAATTGATGCTTACACCCGAGCTAACTACTCTGCTTTACATCTCGATTGTGAGGTAAGTAGAAAAACACCGGCATTACAAGAATAAAAAGTAAGCTATAGTATTTTATAGAAATTCGGTTCGCAAGTTCTCTAATGATTCTGTGCATGAAAATCCTGATTTGACCGACAATGAACGCTTGCAATATTTGTTAGGTAAACTATCAGGCCGGGCACTTGCCGTTTGCACCGGAATCGCTACGCACGCTGAGAACTACGACATTATATGGCAAACGTTGGTTGAAAAGTACGAAGACAAACGCAGTCTGGCAAGTAGCTATTTAGACCAGATACTTGATTTTAAATCATTTAATACCGCAACTTCTACAAATTTAGATTTATTTTTAGATAAATTTGGTTCCGCTGTTGCGTGCTTAAAATCATTAAATATTGATAGTCTATCAGATTTTATTCTGTTGCATCTTTCATTAAAAAAGATCGACATAGAAACTGCAAAATCCTTCGAAATGCATATGCGCAATACTTCTATGCCATCATATGATAATTTTATAACTTTTCTCCGCGAGCAATCGAAAATACTAGAACGCACCGCAGGTCCTTCGAGTAAACGCACTTATAACGAACCGCAAAATAAATTCCCGCAAAAATCTACAACCGCTTTAGTAGCCGCAAATACGCATTGTTTATGTTGCAAAAAACCGGATCATTTTAATTTATATAAATGTCCACATTTCTTAAAAATGTCAATTAACGACCGCTTCAATTACATAAAAGAAAATAAAGCATGTACTAACTGCCTAAGTACATCGCATAGTAACTCCGCTTGTAAATCTACTCACGCTTGCCGTTATTGTAACAGTAGGCATCATTCTCTGATATGTCGTAAACAAGTGACGTCACCTGCTCCTCCAGTACCTACTGCACGCAGTGACGCGCCACAGGTGCATTCTGCCGCTACTTATCAGCGCGATGCACCTACCGCGCTTATCTCTGCTAGTACGTCGAGTGCTATACCTGCGTCTATGCAGAATATATCTTTATATAATTCATTACCTGCTACGCCTCGCAATGAAACTTGTTTATTAGGCACTATACAAGTAAATGTAAATGACGCTAATAACCGCATACAAACTGTTCGAGCTTTGGTGGATCCAGGATCCCAAAGTAACTTTATTACCGCTGCATGTTGCAATAAATTAAATCTTAAATATAATAAGGTTTCCCGCGCCGTAGTAAAAGGTATCGGTTCCTCGCCTAGCCCTATTAAAGGTGCTACGAATTTAAAAATATTTTCACGATTCGATAGTAATATTTCACTCTCGCTCGACGCTAACGTAATTGACCGCATCACGGATAGTTTACCTACGGTGCCCATAGATATAAGTTCCTTATCACATCTACGTCACGTCGCACTTGCAGATCGGCAATATAATGAGCCGGCCGATGTAGACATTCTTATCGGTGCTCAGCTGTTTGCTGACATTGTATTGTCCGGGCGTATAACGGGACCGCCAGGTACACCTACCGGATTTGAAACAATATTCGGCTATATGCTTATTGGTAATACACCAACATTAAATTTTGAGAATAATACAGCTATTTCTTTATGTTGTTTTGTAGAATCGGAGCCGCCTATCGACTCCTTATTACAAAAATTCTGGCAACTAGAGGAGGTCTCGTGTGAACCTGCCCTTAGTCCAGCCGCTCGCGAATGTGAAAAGATTTTTACCGATAATGTTTCCCGCGATAGTTCAGGCCGTTACACGGTTAGTTTGCCTTTTTCCCGCGATCCTAAAACTTTAGGTAACTCTTATGAAACCGCAAAAAAACGCTTCTCGTCTGTTGAGCGCAGGTTCGAGTCCTGTCCTAACTTCCGCAATGACTATAACGATATAATATGCGAATACTTATCGAAAAACTACATATCACCGCTGCCTGACGATAACCGATCTGAAGGCTATTATATTCCACACCATGCTGTCGTGCGCGCTGATAAGGCTACCACGAAAGTAAGGATGGTGATGGACGCGAGCGCCAAAACCGATACTGGCGTTTCCCTAAATGATACTCTGCACATCGGTGCAAATTTACAAAATGACTTATTTTCTATATTACTTGACTTTCGCTTATTTGAAATCGCATTCACCTCCGATTTGAAACAAATGTTTTTACAAATCTTAGTATGTGACGAACATAGGAAATATCAAAAATTTCTATACCGCTTTGACAATGCGTCCCCCATCGTCGCTTATAATTTTAACCGCGTATGTTTCGGGCTCCGCAGTAGCCCATACCTTGCCATAAGGGTTGTCCGCCAATTATGTGAAGACGAACGCGCGTCTTTTCCCCGCGCCGCTCAAGTCGCCAGTCGTAATTGCTACACTGACGATTTATGTTACTCTGTACCCACCGTCGAGGACTCTCAACAGCTCAAGGACGAGCTGCTGGGATTGTTCACGGCCGGGGGCTTTGAGCTTTTAAAATGGTCGAGTAACTCCCGCGAATTACTCGATTCATTACCGCGATCGCACCGCTTTGATACTCATATTCAATTTGATGACTCACCGCAAACCCTGAAGGTTCTCGGCCTCCAGTGGTCACCCATCACTGATGAGTTCTCTTTCACAGTGACGCTCACAGATAAACCTTGCACTAAACGCAATATATTATCAGTTATCGCGCGTCAATTTGATATTCTCGGACTTATTGCACCGGTCATTCTATACGCAAAATTAATATTACAACGATTACACGTTTTAAAATTGGATTGGGATGAAGAACCGCCGCAAGAAATTGTAACTTGCTGGGAAAACTATATTCGCGAATTACCGCTTCTCATGCAACTTCGTTTCAAGCGCCATATAGGTATCACTCCTGACGATAAGGTGACCATAATTGCCTTTTCCGACGCTAGTGAACGTGGATACGGGTGTGTCGTATACGTAAAGGTTGAAAATCCTCATAAATGCGAACCCATTATTTCACTCGTATGTGCAAAATCTAAGGTCAGCCCTCTAAAGACTGTGTCGGTGGCTAGACTTGAACTTTGCGCCGTATTACTAATGTCCAAACTCGTCCGCCGCGTAATAGATACCTATAACCCGCGTCATCCTATAGCCGATGTTTTCTGTTTTACTGACTCGATGGTCACCCTACAATGGGTGCACTCATCTCCGCACCGCTTCAAAACATTTGTAGCAACCCGTGTTACTAAAATAATTTCAAACTTGCCCGCGAAATACTTTTTCCATATTCCGGGAATAGAAAACCCTAGCGATTGCTTATCCCGCGGACTGACGCCCTCTCTCCTCATCGCTCATCCGATTTGGTTCTCCGGACCGGCCTGGTTGCAGCGCGGAGTCGAGGAGTGGCCGATCACGTCCATCAGTCAGGTTTCAGTGCGTGATGATCTACCGGAAACTAAAACTGTATCGCTCCCCGCAGCTACTGTTAACGAGGAATCTCACCCGTTATTATCCCTATCACTACGTGTTTCTACATGGAGTAAGCTATAGTATTTAATAGCAAATAATAGCAAATAATTTAATTCAAATCAAAAAATATGTGGGGGCCACTGTCGGCTGAGCAGTACAAGCCGTAGGTCAGTGGGTATTATAAATGCGGGCTATTCCATAGGCAAGAGGGTGGTTCGATGGACTAACCTTAAGGGAAAATGCTGCACCTTTTGGAGATTGTTGGTTCACGCACTTGTCGTTCCTCCTGGATGTTGACGGGCACAGTATCCTCGAGGTAATCCTCCTTGAGACCAACAGCACTTAGCACTTCTTACGCGTATAGGGGCGCGGCGCGAGAGTCGGTTAGGATGCTTCAGGGAGCGCGGGTGTTGCGTATGGCGTGTAGAACCAGACTACTATTGGCCCGTTTGACGTTACGGACCGATGCGGTGCGGTGTAGCGAAAAAATGTATAAAAATGAGGGTAGCCTTGGAATATATAATGTTACTTAGAGAAAAATAATATTTGCCATATAGTGGCGCGAACATTGCCCCCCGGCCTTAAAACAATGGTTTTAAATAAAGATAAAAGAAGCGGCACGGGAGGCACTAAAAATTAATTATTGAGAAGGTAAAGAACAAAGACGCACGACTGGTCTTTTGTAGACGCCAGTCGCGGTTTTTACTAAAACCACACGACAGATATTGTCGTCACCACGAAATGTATCGACAACAATGCCAAGCGGCCAGTGAAGCGGTGGAGAGTTGTCTGTTACAATAACAACAACTGTACCTATCTTAATTGGATTAGATTGAGTATTCCATTTTTCTCGACTTTGAAGCTGATGTAGGTATTCGAGCTTCCAACGTTTAGCGAATGAAGTTACCATCTGATCTAATAACTTATAACGGCGTAACAGATTCTTTTCATCTGTCTCATTGTATGTAGGTAAATAAGTCAAGGGAATGGACATCATGAAATGCGATGGCGTTAAAGCACTGAGCTCAGATGGATCCTCACTCAGTGGTGTAAGCGGACGTGAATTTATAACACATTCTATTTGCGTAATTACTGTCATGAGTTCCTCGTAGGTGAGAAGTTGCGAACCGATAACCCTGTATAAGTGATTTTTAACGGCTTTAACGAAGATCTCGTAATGACCACCGAAGTGTGGGCTACGAGGTGGATTAAATTTCCAAGAGATTCTGCGTTCAGAAAGTTCATTATTAAACGCGGTTGTGTATTCGTCAGAATAGATAAACTTGTCAACATCTGACAACGTCTTTTTTGCGGATTTAAAAGTACTTGCGTTGTCGGAGTAAATGCAAGAGACTGTACCCCTTCGTGATATAAAGCGTTTAAAAGCCGATATGAAAGAATTAGTCGTCAGATCAGTTGTTATTTCAACATGAACTGCGCGGGTAACCAGACAAACAAATAGGCATATATAAGACTTAATTGAGCGGACGCCACGTTTCCTATAAGGTACAATAGGTATAGGTCCGGCATAATCAGTCGCGGTCAGATAAAATGCCTTCGATTCATTGACACGGCACGCGGGTAAATCTCCCATCAGAGGGAAAGACGGTTTAGGTTTAGTTCGAAAACAAATATTACATTTGTGTGTAATTTGTCTCACAATATTGCGGCATGATAATATCCAGTACTTCTGTCGCAGTATAGACATGAGAGCGACAGGACCGGTATGACAGTTTGTGCGGTGATAATGAGTGACTAATAAATCTATAACGTGATGTTTACGCGGTAATAATATAGGATGTCGTTGTTCGTATGAAAGGTCGGCGTGACGTAGTCGACCACCGACGCGGAGTAAGCCATTTTCATCGAGAAATGGAGTTAATTTATTTATTGTGGAGGAACATTGCTGATTAGCGGTTAATTTTCTTATCTCGTCAGGAAAGTAAGACGATTGAATAGCTTTCAATAGTTGTACTTCTGCGAAATTTATTTCTTCTGCGGTAATATAATTTAAGCGCGGTAATTTATTAATAAAGCGGTATACGTAAGCTATAGTATTTAATAGCTTTCTCCATGTAGAAACACGTAGTGATAGGGATAATAACGGGTGAGATTCCTCGTTAACAGTAGCTGCGGGGAGCGATACAGTTTTAGTTTCCGGTAGATCATCACGCACTGAAACCTGACTGATGGACGTGATCGGCCACTCCTCGACTCCGCGCTGCAACCAGGCCGGTCCGGAGAACCAAATCGGATGAGCGATGAGGAGAGAGGGCGTCAGTCCGCGGGATAAGCAATCGCTAGGGTTTTCTATTCCCGGAATATGGAAAAAGTATTTCGCGGGCAAGTTTGAAATTATTTTAGTAACACGGGTTGCTACAAATGTTTTGAAGCGGTGCGGAGATGAGTGCACCCATTGTAGGGTGACCATCGAGTCAGTAAAACAGAAAACATCGGCTATAGGATGACGCGGGTTATAGGTATCTATTACGCGGCGGACGAGTTTGGACATTAGTAATACGGCGCAAAGTTCAAGTCTAGCCACCGACACAGTCTTTAGAGGGCTGACCTTAGATTTTGCACATACGAGTGAAATAATGGGTTCGCATTTATGAGGATTTTCAACCTTTACGTATACGACACACCCGTATCCACGTTCACTAGCGTCGGAAAAGGCAATTATGGTCACCTTATCGTCAGGAGTGATACCTATATGGCGCTTGAAACGAAGTTGCATGAGAAGCGGTAATTCGCGAATATAGTTTTCCCAGCAAGTTACAATTTCTTGCGGCGGTTCTTCATCCCAATCCAATTTTAAAACGTGTAATCGTTGTAATATTAATTTTGCGTATAGAATGACCGGTGCAATAAGTCCGAGAATATCAAATTGACGCGCGATAACTGATAATATATTGCGTTTAGTGCAAGGTTTATCTGTGAGCGTCACTGTGAAAGAGAACTCATCAGTGATGGGTGACCACTGGAGGCCGAGAACCTTCAGGGTTTGCGGTGAGTCATCAAATTGAATATGAGTATCAAAGCGGTGCGATCGCGGTAATGAATCGAGTAATTCGCGGGAGTTACTCGACCATTTTAAAAGCTCAAAGCCCCCGGCCGTGAACAATCCCAGCAGCTCGTCCTTGAGCTGTTGAGAGTCCTCGACGGTGGGTACAGAGTAACATAAATCGTCAGTGTAGCAATTACGACTGGCGACTTGAGCGGCGCGGGGAAAAGACGCGCGTTCGTCTTCACATAATTGGCGGACAACCCTTATGGCAAGGTATGGGCTACTGCGGAGCCCGAAACATACGCGGTTAAAATTATAAGCGACGATGGGGGACGCATTGTCAAAGCGGTATAGAAATTTTTGATATTTCCTATGTTCGTCACATACTAAGATTTGTAAAAACATTTGTTTCAAATCGGAGGTGAATGCGATTTCAAATAAGCGAAAGTCAAGTAATATAGAAAATAAGTCATTTTGTAAATTTGCACCGATGTGCAGAGTATCATTTAGGGAAACGCCAGTATCGGTTTTGGCGCTCGCGTCCATCACCATCCTTACTTTCGTGGTAGCCTTATCAGCGCGCACGACAGCATGGTGTGGAATATAATAGCCTTCAGATCGGTTATCGTCAGGCAGCGGTGATATGTAGTTTTTCGATAGGTATTCGCATATTATATCGTTATAGTCATTGCGGAAGTTAGGACAGGACTCGAACCTGCGCTCAACAGACGAGAAGCGTTTTTTTGCGGTTTCATAAGAGTTACCTAAAGTTTTAGGATCGCGGGAAAAAGGCAAACTAACCGTGTAACGGCCTGAACTATCGCGGGAAACATTATCGGTAAAAATCTTTTCACATTCGCGAGCGGCTGGACTAAGGGCAGGTTCACACGAGACCTCCTCTAGTTGCCAGAATTTTTGTAATAAGGAGTCGATAGGCGGCTCCGATTCTACAAACAACATAAAGAAATAGCTGTATTATTTTCAAAATTTAATGTTGGTGTATTACCAATAAGCATATAGCCGAATATTGTTTCAAATCCGGTAGGTGTACCTGGCGGTCCCGTTATACGCCCGGACAATACAATGTCAGCAAACAGCTGAGCACCGATAAGAATGTCTACATCGGCCGGCTCATTATATTGCCGATCTGCAAGTGCGACGTGACGTAGATGTGATAAGGAACTTATATCTATGGGCACCGTAGGTAAACTATCCGTGATGCGGTCAATTACGTTAGCGTCGAGCGAGAGTGAAATATTACTATCGAATCGTGAAATTATTTTTAAATTCGTAGCACCTTTAATAGGGCTAGGCGAGGAACCGATACCTTTTACTACGGCGCGGGAAACCTTATTATATTTAAGATTTAATTTATTGCAACATGCAGCGGTAATAAAGTTACTTTGGGATCCTGGATCCACCAAAGCTCGAACAGTTTGTATGCGGTTATTAGCGTCATTTACATTTACTTGTATAGTGCCTAATAAACAAGTTTCATTGCGAGGCGTAGCAGGTAATGAATTATATAAAGATATATTCTGCATAGACGCAGGTATAGCACTCGACGTACTAGCAGAGATAAGCGCGGTAGGTGCATCGCGCTGATAAGTAGCGGCAGAATGCACCTGTGGCGCGTCACTGCGTGCAGTAGGTACTGGAGGAGCAGGTGACGTCACTTGTTTACGACATATCAGAGAATGATGCCTACTGTTACAATAACGGCAAGCGTGAGTAGATTTACAAGCGGAGTTACTATGCGATGTACTTAGGCAATTAGTACATGCTTTATTTTCTTTTATGTAATTGAAGCGGTCGTTAATTGACATTTTTAAGAAATGTGGACATTTATATAAATTAAAATGATCCGGTTTTTTGCAACATAAACAATGCGTGTTTGCGGCTACTAAAGCGGTTGTAGATTTTTGCGGGAATTTATTTTGCGGTTCGTTATAAGTGCGTTTACTCGAAGGACCTGCGGTGCGTTCTAGTATTTTCGATTGCTCGCGGAGAAAAGTTATAAAATTATCATATGATGGCATAGAAGTATTGCGCATATGCATTTCGAAGGATTTTGCAGTTTCTATGTCGATCTTTTTTAATGAAAGATGCAACAGAATAAAATCTGATAGACTATCAATATTTAATGATTTTAAACACGCGACAGCGGAACCAAATTTATCTAAAAAGAAATCTAAATTTTTAGAAGTTGCGGTACTAAATGATTTAAAATCAAGTATCTGGTCTAAATAGCTACTTGCCAGACTGCGTTTGTCTTCGTACTTTTCAACCAACGTTTGCCATATAATGTCGTAGTTCTCAGCGTGCGGAGCGATTCCGGTGCAAACGGCAAGTGACCGGCCTGATAGTTTACCTAACAAATATTGCAAGCGTTCATTGTCGGTCAAATCAGGATTTTCATGCACAGAATGATTAAAAGAATGGTAGAAAATAGGCCATTTCGTAGGCTCGCCTGAGAAACTGACTAACTCGAGTTTAGGCAACTTTATTTTAGATTTATGAGTGCAACCAATAGTTGGCTTGCTCTCAGAGCGCGGGGAAGTCTTATCAGGATTTAATTTAGATGCGGTGCGTTTACAACAACAATATAATTCTTCGAAAGAATTCCAACTTTGATAACTGGGTTCAGCGTTTGGATTAATTTCTAGTTCTGCATCAGAAATCTCGTCTAATATTTTGTGAAATTCGGTTCGCAAGTTCTCTAATGATTCAACACCACCTAAGAACAGATCTTTAGAAGTATCATTAGTAAAAGCGGCTTTAGAATGATTATAAATTATTTGCATTCTGTTAAATATTGTATCGCGTTTTTTATAAAGTTTTCTAAGAGTGAGTGAAATTCTATCAGAGCTCTCTGAACCACTAGATTTAGCTGTGGCCATGATTTAAATCGAATAACTTACGATAAAATTCGAGGAAGTAAGTATTTTTAGAAAATGCACTATTTAGTATAACGCCTACAACATACGTGCGCTTGTATATGTGTTCTGTGTACGTGCGTGCGTAGGTACACAGAAGGCAATTACGAGATAACTTCGCATAAACACAGAAAATGGAATACACAATTTATCACAATGATGAAATTTGTAAATATAAAATCAATGCGAGAAAATAACACCGAGTACTTCAAAAGCCCACCAGACACAGTTGCGACACAAAATGGCGGACGGAAATTTTAACTAAAACTATGGAATTTAGCTAAAATTCGAGTGTATTTCTCAATGAAATACATATATATTCGTAGATTATGATGGCTGATGGCCGATTATTGCGGTATAGTATAGTTTTAATAGCGGATTGCGGGATAATATTGCGTGGCACAATGACACGGCAACTTAGTAAGAAGTGTGAACTGAAGGTTCAAGAAAGCGGTATCCAGGCTCGAAGGCCAAAAAATATGTGTGGGGGCCACTGTCGGCTGAGCAGTACAAGCCGTAGGTCAATGGGTATTATAAATGCGGGCTATTCCATAGGCAAGAGGGTGGTTCGATGGACTAACCTTAAGGGAAACCGAGGAAGGGACCCTCGAAGTATAGGCGCCCTCGCTGCGCTCGTGCGCCTAAATATCTCGGGCTGCAATTGATGCTTACACCCGAGCTAACTACTCTGCTTTACATCTCGATTGTGAGGTAAGTAGAAAAACACCGGCATTACAAGAATAAAACATTTTAAAGTAAAAGTTTTCTATTCCCGCCTTTTTTCATCTCTTTTTTAAATTATTTTTTTCAAGAACGAAATTGAGCTTCGTAGTTCGATATTTAAAATTGATGACTATTATACTCATATGAAGACAAGGAATAGCGAAGCGACCTCTTTTGTCATTGGCCTGAATGCATGATGTCTATTGCCAGTATGATGGTTAGATGTACGCAAACTTTTTGAAAGAGTGAAGTTTTTTTTTAATTACTTACCGCCCTAGGGCTTTTCTAGCTACATTATTACCCTAGAGCGCTAATTGGTCACTTACAAGCCCCATTTGGGGGTAATAAGGACCTACTTACCGAATATGAGAGATGTAAAATATATTTATATATTTCGAATCAGGAACATTTTAGGAATTTGTAAATGTTTAATGAATTCATTTGTTTTTACAAATTGGAGGAAATTGATTTTAAAATGTAAGTGTGACTGAACTATATAACTGGACGGGTCATAGGGCAATATTATGTCTCAAGATGTTTGTGTTATTTTTTCGCACGTACTTATAAAATGTTGGCAGACTTGCATCAATAGATAAATTGCGCCGAGTAAAGTGTTAACTCAAAACAAGAAGTAGTCCAACACATAGCACAGTAAAGTAGCGGTTGTCGGGAGAACACCCTTAGATAGTAGTAACGTAACCTCGGAGATGTATCTGTGGACGGACCTCAACAGACTCGCAAGCACCCATACTCTCCACTTCATACACTAGTGGTGCTTAATTTCACTCGAATGAACCACAGTGTATTACTATTAGGTAGGTAATAAGTATAAGGATAATAATGTATTATTAAAAAGCGTGAGCTATTGATTAATAGAACTCAAGTCTGGTTGAAGTCTTTGTCGAGCTCCATTCCTACGATGGGGCAATGTTTTAACGAATTTTAATATTGTTACGTTTTAAGCGCCATGTAACAGAGGGCGGACCTACAGCCATCTACTGGGCACAAATCTAGACTCCGGGCTATTATTGTTTTATTATTAATTTTTGCTGTGACGTCCTAAACGTCAACTTTCAATAGGTAACTTTTCGGTACTATTTATATTTTTTTTTTTATTTGTGGCCTTATTAATTAACTTGTATATTCTTTATTTAATTCTAGTAGATTTTATTGAATATTATTAAAATATTAAGCCTTACATACATACATACATACAGTCACGCCTTGTTCCCGTTGGGGTAGGCAGAGACTATTTCTTTCCACTTGCTACGATCCTGACATACAACTTTCGCTTCTTCCACTTTCATCATATTCTTCATGCATTCTCGTCGGTTGTTGGTACTTTTGATTAAGCCTTATTTGTAAATATTAAATATATAAGCAAAATACTATAATATTTGAGTTAAACACTTACATATCCACCCTTCTATCACTATCCAAAGAACAAGATCAAAGCAAATAATTAGGAATATGATGAAATTGTCAATTAGGGGTCAAACGGGTGGCCTTGGTGGCTGTATCACAGTTTAATTACTAGTGCGGTCACCAAAAGTATTACCGCCATTACATTTGTTTACCTACAGATTAATTTATATACAGATTAATAATATTATATAAAAAATCCTTCTTCTGTTTATAAAACCATATTTACGATAGTGATTTTGTCTAGTTTTAAGCCTTTTTAAATAGTTAGATTTATATGTTATTGCTCGTAAAAAAACATTTTAATGTGTTTTTTTACATGATCAATAAATGATTTATTATTATGTCGCTAATTATATATGCCGGGGCCGGAGGGCGCAGTAGAATCCAAAAACCTCTTCTATGTACTAGGTCTTTAATAAAATTCACATTGCGATAATGTGCTAAATCTATCTTATATGTAAATGCGGCGACAACGGTCCGATGTTAGGACCGAAGTGTTGGGTCTTTGAGGTGCAGGCATCGGGCAGGCGAAAACAGCCTAAAATGCAGCGTCGGCCCTTTGTGACGTCGGTTCGAGGCCAAGAGTAAGCTGGGTGTGACGTCAGCGGGGATAGTAGAGTCGCTGGATGTAACACGCTCGTAAACACGGGATGTACACCCGGTCTTTTGATAGGCGTGCACGGAGACCATTTTTTTTTAAGTCCAACGTGCAGAGGCCCCTTTGGTAATGTGATGTGATGCCTAAAGGTATAGCACCTATCGGGGTCCATAATCTCTGAAACCATCTACAGTTTTTTGGTCCGGGTTATTGCTGGAGACTCCTGCAGGAACACGCTGGAGGCGGACCGCTTACAACCGGACTGGATGGAAATCTATGGGGGAGGCTGTGGACGTCCTATGGCTGAGATGATGATGATGACATGAAAATAAATCAAAACCCAGACATTTGAAACTATAGTGGAGCCATGGATATACTCCCTCCCCTCCCTCTTTTGTTAACTAGTATCTGGATGATACAGTACTGCGTTGAGCCACACTGTGTGCTCGCTGGAGGCCATACACACTCTGAGGTCTGTACAAAATATAATGTGGCTCGAAGTAGCTGACTCGTTAGCTGAGGGGTAACGTTACATTCACTTCAACTTCATTATTAACCTTTCAACAGGTTTCTTATCAATACTCTACGTATATAATATTAATAAAATATATTATCTACGTAGATAATATATTTTATTAATAGAGAACTATTTCTATATAAAAAATCTAAATTCAATCGTCTTATATATTATATTAAAGCAGCTTTGTTTTACCTTCATGGTTTAGTGACTGCAAGCGTTAATGCTAAGAAGAGGGTTGGTTCGATTTCCAGATCAGGCAAAAGTTGGGTTTTTCCATTAGGGAATTTTTCACAGATTTGGGTTTGGATTTGTTGCAAAAATAGTCGTTTTGGGAATATAATGGGGAATTATATGAAGTACTTTTATACTAATAGTTCCACAGGAACGAAAACAACGCGGATGAAACCACGAGGCACAGCCAGTACAAAATTAAACAACAAATAATTGATATTAAAAAGAAAAAAAAGGATAATAAAAACATTAGTGTAGGATTATAGACTGGGACCGGGACAGAGGCGGCCGGTCCCGAGTCCCGAGTCCCAAGTCCCGCGTCACGTCACCCGCGCTTCTGTCACGACATAATCCACAACACACAATACAACGACATGCTATTATTATTGATATTAAGGTTTGACTATAACATATTTTTTTGTATATTATGTATGTTTAAGTGTCCGTGGCCTAGCGGCAATATGCACGGCTTCAAATCCGGAGTCTCTGGTTTGAATCACCTGCGGCGACTACCGTGTTTCGGATGACACGTTGAACGGTAGGTTGTTTCCTATAAGATATATAGGGGGCAGTCGATAGGTCAAATCGAAGGCAGCGTAGGAATCTTGGCGATCTGAAACTCTGACAATATGGGGTGTCCGCATAACACATATGAATTGACTCGATCACTGTAATTGAGGTAACCCGTTCTGTTAGAGTATAAATTCAAATTATTATTGAATATATCATTATGTTTAGAACCTTAAGGTCCATAAAATATTTCATTATTTCTACAAGGTAACTGGTAATCGGTAGACATCCTCATTATTATGTAAACGTTTAGATTTTTTCCATTTTATTAAGTCACGTTTTATAGTAAATATAAAAATTTCCCTAAACTATTGTTTGAAAATATCACACCACGAGTCAAGTATTACATTTAATTACAGAGAACGTGACCAAACAGTAATACCGCATTGTAACAATAGTGTTACTGTAATTGATTTGTTGGTAAACCGCGTGTTTACTGGGTAACGTGACAGTTCGCAACACGCGTGACATTTGCCTTCAAAAATGTTTACATTTACACCTTGATAATAATGACGTGAAATGAAAATATTTTATGTCATTGTATGACCTGCCAAGAGAATAGAATAATGCTTATTGATTACACGACAGAGAGGAATTATGTCTTCTTGTATTAAAAGTGCACCGACGGTATTGTGGTACTTACACAGAGATTACGTTTTTTTTGTATATATGGTCTACTTACATTATCAACGTACTCAACAACAACAGCAACATACATTCACGCCTTTTTCCTGAAGGGATAGGCAGAGGTATACCCAGGACTCAGTCCCATTGTAGATACACCCACATTTCGCTAGTATAATAATATTAACGTACTCGTTCTATATAAATCCAATTGCTATTTAAACGCAAAAAAATAAAAACCAAGTTGATATTAGAGAGCTAAAAAAAAACCTCAATTCCCCAATGAAATAAGCGTGACAACGAAGCATTCAAGAAAATATTATCGCGGCTCATTAAAATACAAGAGACTCAGACGAAGCGAGGAGGAATGAATGTAGTCGAAAAAGTGGCGCATGTATTATGCATCAGGCGAGCTCAGGTGTCTAAATTAAATTCGGGCATCGAGTATGCCGATGTCAGTCAAAAGTCGCGACGGTGAATTACGTCTGTTTCTCGAACGGGAATCTTCGGGGTGAATATGATTTGAGGTGAACGCGAGACGTTTGTGAGTGATTATCCTGTAATTATTTCATTGAATGATGAAGAATGAGTTTTTGACTTGCTAGCATGGGCTTGCGTTATGAACCTTTAATTTAATTTTAATTTATTTACCCACTCTATTACAGTCGTTATGTCTCCTAAGAATAAATTTCCTCTTTATATGCTCTTACTTTTTAAGATCATCTTTGACGTCATCACTGTCGTTGATCATCTATTCAAATTATTATTATAATATTGCATTTTTCTTACAATATGAAAAATTTACTCTGACCGGTGTCTCAGTGGCTCAGTGTCACACAAATCTGACTTCCGATCATGAGGTCTCAGGTTCGATGCCCAGGTCAGGCAAAGTATAAATACACCGTCGCACAGAGAAATACTCATCGGTAAAGTATTCCTTTCCTTCGGGTTGTCTGGAAGAAATCGCTTTAAGCGATAAGACCGCCACATTTACTAGCCTAATATTATATTAATAATTATAATTATTTTATGTTTGTGTCCTATGTATGGTGTACAATAAAGTGTTTATCTATCTATCTAAATATTGTAATTTGCCATTAAGAATTATCTTTTTTTTTACACACGGTTATCTGGTCCCAAACTAGGCTAGAAGCCTGTACTATGGTAACCAAATGACTAAACATCCAGACACAGATCAAACAAACATGTTCATGCACACAAATGTTTGACCTGGCCGGGGATCGAACCCAGGGCCTGCGGCACAGAAAGCAGAAGGATCTCAAACTCTGTATAGGCTCGCCCCCTATTACATGGGAATAATAACACACTGGCAAAATGTGGGTGTACGTAGGTACACCCATATTTCGCCTTTTTTGGTACTGAGTACACCTCTGCTAACCCCTTCGGGAAAAAGGTGTTATTGTATGTTATGTTATGAGAGATCAAGTATTTAAAAATTACGAGGTTTTCACGCTTTGGCGACGAATAATTGGTCACCGTACACTCGAGTCTCTCTCTCTCTCTCTCCACATCACGGCAAGGTTTTTTCATTCCATCTTGAATTTAAATGAAACGTCATCGCTGAATTATACGTATCATTTCACGCGGAAACAAACGTCACAGATTACTCTTATTTGAATAAATAACCGATATAAAGAACAAAGAAAATATTACGCCTTTAATAATAACAATATTACTTAAAGTTTATTATTATGCGGTAACTGGTAAATAAAAGAAATTCATTCTAAATTCAAATCCCAACGTTCATAAGTCGCGTTCTCACGGTCATAACTTCCACGGTTGACAGCGGAACCGCACTTTTTAATCCTACCTTATGTGTTAACCACACCGTTGCGTTGCTAACAATGTTTTCAACTCTAAGCCTCTCAAAATAGAGTCGATTATGACTCGTATAATTTTCTTGTTGACAGGTCGTGTGCATAGTTTACAGTGTAAATTAAAACAGAAGAATGTCTTTAGCTCATTTAAATATTATTATAAAAGTCAGATGTTATTTTTCTGCGTTCTACAAAATTAATAAAAACAGTTATTTCTTTATGTACAAAAAATCATAAAAGTATGTGTTGGGCTCTTGCTAATAAATTAATCCTTAATTTTTTACAAGACATACGGAATTATGGTTTCCTTAATAAGATACAAAGTACCTTTACAAGAAAGGAAGGAACTATCTTCACATTGTTTTCGCTAATTCACGTCCACACTCATATTCTCAAGTAAATGATCAGAAGAAGCGTTGTTGTACTCGATCGTAAGTAATATATTATAGTCAAAGAGGAAGCGGCTTTACCACACGTCTTCAAATGCTGCCGTAATGTATGGAGCACGTGGACAAGTTTTTCTAACCCGACCTACCTACAAATAAAACACATACCTACTCTACGATACGAGATCCGATGTGAATTTTAGTAGAGTCTAAGTTTTAGATTTATAAAGTCAACTAAGTGCACCTTGCACATAATATTAGATACAAGTGAAAAATACGCTGCTATCTGACAGTGGTTTAGAGCACTTGGATTTTCTATAGGCTGACATGTCGGCGTGTGGATTTTCGAAGTGTGGATTTCTATTGCATAGTGTATTTAGTTAGGGTAGATAGTAAGTAGGTAGCTCTATTGTTTAGTCTTTTTTCAATAAAGGCACTATGCCCAGTGAATAATAAGGGCGAACAAGCCCGTTTGAATATTTTTATGAACGCTAATAAAAATACTGTATACCTATGTTTAATATCAGATAGGTAAACATTATATTTTACCACAATATTCTTTTAATTCCGAGTCCTTCCTGTAAATAACGGCTTATTAACACATCAATGAGCACGAGCTACTTCTTGATAAAAAAACAAAATTTTCATTAAGTAAATTCAAAATCATGACTGGAAATATTTCCAATCTTTTCAAATGAAGGATATTTTTTCCAAAAGCGTTCATGACTCAATAGATTTGAAGTGAATGAGACCTCAATTGGATTCGCTCGAACCGCTCCCCGGGCATGTACCTTGGGGTACTTAGCGTTATTAATTCTTCATGTTATCGAACAAAACATCTGGTCTCTTCCGAGGTCCGCTTTGACATTAATGCCCGAATTTATTCATTCTGGAAAAATCATAAAAGTATCCGATGATTAAATTGATAAGGAGGCTTTTTGTAAGAGATATCGGCCGAGTGAGCCTTATCTGTAGGAGCCTTTTGGAGGGGCCCTATAGAGAGCTTAGATGTGAACCCTTTCAGGGAAGAAAGATCAATGTTAGGAGTGGCTCGGACCAAGTTACAAGCGAGCTGTGACATTATACCGACCAACGATTGGCTTCAGACTTTATATATTATTCTATTTTATATACACAACAGTACCGAAAATGTACCTTAGATGAATAACTGATAGTAATTTAAAAGTTTACCTTACGGAAATAAAAGTGTAGTTATATTAAATGTATATTTAAGGAAAAAGTGTCTGGAGAATATATCATTACACTAATAGTATCAATATACTCGTTTGATATAAAGGAGACGTAAGTTTTCATTTAGTTCAAACATTTTGTTGGGATAACTTCTCTTGTTTATTGATTGAACTTACATTGAGATCAATAAAGATTAAACAAAAGCATTATGATAAATTGGGCTGGTTCAAAGGCTAGGTTTCTAAGGCTCGTTTATTAAATACATAGGTTTTTTTGAAAATACAATGGTGATTAGATAACCCGCTCGCAGCTCGCGCCTTGTGTGCCGCGTGACAGATATCAGATATGCCGGTCTCTGAATAAATCCCAACAAAGTGAAAAGATGCCAAGTGAAGTGCGGGCGTTGAGAACGGCTAATGTTGTGAGGGTTACACTCCATAACTCCACGACTCCACGACTCACGGTTGATTTATGGCTGTATCACTTGCATTCGGTGGAGATTTGCGCTAGATATACTACACCGGAATAAGTTTTTGCTATTCGCGACTATTGTAACTTTGGTTTTTTGTATCTTTAAATACACAATGGTGCTTTAGCTTCTGTCCATTAACTTATTATAATCCAGGATATGACATGGAAGTTGATAAACAAATAAATGTGCAAGAAATCCACATATACCAGTTTGTTTAAAACTGTTTAAAATATTTCTAAGTTTTTTCATCCTCTGAAGTTTTCTAGCACCTTATGAAATTACTAATGTGCATAACTTTTATTTGTATACAATTTCCTGGAAGCATAATCACTATATATATATTATAAAATACTAAATGACTCATTGACTGGCATGCAACGCAGAGCCCAAACCCTAACTGATCCCAGAGACTTAAAACTTGAAACTTGAACGTGTGCTAAGAAAGGATTTTTGAAAATTCTCATTCTAAGGGGTCCAATAAGGGCGTCAATGTTTTGGTATCAAACTCCCATATTTCATAATTGCGAGCGGCAAAGCCGCTGTTCATGCACTAGTTAATAAATATAATATAATGTTAAGAAGATACCTCTCACATAATTTTTTTTTTTTATGATAGTGAGTGACAAGACGAGCTCATCAGATGCCTGATGGTAAGCATCATGATTGCCCATATCAGACACAGTGCCACCCAGTATTTAAAATTAAAAATTCTGCGCGGCACTGCACTACGCCTATCACCCTGAGATATGAGTTGTTGAATCTCATCATGCCCAGTAATTTCGCTGGTAACATTGCCCTTCATACCGGAACACAGTAATGTTTGGACATTGCTGCTTGGCGGATGAATAACTGGCAAAGGTGTTCTGGCGTTTGGTGGCTGGCAAATGATTGATACTTCCCCAGGCGGCCTCCTGCAAAAGAGGCCTACCACTACAAAAATTAATATCACTACAAAAATATTATAAGTTTTAAAATTGATTTAATTATCTCATAGATTTTATGGCGAGTCAATCAAAAGCCAGTGTTGTCCTGTGAAAGGTTTAAACATCCATTATTCACGGAGCTCCCGTTTTATGGCGTATAAAATTTTATGAAGACATAAAGAAGTCAGTCAACATCTAGCGGAGATCATATAAAAGTCTGATATGTCATGTATGTTCAAATAGGTGTATTTATCAGATCACGAATAATATTGCATTGTCTATGCATTTTCTATTTTTGATAGTATATAACACCCGTATTCAAGAACTATGATGGCTCGAACGCATAGGGCTGGTAAATCCAATTGGAAACTATAGCCTGCCGCGATGAACGCGGTGAGAAATTCCTTACTTAGCACAGTACCTTACATAAGTATTGATCTTGAATACGGGTGTTTGTCAATAAGTTAGAAGAATATTAAGTATAAGAAGATAATACAAAGTGTTTCCTGGTATCTTTATTATTATAATCAGGTCATACAAAATAGGTCAGCAGAAATCCCTTAATACCTGTACTGGTAGGTGCCTTCGTAGAGCGCTATCACTGTCGTACCAAATACGTACCTAGGAAGTACTTCTTAGGTATATATCTCGGCTTCCTGTAATTAGTGGTTTGATTCCCGGGTCAGGCAAAATGTGTTATTGGATTTTTTTCTCAGGAATAGCCTGAGGTCTGAAACTGTGCCCAGTATATGGCAATAGGATCAGTAACATAACTAGCGGAGTGTGGGTGTTACATACCATGACATTGGATCCTGGGTACATCTGTGCCTTTGGGGAAAAGATTTTATGTTATTTTATAATAATATGTTAAGTTATATTACCTAAGTCGCGTATCTCTTGTTTGACAGGAAGCAGTCGCCCTCGAGGAGTTGTCTGGAGCACCAGCCCTGGTAGCACAGTGCCAGAGCAGGGAAAACGAAGTCCCAGGGGTTTAGAACGAGACAGCACATATGAATTGTTTGGGCGCGAAAGAGAGTAAAAACGGGGATAACTAGTTATCCCCGTGCCATGCTAGGCGGGCAGGACACGTTAATGACTGATAAACATACCTACTAGTCACTTACATTTTTTGGTATTTACCCAACACATTATCTTAACAAGACTTAATAAACATTACCCTATACCGATTTACCTAAACTACCATCTTCACAGAGACTGTGGGATGGGCCCCTCTGTGCGTTGGTACGGAATTGTCTCATACAAACGTGCGCCAACTCCACAGACAAGGCCCGACTCCTGGCAGTCTCTGTTAGGGAATCTGGTTTTTGGTTGCAAGCAATCCCATCTTTCAATACTGGCAATCTATTAGATCCATCTGCTTTTCGTGTAGCTGTCAGCTTGCGTTTGGGTGCACCTTGCTATGTAGGTCACCGTTGCCAGTGTGGTACTGCCGTCGACGAACGCGGTCACCACGGTCTCTCATGTTCTCGAAGTGCTGGCCGGATCTCCCGCCACGCTAGCCTTAACGACATCATCCGCCGGGCTTTTACCAGCGCCAATGTACCAGCCGTTCTCGAACCGAACGGTTTGATGCGTGACGATGGTAAAAGACCTGACGGTATGACCCTCGTTCCTTGGAAGCTGGGACGGCCGCTGGTGTGGGACGCTACTTGCGTTGACACACTAGCGCCGTCACATGTACCAGAGACCCAAGGTACGGCTGGTGCGGCGGCGGGTTCTGCCGAGCAACGCAAGCGGGGCAAGTATGCAAACCTCGGTAGCGGTTACATATTTGAACCGTTTGGAGTCGAGACTCTGGGACCGTGGGGGCCGGGAGCTCATCGCATTTTCAAAAATCTATCTGAGCGCTTGGTCGAGGCGACGCGTGATCAAAATGCTGGCGTTTATCTGGCTCAACGTATAAGCATTGCTATTCAACGTGGCAATGCCGCCAGTATCTTGGGTACGCTGCCATCTGACAGTGGTTTAGAGCACTTGGATTTTCTATAGGCTGGCATGTCGGCCTGTGGATTTTCGAAGCGTTCTATGGTATAGTGTATTTAGTTAGGGTAGGTAGTAAGTAGGTAGCTCTATTGTTTAGTCTTTTTTCAATAAAGGCACTATGCCATTAAAAAAAAAAAAAAAAAATAAACATCAAACATCATATTATTATAATACAAAGTATTAAATAGCTATCTCCCACTCAAATGGAAACCAATCAAATTTTAATTAGAATATTAAATGGATACTGTGTGTGCTGTCGGTGAAGCCTTGCAGACATTAATTGAAACATATCAAAAGAACGTTCCAGATATTAGGTCGGTATTAGAACTAAGTTTTGATAGGTGATTGGGCCCGAGCGGAGCCGGGGCGCCGCGCCTTAATAGAATTCCTCTATATTTGCACCAATATTGAGCTTTGGTAATGGAAATATTGATCAAGATGTAATTGAATGTTAATTGGAATATGTTTCGCTGGAGCTCTGTGGAACACGCCGCGAGTCTTTCATCAATATTCACAACTTACATCCATCCAATACCATATCTATTAGTTACATGATACCGAGCTTGATCGCTTGAGGTTTCATTCAATTCGTGTTCTTCTTATCTTACTGACATTATAACTGCGAAGGTTTTTATTAATATTTTGATGTTTCTAACTTAATAACACAGAAATGGCAAAAAAAATTTAAATGTTTGGTATTCAGGTAGATAGTTGGCAGTTGGATGGCAGTTCGCCATCCCAGGGGATAATAATTAAATCAAAATCGTGGCTCTCTGGTACTTGACCCTCCGGAACTGTGACTCTCCAGGACTAACCCGCTTGAACTAGAGAACGATGTGATAGAGGTTACTTACCAGCAGGTAAGAACTGCGGGACAATGCTGCTGTAATAATTGAGCATACAACATAATCATAATATAGATGGATTCACAGAAAATGAGAAAGTAATAAAAGCAAGAAGATAGTTGCGTGGTAGAGCAGAGGGCAGAAGGCGGTCTCTCGCTGCATCAACCAGGATTGAATAAACGGATCCCTCGCGAGTGAACAAGAATTGATCGCATCATTTATAACTGCGCGATTTAGATAGCTCGCGCTCTCACGACCATTACTCAATACATAGTCGAACTACTGCAGTCGGACTACATAACGCAATGGATTTTGATGCCGTTTAATATTATTATATACCTTGGTAAACATTACTAGATGAACTTGTTTATTATAATGTTGGTTAAAGAAAGATTGATAATAATAAAAGTTCTTGTCCTAAAAAAAATTACTCTATGCATTTGTATTGAATATCATATTTATTTTAAATGCTACTACTTATACAATACAATTTCATATGATCCGCTTTACTACTAAAAATCCTTTTACTAATACTTTAGTTATGGATCTAAATGAAAAAAAAGTTAGCTACAGAAAAAATAACAGCAGATACAATTTAAAGCAATAATATATATTTTAATTTGCCTTCTGTATGATGAGTTCTGTGTCCAAGAAGCGAGAGCCGTCAGTCTTCTTCCCTTTATTGTTTTTTTACGTTCTCAAGATTATACGTCTATCGTGCGAGCTTATGCGTTTTGTGAGCGATTGTACATCCATCGTTTTGTGCGTTATGTGCGCGATTATACCCGTCGATTCAGTTTTTGCGGCAGGACCGGGAATCTGAAATAATCCTACATCATCAGACATTCTTGACAGGGCATTATGTTTTATAAGAAATGACGTGAAAATAGTACATTACAGTAAAGTTCTAGTGCATAACACTATCGTAAAAACAGTATTCGCCAGTATTAGATTCCATTTTGACCTGTGCAATAAAACGCGCGAGGTGACCAACGTACCTGTACCTATGGCACAGTATCTCGAGCAGCAGTACGAGCACGGAGAGAAGGGTGCAGAGCAGCAGCACGAGGAAGGCGGGCGCGGCCTGGCCGAGCGCGAGCGCGCGCGGGTGCCGGCCGGAGCACTCCGCCAGCCGCCCGGAGAACCGGCCGCCTGTGGCTGTGTAATGGCCGCGCTCGGATAGACGCAGCAAACTGAAACGCGTATGTTTCAGTTTGATAGAAAGCACCGCAGGGTTTCTCCTCATATTGTTCTTTACCATTTGTCGCATCTTGCCGCATACATTGAATTTGAGTTTGAAAATAAATATTTTAATCAAAATGTACAGAAACGATTACACTTAAAACTGCAAGAGAGCTATATACAATTTCCTGTTTGGTTTATGATGTGCTTGAAAGATATTAAACCGATGAGTTAGGTAATAAATTCGAAGTGCCGAAAGCCTTAATGAAACTTAATAAAAACATCCCAGCCTGCACAAGAAGTTTTTCATTGGTTTAAAACAGCAGTCGGTTTCAATAGTGTCGGTCGGCGGGTGTTTTTCAGCCACTTGTTGAGGTGAGCTGCGGTCTCGGGTCCTAACCACTCGCCTCTCGGTGTCGGGTGTCGATGCGTGAGGGTTTTTCTCGGCAGTACAGTCTGCCGGCTGCCAAGTGCCTGGCGGCGCGGCGTACGTTGCGATGTTTAGCGTTCTTTTTGCATTAACTGGTTTGACTAATTGAGGAACCTATTGCTTTTGTGTACTCTTCTGACTTTACAATAATTTATTTCTTATAACTACCTAACGATAGGAAATAAAGTAGCTTGAGCAAGAACTTAGAATTTGAATATGTACGTAGCTTTGACTGATACCCCAGGTGGTAGACCGATGAGAGTCACAGGTGACGCATACCTACGTGTTACATATAGGTACAAAAAGCGAGCGATGATGATTGACTAATGTGGTGATTTAGATAATGTTAATGTTTATCCGTGAATGTTCTTAGAATCACTAACTATTTGACTACCGATGATTCATTCCATAAAGGATTTTATACTATATGAACCCCGGACACGGACTAATTATGGCAAAAAAACGATAACATACGAAGGTGCTATCTGTTGAAAAAATTAAGCCCTACAAGTTTCTTGTGCGTTCTTCTTGTAGAGGTATCTTTCCGAACGCACGGTAGACTCAGTACTGTTTATCTTTATTGACGTGCAAAAGTGTCAGATTATGACCTATTTGAATAAATCTGTTTGAGTTTGAGTTTGAGTTTGAGTGCACAGTTATATAATAAACTACCGTCTGCTATTAAAAACATTACCTCATTTAATATATTTAAATCTAAAGTCAGCGAATATGTTATGATTAACCGTTAAATCACAAAAATACTAAGTTTGTTGCTAGTAATACTTAATACCTTAATATTTTAACTGTTAAAAATAAAATTATTAAATTAGATGAGGTCGTGTTTAATATTATTATTGTTACCGAACGATTATGTAAAAATTAACATATGTCAATATTGTTCTCATATAAGTGATGTTAAGTCTTTTTTGAGAATAAAATTCTTTAAACAGATGTTATTACTTTGACACATAACGCGTATAGACGCGTTATGTGTCAAAGTTACCTCCACACAACAAACTCCTTATAAGGACTCCGTTTTTGCACCAACACGTATAGCTGCGATGGTGGCATCATCTGCACTGCTCCCACCTTACACAATTCCACCTCAGTGAAAGTCTTCGAGATCACCTGACTCACTGTGTACGGCTCCGAATGGTAAGCATATTCTGTACATCAATGAATATTACATGTCAATAGTTCAAGCCAGTCTAAGAAAGATTTATTGTCCAGAGGCCAGTTAAGTTATATAAAACTTGAAGCCACTCACCAACGCACTAATTTTAGCACGACGCCCACGGAGCTGACTATTATTATAAGTCCAGTGTTGGCGCAATTTTAATCGGATGAACTGTCTTAATATCGCAAAAGCCATAAGAGAAATCCAAACTGAAGATCACCCATCTGAGCAACCACAACCATTCTGACAACTCGTGTGCACGACTTCGGAGATAAAATGTATGCAAAACATAATATATTATATTTCTAACTTATTTGCTAAGGAAGTTACCTCCAGTCCTCATGAGCTGCACGCCATCTATTACTTTCTGCAGAGGTTCAACGGTTCGCTTAGATTTGTTTAACTTCTGCTCTCTCAGCGCATCTTCTTTCGGGTTACTGAATCCACTGTAGTAGTAGAAACCTGGGTTCTGGACCAAATATTATATTATTCATAACAAAGGACCGATGACCCAAGGGCGTCGCCAGCCGATGATCAAGGGGGGGGCTAGTCAAGAAATTTCTACCCAAACCCCCATTTGGGTAGAAATTCCTTGGGGCTAGTAGCAGTATAGAGGATGGGAAAAGTATGTAGGTACAGTTAGGAGCATTGCCAAGCAAGTGAAAACTTCAAGGTGCTTTTGACAGTACAGACATAATGTGACTTGTATTTTTATAGTTTCGTTGTGTAATTTATTCACCATCAAAATTCAGTCCAAAATGTAAATTTTCCAATTATTATTGTAGCTACAGAAACTTAATTGTAGAAATACAATTCTACAGGTATTTGCCTGTATACAATTTACAATTACAAATTTCTATGAAACAGAAAAGCCCTGCAATCCTACAATTTTGTAGATTTTTTACAGTTTTGTAGATTATTTTTTTATGAAATAGGGCCCAGATGGTTCTGTATTTAAAAATACGTGTCTATCGTATGGCGACACTTGAATGTAAACATTGACAAAAATAAAGGCTACATTTCTTCGATTCTCTAGGGGGGGGGCAGCTGCCCCCCCTGCCCCCCCTTGGCGACGCCCTTGCCGGATGACCTCCAAATAGATTTGAGTTGTTGGATGCATGGAAATATTCCGGCTGTAAGAACTTACCTCCAGCCACCCCCTGGTATACCCAACATCTTCTAAGATCAGCTCGAGGCTGCTCTCCCGCAACTGGTCGATGGTGTCGATGGAAGGAGGAGCAGCACTCAATAGCCACGAGACCACACTGCTCGTGTAGTAGTTGTATAAGAGCATGCTCGTCATACCAACCACGAGCAGGGTCAGCTTGCGACCTGTGGACATATTGCTTGCTGGAGTCTATCTTAACCCTGGAGGATAAAAGTATGTATATATAAAAACATTTTAACTACCTTGACTAGATCTTTTTTCTTGATTACCATCATCAAAATCTGAAAAAAAAGGAGAATGAAGTAACAAACATCTAAGCGTATTAAAAAACGTTTTGAGAATTTAATAAATATCCATGTTCTTGATTTCCCATGGATTCCCTGGGATGGTGAAATGTGTTGTTGAATGGAACTGCCTCACTTCTCAAGATTATAAAGGTAAAAGAATTAAATGATATGTCCGAAATATCTACGATCATACAATAAAAACATTTAGATGAATAATACAGAATTTTCTTCATTTTGAAGTAAATAAAAGAGTGTGTCATATCTTCCTGTGTAAAATGTTACGATACCTTGTTGACAAATGGCAGCCGAGACGCTAAAGAGCGCGTACCAGCCCGGTTGAGGCCTGAGCTCGAGCGTCGCAGCCACCGCCAGCACCGCCGTGCACAGGCCGCACGCAGCCACCGTGCTCCACCACACGCCATCTGACATCGGAGTCAGGAACCTGTTCTCATACTCACCCACGCCTTTATCCGGCATCAGGTAGAAGAACTTTGTCCTGAAGAAATTTTCATTTTGTTGGAAAAATCATTACCTGCCAGGGTTGGGAGCGTATCTATTGAAAGCATTCTTTGATTTTACGATTTATGACATATTCGTCCCGCGGAATTTTATTACTACAGGATATTTCCGATAGCCAAGTGTCAAAATCCTACTAAATCCTACTAAACCTATTCTACTCATATTATAAATGCAAAAGTTTGTAAGAATGGATAAATGGATGGATGTTTGTTACTCTTTCACGCCAAAAATACTGAACCGATCGGGCTGAAATTCGGTATGTAGATAGTTTATACCCTCGAATAACATATAGGGTACTTTTTATCCCAATATTCCCTCGGGAACGAAGACTACGCGGGTGAAGCCGTGGGGCACAGCTTGTATATCATATTTTTATAAAGTGGAGATATGACTGCCTCGGTGGCGTAGTGGGCGCATGCTCGACTGCCAATCAAGAGGTCCCGGGTTCGATCCCCAGGTCAGGCGAAGTGTTAAATATTGAATTTTTCTATTAGAAATTATCTCAATAACTGCCTGGAGTCTGGAACTGTGCCCGGTAGATGGCAATAGGCTCGCCCCCTATTACATGGGACCAATTATATACTGTCGAAATGTGAGTGTATCTACTATGGGACTGAGTCCTGGGTACACCTCTGCCTACCCCTTCGGGAAAAAGACGAGAATGTATGTTTTTTATATGTGGAGATATGAAACAGATACTCACCTCAGTACCACGAAGCTACAAGTGTTAGAATTTTTTTGGAAGAAGTGATTTGTACATTCGGGGGGATGTCGAGAACAGCAAAAGTCACGGGAATTATTCTAATAGTAGTCCAGCGATGATATGATTAGCAGTTCTTATTAATTTAAAGCCATTATATAAAAACCAATTACTCGATATGAGCAGCAGGAGGGTAGTAGTAGTCGGCCCTCTCCAGCCAGTCGGGGTACATCCTGGCGCCCGTGCTCGAGATGTCTTGTTCGCCCCAATACAACGAGTTTGTCACTGCCTTTAAATATAGCACTGCTATTATAATGTTTAATCAATAATTTAAATGAAAACGAATTTGCATGAAGTATAAGGCGTCCATTACATGAGATGTGGGGAATCAATCGAAAACCACCAATCATGGGTGATACTGAGTGATGTTCGCTAATTTCTTAATCGATTTACATCAATCTATACATTACATGATAGGTTAACCATCAGGCATCGCCGTGACTGTGGCATAACTTATAACACAATTCAATTCAATTCCAATTTTAATTTTGTAATGTTTTCATTATTTGATATTTTAAAATACTGTATAAGTATATAGATATTTTACGTTTTAGTTGTAACACCTCATAGCTCCAATTGTTACTTATTTAATGTAGTGTATAAGTTAGGAATGTCCGTGAAGTCACCGCAACAGGTACCAATGGAAGACCTGCGCAGGTTGTTCCACTTATGCTGAGGTGGTACCGTTTCGCGGCACACGCACTGTTAGGACTAATGTTTATGTGTACTAATGAATAAATATTGTTTTCTTTGTTTCTTTCTCTCTATCTAACAGCAAAACCTATCTGAAAGAAATATATTTTATTTATTTATTTATATCATACCAAAGTGGAGTTCGGTTCTGGCGATCCGACCCATCTGTCTGCTATGGTGTAGTTGAATCTATAACAATATCAATTTACATAAAGTTATTGCCAAGTGTCATAGAAGTAGGGTGCATATATATGACCTGTACATATATGATATTATTATGTCTTCATGATCATCATCTCAGTCATAGGACGTCTACTGCTGCAAATAGGCCTCCCACATAGATTTCCATCTAGCCCGGTTGTAAGGGCTCCACATCCAGCGTGATCCTGCTGTCTATCAGATCGTCGGTCCACCTTGTGGGTGTTCATTATGTACCTATAAAACATAAAAAAACATACATTCACGCCTTTTCCCGAAGGGGTAGGCAGAGGTGTACCCAGGACTCAGTCCCATAGTAGATACACCCACATTTCACCAGTATGTTATTGGTCCCATGTAATAGGGGGCGAGCCTATTGCAATCTACCGGGCACAGTTCCAGACTCCAGGCAGTTATTGAGATAATTCCTAATGGAAAAATTCAATATTTAACACTATGCCTGACCTGGGGATCGAACCCGGAACCTCTAGATTGGCAGTCGAGCATGCGCCCACTACGCCACCGAGGCATTTATTTAGATGTACCTATAGGTATATAAATGTGCTATGTGCCTTGCCCACTCAACTTGCTGAACTTGCTTGCAACTAATCCGCTGTGTTGCTATTTCGGCTACTTTCGCTTGTTTACTGATATTTTCATTTCTACCTAATTCGATCTCGTAGAGAAATTCCGATCATAGCCCTCTCCATAGCTCGTTGTGCTACTTTAAGCTCATTAATAAGGCCCGCAGTAAGCGACCTCGTGATGACCTACAACTAAGTTGAGCAATTTTTAGTTGAGTTGATAGGTAAAGGGCATAAAATGTTTAGTAATACAAACTATGACCTGCTGCTCAACTGCTCCACGAGTTGAGCAATCTAGTTGAGTTATAGGGAAGAACGGTTTCAGAACCAACCATGGTCGACAACCCATCTTGTAGAGAGGTTATTTCAAGAAGTTACCTGAAATTATGTTTTTCTTTCAAGGAGTTGAGCAGCTGTGAGATGATCTTAGTGAATGATCCGATCCCTGGGGAATATAGTGAAGCCGAGAGCATTTCAGGCTCAAACACTTTCGGAGGATCTAAGATCTACAAAAATATCACCATTTTGCAATAATTTAACAATAGTTTTACGTTTTTTAAGTTAAAATATAATGAAGTTTAAAGACACGGAGCCTCTGGGTTTGAACTATTGTGTTTTGGAAGGCACGCAAGACTGTTGGCCGCGGCGGTCGTCATAGACCATCAGAGCCAGCTGCTTGCGAGTGATCTGAAAACTCTCACACTACGCGATCATAGACCAAATCGACAAAAGAATTAGAATGGAACTATACGTACATAATATAATTTTACACTGACAGCTATGAACTCAATTAACATCTAAGATACGTTTATTAACTCATTCGTATTCAAATATTATCAAGATCTCACCACAGATACCGCTCTTAAAGTCAAGTTGTGAAAGTCCCAGCGGTGGTAGTACTTGTACCCTTTGAGGACGACGATTAACCCTACGACGTTTGAGATATTTAATAGATATAATTATAAATTTATGAACATTTTGTTAGGTTTATTTACCTGTATCTGTTTGCCATGATCCGAATGATCTTATCTCTAAACCGTTGCCTTGAATCTTACCGAAATTGAATACATCTGATAATTTATAACCCACTTCTGGAATGATAGATTGATTAGATAAAATTTAATAAATTCCACTTTCATATTCCAAAACATAATATTTTCTATTAATTCAGTCCGAAAGTTCATTTTTCTAGGTCAAATATAGTAGTAGTTTACTTTGAGATGTGAATAAGGTCAAGATTTAAACAAAAATTACCGGAAATTATCTTTCTTAAAAAACAAAACAATATAATTTGTATTTAAAAATAATAACCATCACGTCGTGATACAATGACCACGTCAGTGTCCAAACTCAAATTAAGTTCTCGAAATGTTTGTTCAATATAATCAGTAATGTCTGTAGTGTTGTTTGTAGATAACACCAACCAATAACGCATTGCATCAAAAAGCTTTAGTTTTGAAGCCTGTGAAAAAAAAAGGCATTTTCATTTATATATTTCTAAGTAAGTAGTGGTAGGCCTCTTTAGCAGGGGGCCGCCTGGGGAAGCCAGTTATTCATCCGCCAAGCAATAATATGCAAACATTACTGTGTTCCGGTCTGAAGGGCAATGTTACCAGCGAAATTACTGGGCATGATGAGATTCAACAACTCATATCTCAGGGTGACAGGCGCAGTGCAGTGCCGCGCAGAATTTTGAATTTTAAAACACTGGGTGGCACTGTGTCTGATATGGGCAATCATGATGCTTACCATCAGGCACCTGATTTGCTCGTCTTGTCACTCACTATCATAAAAAAAAAAAGTAAAATCTGTGGTAACTTTCGAATCTGGTATTGCGCTCCGGAGCATCAAATCACAATGTCACACAATAGTTATATCGCACTAACGTTCGCTATTCAGTTTCTCGCACAAGCGTGCATTGGAACTTCAATGAATCGCTGTATAGTTCTATTAGACTAGCGGTAGTCGTACATCCACTTGCCATGGTCACTTGCACTGAAGTGCCTAGTACATAACTGAAATCGGTACAATCTAGCTTAATTGTTCTGAGTACTATGACATTTTAAAAACTCCTTTACCATTTCCAAAACATATGTAGCATTATCGCAAGATCCATCTAACAAGACCCCGACTCCTTCACTCCATTGATTTAAAAGCTTTTCTATTTTTATATCGTTGACCGTTTCGATTCCCTTTACTGATGTCCTTACACCTATTTTCATGAAATCCTTCATTGATTCGACATTTCCTGCAAATAAGTTTGTACAAAATAAATGTAATATACCGATATAGCAGTGGTTTTCGTCTTTATAAAAACTAAAATAAAGTACTTACGATATTGACTTTCACACGAAAAATAGCAGAGGTACCTCGCGTTTTTAAACGAAAAATATTCTGTTGCTAGTTTTATTTCATCTGAATTCATGCACGATACATTTACGGAACACATTAAGAAAAATATAGTAAACATTTTCATTTTAAATGATTTCTTTCAAAGTGAACAAGATTCGTTCATGTAGTTAGGTAAAAGTCGCAGAACTGTGCAGAATTCTTCGCGAATCGGTGAAAAGTGAACGATAGCGATAGTGTGGGGGTAATCAAGCGAATGGTTTACCTGTCAATCAATAAATACGAGTACACTTGAAATGATACAATGCGATAGTTTGTCGGAAACACGCGATATTTACTAGATATGAGTATAATAGGTACTCGTTATGAAATAGTTCATAATGGTAGCTTTTTTATATAAAGTAATTCAGTAGTAATGTTACGGTCAGCATCAAAAGTCGATGAACACATTCAGTTTTTCAATATAGCGGAACACCATAATATAACCTATGTGATATTATTGTAGTGTCCAGTTCATTTCGAGCCTATAGTTTCACTTTTAGCCTGATCTGGGAATTAAACCCAGAACCTTAACAGAAACAGAAAGAAGTTAAATGACATTATTGTCAAAATACAATATTTCAAACTCAAGCTCAAACAGATTTATTCAAATAGGTCATACTCTGACCCTTTTGCACGTCAATGAAGATAAACAGTACTGAGTCTACCGTGCGTTCGGAAAGATACTTCTACAAGAAGAACGCACAAGAAACTTGTAGGGCTTAATTTTTTCAACAGATAGTTTCACAATATTTGATTTGGTTACATTCGTTTTCTTTAAAGGTGCCGCGAGGCGGCTATGCAGAAGTTTCCTAGCATCTTTGTCCTCTATTTACTGGTTGACTTTATAATAAGCCTTCTTTAGTAAAGTAGATTTTATATAGGTTTTGAATTTAACCTCTGACAGCCCAGTTATCTCTTTTGGGATTTTATTATAGAAACGTACACTATTTCCTAAGAATGTATTTTTATTTGTTTTAGATAATCTAAAGCTAGGTGCAGCTATTTTGTCTTTATTCATAGTATTAAAATTATGAAGGTCACTAGTTAATTTAATTTATGTAAATTGTTACGCACATACATGATGTTCTCATAAATGTATAAGGATGGTAGGGTCAGTATGTTTATTTCTTTAAATAATTCCCTCAAAGATTCGCGTAGACGCATCTCATAGATGGCACGAATCGCACGTTTCTGTAATATAAAGATAGTTTCTATATCTGCGGCTGACCCCCACAACAGACATTTATTCATAGACACAGAAACAGAATTTAATAAACGCGAGCAAAGTATCGATCGACCTACAAATTATATTCATCCACAATAATTTGTATAAATTACAAGCGCACAGGTTGTCCAAACAGTCGAGACTATAATATTATAGGATAGTGTATGATTCCACGCAGTGTAACCTAACTAGTAGGAATATACTTAGTACCGGAACTTTGCAGTTTAACATAAAATCACACCCTTTTTCAAAGGGGTAGGCAGAGCTGTAGTTCAGGAATCAGAAGTCCCATAGTAGGTACACTCTCACTTCGTCAGTTGTCCCAATTAATAGGGGCGAGCCTGTTGCTAACTACCATTGCCATCACTTCATTGAGAAAATTCATATCAATCAATGGGAGCTCATAAACATAACATAACATACATTCACGCCTTTTTCCCGAAGAGGTAGGCAGAGGTGTACCCAGGACTCAGTCCCATAGTAGATACACCCACATTTCGCCAGTATGTTATTGGTCCCATGTAATAGGGGGCGAGCCTATTGCCATCTACCGGGCACAGTTCCAGACTCCAGGCAGTTATTGAGATAATTCCTGGGAGCTCATGATTGGCAGTAATAGCTCTCGCTAACCACTACATCACCGATACAGTCTACTTCAGCAGATGACTTAACAGTTTGTAATATAAATCTAGAAAAAATACTCTTGTAATTATTAAATCTAACAATGAAGTTCGTACCAATAAAGATCTCTATCTGTTAAAAGTTGTCTATAAATCTTATTCAAAAGTTCAGTCACAAAGAACTAACATTTGAAAAGCGCAACAACTTTTGCCGTCAAATAGTTTTAACAGTAACAATATCTTAGTGCAAAGTATCTTTATCTGAGATTTCTTTGTTATTTACAATAATTGTTATAACCTTCTCCATTCGTAACAGTTCCTGTGGTCGGTGGAGGTCTCCTATTATACAAATTGCTACTATTACCCGCTATGAATACTTAAACCCTTGTCCGCTGGCGCCACAGCCGCGCCGCGCCGCCACGCCACACTCCTCTCGCGAATGTTTGTACACACGTATTAACACTATTACAGAGGTATTATGTAGGGACACTCCACTACTACCTCTCATAATACTTTAATGAGTGCTGTCGTGGAAACGTCTCATGATAAGTGAAAGGGAGTTTGATTGTTACAAGAAATCATATGCAATGTATATACTATAGGTATAATAATAACATAAACATAACATACATTCACCCCTATTTCCCGAAGGGGTAGGCAGAGGTGTACCCAGGACTCAGTCCTATAGTAGATACACCCACATTTCGCCAGTATGTTATTGGTCCCATGTAATAGGGGGCAAGCCTATTGCCAGATGGCAATGCCCAATGATGGCAATGATGGAACATGTGGTAGATACCGGGCACAGTTCCAGACTCCAGGCAGTTATTGAGATAATTCCTTATGGAAAAATCCAATATTTAACACTTTGCCTGACCCAGGGATCGAACCGGGGACCTCTTGATTGGCAGTCGAGCATGCGCCCACTACGCCACCGAGGCAGTCCTCAGTATAATAATAATAATAGAGGCAGTATAATAATAATTTACAATAATGTTTGTTTGTTATGTCAACCCTGCTTCATGAAAACAGTTTTAGATACCTAATTAATAGGTACTTTATGTAAATATGTTTACTCCTCTTAGCACCAGATAAATGAAACTTTTATATTGTTATAAATTCTAACTCGATTCTTAGACCTGTAACCTCCCTCTTACAAAAACCGAAACACAATATAATTGAGTGAATGAAGGTTCATTTACGAGTAAAGTTTGATAATCTTGTAATCTCAAGCAAGAGGAAGCAGTCCCCCACTCCTGACTCCTGACTCCTGACTCGTGACTCCTAACCGTGAATAATTCAATGAAACTTAAAATTGTTTCCATTTTTGCAGCAGCGAGCCTCCGACACCGTCTTGTTAACTGGCTTACTTAGCCCATTACCAAAGAATTATTGAAAGAAATTTTTCCCTCGGGATACATCCCGCGACGCCACTATTATTAATCTTAATTCGTTAGCTTTAGAGTCCATTTTCCAGTGTTACATAGTTTTTGTCTCAAGCGAAAAATGATCCGAGTTCTTTATGGTTTCATCTTGAAGAATGTACTCGTGTAGTCTCCCTATTAGGTGCTAATTAGACCTCACTCCTCACTCATACATAGGTACACGTTACATTGTACTCGTATGTCGGGATATATAATTATCGAAAGTTACGAGGGACGAGCTTCTATAAGTGCCGTAATTAAAGTTGAGTATGAAAAATATTTTTGGAAAATACTAAAATAAAAAGATCAAATGAAAATTATTAATTTACGTTCAAACTGACTGACTACTTGACTAGACTGGACTATAACTAGAGTAGGTATTGATAAGGTAATCTTGTGTTAGCTAAAAATAATCCCCAAATACTGATTTCGTGCGTGGTAGTTGCAAGCTCGACTGCCGATCATGAGGTCCCGGCTTCGATCCCCAGATCAGGCATAGTGTTATTCCATTTTTCTTTTAGTAATTATCTCAATAACAGCTTAGAATCTAGATCTGTGGCACAAGATGGCATTGGGTTCGCCCCTTATTACATCGGACTAAAACGTAACTAACAATGTGTGAATATATGCATACTCTTCTGGGAAACGGGTGTAATGGCAAATGATGTTCAGAATTGTTTTTTACTGTACCAATACTCAGTAATATTATATAGGTATTGTTAGGGACATGTAATCCAAACATACGCGAATGTAGTTTTTGGTTTGAAACAGTGAAGTATTACTAAATCTATACTAATATTATAAAGAGAGAAACTTTGTTTTTTTGTTTTTTTGATTTTTTGTTTTTTTGTTTTTTTGTTTTTTTGTTTGTAACGAATAGGCTCCGAAACTACTGGACCGATTTTAAAAATTCTTTCACTTATGGATAGCTTAATTCAGTGTGAGTGACATAGGCTATATGAGATTTTGAAAAAAAATAGGGATCCGTAAGAAAACTGCAATATTGTGAACCAAGGTGTCACATAATATAATTACCATATTCAAAAATTTGCGTGCGCTGTGAAATCCATTGATGGTAGAATAATATAATGTACTAGGGGTTTGTAGTACTTATCAATATCTACAAAATAGTCCACGGAAATTTTATCCATCTATTTTGGTTTAGTCACAATAATCGAAACAGACATTATATGCATGCGCTGTGAAAAGTATTGGTGGTAGAATAAAGTAATGTACTAGGGGTTTGTAGTAATTATCAATGCCTACAAAACAGTGTACATAGATTATATCCATCTTTTTTGGTTTAGTAAAAATAATCGAAGCAGTGATTAATTTTCATGCGGTGTGAAAACTATTGGTGGTAGAGTAAAGAAATGTACTAGGGGTTTGTAGAACTTATCAATACCTACAAAACAGTATACATAGATTATATCCATCTTTTTTGGTTTAGTCACAATAATCTAAGCAATGATTATTTTTCATGCGGTGTGAAAACTATCGGTGGTAGATAAAAGTAATGCACTTAGAGGTTTGTAGTAATTATCAATATCTACAAAACAGTATACATGGATTATATCCTTCATTTTTGGTTTAGTCACAATAATCGAAGCAGTGATTATTTTTCATGCGGTGTGAAAACTATTGGTGGTAGAGTAAAGTAATGTACTAGGGGTTTGTAGTACTTATCAATATCTTCAAAATAGCACACGATAAATTTATACATGTGTTAAGGTTTGGTCATTGTAACATAAATAGTTATTAATTTGCGTGCGCTGCGTAAACCATTAGGGTTATATCTATTAAAATACAATGTATCACGAATTTATTGACGTGCAAAAGTGTCAGATTATGACCTATTTGAATAAATCTGTTTGAGTTTGAGTTTACTCCTGTTAAACGTTCACTATACCTACTTCTGCTACCGTGCGAAGCCGGGGCGGGCCGCTAGTACAAAATAAAATTCAAAGTTCTACAATAACTGTAAGAAGAGAAAGTGAGTGGTTGTGCGCACGTCGAAGTAAGAACACAATATAAATGGTAATAGCGCCTCCACACCGTCACACCGCACACCATTGCAGCAGCGCTTCTCTCTTGTCGGTGTCGGTGCGGTGCCGGTGCGGTGTCGGTGCGGTGTCGGTGCGGTGTCGGTGCGGTGTCGGTGCGGTGCCGGTGCGGTGTCGGTGCGGTGTCGGTGCGGTGTCGGTGCGGTGTCGGTGCGGTGTCGGTGCGGTGTCGGTGCGGTGTCGGTGCGGTGTCGGTGCGGTGTCGGTGCGGTGTCGGTGCGGTGTCGGTGCGGTGTCGGTGCAGTGCCGGTGGCCGCACGCTACTGACGGTCGGTAATGAGGTTTTTTAATCACTTTGTTTACAGTTGTTAACAAGTATCTACTAACCAGCTACACTTAGTATGAGGCGCTACAAGTGGTTGATAGCATCAAGATTGAGTATATTGGGAATTGATTTTATTACTCTTTTTAACATAATATTTTATAATTTAAAGACTTAAGCGATCTTCTTCTCACGAAATACAAACAAGAAGGTCAAAAACTATTAATTTAATATTGTTAAAATTAGAACGCGCGACGCCGTTAAAAAATACTTAGTACTTAACCTCACTTTATTTAAATAGAATTACAAATTAAACGGCGATATGAAGATGGATACTACATTTGGGATTATTTTTGCGAATATCATTTTGTACCCGGCAATATAGGATAATATCATGAACAGTGTAAGGTTTTCTGGTCCTAGCTTCGTTGGATACCGAGTCCGTTTATTTAATGACCGTATCATAGTCAATTAAGAAACCGTTGGTACTCTGATTATTTCCCAAATACCGCAATAATTTGAAAACCAAAAATAATAAATGTTTTGAAGAATGAAGACCAAATAATCAATTCGGGATCGCAGATTCTGATATTATGTAAGTAAGAGTTGAAAGGTTTAACTCGAGACAATTTACTATGGACGAGCCTATATTATTTAACGGTTTACATTCATCAACATCATCATCATCGTCATCTCAGCCATAGGACGTCCACTGCTGAACATAGGCCTCCCCCATAGATTTCCATTCAGTCCGGTTGTAAGCGGGCCGCCTCCATCGTGTTACATTATCGTGTTACGGTTTACATTATTATGTAATAAACATCATTTACAGCATAAACTGTGAAGGTTGTGAAAATTTCTTTTTCACAAACCAATTACAACTTCCTACCTGACCTGTGAATAGAACCCAGGACCTCATTTACCATTACACTTACACTTTAACTTGTCTGTGTCGTTGTCTGAGAGATTCATTTTGCCATTAAATATTTATGTTCTAAAAGTAAAATCTTGTAATTAGCTTTCTGTGCCTTCTGTGTGTTCTGTGTGTCTCTTCCTGTTTGTAGGCTTCGGCCTCTGTTAATTCGAGCCGTAAGTTTTCCTTAAATTTATAAAATAAACATTATCAAACCAATGTGAGGTGCAACCTTGATGAAAACATTACCCTCTTATATCCTTACACCCCCCTCTTATATCTCCCGGGGTGTGGGTCGGCCGCGGCTCGTGTACGAGTGTGCGTCCACCGCGACGGATACTTTGTATAATTTAGAGAACCATAGCGATATAAGGATTAAAACACACTAATATAGTATACGATATACTAGTACAAATAACTATTTACATAAGAGGCAGAGGTGTACCCAGGACTCAGTCTCATAGTAGAGTCACCCACATTTCGCCAGTATGTTATTGGTCCCATGTAATAGGGGGCGAGCCTATTGCCATCTACCGGGCACAGTTCCAGACTCCAGGCAGTTATTGAGATAACTCCTAATGGAAAAATCCAATATTTAACACTGCCTGACCTGGGGATCAAACCCGGGACCTTTTGATTGGCAGTCGAGCATGCGCCCTCTACGCCACCGAGGCAGTCCTAGAATAACTATTTAATATATAATAATACCTTTTACTACTCGTACTAATATTAGTAAAGTCCTAATGATCTTATGGTAAGTGTATATAGCAGTGTACATAGAGAAATATATATAAATTATTATTATATAAATTCTTTTAATTGAATTTGAATGCTGTACTTTTGCCTTTTATATGCTTTTGAACTGAAACAAATAATTGTTTATTTACATTTTTTGTGTAGTTTGGATGTATTAATCATCATGCATGTCAGTAGTAATAGTTTTTAAATATTTTGACAAACTTCAGAGCTACTTGCTGATGATGACTTCTGCTGGGTTTCATATTGTTTTGTATATAATATTTTTGTATATGTTACACGAAAAAATCTGGGACTACTAGTTTTTCTTTTTGTTATAGAAGTAAAATTTGTATTTAAATGATCTATGTACGAGAATCAAAAGCACTTTCTTATAATTACACATTCATATTATAATAATAAAGCTACAGCAGTAGTGTAGTGTGTAGACAGCCTTACCCCTCGGTCTGGTAATGAGAGTAGTTTGTGTCGGTGTTATGCGGTCTTGACCCTTATCACCGACGAATTATGTGTTAACTATTACACCTCCACTACATACAGGGAGTATACTACACTCTCATACAGGGTGCTCACATTACATATTATAAACATCATATTTCCTCCCCTTCCTCCTTTATTTTTTGGCTGCTCGGTGGCGTAGTGGGGGCAAGCTCGACTGCCAATCACGAGATCCCGGATTCGATCCCCTGGTCAGGCAAAGTCTTAAAAGTTGGATTATTCCATTAGGAATTATCTCAATAACTGCCTGGAGTCTAAAACTGTGCCCGGTAGATGGCAATAGGCTCGCCCCCTATTACATGGGACCATTATCATACTCGCGAAATGTGGGTGTATCTACTATGGGACTGAGTCCTGGGTACACTGCCTACCCCTTCGGGAGAAAAGCCTGATTGTATGTAAAAATTACTTGGTTATTCAGTAATACTGCATAACCAAAAAGTGGCACTGGTTTTGCGGCTTTGTCTCTTTTTGTTTCTCATGTTTGAAGTCAAAACGATCCAATAACAACAGAACTAGCCTACCTCCCTCTGAAAAGGTGATTTGGTTTTCATTTTAAATTCATATGAGATGGTCTTTTTAACTGACTTGTCCGTGGTTCTAGTCGATAAATGATTGAATACTGGTTACGCCAAATTATTATTATCAAAATTAATATTAGTATATTTTGGTGCATTTCCTATTCCAATTTCCCTTACCCTTATAGCAGTAATGTCACACTACAAACATCGCTGCGTTGGGCGATCACAGCGCCCTCTGGCCAACATGGCAGTTGCAAAACGTTCGTTAACCGACGCGCACTCAAATATGCATTGAGCATTAAATCCTATAATTTCTTACACTAATGTTGTGCTATATTCAGTGAGAGTGACCCCCCCTTTGAATGGTCGTGTTCTAATTACGCTAAACTACTGTGTGTGTGGTATCAAACATAGTGGGAACTGGTTGGCCTGGCATTCTATGCCGGCCGCCTTGCAGACGGAGCCCAGGATCCAGGATCGCGATTGAGACGTGAGTGCTGCTTCCTTTTTTTACCCAGCTCCTGCCCCGTTTTGTTTTACATGCACCAGATTAACCCATAAAAAATAACAATACAGTCCACTTTTAATCGAGACCTGGGATCTCTTACGGTCCCAGCATATTTGGCGCGACCAAATACAAAAGATACATTCTAGACAAGTATCTCATATCAATAGATACGTGAATGCTACGCGCATACATCGTAGCATATATTCGTAGCACGTCTACGCAAGCTCTACGGCGTAGCATCCAGCTTGCATACTAAATATTGATATTGTCAAATATTTTGGGTGATTTTTCAATGGAATTGTAATTTCATTAAAAAAAAAACAAAAATTTAACATGTTATATTGTAGATAATGTGGTACATACAGTTTTAGTTCTTAAAAATTTTAAGTAGAGTCTCATCACGCTTAACTTAGATATAAACATGCAATAATTTAACAACATCAAGAAATATTATAAAAATCATTATTTATAAGTATCCGTAGTAAGAGTATCATTTTAATAATTATTTACTTGAATTAAAGCTTATTTCTATCAGCCACCATCGAGTGTTTTATATAATTCGGTAGAGCATTAAACGTTAATACACATTGTAGAGTACGTTTGGTTATTGTAGAGTTGAATTTTTGCAATAGTATCATGGTCCATGGAGAAAAGTCTTAAGAAATTCAATGGAAATGTAGCGTCCATGGTTCAGCGAAAATATGCTCGGCTTTAAATATGGAGTCCCTGGATCGAACCTCACCATGTGGACTTTTCGCCTGGACGCTACCGTGTCTCGGATGGCACGTTAAACTGTAGTTGTCCGTATAGTTCCCTGTAAGATATGTAGGGGGCAGTCGTTAGGTCATGTCGGAGGATGCGTAGGAATCTTGGCGACCTGAAACTCTGACAATATGGGGTGTCCACATAACACATATGAATTGACTCGAGCACTGTAATTGGAGTAATCCGGGGTCAAACGTCATTTTTTGTATACCGTTTGACAGAAGACATTAAGCAATTAAACGGTTTCACACTTCGTAATCAGGGGTTCTGCAGTTCGTAATCAGGGGGCCGTTCTGTTATAAATTCTAATCGTTATGTATGAAAAAGTATAATATTATACTATATAGTTATTGTGTACAAATGAGTGGACAAGTAACGTAGTGGGTCGGTGTCGTAACACTTCTCCACTTGAGCGTACACTCGCCGTCAGCGGACATCGGTGACAAGTGGCTTCCACACAGTGTATGGATAATAGCTTCTGTATTTATTATATTAGTTTTATTGAACATTTCTCATCATTTTAGCGGCTGAATTTGTGCAAGATGTGTACTATACGCCTATTGTAGTGCAGCTATTTTATAATAAAACAAAATTAATTTTAATTGCTTAAAATTTTGATGCCACGACTTATTCTTGCTCTAAAAGAATTAATAAAAATACTTATAACCCGACCGCTAGACCTAGAGAGCTTAAATTTTGCATAATAGGTGTTCATTATGATGTCAATTAGGAATAAGAAAGGAATACCTGAAATTACAGCGAAATTACTGGGCATGACGAGATTCAACAACTCATATCTCAGGGTGACAGGCGCAGTGCAGTGCCGCACAGAATTTTGAATTTTAAAACACTGGGTGGCACTGTGTCTGATATGGACAATCGTGATGCTTACCATCAGGCACCTGATTAGCTCGTCTTGTCACTCACTAACATAAAAAAATATATATATATATCTCCTCCCAAAAGAAGTAACGGAATGAGTGCTATTGAAAATATTCCCTACTGGTACATATCTCCACTGTGCCCCTACAGTCGGTCGGAGATGCGAGGTCGAGCTAAAAGCATTGTCTTGTTGCGGCGCGCGACCGCACGCTGCCGCCACGCGCCACATTATGCCACATTACGTCACACTACGCCACAATACGCCACAATACGCCGCGTTATCGGCACAGTAAGCTGCTCGATTTATTCTTAGCCAGTTACTGATTATACAAGATATATTTATAGCCTCGGTGACGTTGTTTAGAGAAACCTGCTGACTTATATTATAATATCTATTTTTATTATTGAACTGATATAATAATAATAATAATAATAATTAACTCGCTCTTCATACCATTTTTATGAAATAAACGTATAAATTTTATTCAATGTGTTTTATTCTGCAAGCTCTCTGTGTTAATAGAATGAAGCCCGCGATTTAACCCGCCGGCGAATTCGTTCACGTCATTGCAGAGGGAATTTCCATTAAATTAAAATTTCCCCTTGGGATTAATATCGAAAACATCCTCAAAACCTCATATTATATTACTTTTAGGGATTCGTACCTCATAAGGAAAAAGGAACCTTTATAAGATCACTTTGTTGTTCGTCTGTCTGTCTGTCGGTCTGTCTGTCGGTCTGTCTGTCGGTCTGTCTGTCGGTCTGTCTGTCGGTCTGTCTGTCGGTCTGTCTGTTTGTCTGTTCGTCTGTTAAAACTTTTTTTCTCGTGAACGCGTGAATGTATCAGGTTGAAATTGATATCAATAACTCGAGTCGACGCAACCAAAAGATACTGCCATATTTACCGCATATATCTATACTTTCTCTCGATTTTGGTTTTATATCACAAGTAAAGGAATAAATCTCAAAACCGTAAAATTTTACAAAAAAAATGTGTTCTGTAGTTTCCAACTAGATGACGCTGTATGTTCTTAGAACGCGGTTAGAGTTTAGTTCAGGTATCTCGGTATGGAACCCTAAACTGAGCTTACTTAGTCAAGGTATGCCTTAACAATTGATTGATACATTATCTACAGAGCTTTCATTCTAGTAAATAACTTAAATATATGTACCTATAATATGTACCTATAACCTATAGTAACTGAGGAAGTTAAAAGTACATTGATTAATAGTCAATCACATAGTCTTTGCGGTGCAAATAGGTGTGGTGAGCCCCGGCCCGGCGCGGTGTGGCGTTGTAAGGCACAGCGCGAGCGGTGCAGGGCCCTGGGGCACCAATTACAGCCCTTTGTGCCATGTCCGGGGCAAAAACTTCCACCGTGTCGAAACAAACAACTTATTTTCGGCTACACAAAGAAATTCATGAATTTATAATGCCACGGGAAATTAGCTTTTTCTGCGAACTCGAGAGACGATGGGTGCTAGTGGTGGCGCGCGTGTTTGCTCGCCGTGCTCCGGATATACTTGCTTATAATGACAAGGGGTTACATTTTTATTTATTTACTCATTTTGATATTTTTGAAAACCTTAATATACGAGAAAAACCTTCAATTTTTATAATGTTAAAATTTGATTTCCTGAAAGTAAGGTCAACAAATCTAACTCATAGGAACAGTACCCAGCGTTTAGTATTTAATACCAAGTTAGCTCAGTAGCTCCGGTAGCTAGCGGGCGAACTGCCGTCTATCTGTCTGTCACTGCGGTCGCTTGCCGAAATAACTTGCACGCTGCATTGATTCGCATTCTAAGTATAAATTTTGCTTCAATAATCTTCGTGACTCTCGGATATTGTGATAAAGAAGTAAAGTACCTAGTACAGTTTATTTATAATACACCTATAGTTATAGTTGTACCTATAGTTAGTAGTATATCTATAGTTGAACTACAAAACCCTTCATAATTAATCCATTTGCAGCCTTATACAATAGATTTCCAATTGGTTTTTCTGACATAATAAAGTGAAGAACAAGAATAGAAAATGATATGATGTTGAGCTTTATAAGTATTTTTTATTTATTTATTAATTTCATAATGTTATATTGTGTATTTTATATACGAAAATAAGATTGAAGAATACTTAATAGCTATCATAAGTTAAAAATCGATTAGTAATATACCTACTACTATGTACCACTAATTGCAAAAGTTCTAATTTCTAAAAAGTTCGGACTCAATTGAGTAAACAAGTACTATTAGTCCATTCTGAGAGAACCGTTCATGAAATGATGAACCCTCTCCCGCCATCATTTTTCATCATGATAAATGTTGATAAGAGACTCCCTGACCGTGGAAATAAAATTTTATGAAAAGCATCCTATAAAATATAAATGATGGTAAGAAATTGTACTCCATCGAGAGCCTACCGAGTGAGGAGGGGAGGGACGATACCTATTGAAATATTCAGCTTAACTCGCTATCAAACCTTTACCGGATAATTGGAGGAGTTAATTAAATGAGCCCAATCTGTACGTTTAAACTGAACGTTATATTATATGGCTAGAGTGAAGAACACATTTGGAAATTTATTGCTACATTCTTTTGAAGGATTGATAGAAAGGCTTTGTTGGAAAATAAACATAGTGTGACGCCTATTATTAATTAGAAGGTTAATACGTCATGTAGTTAAGTCAATGACATTTGGGTACTGTCAGTACTTGATATACGTCAAATGGCTGTCACATCTCGCTCTCTCTGCTGTCTCCATATGTGTGCGCCTGCGGTGTTTTTCTCTAAGAAAATAAATCAATTTCAATCAAGCTGGAGTTCTTTATTTGTCTGCTTATATTCCAACCGGCTTGTAATTATGTAGCTGTTCAATATCACTGATATAGTAATAATAGAAAAACGCATCACATATAGGTTGGGTTTATCTTTATAAATGGAGGTTTAAGTACCGGGTGGGCTAAATCTACAGTCGCCATACCTTACTATATTTACTGGTGTATAGTTGCTAAAACGATCCCATGACCGGTGGAGTAATGGCGGCCACTTGCCGTATTTTCACGTAGGAATTATAAAGCAAAGACGTGACATTTATTAAACGCCCGGTAAGCTCTGCTATATCTGTGGGGCCATTCAATTACCGACTGCCACTATAACTGTCATATTTATTATAACTGACGAAATGTGGTAAACCTGTTACTATAGGAATGGACACATCCATACCCTTCTCCTCTATACCCTTCGAGGAAACCACGTGAGATCTTAATAATATAAATAACATATTATGTTATGTATATTACATTTCTTCTATAATTTAATATCTATATAATACGTTGGTAGGTAGGATTGAGCCCTCAGAAACTCATAATAGCATAAAGAAACTCACCAAAACAGTTTACATTCCAACTTTTTGTGGTTATTGTTGAAAAATAATGTTATTTTTGTGGAATGTCACATAGAGGTAATTTTAAACACTTATGGGCGAGATTGGAGTGCCGGTTATGCGGGGGCGAATGATGGGTGTGCGCAGGGTTCCGCGGCACACCGTTCGTCCCTTACTCGCCGTGTAGATATTATTAAGTTGATGGAAGGTTGAAGAAAATGCAGTGGTGTTCTGAACTCCGATATTTAATTACGTGAAAGCTAGGTAATTGCGCAAGGTGACACAGGCGGTGCGTCGGTAGTCGAAATTGCACTGTTGGGACTGGAAACTAACGACTGCGGTGTAGCCGCGCGGAAGGCAAACGCGGGGCGCGGCTGCGGGAGCGGTGCGGATCAACCTGTTGCTCGCATAGCGACGCCCGCGCACCGCGCCGCGCGGTGCGGTTTCATTGTACGAAGAAGTAAACACGGTCAAGGCATTTTAATGAAATGTGTAAAATATATAAAACTAATATTGGGAATAAAATTATAAATAATGATATAGATTATAAGTTGTAAATTAATAATGTAAATATTGTGTCGTGTATGTATAAATAAATATTATATATACATAAGATAAAATAAATAAATAAATAAACGTGGGATAGGAGCCCACATCACCCCCCTCCAGAGACCGTCACTACGGGCGATAAAAATTTGGGAATCTGACCTGTCTTCCATAGCGAGTGGTGTACACAGGGTCGGTTGGTGGTGAAGGGTCCGGTGATGAAGGTGGATCCGGCTCGGCTGGTCTTCTCTCCGGTTGTGACGAGTCACCGAGTATGTAGGCCGGCTTAAGGCGGTCTATCGATACCGTGACTGGTTTTCCCCTTACGAGAATTTTGAAGACCTTATTGTCGCGGTGGATCACTTCATATGGACCTGTGTATGTAGGGCATAGTGCACCGCGCAGCGAGTCATCTCTCAGGAACACATGGCTGGAGGTACTTAGGTCCTTGTACACAAAAACTTTGTGTTTGCTATGCCGTGATGCTGGAGTTGGCTGCAGCTTTTCAGCAAACAGACGTAATCTGGCGGAGAAATCGGTGATGTCCGTGGTTCCGCTGGTACTGGTCTGAAAGAACTCACCTGGGAGCCTTAGTGGCTCTCCGTACACCAGATCAGCTGAAGAAGCTTTAAGGTCTTCTTTGAATGCTGACCGGATGCCCAGTAGGACTAGAGGCAAGGCTTCACACCAGTTGGAGTCAGCGTGGCACATGATTGCGGTCTTCAAGTGGCGGTGAAATCTTTCCACGAGACCGTTGCACGCTGGGTGATAGGCCGTGGTTCGACGGTGTTTGAATCCAGCTATTTTGGATAGATGTTGAAATAGTGTGGATTCAAACTGTCTGCCACGGTCTGTTATGATGTCCGTGGGGCAGCCAAACCTAGCAATCCAGCCAGACAGCAGTGCCTTTCCCACGGTTTCAGCCGTCATGTCCGCGATTGGAATGACTTCAGGCCATCGCGTGAATCTGTCGATGGCTGTTAGGCAGTAGCGGAAACCTTGCGATGGAGGCAATGGTCCAATGAGGTCTATATGGACTTGTTTGAACCTAACACGAGGTAAATCGAACGTGCCCAAAGGTGCAGACACGTGACGATTTACCTTGGCCCTCTGACATGCGATACATGCTCGTGCCCACGCGCGGCAGTCTTTTCGAACGCCTGGCCAAACATACCTTTGCGCTACCAGCAGGGCAGTTGCGCTAGCGCCGGGATGGCTCAAGGAATGTAGGCTGTCGAAGACTTGTCTGCGCAATGGCGCGGTCACGAACGGTCTTGCGATGGAGGTACTTACATCGCAATATAAAGGTGTGCTACTACCGTCGACTATCATCTTCTCCAAGCGAAGAGAAGATTCTTCACTGAGAAGTCGGGTCAGTTCAGGATCTGAGGCCTGGGATTTGGCCAACACTTCGTGATCGACAGGAGTTTGCAATTCACTGACGCGGGACAACGTGTCGGCTACGATATTGTCTTGGCCGGAAATATGGCGTATGTCCGTAGTGAATTGCGAAATCAGGTCGAGGTGTCTATACTGACGTGGAGAGCAGTTGTTCTTCCGTTCTTGGAAGGCGTATATCAACGGCTTATGGTCGGTATAGACTATGAAGTGTCGGGCCTCCAGCATGTGGCGGAAGTATTTGATGCCTTCGTAAATGGCGAGTAATTCGCGGTCGTATGGCGAATACTTTTGCTGCGAAGTGCTAAACTTCCTAGAGAAGAATGCCAGAGGTTCCCATACCTTGTCTTTGTATTGCTGCAGTACGGCACCCATTGCTGTGTCCGAGGCATCAGTGACGAGAGCGAGCTTTGCTTCGCAATCGGGATGGGCCAGTAGTGCGGCATTGCTAAGGGCTTCCTTGCACTGCTCGAAGGCGGTCAGGGCCTGTCCAGTCAGATCGACGGGATGAGAGGCCTTGACTGAGCCGGCCAGGAGAGCATTCAGCGGAGCTTGGGTCTGTGCAGCCTTGGGTAGAAATCGGCGGTAAAAATTTATCATACCCAAAAATCTCCTGAGCTCCCTGACTGTTTTGGGTGCAGGGAAGTCCTTGATTGCCTGGACCTTGGCTTCGGTAGGCTTGGTACCTGCAGCTGAAATATGGTACCCTAAGAACGTCACCTGTGGTGCGCCGAAAACGCACTTGGAGGTGTTGACTAGGATGCCATACTGCTTCATCCTCTCGAACAGCTGACGAAGGTGGTCTTCGTGCTCCTCTGGATTCCTGGAGAAAACTAAAAAGTCATCCAGGTAGGCGTAGCAGAAGTCCAGCCCACGAGTCATTTCATCCACAAACCTTTGAAACGTCTGACCCGCGTTACGGAGTCCGAAGGTCATGTACGGGAATTCGTACATACCGAACGGGGTCGTGATGGCGGTCTTCTGGATGTCTTCCTCGTGAACTGGAATCTGGTGATAGGCCTTCACCAGGTCGATGGTCGAGAAGATGGAGCAACCAGTGATGCTGTGAGCAAAGTCATGAATATGCCTGATGGGGTACCTGTCCGGAATGGTCCTCGAGTTGAGCATTCGGTAGTCTCCGCATGGGCGCCAACCATTGTCTTTTTTGGGCGCTAGGTGTAAGGGAGACGCCCATGGGCTCTCCGAGGGACGGGCAGTACCGTTTTCCAGCATCAGCTGGAATTCCTCTCGAGCTACCTTCAGCTTGTCTGGAGCTAGCCTGCGAGGGGAGGATGATATGGGGGGACCGGGTGTGGTACGTATATAGTGTTTCGTGTTATGTGTAGTGACACGTGGTGTACCGGCTAGTCGAGTAATCTCGGGGAACTTATTCAGAACCGCGTGAAATCGTGAGTCTCCAGTCAAAACCTTAACAGATTGAATACAGTCTACATATTTATCAATTATAGCGGTTGTATACAATGAGGTAGTATTGTCTATGAGACGATGGTTGCGAATATCGACTATTAAATTATAAAAATTTAGAAAATCGACGCCAATAATAGCTTTGGTCACATCAGCAACTACGAACCTCCAGGGAAAATTACGCCTTAGGCCAAAATTTAGGTTAAGTTGGATGTGGCCAAAGGTATTGATGTCGGTTCCGTTAGCGGCAGAGAGGATGTAGTTGGACTTCTCCCGGTGCTCGCGAAGTGCAGTCCTAGGGAAGACGCATAAGTCGCTTCCGGTGTCCACCAGGAACTGGATCCTCGAGCTGCTGTCGGTGACAAAGAGGCGACCAGAAGAGATGGGGCAATCAGATGTCGCCATTAACGACCGCCCTGTCCGTTTCCCGCCTTGTCGAAGTCACATGGTTGCTGGCATCTGGTGGCCTTGGAGCCGTACTTAGAGTGGTACCAGCACTGCGGGAACTTCCGATAACTGGAATTAGATCGCGTGGCAGATCGGCTGCTTGCGTTTCTGGAGCGGCTCGGTGGGCGGGACTGTCTGGTCATCTGCATGGTAAGCTGCTTGACGGCCTGCTTGAGCTCTGCGATGTCTTTCGCCATGGAGTCCACAAGAGATGCTGATGCTGCTGACGATGTTGCAGCTGCCACGGACCGTTGGGGCCCGACGATGTCCTGCACTCGATCGGCCAGTTCAGCTAGCTCCTCCAGGGTACTTTGGGGCTGGGATGCCAGGAGTGTCTGGGTGTTACTCGGCAGACGGCTGCTCCAGATAGAGCGTAGAAAGTCGCTGGGTACGCTGTCTCCGGCGAGGCTCATAAGGTGTCTTAAGAATTGAGACGGCTTTCTGTCTCCCAGCTCCTCGTGCATCAAAAGCTGGTGCACTTTCTTGTCTTTGGAGGCTGAGAGACGCTTTATGAGCTCACCTTTAAGTTTCTCATATCTGTTGGTCTGGGGTGGCGCGACGATTATGTCTTTTACCTCCTTGGCGTACTGCGGATCCAGGTGACCAATTACATAATTAAATTTTGTGACGTCAGACGTCACGTCGGCGTTCGCGAATTGCCCCTCAATCTGGGCGAACCAGATCTCTGGATCGTCCGGGTAGAAGGGGGGCATCCGCACACGGAGGCGGTAACTGTCATGCGCCTGTGCAATGGACACGCGCTCTCCACTAGGTGTGCATGGGCGCGCGCGTCGTCGGCGGTTGACGCCATCTTGTGAATGCATTGATTTTGCCGACTCACTTGAACTCTCTGCGCTCATGTTGTGATGAGGATGATGGTCCACTGTCCACTACGTCTTCTGTGTTCCAATGGGGTCACCAGTATGGGCGAGGTTGGAGTGCCGGTTATGCGGGGGCGAATGATGGGTGTGCGCAGGGTTCCGCGGCACACCGTTCGTCCCTTACTCGCCGTGTAGATATTATTAAGTTGATGGAAGGTTGAAGAAAATGCAGTGGTGTTCTGAACTCCGATATTTAATTACGTGAAAGCTAGGTAATTGCGCAAGGTGACACAGGCGGTGCGTCGGTAGTCGAAATTGCACTGTTGGGACTGGAAACTAACGACTGCGGTGTAGCCGCGCGGAAGGCAAACGCGGGGCGCGGCTGCGGGAGCGGTGCGGATCAACCTGTTGCTCGCATAGCGACGCCCGCGCACCGCGCCGCGCGGTGCGGTTTCATTGTACGAAGAAGTAAACACGGTCAAGGCATTTTAATGAAATGTGTAAAATATATAAAACTAATATTGGGAATAAAATTATAAATAATGATATAGATTATAAGTTGTAAATTAATAATGTAAATATTGTGTCGTGTATGTATAAATAAATATTATATATACATAAGATAAAATAAATAAATAAATAAACGTGGGATAGGAGCCCACACACTTGTGTTTTCGTCCGCACCGGCCCCATCTAGTTCCTCAACAAGAGACAGTCTCCCGCTAACTCTACAGCCCACGTGAAGCACTTCTGTACAGTAGTGATAGATCGCCCGCCACGGGCAGCCGGTGTAAAATCTGCATCTACTTACACCGAGCCCAGGATTTGCACTACACTTTATTTACCCTCTTTATAAATCGCCATCATCATTTCTCGCTCATTTCAATTACATGAAGTAGCGATTCTTTGCTCCGACCGTTTCGGTTTACAACAACGGAAATTCATCTTCGTTTATTTTATTTACAGTTAAGAAAGAGTTTGCTATAAATATAATTTAACTGCGATTAACTTTTTATAAGAATGCGTGGAACACGAAAACTTGGTGCTTTACCATAGATATGCTTTTTATTGCAGATTACTTGGAAAAAATAGACATAATGTTATAGGCAAGTAATCGTTGAAAATGTACTTAGTACGGACCAAACACTTTTTATGATCTGTGGTACCAAACGCCTCGTTGACAGCCTCCTTGGCTTGGGCCGGTTTTTTGATCGCGGGTAATTGTCAAGTTAACAATTTGTTAAACTGACAATGGTTAAGTCCCTAACCAATGGTCAACTCGTGTTTTCGTTTTTTGATACCTTTTTTAACCATGGCTAGAATTAACCATGGTTAATTATGTTGCCATTGCAATGAACTACTGATTTACCCATTTTGGAGTCGGGAGATTTTATTTTATATGGCAACTCTTGTAATTTTGATAGATTTAAACGTCAACGATGTCATTATAGTCAAAACCACAGAAAACCTTTCCGTGTTTTGTGTAGGTTCCTGCGATTTCGCGGTATTTTACAAGTTCTGTTCTGTGTTTTACGATTTATAATTACGACAATCTATTAAAAAAACACGACTCACATTAATAAGCCATCAAGCCATAAATTAAGAATTGAATTGAAGATTATTTTCTATTGTATGTCGTATGTAACGGTTCGGCAGTTCAGCAAAAGTCTAAAATTATTGTGAATAATGGAATCAAACAAACATAAGTAAGTACCTAGGTATTATATTTTAATTCTGAACATGATTATATTAATTAATCTCTTATTCAACACTGTTGTCCTGAATTCTGACCTGAAGAACGACCTCGGCATGGAGAGAGAACGACGATCTCTATCAGTGGGGACGTCAAGGACGTTCTGTCTCAACATGTACACCTGCCAACTATGGGTTAATTATACCAGAAAGTCCTTTGACACCATAAGAGTCCAGTATAATGACGCATACCGGGCTCTTATGTGTTATCCCAGATTTTGCAGTGCATCGACAATTTTTCTCTCACATGTGAATACCTGACTTCTTCGCAATATTAAGATCTCGAGTAGCGTTGTTCTGAAATTGTGTCAATGCCTCAGGTAACGCAATTGTTAAGGCAGTTGCTGATATCTCCAGAGTCCCATGTTTAAACACTGGATATCGGTTCACATGGAGAGGAATAGGATAAAGACCAACACGAACAATTTAATTTATGACTGGGTATAAAACACTGCAGTTTTTTATATAATTTAATTTTAGTTGACTGCCTCGGTGGCGTAGTGGGCGCATGCTCGACTGCCAATCAAGACGTCCCGGGTTCGATCCCCAGGTCAGGCAGTGTAAAATATTGGATTTTTCCATTAGGAATTATCTCAATAATTGCCTGGAGTCTGGAACTGCGCCCAGTAGATGGCAATAGGCTTGCCCCCTATTACATGGGACCAATAACATACTGGCGAAATGTGGGTGTATCTACTATGGGACTGAGTCCTGGGTACACTTCTGCCTACCCCTTCGGGAAAAAGGCGTGAATGTATGTATGTTATGTATATGTAATTTTAATTCAGATAATACTTCACAAAGTGACATACATTGTGAGAGTGTGTCATATCAAACTGTTTAATGGGTCATGTGTGCCTGCTAATAAATCTATTTTATAAATTCATTTCATGTAAATACACCTACTTATTGTGTTTCAGGGAACGTAATACTTCTAATAATTTTAGCATCGAAGAAAGTTCTTAATAAATGATGTTAGCTAAAATGACGGACCTTCTTGAAGCAAACCAAAACACCGTAGACCTGGCAAAATACTGGACCAAAATTTTATAAGTAGAAAACTAGCCATATTGACTCGAAAAGAAGAAGAATTAATGATGTACTCAACTCCACATGCTTGAAATGGAATTAAAGGAGCTTGATATAGAATCGAAGAAGCGTGAATTGAAATTTAATAAAGTCAGGAAGGTGTATCATAAATTAGTTATAGAAAAAGCATTATATATTAGAAATAAACAACCAATAAAACTAAAATAAATTTGTCATATTTTAATTAATCACTACATTATTATTATCCTATCCTAGTTCCTACTATAAATCCCTACTACACTATAAATACGAAAGTTTGTGAGGATAGATGTTGGATGGATGTTTGATACTATTTCACGCCAAAATACTGAACCGATTGGGCTGAAATTCAGTAGGTATGATAGTTTAGACCCTAGAAAAACACATATGTTACTTATTATCCCAATATTCCGACGGGAACGAAGATTATGCGGGTGAAACCGCGGCGGGGCACATCTAGTGTTATATTAGTATATAGCTTGAAATATAGCTAGGTAAAAAGTGTTATTATTAGTTAGGTAGGTACATTTGAAACCAACAGTATATAATATGTAGGTATCAATTAGTTCTTGACGATTACTTATGTGGAGTCATAGTTCTGGTTTGTTACCTATATCATGCTGTATCCCGCGGTTTCACCCGCATAGTCTTCGTTCCCGTCGGAATATTGGGATAATAAGTAACATATAATGTGTTTTCTAGGGTCTAAACTATCTACATACCTACTGAATTTCAGCCCAATCGCTTCAGTAGTTTTAGGTGTCCATATTCACCAACTTTCGCATTTATAATATTAGTAGGTTTCACAACACGATTTCTTTTGATAGACGCACAATATAGAATAGACGATACCGCTTACGAAAATTTTCATCGTCCGAATACTTTAGCGGAGCTGTAAATTACGTGGCCGGTCTTCTTGATAAGGTATAACATCTGAACATAATTCCTTCGTCTGAGGAGCTATTTCGATTTCCAGTATGTTGATAAATTATGTAAATCCATATCTTTAGTATTAAATACTTTCCAAAACACTCGAATAAAATCAGAAGCAGCAGTAGGTAGATACGATAAGATTAATAACCATCTGTTTTTGGCGCCAACCAGTCGACGGAGCAGTGGTTAAATATTCCGACTAATGGTTACTTATTTGACTATCTGTCAAGCTAACTAGGGATCAAAAAACGAATTTTTTCGAAATTTAACAAATTGTCAAGAAATTTAACAACTAGTTGACTTAACCCGCGATCAAAAAACCGGCCCTTAGACGGTAGTAACTCTGCTTTCTGTGCTGCAGGCCCCGGGTTCGATCCCCGGCCAGGTTAAACATTTGTGTGCATGAACATGTCTGTTTGATCTGTGTCTGGGTGTTATAAGCATATATATAAGTATGTATATCAGTCATCTGGTTACCATAGTACAGGCTTTTCTAGCCTAGTTTAGGACCAGATGACCGTGTGTGGAAGTTCACTCACATTATTTAAAAAAAAAAAAAAACGTCATAACATACAAACTCTCACATTGTTACAAAGGGCACACAAAGTTTTTAGAATAGGCTAGTATGAAAAGCAGGCGATGAAAAATGTATTTAAATTTCGTGTCAAAAAGTGTCTGTCGAGCGTCAAAATGTATTTGACTAGAGATATCTATTTTGACGCTCGACCGTGTCGGTCGAGCGTCAAAATAGATTTTTAAATTGCTGCCAATTTGTAAAAACAAATGACATTAAGAATGATTTTTAATTATAATTAATTTGATATTAAGAATTCAATACACATTACAGATTCCAAATGAGTTCCTAATTCGAAACTTCATCGCCTGCCTTTCTTACTGACCTATTCTAAAAATTTTCAGTGTTACCCACTCATATTTTAAAATCGAAAGCATAGAATGCGAAAGTTTCTCGGTATATGTGTGTATGTTTGTTACATCTTCACGCCAAAACTACTGATGTTTTGGCCTGATATTTAAATGGGAACGATAATTACGCAACTATAATCATGGACTACAACTAGTTGCACTACAACTAGTTGCACTACAACTAGTGCGGGGCTGATGATGCTCCTTAATATTAGTGAGCACTTGGGAGCCCTATAGTTATAATATGCTTTACGTAGTTAAGTTAAAATGTTAACGGTACTTCAGAAACGTTTTTATCTAGTGAGGAGAATGGCACAGAACCTGCAATAGTTTATACGGGACCATGATGAGAATAGTTTCAATTCATTACATTCGGTTTAGGCCGAAGATGCCTATTGGACACAGTCTATCACAACAATAAACTTCCGAATTTAATCGGAACTTGCAACCACAAACTGAACTGCTTTAACAGTCAGTTACTGTTGGCAAACTGTTCCCGATCCAACAAACATCTAGTGCTGGGGCCCCAGCCCCGAGTGGAGCCCGGCGGCCGCGCCCCAGGCCCCTGGCCCCGGGCCCCAGTGCAGCCTCGCGCTCTGCGCCGCGCCGATCCTCTGTCGCATCATAGATTCACCTCTTAGACGTTCCTATATCCCTAGACGTTTAGACTGAGCAAGCGACGGGAGTACCCCCTCACTTCCTCCCCCTCCTCCATGGGGAGAGAGGGGTTAACCTGTTATTCTGCAGTTCGGATACCCTCTGGCCTCAGATAAATGGACAACAGTAAATTTTGAATTGTATTTAGAAATTATTGGCTCTGCCGAAAATATATTGTACTAGGAGAATGTGTGACCGCTACCTTAGATCAGAGAAAGTATTTGTTATACATATATTGGTCGCTTCCAAATAAAACGAATAAGATTGGTTTTTGTTTAAAATTTGTCTATCTACAATATTTAACGTTGTTTAATAAATCTTTTTAGGGATAGCTAAACAAATTAAAGAATAATTTCTGCATAAAACATTATTATTAAATAATCAAGGCTATTTATTTGCATAAAATCGTAAAGCATAATATCACATGACATAACTTTTATAGCATAATGATCATAACGCATAAACGTTTTAAGCATAATTTTTGAAAGTATGACTATATATTAAATAATATTATATCTAAAAAGTAAACAAATCATGTATTTACAATATTAAAATTACACGTCACAAATATAAAATTGCGTACAATAGTAAGTACATCAACAATTATCAATAATAAATATTTTATTTTATTTAACTATGTGTCATAAACTCATCGAAGCTGTAGAAAGTTTGTTCGATTTTTCAGCGCTTCAGCTTTACGTGTGCACAAATACGAATTACGTGTTTCATATTTGTGAAGATCGCTGTAACAAAACGATGATCTTTTAGTACAAGCTAATATCATATAAGCCGCGGGTGCATCAGTGCGGCACCGACGGCTCGCGGCGTCATGACGTCCGTTAGTGAGAACGAGGAACTCGGCAATATTGGCACAGTTAATAACGCAGCAGGCAGTAGGCTCACTCCACTCCACTCCACTCACTACACGTGGCAGCTACAAATGTCATAATTTACCGACGCGCCGCTTTACAACATACTGCACTACATTACGGGAGATCACGGAACGTTTTGTAATAATAATATTCCCATTATTTGTGTTCAAACATCAAATCATTGTTTTATTGTCAATAGATAAAATTAAGCTCTGTTAACTCCTACTTCAAAATGTACTATTTCACTACTTCATCTATATTAAGGTCGCTTACGATGACCTTAAGGATGAAGATGATCTTCATCCTCATCTCAACCGTAGGACGTCCACTGCAGAACGGCCTATGTTCTCCCATAGATTTCTATCACATTTGTAGGGTTGATGTTACGCGCATGCTACGGATTCTGTGAACGTTTTGGTGGTTTTATGGAAAGTATTAATGGCAACGTGTGATTTCACGGAGATCTATGGCATGTGCGAGGGCGCGATGGCAACACAGGGAGGTGGATGCCAGCGCGACAGATGATTGTAGAGCGAGATTGAAGATGGTGGCCTTGAAATAAATCATGTAAAATATGCTGAAGTGTTCGAGTATTATTTAATGGAAAAGGCACGTTTACACATTATATCGCTTACATAATTACAATGAATTTCAAAATTTAAAACAATTAAATAATAGCTTTGAGAAATCGTATTGTATTGTAATAACTATCGTTGGAATAATAATAGAAAATGTCCGTATGTTTACATGTTATCGTGTGTACATGTGAGTTAGTCACGCGAGATATGCGCGGCAATCAACCGACGCGAAACATTGCTCTCTGTAAGACTCCCTATTGTTACAGTGTAATATTTACGTGCAGTGACTCAATTACGAACAGGTCTGGTGATGAATTATTAGTAAAAACATTTTTATTTAAAAACCTATAATATAATAATTTTAAAATTCTACATTCACGTTTTTGAAACCAATCCCGGGCTAAGACAGTTTTATATAAATATACAGTAAAATAAACAAAATACAAATATTAAAATACATTAGGTAATACTTAAGTATTAATTATAATATTATATAATTGACAGCCTCGTTGGCTCAGAAGGTAGTAACTCTGCTTTCTGTGCCGCAGGGCCCGGGTTCTATCCCCGGCCAGGTCAAACATTTGTGTGCATGAACATTTCTGTTTGATCTGTGTCTCGGTGTTATAAGCTTATATAAGTATGTATATCAGTCTTCTGGTTACCATAGTACAGGCTTCTAGCCTAATTTGGGACCAGATGACCATGTGTGGAAGTTGTCCCATATTATTATATTAAAGTAGTTTTTTTTTTTTTTTATTTAACTTAAACTGCCTCTGTGAGGTTGTGGGCGCAAGCTCGATTGCCAATCATGAGGTCCTGGGTTCGATCCCCAAGTCAGACAGTGTTAAATATTGGAATTTTCAGTAGGAATTATCTCAATAACTGCCTAGAGTCTGGAAATATTCCCGGTAGATGGCAATAGGATAGCCCCTTACTTATTACCAATATGTTATGGGAACAATAACATATTGGCAAAATATGAGTGGTACCTACTATGAGACTGAATTCTGGGTAACAAACACCTCTGCCTACCCCTTCGGGAAAAAGTTGTGATTGTATATAATATATTATGTTTTATATAACATAACATAACATACATTCACGCCTTTATCCCGAAGGGGCAGGCAGAGGTGTACCCAGGACTCAGTCCCATAGTAGATACACCCACATTTCACCAGTATGTTATTGGTCCCATGTAATAGGGGGCGAGCCTATTGCCATATACCGGGCACAGTTCCGTTTTTTCGTTCGCCGGTAGTTGTAACATAAACATCACAGTGTCAAGGCTCCGAAAATTAATTGCAAAAAAATAGTAAAACGTCACAGTTATCACAATTAACTAACGTTAAATCATAAATTAAGTGAAAAGTGCGTGATTATAATAAAATATATCGCGTAATTCTTTACATTTCACGAAAATTCGGAAGATTTAAAAACCGAAGATTTGAGGTTAGTTTTGACCATAGACATTTTTAACCAATATAGAGGGCTGTCATCTAAACATAACGTCAACGTCAAACCAACACGAAACAGTCAGTGCTGCTTAGTGTTGCCAACGTATTAAGAAAATACTTCCCTATTAATAAGTAAACGTAAAATATGGAAGACCAATTTCAAATATTATTTGAAAAAATGAAAATTGAAATGCAGAACCAAACAGCAGAATTAACTAATACAATTCTGGACAAAATGGAGGAAAAGTTCAAACCGGTTCTAGAAGAAAACAAAATATTGAAAGTAAAGGTGGAAAACTTGGAAAAAAAATAGGTGGAGTATTTAGAAAGAGATAAAAAACACAACAATATAATAATTCATGGATTAAAAGAGGGGAAAAGTCTACAATGGAGCTCATTACAATTGTGAGGAAATGTTTTTTGGAAGATTTAGAAATAACTCTAGAAGAATTTGAAGTAAATAAAATTTACCGTATTGGAAGCATGAAAAATAACAATGAGAAACCTAGGCCTACACTCCTTTCATTTGTTTGTGGGTGGAAAAAGAATGAAATAATGAGAAACAAAAAGAAACTTAAGGAGATATATATAAAAGAAGACTACTCAAAGAAACATTGGAAAAGAGAAAGGCACTACAACCTCAGCTGTTAGAAGAACGGAAAAAAGGCAACCAACTCAGCATAAGCAGGTTGCAGAACAACCTGCGCTGGTCTTCCGTTGGTACCTGTTCCGGGGACTTCACGGAATTATCTAAAACTAATTACACGTCTATAGAATTGTTGGAATCGGTAGGTGCCACCACTTCATAGGCTATATAGGTACATACTGGTCCTGCCACCGTCAATGAATACAATGCAGTTGTCTCGCTGCGTTCTGTACACTGTGAGTCGCTGTCGCACTCAAGTCATTTGTAATGACATACATGTTCTCGTCTATTAACCAGAGGACATTTTTCTCTGGATGTTTGTGTTCATTACTTTTTCTTACGTTATTGTTCTCGAGGAGGTTTTTAATAATAATAATAATTCATTTATTTCAGGCAATAGTGCGTATAATAAATTATACGCACCAGAGGCCCATATTAATAAATACCTTACAGACTAACATACATAAAAAATATAAAACACTTAATTTAATTATGGCTTAGGGATATTATTGTTCGGTTTCGCCTCCCTAGAGCGACGGAAAACGATGCCTTCGGGCCAAAATTGTGGGTCCAGAAACGTCTCCTTGTATTTCGCCGGAAACCGGAGCACGTATGACTTGAAAGTCTGCGTCCGCGTAGCCTCCAGCCTCGACAGCGAAATCTTGGAGAAGTCCTTTCCCGGAACTCGTTCTGTGCGCTTTTCGTCGATGTAGCGAGCGATCTCCTCACCGTTTTTGTTTATAAAAAATATGTTACTATATTTACTACGCTATTTTAGGTGCCTTTAAATACTCGTACAACAAAATGTACAGTTTACTATATGTGTACATAGTCGACTTAATTGTTCAGCTATTTTATATGTGAAAAGTATCTAGTGAATGTTTTATGCTATAAATTGAACTTTTATTTAACAGTGTGTATCTATCTATTTAGACCCCAACACCTTACATAAATACAGACAAAGAATACAGACATTACCGCCCTCTTTCTTGCTTATATTGAATGTAGGCTTGCATAGATTATGGAACGTTTCATGTCAAATCACACAATTATAGTGTGCAGTCATGTACATTGTTACAACTTTTTATAATACTCGTAAAGAGTAGGTATTTGCGTGATGTGTAAACACATTAAAAAAAGACTTGCTGACGATTCGGACACAAAATATTCATACAAAGTGTCCGAATTAAGACTTTAATTTTAATATTTTTTTCACTGACAATTCGGACCCCAAAGCTCGTTTGTACAGAAAATACCATAAGACACTCAAAATTCTTGTAAAATATAGTTCACAAAATCCATTAGACTTATTCGTACATAGGTTAACTGAACAATATGAGGAACAAGTATCTAAACACCTGGTAATACCTTCACGTGCCGGAGAAAAACTGGCTCTCCGATGAATACCACACTCCAACTTTACTCTGCAGACACGTACAACCTTGTTACGTCCACTTTAAAGTTAAAATTCCCGTGGCTGGATGATTTATAAGGAGCCAGGTAAAGAGTGCATTACACATTCGCCTCGGAGTTGTAAAGTTAGAGTCGCGTTACTACATCGGAATATTAAAACATCTCGAATAATGTTCGCCGAGACGTATGCACTTCTGTAGCTGTCTGTCTGTTTATACGAGGAGGTATTTGTTTAATAAGTTCTGCTTTAACACGTCTTTACATATTTTATAAATCAAAGGTTTTAAGCAGTCCAAGTATTAAGAATGAAGATAATATTGAGTCTTTTCAAGGAACAATGGGGTATTATAGTATTATATGTAGTGGTAAGTATAGGCGGTAGTGGGTTCTCTTGTAACTTTGGTAATGGCGGAGAGCATTGAAGACCTGAATCTAACTCTCTTTCTAGTATACGTGTCTGCGTATTGTAATCATATGCCGTGTGACGGCCTTCGTTATTGAACACGCTCACCTCAGAACGCCCCACTGCGTGGTTGTTCAATGTTTATTATCCAACTCACCATCCGTAGTCTCCACTCGAGAACCTTTCATCTCAAGCACTGCACTTTATAAATCAATGCAATATATAAGAAAATAAAACAATTAAACCAACCTATTATATGAAGTAGTCGCAACATGTACCGTCAGTACACCTGCTACCGATGGGTCGCTGATATTAGTTTCCAATAAAAGTCCGTCCCGGAGCCGGTCCGCACCCGCATCCGTGCCGCTGACTCATTACATACGTTCTTTATCGCAGGTGCTCTAAATGTGGACCCAAACGACACGTGGACCCAACAACGTCCTAAACTGCGGCGGTGTCTAAAATGTAAGCCTTAAAGTTAACACGTGACTGTGCCAATCTCAGCAAGATTCGGATACAAGCAGCCATCAGGTGCATTGTTTATTGTTATGGTTGAAAGGATTGCCTCCATAATGGATTTCCTACACTGACTAATATCATTTATATTTGTGATTGTGTACAAGGTAATATTTACCTCTAATAATATGTATGTAAAGCAGCAATAGCTTCCAATTCAAATTGGTCACAATTATGATACTTTTTTAAGTCATTGAAGCTAATAATAATAATAAATGGATATATTATCGGCTTGCGTTCGGACAGATACAAAAATATTTCTTAGACTAATTTTTTTTAACTGAAAGTTTTACTTCTTTTTATTCATGCCCCTATATCACATTAGGTGGGGTCGGCACAGCACTTGCTCTTCCGCATCATACTGCTGTTTTAGTTTTGGCTAGAATCTTTACGAGCGGCTGCCTGCCTGCCTGACCTGAGGAGGGTTGAACCTCCTTGGGAATGCTGTTGTTGGCATATGGTTGTAGCCTTTAGTTCCCTTAGTCGCCTTCTACGACACCCACGGGGAGATATTATGGAGCGGCCCTATTCTGAGCCGGGAATCGCTTGGCTAACTGAAAGTTTCACAATATTTATTATTGGTGTGGTTACATTCCTTTGTTCGTGGCGGTACCGCGTGGTGGCTATAAAGAATTTTCCAGGCATCTTTGTCCTCTATATACAGATTGACTTTATAATAAGCCTTCTCTAATAAATGTGGATTAGATAGATATGTGGTGAGATTTAGGGATCTTAGTCCGAAATAAAAAATTGTAGCTCAATGAGGTCGACCATTGTGTCCGGCAATGACGAACCGGTAACGGAAATAGATCTGCTACCGGCGTCACTAAATCTACCGCACAAATATTCTCGATCCAGAGAGAGCAACAGCTCGCAAATGAACTCCTGTTTGAAGCTGTTGGTAATGCACAGCTTGCAGCAAGCAGACTGCAGGGAATGTCGTGATGATTGGATCATGTAATTACAGTATGGACGAGATAATACATTTTCGATACCTTTAACAATTTACTTTACAATTACAATTTTATAGTAGATAAATTTTGATAAAGGATTTATTGATAAAATTAACCCGATGTCGTAGATGCAATCCACTATGTATATTATAACCTCAGATCATACAAACAAGGGAGATTTGGTGAGGGGGCGTGGCCCTTGGGAACGCAGCAGATAATAATTGGAAAGTATCGATTTTACTTATATCGATTGCTTCTTTCTATCTCTACATATGTGTGTTTATGCGGAGTCCGTAGCTACAGGGTTGATGCACCACCCTTTTATATAATAAGGTCTTTGGTGTGCCTGCAAGTTTCTTAGTGTGCGTGAGAAATATGAGCATGTGCGCTGTACTTATTGCTTTTGTTTTTGTGTTAGTGTAATTGGTGGGAGAAATGTGGAGACATCGGGACACGAACAATTTGGCGTAATAGCCAAATCTCCCTTGTTTGTATGATCTGAGATTATAACACAGAAAAAAATGGCATTAGAGGCAGGAGGCAGCATTGCCTACCAGTGGGGTAATATTATGGACTTACAATGATAATGATTGTTAATGCAAATTAACATATCATTTTAATAATTTCAAATAATGTTATTAAAATCAAGATTTCAGAATTCATTTATAAGTTTAGCGCCATCTTCCGGCGACTTATAACAAAATCGATGTTATCTAAATATTGAAGTTCAGCCATTGTAACATAGATGTCACTATGTATAAATATTCTACTTTACCTTTGCTTGGAAGCGACCAGCCGTGGTTCACTGCCATACAAACACATGTAGTCTTAGTGGCAGTCTGTGGCAGCTATATATGTCTATGAATTTATACTTATATATATAGTGTTGCTAACAAGCGAACCTGAACTTTTGAATATTTGATTTAAGACCCATTTTCAAATACAAATTCAGTCACTGTGGGATATGACATTACTGACGTTCCTGAGGGAATTTCTTGTAAGTCTGTAGTCGTTTAATCATTCTCTTTGTTAAGTCTATGGCTCAAACATTTCTCATATTAATTATCTATGATAATATGTATATTTTATGTAAAGTAGCAACACTAATGACCGCCATCTTACATCTAAGTAGTGATGCCCTCCGATAGCCCACTATCGATTATCGCCATATTAAATAATGTTATGATACAACATAAAGCCGCGGCACCGTTCGCTCGACTGCAACATTAACATCCACATCGTTCAAAAACATGCCGCGATCCATACGCCAACAATTTGAAGTAAAGTATTAGGGGACTGAGTCCTGGGTACACCTTTGCCTATCCCTTTTGTTTATGTATTGGGGTATTCATTATTCGTTTATGGGGAACTGGACAGCCCATTCCCTCAGGGTATCTGGGCATTAGTATGCCAAGCTTCGGCCGAGGAAAACCTAGTTAACAACATAATATAAAATAATATACGATTAATTTTGTAAATATGAATTTTATTTATTGGTTTTAATAAATAGGTATAATAAATAGAATGGTAATATATATATATATATATATATATATATATATATATATATATATATATATACATATACGATAAAATTATGTGTATGCTCATATTAATCAAAACTTCACAGTTTCACTCATATAGCTCATAATATAAGCTAAGCTGCATTATTATGAGAATATCCCGATTTTTCTTTACTGAATAATAGTAATGATAACTATAGTTTTCGGGTACGACAATTATATCGTCGTTGCGTAACATAACATACATTCACGCCTTTTTCCCGAAGGGGTAGGCAGAGGTGTACCCAGGACTCAGTCCCATAGTAGATACACCCACATTTCGCCAGTATAATGTTATAGGGGGTGTAATAGGGGGTGAGCCTATTGCCATGTACCTATGGTCACAGTTCCAGACTCCAGGCAGTTATTGAGATAATTCCTAATGGAAAAATCCAATATTTAACACTGCCTGACCTGAGGATCGAACCCGGGACCTCTTGATTGGCACTCGATGCGCCCTCTACGCCACCGAGGCAGTCACCGAGTTGCGTAAATGGAATTTATACTATTTAAAAGTCATCTACAATAACATCTGCCACATATTGTGGTTAATATCTATAAATATCATAAATATAATTCTCATAAAATATAATTTTGATTCATAACTAAATTTTTTACACAATTACTTATTAATATCACCCATATCAAAAATTGTTGATCTTCAAGAAACTATCATAATTGTGGATAAGCCGATCGATACCTTAAAATAATTTTGAGGTCAACCATCGACAGTTAGACATCACTAGTTTTGTTGTTTTGATCGCTTGGCTTTTTACGTGTTTAAGAATTTTGAATAATTATTTGAAGTATTTATCCATAATACCGCAAGGAAAAGGTGTACTAATCATTTATATCTCTAATAGATGTAAATCATACGTGGATATATAATATCAACAATGTTTAAAAGATCGAAACCATGCCGTGTTGTTTTGTGCTATTTGGAAGTATGAAGAACAATTATATTCATATACAATATCATCACATTGTAAGTAATAACATTGATTTCGGACAAACGTACATAACAAAATACATAAAAATGCATTATTAAATTAATAATTTTATAATGTCATATAACCTCTAATTTTCATCGAATAATTATATTTGATTAGTTTATAAAAGATATTTTTATTTGACACGGAATGATATACATTCTAGGTCACTACAGAGGATGAAAGCTCGTAGCAAGCTTTCAATTATATAGAACTTGGCAAAGTGCAGCAGCCGATCAGAGAGTGAAAGTACTTGGTATAGTAAGAACTTCAGCTTCAGTCCACCTGAGTCTTGTTCACACCCCACATAATATTATATTATACGAAGTCGAGAAGCACTTAGGGTAAGTGGATCATAAATTAAATTAAAGTCAGCAATGTCAGTAATGAATGAAAAATTATATAAGTAACATACTCCTATAGTCACTGATAATAATAACTTACACTAGTTTATTTTGTCTAGGATGTTGTCATTTTCTAATCACCACATAGGCTTATAAAATCATAGCCAAGTTATCATTGATGCAAATATTATCTAGTACATAGATTTGACGTTTGGTTCCCGGCTTTAAATAGTTCCCAAGTATTCCAGCTACTGCGATCATCGAGCCGCCTGCCAAGCATGGTGATGTTGGCAATATTTCTCCATATTATGAATAGTTTATGGGCGTTATATAGGGGAGGCCTATGTTCAGCAGTGGACATCTTCTGGCTGATGATGTGATGTGACATAGAATGCCAATTTCTCTGAGTTTTAACTGTAAAGGGCACCATTATGTTCTATTCAGCTTATATTTCGACTTGGAGCTCTGGTTTAGTATTGCATTGACATAATGTGGACTTTTTGTCTTGAGGCTATCATATTTCAGATGGCATGTTTACCTGAAGGTCCCGGATATAGACAATATAGTAATAATGTTATGTAGAGAAAGCCGGAGAGTCCAGAGGGTTTGTATGAATCTTGGTGACCCAAACATTTTTTGACCACATACCCCACAATGGTCGGACTCAAGCAGTTTAATTGGGGAAACCCATTCTGTTAGAGTATAAATATACACACAATTATTTAAAATTATACTCAAACAGAACGGGTTACCCCAAGTACACTCCTTGATTAATTCACATGAGTTATGTGGACAACCCGTTTTGTCCGAGTTACGGGTCGCCAAGATTCTTACATGGCCTCAGACATGACCTTATCACTGCCTCCTACATAATATCTTATATGAAACTATAGGGACGTACAGTTTAACGTGTCATCTGAAACATGGTACCGCTCAGGTGAAAAGTCCACATGGTAAGATTTGCTCCAGGGACTCCCGATTTAAAGCCGGACATATTTCCACTGGGCTACAGACTCAATGGCTTGAGGTCTGAGGGCTGAGAATGTCACACTGTCGGATAGGGAATTCTATGAATATGTGATAAAACCTACAGGGGGGAGGTCTTCTGGGTGGAACCCTGGTAGAACAGGTCGATGGATCTTGGAAACGTTAGGGCTTGTGAGTGGGTGGCGGAAAATAAAAATGCATAAACCCTGAAGATTTTAGATGGGCGAAAAAAAAGATGGCCACTGATTCAATATTAAATTAAATTTTCAAATTCTTTCAGGTATGGTTCCTTAGACTAAAATGATTAAAACCTTGGGACGCTTTTGGGTGCAAAAATTATTTGGAACTGGTCAACGGATCTCGGAAACTAAAAGACTTAAGAGGTATGGTTCTTAGACATCCAAAACACGGCCTTATAACTTGTTTGCCACCAGAGAGCGACTTTTCGTTCCTGCATGAATAGTTTTCGGAATGATTTATGATGAGATCAAATACGCCACAATATTGAACTAGGTATTTAGCTATATAGTAAAGCTATGAATTGATATTTTATTATGTATGTGATGAGTTTAAGTTCATCTGATCTGGTCAATACAATGTGTTGTGTATAAAATCAGATAGCAAATCCAAAAATATAAATTAATTAGCAAACTATTAATATCAAATTACAAGAAGAGAAGGAACCTATAAAACACATTATGTGGTATGCATGATAATTGAAAATACCTAATTACCTTTGCCCTACATATTTATCACTAAGTATTTACGTTATATGCCAATTCTTAAATGGAATCCGTACGTTATCATTGATTATATTATGTATTAGTATATGTTATATTAATATTGTGATTAATATACAACTTGATAAAATATGCTCTAGTAAAACTTACAAGTACCCGTCAAGCTGAACAAATAACTTCAAACAAATAAACACTTGAAATTCACAACAAAAATTTGGCAATTCTTTCTTTTGTTACTTATTTACATTAATTCACCTCCTTATGTATTACTACACCCATTTATAACACGATGTGTGTATGTTTTGTTGTAGCAATCCAATCAAGTCGAAAGCCCTTCAACGAGACTACGTCAGATGCAGTGCTGTTCTTCAACAAGCTCTTCGACAGTGTTAACGACTCACGGTGAGGATCTGCACCAGGAAAGAATAGGGGACCAGTCAACATCATGTTACATTTTGGCAAGAAGCCATCAAAACATTGGAAAGTATTTCATTTATCATCAGTAAAAGTAAAGCCATCTGCAGGGCACAGTTTCAGATTTCAGGCTGTCACTTAGAAAATTCCTAATAGAAAAATTCAATAACACTGCCTGACCTAGCTGGGGATCGAACCCGGAACCTCATGATCGGCAGATAGAGCTTGCACCCACTACGCCACCCATGCAGTCCGCAATAATTCATTTTTACAATAATGTCTATTTATTAATTGTTATTTTTAATAATACATTCATAATTATCGTAACATTAGTATAACTTGAATATATTTAATAATCCTTTCAAATGAAAAATATATGTCGTATGTGTAATTTATGTTATAAGCTATATTTAATATCAATCCTGCCAATCCTGGTGAACCACAATATTAATTTTATCATAGTAGTAGTTTAAGGTTACATAATATTATATTAGTTTTTATAATGTTCATTATATAATATTGTTATTATAAGTTATTGTAATCATTGCATAATATTATTAAGTGATTTATTTGGTATTTGCATTACATTTACATTTTTTTGGTATTGACATTAGGTTTTAAAGAGAGTGTTTTGTGATTGCATTATTATTAAGTATATAAGCGGTTTTTAATATTGTTATTGTAGTAATATAGTTAAATATTATTAAGTCATACATAGTTGAGCTATAATATTGTCATTATTTTAGTTTAGTTATTTATATAATGTTACAATCAGTAAAATATTATATCATCGTTAACTATTCGTTGGCGGCTAGTATGCATGAAAAGACACAAATGTTAATAGGAAGAAATAAATGGACTTGTTCATGGCATTATTAGATACTATTGAAAGTCATTAATTTGTAATATGAACTATAGTGAATTTTGTATGTTGATAGTTACTGTATGTATGAGCACTTCTATTACGATTTATTTTATTAATAATTACTGTTTAAGCACTGTAATTACAAGTCATGACACAGAAAAAGTTAGTTTAGTTATGGTGCTACATCTTTGTTTAATAGTTATTTATATTGTTATAATATATGTAACACATAATTTGTTAATCAGTTATTTGTGAAATATATTTAAATATCTTTAAAAATGAATGGACTTTCATTTAAAAATAAATGGACCTTAATTTAAAAATCACATGGTGTACATTATTAGGTTTATAAAGAGACCGTGTAGCGCCAAAATAATAAACCGTGAAAAAAAATCTTCTGTCAAATTTCAGGCTTATGTCAAACTCCACAGTGACTCAAAATCTACCAAGGTCTGTAGCGCCCCACAGGTTATATGGGGAGCTTTTCTTCTATTTCCTCTCTGTTCTGTGGAAGCGACTTCAGAACTCAGTCAGACATTATGGAACCATAAGAAAAATAATTTATTGTAACCGTATAACTTTGCAATACAATATAATAAATAGTTGTTCAAATCAAGGGAAGTGTTTTACGTTTAATCAGATAACATAAGAACCCGCGCAAGTCGCAAATTACGGCAATTCGATTCTGAGGGGGATCGACGCCATCTCAACTACAGTTCAAGAAAGTGTTAACTGCAAATCTTCGCTCAAATCATATACATTTATGGTGGCCCATGAGGGGAATATCAGATTGCATCATCAACAAGGCGTAAGGTAAAACACAAATTCATCAGGCCGGCGCCGGGGCGGTGTCGCCATTATCAGAGGGAGCCGTCGCAGGCGTCGTCTGCGTTGTGCAATAGCACGCGCATACCTACTTCAGAGCAAGTTCAAGCGTGGTGTATCAGTGAATCAGTGTTGTGAAAAGTTCATTATACGTGTTACAAATAAATTCAGTGTCAGAAGAAGTCAATTCAATGGTGTCAGAACATTGAACAATATCATCAAAGTCAGCCGTCCATATTGTTCATATCAGAAAAACTCGGATTAAATTCACGTCGTTCATTCAATTGGGACTCGTTCATTCAACCGGAAGTGTCATTTCATATAAGGACATTAAGTTCAATTATATCTCACTCATTAGTTCATTCAGTAAATCATTTGTTCATTCAGTTCATTCAGTAGATCGTTCGTTCAGTGCAAGGATTTATCAATTCAGTGTATTATTTGTCAATAATCGTAAATAAAATTTTATCATTTCAATCAAAAACTGTCAGTAAAAATAATTAAATTGTGAGAGTACCTCAAATCAACATGTCTAAACAGTTAAAGGCTCAATTTAGGGCAAAATATCGTATGTTAAACGATTTCAGTGAGACAATATTATCAGATTCAAAGTCAGTTGCTTCTTCCGTTTCACTCAAGTACTTTAGAAAATATTATGTAGAAGCTATAGAGGCTTATCAGAATCTGTTACAGATACAGGATGAAATAGGGGAAGAGGAATTGGAAGTCTTCAAGGCTCAGTTCAGTGAGTTAAATAAATTGGCGGTCCGGGTCGACGTGACGGCATCGGATCAACCATCAGGTAGTCAGGAATGTCAAAATCAGGAAAAATCAGAATATCAGGTAAGGGCAAAACTTCCAATAATATCATTACCGGAGTTCAACGGTACTTTGTCAGAGTGGCTCGGGTTTTCAGATTTATATACATCGCTGGTACATGAACGTAAAAACCTCTCAGACTCAGAAAAACACTACTACCTTCGAGCATCAGTAAGTGGAGAAGTGTTATCCATCATCAAACATTTACCTATGGACGGAGCAAATTACGAAGTGGCTTTCAATTTACTCAAACAAAGATATAGTAATATCAGGTTGCTGGCAGACTCATACATAGATAGAATCATGAACTTACCACGTATACAAGAGGGCTCAGATCTACGTAGAATGTTATATGACCCTATCAGAGAAAGTACTCAGGCACTTGAAAAATTAGAATTACCAGTATCAGAATGGTCGTACTTGTTGCTGTTCATCATTTTTCAGAAACTGCCAACCAGAGTCAGAACAATGTTTGAGGAACGTCATGGGAAGAATACAAACATACTTCCAACCTTCAGTCAACTCATGGAATTCCTGGATGAGCAGTGCCGGCTTCAATTGACAGTATCAGAGTCTGTTGCCAGTCAGCGCCAGCAGCCAAAGGAGAATGTCAGACCTCGTGTTAATTACCAGCGAGGAGTCACACGTAAGACGGGTGCAGTGACTGCAACATCAGCTTCACAGAATTCCAAGTCAGATCAGGTGGGTCGCTGCAGTTATTGTTCAGATAATAATCATTCACTATATACCTGTAGATCCTTTCTCTCACTCACACCGAAAGGCAGGAAGGACTGGGCACGGGACAAGGGATTGTGTTTCCGATGCTTTAGATATCATCTCAGCAAGGATTGCACACAAAACAATTGGTGCAAACACTGTGGTCAGAGTTCTCATAATACCATGCTCTGTCATAATGATTCAGTGAAAAGGCCTTCAACTTCAACGGATGGACATAGGAGTCAGGGAGCCAATTTACCTAAAGGAAGGGATAATTCAACTGTACATGTGCAAACTTCAGACAAACCTCAGTCATCATCTCCATCTCCAAGAGATAACTCTCGCACAAGTCCAGTAAGGTCAGTAACTCAATTTCAAACCAGGGTACGTCCATCACCAGGGGCTACAGTTCGTTTGGCAAATGAACAATTTGAAAGTCTTCGTTTCGGCCAACGCTGGTCAAACGAATCATCAGATTGACTAGAAAGTAATCAGACTGTGGGAGCTTCATCATCAGTAAACCTATGTCCCACAGCTATCATTTCAATCAAGGACAGAAAAGGAAAATTCATCAAGGCAAGAGCGTTATTGGATACAGGGGCAGGAATCACAGTCATAAAGGAATCATTAGTGAATAAACTCAAATTAGATAAACAGTCAGATTCATGTCAAATATATGGAGTAGGGCGTCAAAAGGTCAGGGAATCAGGCAGTACAGTCAAGATAGTCATAAAACCTGTTGGTAGTCAGGTGCCCATAGTCAGTACTCATGCAATCACTATGCAACAACTTACAGGTGATATACCTTCATCATATTTAGACGCCAATCAGTTATTAAATCAAACAACTCACATTCAACTAGCGGATCAGAAGTTTTATAAACCACAGGATGTGGACATCATTTTAGGGACGGACATATTAAATTATGTATATGATGGAACTCGTATAAATATCAATTCCAGTATGGCTGCCTACAGAACATGCTTTGGGTATGTTCTCCTCGGGTCAACGGGGGAGACAAATCATCAGATGGACCTCAATCAAGTCAGAAGATCAGCTTCAGTCGACACATCATCATCAGTACTCAACTACGGGGCTCAGATATCCACACTTGAGCAAGCTGTGGAAAGGTTCTGGAAATCAGAAGAACCTCCAATGGAAAAGATAAGTCATCCATTACATACGGAATGTGAGGAACTTTATAATAGCACTACAGTGCGTATGCCAGACGGTAAATATATGGTTAGATTGCCATTCTTGTCAGATAGGCCTCAGTTAGGAGATTCACGACATATAGCTATGAAAAGATTCAATGCGTTAGAAGGAAAACTGGAGAAAAATCATGTATTTGCTCAGAAATATCGTGAATTCATGAAAGAATATGAAGAACTTGGACACATGTCAGAGTCAAGTTTCAATAACTATGAATCAGAACATAATTTCATACCTCATCATGGAGTATTCAAGAAAGGTTCAGAGAAACTAAGAGTAGTTTTTGACGGAGCTTGTAAAACATCAAATGGAGTATCAATTAATCAATGTCTACATTCAGGACCTCCACTTCAGAATGATATAACTAAAATACTTATAAATTTCAGGCGTTATCAGTATGTGTTCACAACAGATATCAAGCAAATGTTCAGACAGACATGGATTCATCAGGACGACAGGAAATATCAACTCATACTATGGCGCAGTAACACATCAGAACCAATCAAGGTATATGAATTAAATACTAACACATATGGGCTACGATCAAGTCCCTTTGTGTCAATCAGGACACTTCATCAGTTGGCAGACGATTGGTCAGTAAGTCACCCGGATTCAAAGGCTTCATCAGTAATCAAGAATCAAACATTTGTGGATGATATATTAGCAGGCGCTAATTCAATGTCAGAAGTATTAGAACTGAAACAGGAATTAATAAAGGTCATGAAATCAGCCGGTTATGAATTAAGAAAGTGGTCATCCAATCATCAGAAGATTTTAGAGGACTTACCAGAGGAACATTGTGACATATCATCTCATCAGTTCGACAGCGAGGACAAGAGCTTCATCAAAGTATTGGGCATTCAATGGAAACCTGTATCAGACTCTCTTTCATATCAGGTTAATATACCTTCAGGAAAAGCTGTCACCAAAAGGAATATACTCAGTACAATAGCGAGGTTATATGATCCATGCGGCTATTGTAACCCAATCATCATGCGATTCAAGATTCTGCTACAGACATTGTTCATGGACGGATTAAATTGGGATGAACCCGTATCACAGTCAATAACTCATCAGTGGGAAGAATTAATCATGGACTTGAATTATTTATCAACTTTGACATTGCCCAGGTGCATAGAAATCTCAGATGCAGTGTCATATTCACTTCACGGCATGGGAGACGCATCAGAAGCAGGATTTGCAGCTTGTGTTTATCTACGGTCAGTCAACTCATCAGGAGAGGTCATGGTACGGTTAGTTATGGCAAAGTCAAAGGTTGCACCAAAGAAAACTCGTCAGACTATACCTAAACTGGAACTCAGTGCAGCTCATTTAGTATGTAAGCTATTAAATCATGTAGCATCATCATTGGAGGACTCAATCAAGTTGGACAGTATCAATGGATGGTCAGATAGCTCCATTGTACTCACATGGCTCAAGTCTCAGCCTCATCAGCTTCAGACATTTGAATGTAATAGAGTTCAGTATATTCATAACTCAAAACGCGGTATTATATGGAGACACATAAAAGGTCAGTACAACCCTGCGGATTGTGCAAGCAGAGGAATGTCAGCTCAGGAATTAATCAACCATGAGTTGTGGTGGTCACCACCATGGTTACATCAGGATGAAGATAATTGGCCTCAGTCCGTCATCAATAAACCAAAGGAAATGTCAGGATTCAAGAAGATTGTCAATGTCAGTACACCAGTTCAGCCATGGGACCTGGAACTGCTAGGAAAGGTCAGTTCATTCAGTAAATTAATCAATGTTACTGCATTCATCATTAGATTCACGAAGAATCTCAGATTACCTAGAAACGAAAGGAATTTTAGTAAGGTATTATCATTAGAAGAAAGCAGGACTGCTACTAAATATTGGGTCAAAAGAATACAGTCATTATCATTCATGGAAGAAATTGAATCATTGAAAAAGGGGAAATCAGTATGTACTTCACTTCAGAAACTCAGTGTATTTTTGGATGAAGAAGGAATGCTCAGAGTCGGCGGTAGAATCAAGCAAGCAAGGCTACCGTATGGAACACGTCATCAATATCTGTTACCTAAGGATCATAGGTTTGTTCAGTTGCTCATAGATCATTATCATCGTATGTACTGTCACGCGGCGACTACCGCACTCATCGCTATCATCAGGAGAGAATATTGGATCACATCAGCGAGACGTCAGGTGTCTAAAATTGTTCGAAAATGCATTACTTGTTTCAGATTCAGGCCCCCTATTATTCAGCCTCCATTCATGGGAGATTTACCGGCAGATCGAGTGTCAGCAGTCAGGCCATGGACTTCAACCTCCACCGACTTTGCGGGGCCATTTTTGGTGAAATCAAGTTCACTCAGAAATGCTAAATCAGTTAAATGTTATTTTGTTGTATTTGTATGTGCAGGAACTCGCAGTTGCCATATTGAGGCAGTAAGTCAGTTATCAGTCGAGGCTTTCGTCGCAGCATTCACGAGGTTTGTTAGTCGGCGAGGTCTCCCTTCAATTATCAGGTCAGACAACGCTACAAACTACAAGGGAACAGAAAACTACTTAAAGGAGGTAAATCAGTTTTTATTAAGTCATGAAATCATACTCAAGGAGGAGTTCAACCGTCAGAATATCAATTGGATCTTCGCACCTCCAACGGCTGCTCATATGAATGGTTTGCATGAAGCTTGTGTAAAGTCAGTTAAACTCTTGCTCAAAAAAGAGATTGGAGATGCTATCCTCACGTTTGAGGAATTTTCAACATTATTGTCAAAAGTAGAGGCTATATTAAATTCGCGACCTATGGTCGCAATGTCAGAAGACCCATGTGATTTAGAGGTACTCACGCCAGGTCATTTCATCATAGGTCAACCACTTGTAGCGTTACCTGAGTATGTATGGAAAGAAACAAAAATGTCACGTCTATCTAGGTATCAATTAATTCAAAAAATGTCTCAGAATATATTTGCACGCTATCAGAAGGAATATTTAACTTCATTACAACAGCGGAATAAATGGTTCAAACATTCAGATAATGTAAAGATAGGCGATTTAGTATTAATTGTTGATGAAAATTCAGTACCGCTGCATTGGAGACGCGGTCGTATTATTGAAATCTTTCCAGGGAAGGATAATGTCATCAGATCAGTAAAATTGAAAACACTATCTGGCGAATTAATCAGGCCAGTTGTAAAACTATGTAAGTTACCTATAGATTTAGATTAGTCTTAATTAAGTCATTGTTCATAACTTTGTTAATTAAGTTATTACATTTAAGTTATTGTTTTTACAAAATGTAGTAATAAGTTCACTATTGTCAGACATACTATGTAAATCAGAGTAAGACTCGATTATGGTATTTGTTACCCCCCCCCGGGCAGGATGTTAATGCAAATTAACATATCATTTTATTAATTTCAAATAATGTTATTAAAATCAAGATTTCAGAATTCATTTATAAGTTTAGCGCCATCTTCCGGCGACTTATAACAAAATCGATGTTATCTAAATATTGAAGTTCAGCCATTGTAACATAGATGTCACTATGTATAAATATTCTACTTTACCTTTGCTTGGAAGCGACTTCAGAACTCAGTCAGACATTATGGAACCATAAGAAAAATAATTTATTGTAACCGTATAACTTTGCAATACAATATAATAAATAGTTGTTCAAATCAAGGGAAGTGTTTTACGTTTAATCAGATAACATAAGAACCCGCGCAAGTCGCAAATTACGGCAATTCGATTCTGAGGGGGATCGACGCCATCTCAACTACAGTTCAAGAAAGTGTTAACTGCAAATCTTCGCTCAAATCATATACAATGATGGTAAAAATGAAGAAAGAAGTTTAATATTTAATAAATATACCGACTCAACGGAGGCTTTACACTGTACTGTAAATGAGGAACTATATAATATATTAATGTTCAATACATTCTGCATGTATTAGATCAGAATGTAAATAATATTTTTAAAACTTCCACTCATAAATTAGAATGCTCATGAATTGGTCATTAGAATATTATTCTTATGATCATGATATAGTCATTAGAAGTCATTAGAATCACCTTACTATGGTCTCAAAATAGGCCAAGCCTGAACACTATGGTAACCAGAACACTAATATACTTAATACGCATCATACTATATAATATCACCCAGATACAGATCATGCTCATGCGCACAAATGTCCGACCTAGCCAGGGATGGAACCCGTTGCATGCGGCTCAGAAGGGTTAATGTAATGTACTCTGCATTAACTGAGCCAACCGGTCAATCATATAAATGTTAGTATTAATAGTTTTATAAAGTATGTAGTTATAGTTCAATAGTCCATACTGTATGTCTGTAGTAGTGCGTGGCGCACCTCTCCCTGTCGTGCAGAGATCGGATGCCGCGCGCGCCGCGCCGGGTCGCAGCGCCCGACGGTCGTCGGCCGGCACTCGGCGCACGCTCCTGTCGAGTCTGGCGTGACTTGCAGTCTGCCCTACATTCTGATCTGTTGCAATCGACCAGGTATTAATCAAATGCACTTTTTGCACGTTGAGGATATTCATGTTATTCTAATAACTGATGGTAGAAGAACGTTACCTATTATAATCAAATACAGATTCTGCATCTACATGCGAGGAACATGCGCCCTGCACGAGGATGCGGGGGCGCGCTATTCAATCGGGAGGGCATTATTCTATCTATAAAATTGATTTCCATATTTTATAATATAGTATTAATCTATTTATAAATTTGTATAATAAATAGAATTAAAAAAAAAAACAATCTGATGAGATCTAGGATCCTGTCGATATTAGCAGCGGTTACCTTACACCGCAGTCCCGAGCGGAGATGCGGTGCGATCTGCAAAACGAAGTCCATGGGGGTTAGAACAAGATAGCAGATAAGAATTATTCAGGCGCAAAAGAGAGAAAAAACGGGGAAACTATGTATCCCCGTGTCATGCTAGGCGGGCAGATCTGCGTGTTAGCCCCTACACGTGTGATCTGCACTCCGCAGTGGGATGCGAGGCGGGGGACGGTGTGTGATCCACCTAATACGAGTATTAATAACGTATTAGTGTAATAATATTATTTGATGTAGATAATGTCTGATGTCGCGTAGGCCCTCCCTCCTCACCCCGCACTCCGCACTCCGCACTCCGTTCTCCTCACGCGATACGATCGTTAAGGAAGCACATAAATTAACACGCGCTAACAGCTGTTATTAACCTATTATAGCACTGAATGCTGCCTAAGGTAGGTAGGTACTTGGAATAATTTGCTTAATTTCAACTCCACTCGTTGTGCTGCTAGATTGTTGTTCATTTTGTTAAAAATATTAACTTGAAGTTGGGTTATTTCAGAAAACGCTTTAAATTACATAATATGGCGGATCAACAGTGACATTGTTTCATTCAAAAAACAACCAACTAATCAGATTGACTTGTAAAAATGCACCGTTCACTCACAACAATTCAAATTAAATATACTTCAAAGCTTATCCACGCTGTGAAATAAACTTACAAAAAATGTAAACCCAACAAGTGTTGCAAAACGCGTACATTAAAATACATAAAAGCCGTTGGTGTAGAGTAAAGCGGTGTACACACGGTCCCGCGGGCAGCGCGCTCGACGCGAGCGTAGCCGTGGTCGGGGCTATAGCTAAATGTCCTCGTTTCCTGCGCGGCGACACATTGTTAGTGTGACGTCGTGCGCCCGACAAATATTTCCGTATTTAGTTGAGTGCCGAATAGGACACAGAACATAAGGACGTAGTAGACGAGTACGATCATTTTCGACTGTTTGCTCGATTTCTATCATTGTAATCCTATAATTTATTCTTTTATTTGATTATTTCTGATTAGACAGTTTTTTTTAATTATAATTAGTTTTATGTGATTTTGATTCAATTTCACTGTTTTTAATCTATTTATTGTGATTGCATAGGTTATGCTATAGACTGTACGTCTGAAAATAATACGTCATCATCATCTCAGCCATTGGTAATCCACTACTGAACATAGGCCATTCCCATAAAGGAGGTTTTGCCGATACTCGACACGCTTCGCAGGCGGGTTGTCGAGCGCAGTTCAATGTTTTTTTTTTTTTGTAGAGGACGCTGCTGCCCTTCCTCTGGATCTGTTTACCCTTAGCCGGCTCTTACGGCTAATAAATAAATAAAAGATTCCACTATGCCCCACCAGTGGGCCGACTTGGTGGGGCATAGTGGAACAATCCAATAAAAGACTGAAAATAAATGTTTATGTTAAACATTTTCTGTGTAGTTTTTAGGTTTTGTTTTTCGTTTAAATATCTTCATTTATAAATCCTTGGTAATTAGGATTTTATTGATATTAACTATTATTTTTATTTATAAGCGCATTTCTAAAGCACTTTTTCAAAGTTTATGTACAAATAAAAATATTTTGTAACCTAATATGACCTTACTGGCAGTGGCCATCCTGTGTCCCGAATGAAGGCAGGCGAGGACAAACTGCACGGTAATTTATGTGCCACGCGGGAAATTACCACGCGCCTGCCGACACCCCCTCCCTACCCCGCGCGTGCCCCCGCCCCCGCCCCCGCACCCGCCGCGCCCGCGCCGGTAATCAATGCATTGTATGTACGCACCCTAACCTAACCGACAAAAATCACAAGTTACCCTAATTGGCTCCGATAGTGACTATAAATAAAGCAGCGTTATGACGCGTCCAGCGCCACCACCTCGCCCCGCGCCCCGCGCCTCCCCCCGCCGGGGCCTATCTCTGGCGATCTTTGTTTATTATTATTGGATCCGCGTTACCAGAGCCGTGTCCTTTATTCACTCCATTATTATATGACATTATGTAACCTATATTAATTTATTTTCATATTATAATTTCCCAGCGAATAAACGACGAAGGGCAATAAGTTAAGGTTCGCCTGAGAGTTGAGACGCGACGCGACGATATATGTAGGTATATATAACTACTTAAAACTCCTAGTTCAGTTATTGGTGTTGTTTGTTTCGAATGGTCGATGCTTGTTGTACGAAACATACATACGTGTGTCGGTATTGCATGTGTGAGTAGACGTCTTCATATACTTACTATAGTTTATACTTTATAGCTATCTGCCACGATGCAGGAACATTGTACACATACCTACTGATTAATACACAAAATATTAATTTATAATATTATTTTAAGGTTCATGTTAGTTTGTAACGTGTCTGCCATTGATTCTGTGTATATTTTGATATTTTATGGGATATAAATATTAAAATAATTGCAAATCATGATTTTAACAGACTCAATGTTAGGGGCGAAGTAGAGAGGGAGCTCAAATATTTTATTTATTATCCTTATTGATAATTTTTTAAAAGTTTGAAAAACCATTTAAAACGTCACATTCCAGCCGTAAAACTTCTAGCTAGGTTCAAAAATGATCACAAAACCAAAAACAGCAAAATATGAGTTCACAGAGGGAGAACTTTTCAGCGCAACAGCAAAATGACGCAAAAGTCTTCCAAAGAAAAGCGTAAAAATGTTTTCCTATGGATCCAAGCAGGTATGTTTATAGAAGCTCTCACGTGGATGCGACGCCTCGTTGCATAACTGAGCCATATTCACGCGGCTCATTTCCTCAGATGCATATTACCCCCGCCCCTGCCCCTGCCCCCTGCCCCCGGTGCCCCCCGCCCCGGCCTGTTGCCGGCGCGACCTCTTTGTGCTCCTGTTAAGAGATCACCTCGCCACTTTCAGTTCACCTACAGGGGTAGCGGGCTCCGTTTCGTTTCACCTGACATTGAACATTCACTTCTTGTTATGTATGTAAGCTCGCACACATTCAAAGAATCAACTGTGTACTGTATGTACTAGGCAGTGCAGAGCTTTTGTTAAATAACTTGTTTTTCCCCTAGTCATTGTAACGTCGGTTTCTCTCGCGTGGGATATTTTCCTAAATGATATCCGATCCTACCTTTGAATGTCCAAAACCAAAGCTACGGATATCATAATGATATAATGAATGAATGTATGAATGAAAACTCTTTATTGATACCACAATATAACAGAAAATAACAAAGAAGAAAAACTTAAAACTAGACAGAAGTAACAACTGATGCTAAACAGCTTGATCCATTCATTCAGCACATTAGTTTCGGAGAACATTAGCATACTGACTGAGTCTGACTGAGTCCTTGGGTCCTGGGTACCCCTGGGTAAGGCCTGATTGTATGTATGTAAGTATCGTTATTATGATATATCAGCAATAACAGTAGAGTGCGAAATAACCTCACAATAGATGAAGTGTCACAATATAAGACAGCCATCATGTTCGTCCTAAATCCATTAGATATCATTGATCCACACCATCAAACGAGAACCATCGTCCGAGAGAGAACCAATCATAACGAACGATACGTCTGTTATATAATCAATATACCTATATAGATATATATGTATGGAGGTGACAGTGTATGAACACGTGATCTCCGACGCCGCTCCACTACATTGAACCTACATTTGTAGTGGTAGGCCTCTTTTGCAGGGGGCCGTCTGGGGAAGTACCACACCTTTGCCAGTTATTCATCCGCCAAGCGGTAATGTGCAAACATTACTGTGTTCCGGTCTGAAGGGCAATGTTACCAGCGAAATTACTGGGCATGATGAGATTCAACAACTAATATCTCAGGGTGATAGGCGCAGTGCAGTGCCGCGCAGAATTTTGAGTTTTAAAACACTGGGTGGCACTGTGTCTGATATGGGCAATCATGATGCTTATCACCAGGCACCTGATTTGCTCGTCTTGTCACTCAGTATCATAAAAAAAAACATTGAACGGCGTCACGACAACTCGACGGGAGGTAACGGATGTTAGATCACTCTTAACATGGGGTGAAGTCAAATTACAAATGGCAGGTTGCATTTATTGTCACTAAATCAAGTTGATATAAATATAATAAAGTTACCCAACCACAATAACACAAACATTGTATTGTCTAGAGCTAACATCGGTTGGAAACATAACAGGAAATGTTATATTATATTATTAAGTAATAATTTCATAAAATGTGTATTTGTATATTATCTACGGCTATCATGTATATTTTACAATATTATTAGAGTAGAATTTTAGAGGGGGATTTTTAGACTAAGTATAATACTTTACAAATAACATATGGCACGTAAAACTTTTTTATTTGGTGTACATAATGTTCCTCTCTCACAAGACGCGCGGCTAGCACCATGTGCTGTTCCACACATCGGTGGCGTCGCGGTCACGGGTGCCACTGCCAATCATGAGTTCTCGGGTTCGATCCCCTGGTCAGACAAACTGTTATTGGAATTTTCCAATAAGAATTTCCTCAATGATAGCCTGGAATCTGAAACAGTGCCCACCTGCGGGCACATTTCCAGACTCCATGCTGGCTCCAGGTGTTAGGCTAATTAATTGGGTTAATCTGGGTGTACCTACTATGGGACCGAGTCGTGGGTACATCTTTGCGAAAAAACCTGATGTTTTGTTATGTTAGCATTCTCGTACCTATTGTATAACTTTATCAACGTCTTCAATTCTATTAAAATATAAAACACAAACAACCACACCGCACGTTCATAATTGGTAACAGACACCAGCGAGCGGTGTCGGGTCGCAAAACTAGTCACTAGAAATAGGAAAAAATAATTGAGTTTCAATGCAATCACATTTACTGCGTAATTCGATAAGTTCCCGTTGAACTCTTTTCAATGGACATTGACGCGTCACGGTCCGACGCGTAGACGTGCTACGCTGCTACGAGTGTGCTACGCTGTTACGAGTGTGCTACGAACACGAAGTTAGTTTTACAATGACATTGTAATCAGGTTAGGTAATATGATAGTATTTGCGTGAGATCCTGAGGTTCCGTATAGGTATTATCTCGGAGTGTGAATATTCAGGAGGATGCGGTCCGACGTAAGCCGCTTCACTAACTAATGTTTAATTCTAGACTTTTAGCATATATTAATTATTATTTAGTTGAGTTCTACTTTTAATACGAATTGTGCTGAATATTTGTTTAGGATTAAATTTCTATTCCTTATTATAATGTAAAATCAAACTCAAATTTAAATTTTTTTTATGATTTATGCCATACTAGCTGTACCCTGCGGTTTCACCCGCGTTGTCTTCGTTCCCGTGAGAATGGAAGGGAACAAAAGTACCCCATGTGTTATTACAGGGTCTACGCTACCTGCGTACTAAATTTAACCCAATCTGTTCAGTAGTTTTGGCGTGAAAGAGTAATAAACATCCATCCATCAATCTCCCCAAAACCGCGCTAGATGGCGCTGGAGGTGAGTTAGAACTCGCAAGCGTTTTGTTCACCTGGAGAAAACGTAAGGTTTTAACATTGTACTGAAATTTGAGATATATAATATTAGTAGGATTATAACATAACATACATTCACGCCTTTTTTCCCGAAGGGGTAGGCAGAGGTGTACCCAGGACTCAGTCCCATAGTAGATACACCCACATTTCGCCAGTATGTTATTGGTCCCATGTAATAGGGGGCGAGCCTATTGCCATCTACCGAGCACAGTTCCAGACTCCAGGCAGTTATTGAGATAATTCCTAATGGAAAATCCAATATTTATCACTTTGCCTGACCTGGGGATCGAACCCGGGACCTCTTGATTGGCAGTCGAGCATGCGCCCTCTACGCCACCGAGGCAGTAGGATTATAATAATAATAATAATATGGGACAACTTCCACACACGGTCATCTGGTCCCAAACTAGACTAGAAGCCTGTACTATGGTAACCAGATAACTGATATACATACTTATATACGGTTATAACACCCAGACACAGATCAAACAGACATGTTCATGCACACAAATGTTTGACCTGGCCGGGGATCGAACCTGGAGCCTGCGGACTGGAAGCAGAGTTACTACCATCTGAGCCAACGAGACTGTCATTGTGAGACCTAATATAAACTGGAGCAGAGAATGAAACCGCTGCAGGTTGTATATACATACACCTATATATATGTATAGCGCTCGGTCTCGGAGCGGCGGATGTTTCATTATCCTCCGATCATAAAACATATTTTTAGTAACGCGCTATAAATAACTCCACCTCACATCGCATCGTGTCATCCCGACACCACCTACAGGTGACCATTGATCTATACAATATTAAAATCCAAAGATATCGCATAACGTACTTACAATATTGAATATTTAGTGTAATACCTACATTAAAATATTCTACAATATATATCTTTATACTTTTTAAATTTATAATATATTTTAAATATATATTTTAAATTTATAAAAGATTTAGGGCGTAGACTAAGTGAAGTGACCGGTGACTCCCGCTCCGGTTCGTTCCTGGTGCAAAGGTTGGCCATTGCCATTCAGCGCGGTAATGCTGCGAGCGTGATGGGCACCTTTGCTCAGGGAACAGTCAGGGGCGGGTTATTTGATTAACTGACATGTACATTTATTGTGATTTATTGTATACCTTTTATTGACTTGCCTATTATAACGTTCAATATTAAACTTTAGTGAAATAAATGAAATGAAAAGTATTATATTAATGAAATAAAATAAAAAAACATTTGTCTTTATACCTTTCATATATTATAGCCCTCATTTTTGGCCTCATACTTTATTAAACGTTTATCCAAAAAAAAAATAATAATAATGGAGTCTTTACACATCGATTATGAAACAAATATGAATACAAGAGATTATTATAATAGTAGTCATGCCCGCCGCTAGGATTATAAACTGTTGTATGGATTAAGACATGCAACTGCTGCTTCGTTATGTTTCAGCTGAGTTTTGTTCCAGCCTCAACATACAGTTGAGAATAATAAACCCACTATATAGGTAGATGAATCAGTAATGATATCGCAGTACGGACATCATCCAGCCGACACGCATCACGAGACCGCGTCGGAACCGAACACCTTATATCTCACCAACTAGATCGTCCACCGTCAGATTTTGCCAAATTAAATCTAAACCGTACTGCTTAAAAATAAGCCCGTTATTGCAATGATCTATAGTATCAATCGACGTATAGGTATAGTGTCTGGACTTTATCTTATATCCGATAGTGCTTGTGCAAGTATTTTGCGCGGGTTATTTTATTATAATATATTTATGTCACCATTGATTTCAAGAAAATGGGAGTTCAATTGGGACAGCCTTAATCGCCTTCGTCCCAACTGTGCCATTAATGGTATGATTGGGACAAATACAACTGATATTTAGTCCCACTTGTACCACTGATGGTGGCTGATGGACTGATGGAACTGGCACCAGTATTCCACTAGTTTGCACTTATTTATTCGCATTTCGTCGGAATATACAGTTCGTGAAATATATCTGTTAAGTTATAATAGTATCATGACGTGTTACTTCGAGAATGCCGCATACCAGGGTATCATAAATTATGTCACAGAAGTAAGTGTGTGTAATTTTTATGGTTGGAAAATACTAGATATTATTTGTTCAAACATAATTTTCCAACCGTAAAACTACATCTGGCTTGCTTTAAGTAACACTTCGTGATAGTATCTACTTAAACATAACAGATTTTGTTCACGAACTGTATATTCCGACCAAATGCGAATCTAACGAAACGCGAATAAATAGATGCGAACTAGTGGAATACTCGTGCCAGTTCTATTAGTCCATCAGCCACCTTGTGTTGGTACCAATTGTATAATTGGGACGGAGACGACTCAGTTTCTCACAATGGGACAAAACAGTCTCAACTGTACCATTAATGGTACAAATGGAACGGAGGCAGATATTTTAAGCCCTGGAATAAAACATAGGGTACTAATTATCACGATATTCCCACGGGAACGATATCTACGCGGGTATAACCACGGGGCACAACTAGTCAAGTATAAATATAGTACACTTAGGCTACATGGCAATAGGCTCGCCCCCTATTACATGGGACCAATAACATACTGGCGAAATGTGGGTATATCTACTATGGGACTGAGTCCTGGGTACACATCTGCCTACCCCTTCGGGAAAAAGGCGTGGATGTATGTTATGTTAGGCTACATAATTATAATTGGTACCTACTTACTTGTAAAACACAAAAAAAAGCTTCTACAAGAAATATCTTTCGTATACAGAGTTTTATGGTCACCACAGTAGAAAAGGACAGACACTCAGCGAGAGATTCTCACTCGCGACCGTTTTTTCGACATAGTGCACGGTCTAGTTAAGGTATAAGGTCTTTGGTTGGAACGGACCTGGAACGGATCAGTGCCGATATAAACTGAACTGAGAACTGTAGTCCTTATAAATATGAAATACTAGTGGCTCGTCCCGGGCTCGTCCCGGGCTCGTCCCGGGCTCGTCCCGGGCTCGCACGGGCTCGCACGGGTAGTAGAAAGTACAGTTATAATAATGAACGTTTTGAGAGGAATAATTTTGTTATAAATTGTATATATAAAACTAAATCCGTATTGGTTTACGCAGCGCACGCAAATTAAGACTATTTCTGTTACAGTGACCAAACCTTTACACATGTATATATTGTCCGAGGACTATTTAGTAGATATTAATAAGTAGGTACAGGTATGTACTTCAAAGCCCTTGTAAATTGTTATATTCTTATACCACTACTAGTTTTCACACCTCGCCTGCCCCGAACGACACATATTGACACTGCCACATTTGATTACCGTCCGAGCTTCACTGCGCCTGCTCATGATATTTATATTTATTTTGTATAAACTGGGGCCGATATTATATGAACCCCATATATCATGTAGCGAACGACACTAGAATACTAATCGAGTGTCACAGTATCATGAGGGGACGTCCTTGTTCCGACTCTAATATATGGCCACAATATAACCTACTGACACTACATTACGTATATTATGAACATTTTGTTTCTAACATATTATTCTTATAAACTTCTAAAATGGTAAAAATAATTTTCATTCTTATCTGGAATTATGTAAAGCTCACCCAATCCATTCCCCTAAGGTTAATGGTGTGTATGTGTGCCGTTGGAGCCGCTCCGCACACGACCCGCCACCCGCACCGACCCGACCCGACCCGCACTCGCGATCAAACGACCTAATTTCTACGGAACAAACTTCACAACAACATTTAATGTTATGATTGTATTAAACGTATTCCTTGAAAATGTACCACAAATATTAGCTGAGAAACTTTGCTTAAGATATTTCGATGTAGTCTAACAATCTCCACATTGTACCGGGACGTCCTTATCTCGTCGCGATAAGGTTCATATTGCTGTTGGTATTAGTTGCGAGGGTCGTAGATATCGTCGCGGGTTCACAATGGCCCGCCGCCGCTACAGATGATTGTGTTCCCATACATACAGTTCACATAAAATAGATAGGTGAAGAAAGCAAGTCGCATGCAACGAGCAAACATTATTACGCGTAATTTTATAGGAAATCTAGACAACTATAGCGATTAGCTCTTATCATTCTTAGTTAAAATTTTAACATATTATTATATAAGTATTTTACAAGTCGTGCGTGACCAACCCTAGTAGATACAACCGTAAATCTTATAAAGCCAGCTTTCTGGTCCTTTTATATTCATTGTAGATATTGTGAAACCTATGTACATACAACAATATTTCTTTTGGTCTCCTCGAGCAAACTCCAGTTGTTTGTAAAATAGATAACGAGATACGATAATTGTTAAGTTAATTTATTATCAGCCACAAACATTGGCACAAGCTCTCATCGTTTTTGTTTACAAGTTGACAGATACTTCATCGCGGGCCCTCGGTCCTGCTTGCTTTCTATAAGTAGGAACTTGATACTTATCATCATCATTTCAGCCGTTACGAGCTCACTGCTGGACAAAGGCTCCTCGGTAAGGGCCGACCACAGTTCGGTCTCACGCAGAGGCCGCTGCTGCCTGTCCTCTGGATCCGATTGCTTACGCTTAGCCGGCCGCCACGCACACCATGGGTAGAGTAGAGTGAGGTAATATTCTAAAGCTGGTAAACCCACGGTAGTTGCAATAGTTACAAGCTAAGACAATAATTTCTTCTCAGGTTACTGCGGTTACAAAACACTATTACCATGGCGGCGGGAAGGCAAAACATCAAGTATCAATCATATTGTAAAGTGTGCAAGACACACAGGCTAGACGTAGCTGGTAGTGGTGGCTCATGTCTTCCAACAAATGAACAATAAATATTCAAAATAGTTGCAATAATTTAAATATAAAATGTCATCAGAATTCAACTCAGAAGTACAGTATATATAAAAGATTACCTCCGTTGCGACCCGCATTATTTTACATATTGTATATTATATTATAGAACAAGATGAAACATGCACTCCAGAAGGCCCTCACTTCTGAATTCTCCCCTCGTCGTAACTAGGATTAAATTGTGCTCCTGGGTCCTGGGTACACATCTGCCCCTTCGGGAAAAGTTCGTCGCGTGATGTTGGTGGCTTCCATCATACATCGCATTAGGTCAAGATACAACATATTTGAATAATATTTATCATTATGGTAACTTTTCAGTTTAGTTTTGTTTTTTATATTAATTTATATGTTATATTGTTAGCAAGTGATAAAATCACGTTGTATTAACTACCATTTCAAGCGTGTACCTATATTTTAATCATACCCACACGTACGTGGGATGCGTGCGTGTGTGCGTTAATATTGAATGATATGAGAATAGAAGATTAGAGGTTAAGTGATTAGGTAATAGTCGCGTGTATAATTGATTGGCTCGTCCTCGCTCTCGCTCTCGCTCTCGCTCCGAGTGCGACCCCGACTCCTACTGCGGGTGAGGATCTATAAATTAACTATGTGAAGTTGAATCGGATCATTGTCGCGGTATGTATCTATGATCTATTGTTATAATCTATGGGATCACTTGCGGTTGTTGAGCTACTTGTGACTTATTATCAAAGACCTTATACCTTTCTTATTATACGGTTGGCTTATTGGTAGTGACTCTGCCTCTGAACCGCAGGGTCCAGGTTTGATTCCCGAGCTTGTCGAATATTTGTGCATATGAGCATGTCTGTTTGCTCTGTGCATGGGCATTATTTCCGTATGTATGTATTTGTGTACGTAGCTTAATTTGGAATCAAATGACCGTTGTCTCATTTTAATTATAACAGTATGAAGAATTCATTACCTCTGTTCAATGTCACGCAAAGGCCTCATCTATGTCAGGCATATAAGTACAAACGCCCACAATCATTAAAGATCGGTAAACAGTGTATACAGCTGTGTACACACATCTCGTAGATATAATCTGTAGTGATCAAAGTTATCTGCGGCACAGACTGATATCTGACATTCATTATACAGTGTAAACAATTGTGTTTAGCGTAGTACTAATTATAGTGATCTGTGGTGTTTAGTGTTTACGTAACCCCTATGTCTCCCGCCTTCCCTAAGGTATATCTTGCATTCTAGATGGTAATATCTATGTAATTGTTTTAGTTTTTTGTGATTTCTAATCATGAGCACTGCCCTGCCGCTTCGGAAGGTATGGAATACTGTTAATTTCAGATATCATCATAGACAAAAGTCTAGTCTGTTTAGACAGACGCCATCACGTGCCCGCTAACGACTCTGACAGAACGGTTGGCCACACGCCAATATAAAAAACAGCTTTAATTTAAAAATTTGTAGTGTTGCTTATTATTATAGTTTAGTTATAGTGCTGTAGATATGAAATTCAAATGCATTTATTGGTTAATTTCCTTCGTTTGATGTTCTATCTCCCTACGTGTGATTTGCAAAGGTGTGATGTTCTAAGCACTTTCACAAGCCCCAAAATAAGAATTGAATTAAATTGAAGAAATTAGTCTTCTTTATACTTTAACCTGGAGGGCATGGATCAAACGACCGGCCGTCTTACATAGTTCCGTGCATAATGTAGGTACATAATGTATTTACCGTAGTAACAAATGGGCGAGTCTTGCTCCCGGTCCATATCTCCACACGGAGCAGGCAGGGGCGGCCGCCGGCGGGAGCTAGTCTCTCCCCGGGCTGAGTTATGGTGCCGTTAAACTGCGCCACCGACTACCGTGAGCCACACATTATATATTGCTTCACAATTTCACTAGCACGCTCAAAACTCACATATATTTACCTAGGTACTAGCTCTGTTTAACTGCTAAAAAGTACGTTATTTAATTTTTTTTAAAGATATTATAGAAACATCCTTATTTCAGCGTGCCCATTTCAGCAGTTCTAGAACTTTACATTAAATACAATTTTAATGCGAATTAAACATTTCGCCAATGACTCATACCTCACGATAGCACAATTAGGACAGTTCCGCCTGCGGATTGTTGCGGGAGGTACGAGTTCAAGTCCCGGTCGTGGGTAAATATTTTCTTCCAATTCATGTACGAGTATAGTAATGTTTATTCTGATGTAGGTAGTAGGGTAGAAGGTATCGAGATGAGATGCAGATGGGGCTTATTATATCTCAACTAGCTGCGCCCCGCGGTTCCACCCGCGGAGTCTTCGTTCCCGCGGGAATATCGGGATAAAAAGTACCCTATGTGTTATTCCAGGGTCTAAACTATCTACATACCAAATGTCAGCTTAATGAGTTTAGAAGGTAGTTTTAGCGTGAAAACGGAACAAAAATCCATCCATTTAACCTAAACCGAGCTAGATGGCGCTGGAGTCGAGTTAGAACTCGCTAGCGTTTTGTTTACCTGTTACAAACATAAGATTTTAACATTGTATGGAATTTGAGATTAAATAATATTAGAAGAATTTATAAACTCTCAGTTTCAACACGAAATTGGCTTACAATATAATAATAATACGACACAATATAATTACAGCTATTACCTTTATTACAACAAGGGCAACTCAAAGTAACAAGTTGATCTTCAGTAGGTACCTATTATTATATTGCCCTTATATTGCTCCATTAGACCAATTAGCACCAATCATAAGTTCATTATGATAATAGTGCGAGCACACAGAGCGGTTTGTAATAAGATTGCCTCACACTAGGTATTTATGTGAGAAGTTTCTAGACTTTCAGACTTGAGACCTAACTCATGAGAGTTTCTGGTCTAATGTATGCATAGGTGAAGTTAGTCTTTGCTCCCTCGTTATTACCGCCTACTTAGTAAAAATGGTCTACAATTTTCTGAGAATAAAACTGTTCGAACAATAGTACATTTTAATTTAAAAACTGAAGTGTGCCTACCTAACCTACTCTTACTATTCTTACCTACCAAACATCAAATCTATTAGGTAATATGTAGAGAATTTTAGAGATTTAGGATAATAAATAAAATGTGTAATTATTGCAGGTCACGGCGCGATATCTTTTATCTGTTTAATCTAAATGCTAATTGTTCGCGGGACATGACACCGTGGCCGGGGAGGAGAGAAAGCGATGTGATATTGGCTTTGAATGCGTTCAAAATTCCACAAGAAAATTATACAATTTTAATTCAGTAAAAAAATAACTAACAAAAAGGCAATATAATATTATTATACCGCAGCCAAACCCACTAGATCCGGTATATCTTAAACTTTTCCTCAATATTTCCAATATTATCCGAACACCTTATGTAGGTACATATCGACCACACTATTTCCACTCATTGAACTTGAATACCATTCCATTGAACTAACTCACAAAATCGCCTCGATTTGAGGCGATTATTCGACAACAGACAACTCACACATTCCAAATTTCATTTATCGCAGAAACGTACTTTATGTTTCTATTTAATTGCGTTTAATGAACCCTTAACTTGAGATAGAATCCGATATAAAGTAACAGTGCAACGAGAAGAAGAGAGAAACAAATTACTTACCTACGAGAAACTTATTTAGATTTCCGAACCTTGTGCCAGTTTTTAAGTTTGTGAGTAAGATTAATTGAACTGTGGTTCATTACTCATTACGACATTGTTTTCATATAATTATTTGCATTACTTAACCTACAACTACTACTACTACTACAAGAAAGGTAAAATAAACGAGAACAGCAAACTTTTTATTGAGTATTATTTAGGCAAAATAAAACAAGCAGTTTATATTCGTATCGCGTGATAAGGAGTTACATATTCTAGTGTATCGAGACGGTAAACACATAACGTATCGCAAAGTGTGGGATGATTGATATTCGCGGATGGTAGCGTCGACAGCGACTCGCCTCGCCTCGTCTCGCCTCGCCTCGCCTCCGACATCAACTAGCTGAATAACAAAACGTGTATCATATAATAACGATATCGCACATTATCCCATCACATTTGCCTCCCAGTGAGTGTGAGTGGCTGTGCACTATATTACACACACGTGTAACACATTCACATGAAAAACGTCTCATTTTAGAGACTAGTGCGGAGGCCTAAGGCGGAGGCGACAGTGGAGGCGGGTGGTGGCCACACTACGCGCGACCCAACACTAGCGATCAGGCCTAATTCACCCGTTACAATCAATGGAAAATTTCTATTTTCATCTGAAAATGTTTGATATCCCCGCTACCCGCGCTTAATGCCTGTAGTGTGGCGACATACAGGCGGTGTCATACATTTTATATGACTATTGAAAAGAAACAGGTGTTGGGTCGAGCGCTGGGTCGCTCGAAGCAGTCGCGCTAGGAGCTAGGTCTTAGTCACTATAGTGTGGACACGTGCCTATAGGGTTCATACATGTTATAATATGACGATAGAAATACCTATCCCGCCGCCGCTGCCGGCCTAGGCTTACAGTCTGGACACGCACATACGAGTTAAATAATAAGCAACATATTTAAGGGTTTTTAAGCTTTTTTTGTCATCATTCGAGCATTCTTATGTAATACTTAGTTATATTATTGAGACCCAGACTTGAGACGTACGAAACTAGTGCACTTTCAGTTGACCTAATTTTAGAAACTAAGTAGAACTCTATAGCCTCTGTTAATTTGTAAGAAGAGTCTCTCATTATCGCTTCGAGAAGCTCAACTCAAATAGTTCGTTAAGTTACAAAGACAAGAAGTTTAACTTTAAACTATAAGTGATAGTTTAAGTTACGATAATTTACTAATTTAAGTTTTGAGACGATAGTTTTAAGCGCCTTAAGAATATAAAGCTTACCAACTAAATACACTTAGGATTTTTATATAATAACTTCGATATTCGACACTCACACCTGGGCTCATACGTAATGTTGTACGAAAGTTAATATATATTTAGGTGTCTACTATTACATCTCTAAAAGTATGTCTTGTGCAGTATACGTAATATATCTAATTGGCTAGGTACAAATATAACAATAATAATAAATATAAACATAATGATAATAATAATAATGTCCCAAACTAGGCTAGAAGCCTGTACTATGGTAAACAGAAGACTGATATACATACTTATATAAGCTTATAACACCCAGACACAGATCAAACAGACATGTTCATGCACACAAATGTTTGACCTGGCCGGGGACCGAACCCGGGGCCTGCGGCACAGAAAGCAGAGTTACTACCGTCTGAGCGAACGAGGCTGTCAATAAATAGATAAGTAGAACGTTCATATAAGTGTAAGGAGCGGTCGAGCAGTAGTTGTATTGGCAGCGATCCACGATGGATCCCCCTTTATTCAATTCATCGCTTTGCATAAACTGTTTACAGAGTAGAGGTCCTTTTGACGGCGCTCGGTCGTGTGCACGCGCCTTAGTAACGGCACCAAGACTCGTGTGGACGGAACGTTAGACGGCCGCTGAGCTAACAAGACATGTTGGGAAAAATGATGCCTTATCGTTTATGCATAGAGTGAACAATACAATGTTTGACAAACCAAACAAACACGATGCAGTAAGACATGTTGGAAAAAAACTGAAAACTACAGAAATTAAGTAGGTATAACAAAAGTATCAAAAATGAATTAGCGTTCACAGCCTAAGTACTGAGAAAAGAAAGTAACTAAAGCCTAAAGCTGCGCTACACTGGTGCACGTAACGAAGGATGGGTACAGAGTACAGAGGTATGCAATGAGAGCAAAGCTCGGGATCTAGAGCTGACTGCTGAACTGCATGTGAAGGTACGTGTGATACGTGTCGGTTGTGATGCGGCGACGGTTCAGAGTGTGCTGGTTGTTCCGTATTCATCCACGTACGTTATGACGTCTCATCCCTGTACGTGGATACGGATTTTAGAGTATTTAACGTTTTATTTTTAGTTTTATAAATAGTGGCTACCTAATATATACTTAACTTATTTAATACCTTTCGTAGTATATATTACCTCGATACTTTTATTTCAAATGCAAAAACAAGTAAGTATTAATGTATGAACACGAAATACAAGATGGATATTTCGTGTTCGTAAACTCTTCACACCAAAACTACTGAGCGGATTGTGTTGAAAGTTGAAAGGTATGTAGATAACGTAAGGCTACAAATACAGGTACTTTGCAGCGTGTGAAAAAGGGTCACAGAATAAATAATAGTATTGAAGGGTGCTTATATTTTGACCTAAACATAGAGTTTATGAGCGTTACAACTTCCCATCAATCAAAAGAAGTGCACATAAACTGAAACACAAGCCAATAAAACACGCTATTAACGTTTATTAGTCGGGTCATATTTGGAAGTTATGATGATAAGCACCCTTTACATAAACCGACCCGAGAAGGCCAAATAGACCCGCCAGTAGGTACATAGTATGTACCTTCCCGTGTATGTATCGCTAGTCGTATAATCTGTTCGGGAGGCATTATAATCGGCGTGGCAGTAATCCGCGGAACAATGGCCTGCCTTATGTTAGCCTTTGTTGTTTGAGTTCACACATGGATCCCGCGACCCTGCACACTAACACTGTGACACTTTCCACTGTTTACTTACTGTTGTGTTTATTTTATAACCAGATGTTATAAATTATGAACAATACGACATTAGATTATGGTTAGTGTTTATGTGTCTGTATACGTACCTACGCACATTTCTATTAAGTAGGTTTACAGTTAGGTAGGTCCTTCTTGTAATAAGTACTTAATAGGTGTGTGTTTCATCAAACGTAGATATGTAACTACTTACTTTTGATCATGTAGGTATACCTAGCGATCTCGTATTCCGACTCTTCTCTGAAAATAACTCCAATTGTCACCATGAAATTACGCAGAGCCCCAGAAGAAATCTTACACTAAAATAGTATCTGTTTAATGACTTATTCTAAAAGTAGATACCTATATATTATGCGTGGGTAGTAAAGGTCGTATCAAAAGGACAAAGCTCAGAACCGCCGGCCGTGTCATGTTTCCCACCTCTTTAGCATAAGTTTTTATCCGACGCCCATTCGTAATCGCTTACCCGGAACTTGACACTTGACGGACTGAACTAACTCGGACACGTGACGCTACTATTCATCATCGAGTCTCCGCGGGGTGAGGGGCTCGGGGTGCACGGTGCGCAGGAAAGGGGAAGGGGGCAGAAGGAAACGCAGGAAATAGAAAAACTTCGGTCGTTTACAATGAGCCCAGTCGCACGAAGGTATTACTTTTACGGGCTCATCGCGGCTGTAACGACTTTGTTTGCGCCTCGAGTTTATTGTGCGCCGCCCGTAAATATAGTTTTAAAATTTTATTCACCCAACTGCGGTGCGAGTCTTACCTTCCTACCTGCCCTCCCGTAGCAACGTATCTTATATCAACGAGACGGGTGCCAGTGGGTGATTCATGTAAATAACGGAAGTGCATCAGATTCGCCGCGTTTTATAGCATTTTTACTGGCGACATTTCATTTGCAGTCTAGTGGGGTAGCTTTACGAAATTACCTCGCACCGTGCTCGTAAATATTCTTCTTATATCTATATTATTATGTATAGTGATGTTTTTTTGTCAGTATTACAAGTTAAAATTAAGTATTTGGATTGTTTGTTTATCGATACCTGTGTTTTTCATTGTCTGTTGTGGCTTAAAATTCTAATTACTAAACTTTCATTGGAAAAATGGTAATCGTTAACAATCCAGCTACGCAATAAATATTGCACATCATCAATACGTATGAGGTTTTGAGGAATTGAGGCGATTTGGATATACAGAAATATCCAAATCGCCTCAATTCTCGGGGCAATGGGATCATATACATAACATTAACTAAATTAAAACGTTCCACCACTGTACGCACCATTAACCACATTTAAGTGGGTAATGAATCGATAATAATAAAAATTACAGAAGAACATAAACATTGTAGAATTTGGCAACGTTATAATATTCGTTTATTAAAGTGGTTATACAGCGTATCGGCTCTCTAATAGTGCAGCACTGTATATAGTAGAATGAAGGTATAATATATATAGCTAGCTATATTCATAATAATATTGTGAACTGTAGGTAGGTATACGTTTTAAACCCGGCACACACGTAGCTATAATATATATTAATATTGATAAATCATAGCAAGGCATATTAAGATATATTTTCTTTACAAATATTTGACTGACCGCACACGCAGCTATAATATATATTTCTATGACGTCACCAACATAATATTCCGTAATATAAATTATAGCATCGTCTCCGTGTATGGTAGCTTGCTATAATATATATTATGGAACGGGATATTAATATATATTATAGCTACATGTGTGACGGGCTTAAATACAGTAACTCTATAGGGTTGTAGTATAAACCAAACTCAACGGAGGTTTTTTTAAGTTTGATTTTACGAGTAGGATAGATTAATGCCGCGATGGTATGAAGATGTTCTATTGTCGTCTTCTAAATATATTAAGACGGTGGTCGGTGAGATGTGGTATGTGGTAGGTGTGGTGTGTGGTTGGTATACCTACTTATACTACACGTAGTACCTACGGCAGGCAGTTGTATCAGGCGCACGTTCGGCGCGTATGTTTGCGGCGGCACCGTGACACATGACTGCATGCTAGCATCATCTGCATGCTGGCAGCTCGCTGTTGTTTACTGATACATCTACTGAACCTACCACTAGATAAACTCTACTAAATGTGCATAGAATACATTAAATCTAACAACTGAGTACTACTCTACTCTAGTAAACATACCTACGCCTATACCAAAGAATAATAACTATTCCTTATACCTAATTATTACCTAATTAAAAGAATGCGCTCATTTATCCTCATAATTTCACTAATATTACACATAACATCAGGTCGATATAGGTAGGTATCGTGGATAGTCTATAACAATGGGTACCGGAGCCGCGAGGTGCAGCAAATACCTCTAAATACGAAATTAAATATCGTATTAAATATATAATATACTTATATATACCTACTTATTTCCATAGGGTAAGGTACTTATATCGTCACCCTACGATTAAAACGCTATTTATATCACAGATATTACTCATATTACCATACCTACATAGTGTGTAAGCTATGGTATGAATATAGGTGGATATATACCTATAGACAGGTGGGTACAGATACCTACCTATAGGTATATCTCGCGGCAGTTGGCAGCCTGAGAAATAGATATGAGATGTAATCTGAGAGAGTGCTCGCCGAACACACGCCGTTTTTAATATTTATTATTTGATGTATTAGTCCTACGCCGGTATTTATCTGAGTGGACTGCCTTGCCGCCTTCTGCCTCCTCCCGCTCCTCCCCTTCCTACCTGTAGACTGTAGGTACCTATATCTTACTAAGTAATCGCAGCCTGATTATGTCACTTCGATTCGGATTATTATAAATTTTCACGTTTTAGGTAAGTACATTATCTATAGGTATGCACAGATTGAGGAGCTCTGACTGACATATAGGTATATTATAATTCCAAATTAACGTACTATTACGAAAATTAACACGAAAAAGAATAGGTATATTCCTTTTATTCTCTGTAGGTATGCCGTGTTACCGGTTTTAGAATAGTGCTCCACCCTCTCTACCCGTGGTTGCTAAGAGCCGGCTAAGGGTTAACAGATCCATAGGACGGGCAGCAGCAGCGTCTTCTGCTAAAACCATCGAACTGCGCTCCCGCCTGCCCAGGGTGTAGAGTATTGGCAAAACCCCCTTTTTTGGGGGAGGCCTATGTTCTGTAGTGGATTATACCAACGGCTGAGATGATGAAGATGATGATGATTCTCTGTACTCCTAACACGTACCTACTGATATCCTAAACATCAGACATAAGCAGTTGTTTTGAGTGATCCATTCCTATTAAGGATTACTAGGTGCCTCCTTATACATACTTATAGCTGAAAAACAGCGCGCTTCATGCAAGCATGGAACGCATATATGCTGAGCTATGTCCTTTTCGTTACCACCTAGTACATCGAACTTAAGTATAATCCCTAACCTTTTTATCTTTTTAGTACATAACAATTGTAACCATATAAAAATTAAGCATATTATCCATTATTGTACTTAGTTGTGGTAATGAATAAAAATTTTCTATTCTATTCTTATAAAGTAATACCCAAATGATCCCAACATGTAGAGTAGCGGCTGGAGTGGTACCTTCTGGTAGCTAGGGTCGACCGTTGTCCGTAACATCTGCATGGTTCTGTACAACGCGCATATTCTAATGAAGCCCTATCCACTGTCCAGTCACTGGTGGACCTTGTTCACTTTCAAACGAATTAATTACGGCTGTACAAGTCTATAACTGTAGATAGTAGCCTTCTGTACCTAGTTGATGACAATAGCATACTCACCTGTGCCAGTCAAAAATAGGCGAGTGTGGCTAACATTGCAATTTAAAAAATTGTATTATATTATTTAAAACACACAAGCAGGTATAATGATTGATGATACTTACTTACCTATTTGAAAAACGACATAACACACATTACTCTGGAGCGCGATAGAAGTCAAGTGTGTCGTATAGACACAATTGAGTAGGTCCAACTTTCAAATTGCATAACACATCAGTCTTATTCTGTACTGTTTAATGCCTATTAGGTATATGGGAATTATAATCTAACAGACAAAAGTGGGTGTACCTACCTACTATCAGAACAGGTACACTAGGGTGGAACACTTTTGTATGAAAAAAAATTTTTTTTCAAATTTCGAATTGGAATACCAGGCAAAAGTTGCTTTATATAATTGTTAATAACACCCCTCAATTTGGAAGTTGTACCTCGACAGCTTGAGCTCCCGCCATAGACTTGAAATTTCATTATTTAAGTTTATTAGACCTTTTGTAATATAACAATAATACACCCTTTAAAAAAAATAATAGTTAAATATAAGAAGTTATGCATGTAAATGTTTAAAAAAAAGTATATTTTAATTAATAGAATCATTTATTCCAAATGTAACCACAGGTTAAAAAAGTTATGTCACAATAAATAAAATCATTTTTTAGAGCAAAAATCCTTTTTTGTCTCAACTTTCTTCTAACTTTGGCATGAGCTTTCGAGATGCTAATTTAGACTTTATGAATCCCTCTCTTCTTGTCTTGTCGCATACACTTAGAGATGCTTCTGTCACAACTTTTATCGATCTTTCCACAACCTGAGTGTGGCAAGGCAGACTCTTAAACTCCAAAACTGCCTCTTCTCCATTTTCAATTAGATCTTGTTACTGCTCCTCGGAAATATTAATCAGTATTGGGGGTTCGTATAAATTTTGTTGCCAGTCAATCAAGTCTATGTAAGATTATGCATTCAAGTTCACTTTTGGCACCACAAACATGTGCGTAAGAGAATTTTTATTCAATTGATGAGCCTTTAAAATGCGTCTTGCAGCCAGTTCTCTAATATGCTTACATGAATCGGCTATCATACTTAACAACAAGTTTTCTGGATGAGCAAAGTAACTGTTTCGAATTAAAACAGTGTCCACTATCGCTAACAACTCGTCGGATAAATATCTAGTGCTGTTAATGAGCTTCCATACATGTTTTGAACCATCTTTGCAGGATGAATGACAGGAGCGTCTGATTTTACTACAAACGTTGATAAGGTTACAAAATTTTGTTGTGGATTTTCCGTAGAAATGTACAAACGCAGTATGCGATCAGCTCTTGTCAACCAGCGCGCATGGGCTAACTCAGGCTTCTTTGCAATAAAACAGGAGGGCAAGATCCATTTCTGACAGCAGTAGTCAATTCTTGTAAATAATTCTGGTCTGTACTGAGATCTGTTGATATTTGTGGTGGTAGTTCACCTTCTCAATCTATCTATCTTCTCAAAGTGGGCTAACGGCAGTGTCTCGCATGTCTTTAATGCTTTACCAATTTGACCTGCAAATGATTTAGGGCCTGAAGTAGGGCCATCTAAATAGGTAAAAAAATGCTTCAATGGCAAATCATTGGCGTGTAAGAGGCAAATTATCCATTACAATGGTCGAATTTCAGCAATTTGCAAAAATGTAGACTCTTTTGTTGTGTTATTTCTTACTTTTAAGTCTATTCGAACCCATACATAGAATTTCATCACATTTTCATATGTAGGTAAGATATTTTCCTTCAACTCTGCACTTTCACCAAATATCGGACATTGTAACTTTTGTCTAGTAGAAGTCACGTTAATAATACACTTAAAAAACGTAAATCAACAAGTTCTTGTGAAAATAATTGACGGGCGACCTTGAAATTATTATCGACACTAGTTGAAACAAAATACTGCAATTCGTAGATCCGCGCGTGCCATCCCCCGCACTTTGCTCCTCTGTCACAGCGCCAAAGTATATTAAAATAATGAAAGATTTGATTGCAACAGATAGTTAACTATATTTTTATATGTTTTTGAATGAAAGAAACCTATTTCAATAAATTTTGTACTAATTTGTAGGCCGCGCAAATAGCCCCTAATTTTTCATTTTTGTAAATGTTTGATGTCTTGGCGGGGGCTCTTACCGTTGTCTGATAATATTTATATTTTTAATGGAGGTAATTGATGGCAATTGGCAACTTAATATAACTATTCCAAATAAAAATTCGAAAAAAAATATTTTCGTTCCACCCTACAGGTACACCTCTAACTCTTTGGAGAACCATGGCGTGTTAATGTCATCCTTCAGTGAAGGTAAAGGTTTACTCACCAGACGATAATGTAGTGTTAGATTCAAGACGAAGATCCCACTGGGTCAGAAGTCCTGACATTGTTTAAGTCATTAGATTAGTCCCAGCGTAGCAGGCGGACCAGAATCCTTATTAAATCCTACTCAGCGTGTTAATTGTAGTGCTCTGTTCATTCATTATGATAATAAGCTCGAGACAAGGTTGCCATTTTTTGCGAGCACTATGATGTGGAGATCGAGTTAGCGGATCTAGCAGGACTTAATTGCTTTAGCCTTCATCTGTCTTCGGACTTCATAATAAGATCGCTAGGTAGGTACCTACTTACAAATTACAAATGTAACACTAAGGCGACCATTACATGATGGGGATTGCTATCAGTTTAACCACAGGCACGGCGATTGATAATTGGCCTATCGTGTAATGTGATTATTAACATCATTCATGAAGAAATTAGTTGACTTCAAGACTTCGCACTTGATTGACGCCTAACCTATCGTTTAGGGGGCGCCTAAGATTGAAAGCTCTTATACACAATAATAATTATTGTCAACGAGCCGGCAAAAACAAAGTCTTGCCTGTGTGTCATAACTATGCCTTCTCACAGTACTTACCTAGCTGTACTGTGCTGTGTATACTATGCGTTTGTATTTCATATCCACCGAACAGAATATTACTTATTAATTTGAAAATCCACAGCCTAAATACACACGTCACGTCTAAAATGTCCGTCGGACCGGCTGTTTACGTCACAGGTGTGCTTCTTGTCGCCGTAGGTACTCGTAGGTACACGTAGGTACACGTAGGTAAGTAAACATAACACATTTGATTGTTAATTGAAGTTCATTTATTGTATCAACAAGTTGTTGCGTACCTTATATTTACGTATACGTTTACATAATATATAAACATGAACTTATCATAATATAGTAGGAATATTATATCTAATATTAGTTAATAAAATAATAGCACTCTTATTATAACGATAAGTAGTTTGGTGAATTCACCCAGGTGAACAAACGGGAACAAACCGTTTTAAAATACAAGTTTCAAGTTTAAATCTTAACAGGTAGTTAGGACCCTGTGCGTAGATCGAGCTTTTGAACTTTTACTCATCACACTTACCTACCTTCTTAGATTAATATATTTTGGGGATTTTCATAAAATAGTTTTAATTTTTAAACAATATGCTATATGTTATTAATATTGAAAGCGCTTAAATATCTGAATATAAAACTGTTAAAATGTGTCTTCGACTTCTTAAATACTCAAGTTTCCATAAAGTCTGATAAACACGTTTCTTTAATGTTCTTACTAATAATACCTATGTATGTATGTATGTATGTATGTATGTATAATAGTAACATCAATATCAACCTCTTGGTAAGTAATAATATGTGTAAAGTATACAAACCATAGAAAAATAGGAAATGAATTATTATTCTAAAATTGAGCACTAAAGTAAACATGCTTGAACACTCCCCGCTTCAGACGCGTGTGTATGCGAGTGTGTTAACATTCTCGTAGGAACACAGATGATACACACGACAGTAATTGAAACATTTGTTCACAGAAACATCGCAAACTACTGTTATATAAACATTAGTTAAGACCATAGACTTAGCATTATTTTCGCTATGCTCAAAAGACCAACAAAGCGTGGGAACTTTGGCAAGCAAATAGAGATAGTGCTACCACATGTCAGTGTTGTCAGTATGACAATGTTTGAATAAACATTGTCATACAAAACAAACGCTAAAATCCATCAAAACGAATGTTTTGATGGATTTTAGCGTTTGGGCCGATTGTATTCTTTTAAAATTAAAGTTTATACATAAAATAACATATTTTACAAGCACCATGTCTTGTGCCGTCAGCGAATACGACGTTACAAAGTATTACAATGCTAATAAATACACGTTTCACGGGTAATTCATGCTGATATCATTGCATTGTTGCTATTTCACGAACACGTTTACATTTTATTTTATGTAACGCCGTTTTTCTGACTGTGTTCATCTTTGACATACTAGATCTTTGATTAAGACATCGCATCGTCGCTATTTCTCTGTTATACAACTAGGTTCGCGCCTGGTTTCACTCGCATCCACCATGAAAAATATATATAAATCATTAGTATTGTTAGCACCGCAGCCAAAAAAGTATGACTATGATGGTTAGCACCCACAATCATTGGCACTAAACTTTTAATCGTAAAAATATTACAATTATACGAGTAACACACCACGACTGTAGCCATTTCTATTAGTGTAGCGTATATGGCAACACCAAATTGACAGTTCAACTAGCGGGAATTTTAGGCTCCGGTATGTATCAGGGTATCGACGAGGTTAAAAAGGAGAGGTCGGTTTTAGGGTCACGTCTTAGATTAGATCACACTTTTATTGATAACAAAAAATTAACAAAATGACACTACAAAACCTAAAACGTGATTAACAATAATTATGTTTATTCAATGCAGTTTGCAACGTTTCTGTCGGGGCACTTTCATAAAGTGTGTGAGTCACTATACCAGAATCAATTCCATTTCGATGGCAGACACTAGACACCAGACACCAGACACTAGACACTACCTAGCACTTATACAGTTGAAGATATTAACATATTGAGCATCACAGTATACATAATACATTATTTTAAACACAGATTTATTATAATATAAATACTACATAAAAGTAATAATAGAAGTTATTATCGTATTAAAATATAATTAAAATTCATAGTAAATAATATTGTGGTGGACGTATTGAATTATGATCCCGTCGCGATTACATAACATTACAATATTATTATAAAAGGAACATCTCATAACACATAATAAATAGGTATAGAAGGCGAATCTACCAGATTATCATTTTCAATAGGAAGCGAGTGTCTGGTGCGCACTCGCTCGCGGTGACACGTCCATCCCCTCACTTGCATTGAATACTATAGTTACACTTGCAATATAATAATGTATGCGTGGTTCTCATCCCGTGGGAAGGGTGATACCCGGCAGACATTTATTTGGAGAGTGGGCAGCAGCGTAGCAAGTATTTCAACTACTGCGATCACCAAACCGCGCAACAAGCGTGGTGATTACGGTAAACTCTCCCCATATGAATAGTTTTTGGCGTTCTATGGGCGAGGCGTATATATTTCCGCACGTAGTATGGATGCTGGTCTGTCTTCTGTACCTATTCATTTTAGCGTTATTAACATACTAATAATTTTTTTGTTTTAGTTTAGGCCGTGATATATATTTCATAAAAATAAAATTTTGTCGTGGTTAAATATTTTATTTCATTGGCCGACAATAAAATTGTATAAGTTTTATATATTTTCATTAAATTTCTTCAACAATACAGTCCACTCGTTATTGTCATAAGACTTTTCGTGTCACAAAAGTAAAATGTCTCGATAGCTACAATATAATCGATTACAATATAATGCAATAATCGACAGTGATCGATATGTCACTCGCAGTACAAACGATCGATGATCACATCATGCGATATCTTCTATCAGTCTCTTTACATTTCAATCACGCCATCTTTAAACATACATAATATTTTAATATCTATTAGTTTTTTTTAAACCAAGAACATATTAGCATTGCAACTACAGGACGTTTCACATTCGTCATTGTGGGATTTTTTAAATTCAATTTTCATCGCTATTTCGATTCATTCGTACTTTTGAGAATACGATGATTTTGTTATTCAGTCATAATATTATATACTGAATACTTATTTACTATCGTACCTATATATTTCGTTAGTATAATGTAAACACAGTACAACAGTGTGCGTGATGTCGTTCGGTCCCATGGTATGTGGGAGTATCTCCGTCCCATTCAACATCGAACATAGTGAGAAGTAGTCTCGGCACTCGGGGGTATATTATATCACGATAACCGGGAACGGCTCGAGCTCGTCATCGCGTGTACCGCCGCGAGAGATGTCAAACATACCATGTAATAGGGAGGGGCGCACCGGGAACACTCTCAGCAAAATATAAATAAATGTTGATAAAAATAATGATGTCAATTATTACTACACCCTTTCGTAAAGGTTACACGTTGTAAGAAATAAAGTATTAGACATCGACCGATCCTCCAGGTTAGATCAGTCCGTGCACGAGCGAGGCGGGCGAGTATCATGACTCGCCCCGCGGGACACGGTGATAGTATGACGAGCTACGAGTCCCTGGTGGTGGGCGAGCGGGGCCGGGGGCGGGGGCGGGGGCGGGGGCGCGGGCGGGGGGCGGCCAGCGAGTAGCTCTCGGGCTGGAAGGTGGGGGGGCACTCCAGGTGGGGGTACTGTGCCCACCCGCCAGGGGGGGGCGCCGGGGAGGGGGGCTGCGGGGGGAAATGACGCATTCATTATCAACAAATATATGGTACATTATTTTTTCTTATATATATAACCCTGGCCCATGACAGTAAAATTTCCAGCGTGATTTTTTCTGATCTCTTCGACATTTATCGTCAATTGAGCCATTTTATGGGAATCCTTAATCATCATTATTAGCTAGTGTTGGTCTCCTGCTGGGGAGGCCTCCCTTACATAGACACACGGATGAGCGTGAACAGCGAGTGTTGTTTTATATTTTGTAAGGGTACACAGATATTGTTGTAACATACAATTACGCTTATTTCTTGAGGGGGTAGGTAAAAGTGGATTCGGTCCCAAAATAGGTATAGCCACATTTCGCCAGGATTTTATCGATCTTGTGTAATAGGGAGCGAGCCTTTTGTCATTTTCCGGGCAGTTACATCGAGATAATTCACAATGGAAAATTCTAATAACTCTGTCCGACCTGGGGATCGAACCCGAGACCTCACGATTGGCGGTCGAGCTTGCGCATCGGATCGTCATAATAGATGAAGTATAATGAATAATGAAAGGGTAAAAAGGGCCAAATTGTCAACACCCTACCAATTTATTGACCTTACATATTGTTCTAGTAATATCACAAAATACTAAAGAGACAGAGAGGGGCATTCCATAAGATCATTGAAATAAATAACGACTTTAACTCTGACGCAATAACGTGCAATTCAGATGGCACAGCGCTCAACTAATTATTTTATATTAACATACGAGCTGAGTCTCTTTCTATCGCGTATCTTTCTCTCTAGTCCATAGTAATAGTTTCATCAAGACGGGCCCCCGGTCATTTGTAGCTTCATGTTCCTTTAATGCGGAGTGTCCCAGCGCTGGTAACATTGAGATGTCTCCCACAAAAATGTAGTAATAGGATGAAATATAGAACAGTTTGTTTAGTGTGTGTATGCGTAGAATGAAATCGATGAAGATATTGTAACATTCCCAGTTAGTCCATTGAAATGTTATATTTTTTTGGGCTTAGGTGCGTTTGTCAGAGGACTCCATTTTTATTTTTAGATTTAAAGGGGGGTTTAGTGTAAAGTTAAATCTAAGTTTGTGGAGTTGAAACCCTCGTGTCCCACGTTCGCCATTTTGGAAAAAGGGGTACAAATATTTTTTACGGTCTATCTGCCAAACTAATCCGTCTCACAAAAAAAAATATTAACATTTTTTTAATGCAAATAAAATTATCTACAACTTTCAGCCGGGAACTTTTAGTCGTAGTCGTGACCGTAAATAATAAAATTACAAGCAAAAGTCCACAAAAAATTGCGGAAAAGAAAATCTATTCGTCGACGTATAACTTTTTAATAATCTTTTCGATCATTGATAAAGCGGTATTGTGATCACTTAATTATCGATCTGAGACTCCATCAGAAAAACAAATTTACACCAACCCCCTATTTATTTTATTCTTTAAAAAATAAAATAGAGTCCTCTGATAAACGCAACCCCGAATGTAACTTTTCAATGGATAAAGTGTGTTGTAGTGTGACGTACCTGTGCCGCGGCGGCGCGCGCGAACATCAGCCGCAGCCGGGACACACCCACACCCGCACCCACACCCACACCCGCACCCGCACCCGCACCCGCACCCACACCCGCACCCACACCCGCGCTGTAACGACCACGGACACGGTCATGTAGTACTACACACCCGCAGTATACAACGTCTTAACTAACGTTTAGTTATACCAAAAGGGGTGCGTTTGCCCATCCGACTGTACAACCTTCAAAAGTAACAATTGTGTATAGTTCGACACAAAAGAGTAGAAAATAATGGGGGGGCGCCACTGTCTTTTACAAGAGTAAAATAATTTCATCAACACATATAACTTTTTGTTTGTAGTGGTAGGCCTCTTTAGCAGGGGCCCGCCTGGGGAAGTACCACACCTTTGCCAGTTATTCATCCGCCAAGCAGTAATATGCAAACATTACTGTGTTCCGGTCTGAAGGGCAATGTTACCAGCGAAATTACTGGGCATAACGAGATTCAACAACTAATATCTCAGGGTGACACGCGCAGTGCAGTGCCGCGCAAAATTTTGAATTTTAAAACACTGGGTGGCACTGTGTCTGTTATGGGCAATCATGATGCTTACCATCAGGCACCTGATTTGCTCGTCTTGTCATTAATTATCATAAAAATAAAAAAAACACTTTTAATTAGTTCCGTTTCTACTCTTTTGTGTCGAATTATAATACGAAACGCATCGGCCGATCGGCATATTTGTATGGCGTCGAATTTTGTTTTTATTTGCGAATTCCGCAAATATTTCTTCTGCAAATTGTTTCGATAGACGGGGATATACTCCCTTATACTCCCTTACTACTCCCTTGAGTATATTATTACACCCTTCTGTGACGCGTTGTGTATGATAACTTTTTGTGTGTGATGTGTGGGTATATTATATAGATCATTTCACCTGCGGCATTTACATTTAGAACTTAAGCCAGGAACTAATTTAACCCACACCGATTCGGGAAGATCAAAACGAGCCGACTTAACGAAGTGAACGTCGTAACTGTATCAACATTCTGTGCTCAAAATAAGCTCGATTATAAACATTGTACAAACAGACGAAAACGTCGACATACAATGAACGACATACAGTCACGTCCCGTTCCCGTCGGAATAGATAGAAACTATTTTTTTCCACTGGCCGCGATCCTGACATATAACTTTCGCTTCTTTGAATGAACGACACATTAATAAATATAACTATAGAATGTGTCAATCATCGTCAGTATTTCCAGATAAAATCTAATAAATACCTATGTGCCAGTAGCTATTTGAACATCAATAATTCGTGTCAACATCTCGGAGAGCATCTAGTTTTATTAGTGTATATGATGTGCAGTTCCGTGGTCATACTGCAGCGAGCCAACACTACACACAGAGCTCGGTGTAGGACGAGGCGCCGACTGTTGCTTCATAAAGCGAGTACTCACATATAATTGTACGGCATTAATATTATAGTATACAAGTAAAAAAAAGTACTTACGTGTCGGGTGTAGGCGGGGGGAGTGCGGGGGGCGCGGGGGGGCTCGCCGCGCGCGCGCTGTGCACCTGCGGGGGGAGGGGGGGGGGGTATCAATACACTACACTACACTACACTACACTACACTACACTACACTACCATTGCCAATGATTACACTATTGCCAATAATTACTTACAAGTGAAATGTGATCTTTTTATTCCTATTTATCTTAGAAGACGCGTTGTGACACCCTTTCACTACACGGTGAGTCATTTTTTAATAAAATTCGGGAACTATTTTTCTTATGACATCAAAATAACAACTGACGTAAAAAAGAAAGAGTTGAGCCTTACTGTATAGCTATAGATTCTCCTTGGTCTTCACACTTTCTATGCGTCTTTCTTCTATGTATGTACCTATGTATGTATGTGGGTGTATGTGTGTGCTCGTCCATTAGTAAACTACCTATATTACAGCGTAGGTGGAGAATTATAGTTTGTACGGGAACGATACATCCATCGTATATTACAATGTGTACGGTCGGCGGACGGCGAGAGAGCCGTATCAATCGCAATATTAACAGAGTCGGAATGCGATTTATTTCGCAGATTAAGTGTGTCGGTGCGGTAGTATAGTATAGTACAGTACAGTACAGTACAGTATAGTACAGTATTGGACAGTACAGTACAGTATAGTACAGTATTGGACAGTACAGTACAGTACGGTATAGTATAGTATAGTATATATAGTAACCTTGTCGTTCCTCCGGAGCGAGTCGCGCCAGCGCTCGGCTTGCGGCGGCGGCGCGGGCCTACGCGGCGTAGCACCCGCGCGCTCGTAGCCGCGCCCCGCTACGGCGTAGCACCGCGCGTCCTCGCCCTCGCCCTCCTCCCCCGACCCCTCCCCCTCGTCCGTGTAGATGATCTTCTCGTATCTGGACGGAGCGGAGGGACCGATATGAGACACACCATCACTATACTTTTGTAGTGGTAGGCCTCTTTAGCAGGGCCCGTCTGGGGAAGTACCACACCTTTGCCAGTTATTCATCCGCCAAGCAGTAATGTGCAAACATTACTGTGTTCCGGTATGAAGGGCAATGTTACCAGCGAAATTACTGGGCATGATGAGATTCAACAACTCATATCTCAGGGTGACAGGCGCAGTGCAGTGCCGCGCAGAATTTTGAATTATATAACACTGGGTAGCACTGTGTCTGATATGGGCAATCATGATGCTTACCATCAGGCACCTGATTTGTTCGTCTTGTCACTCACTATCATAAAAAAGAACTATCACTATTATAATAGTGATTTACTTTTACCAATCATTTTGTAACCACTGATACAAAGTTATAGGTAAAATTGAACAATGTATTATAACTACATATTAGGGTAACCGGTAGTATTGTTAGCACCCCCCCAATCATTGGCACTTTCAACTTTTAATCGTAATATTATAACCACAACACGACTGTAGCCATTTCTAATAATTTTTCCTAAATAGTATTTTAAATTTAGCGTCTGACAAAATAAAAAATGTAAGTAACATTGACAGTTAAATTGGCGGGATTTATTTTTTTCATAAATTTGCGCGCCATTGCCGCCGATGATTTGAAAAAAGTTTGAGAAGTAGAAAAGAAAACTGCGTTAAAATAATTATATTTATGTAAGTTTTGTTTAATGTTTGTAATTTTCACGTAAGAGAAGGTGCATAATTTGGGATATTTGTGTAAGATTTGCAATTCAATGATTACTTTGCCAGTTTTTTATATGCCAATAATTGCACTATGAACTCTATGACGGTGTAGTCATTGGCACCAATGCCAATCATTGTACTTTTTAAATGTTTTTTAAAATGCGACTTATTTTGTGTTGAAATTCATTTACATTGTAATGGAATTTATATCGCATAGATTTAACATATATTATCGATCAAATCCAATCATTGGCAGTGCCAATGATTATACCGTGGCATGTGCCAATGATTGTACCTTGGCATAATATCGGCATTATTTGTGTATTTCTTTCATTAGAATAGGATTTACTGATAACCAATGTAAATTATTTTAGGTAAAAAAAACCGCAAATGCATACGTAAATAATAAATTAATAATTATCAGGGTGGCATGCCTACCTATATCTGATTAATGTAGGGTTCAATACCGAGCTGAAATAATAAGATATGATTAAATTTAGCTAACACCCTACTTTATATTTAATCGCCGTACCTTTGTTTGCGTACATATCAATATCTTTGCTTAGCTCAAAGGCAGACACGGCAGCAATTGCAGACAACCTAGGTGTTAGATATTAATTGACACTTCATACCCGAATATATACTATTTACCATACCCCATACCCAAACCCCTTTTTCCTTTGAGGTATGGAACCTTATATGTAATAAAATTAAAAGAGGCCAGGATCTAATGTGATTTTTAAAAGGGTCAACACGGTCGAAGCTAAGCGAAGCCTTACGGTCAAATTTTAATTATACCGTTGAAAACTGTTGACCCCATACAATGAAATAGGTCGTGGTCAGTTTATCAACTGCAAGCTTACCGTAAAAAAAGCTTTTGTTTTGGATACGTATTAGTAAATTATTACGTCTGGGTAGTGTTTCCCATTACACTTCTACCTCTAGCCATTATTCACCTATTTATCCAGTTAAAAAAAATATTTTTTGACTAGATGATTGTATACTAGATGAAATCTGCGATGAAGTGATTATTTTTATTTCGTGAATTAACTCAGTGTTTTCCTAGTCAATGCCTTTTATTTAATTCCCGTATTTCGGGGACTTTGAAATACGTAAGTTATCTTGAATATGTAATGATACCAAATATATTCAATTGTTTTTTAATTAGAACTAAAAATGTGTACTTAATATCAGATAAATCTTCCTGTATACCACAATAATTGACAAATTCTCAAATCTGCAGAAATAAATCCAATCAGAGACGAGGAAATAATCAGAATAAAGCAAAAAAAAAATATTTTTTGAGTGCCAATGATTGTACATTTTTTGAGTGCCAATGATTGTACTTGAGTGCCAATGATTGTACTTTTTGACCACTGCTGCTAAAAATGTCGATTTTGAATACATATTAATAATATTCGAACTGGAATTATTTATTTATTTTATCACCAATAATCAACAAATCAAATGACATGAGTATATTTAACACTATTAACGCTTTATTGAAAATATTCCATATTGAATGACATCTGTCACCATTAGGTGCCAATGATTGTATAGGTTACCCTATCACCCCTTTGCCAGTTACTGCTTGGCGGATGTATTCATCCGCCAAGCAGTAATGTGCAAACATACTGTGTTCCAGTCTGAAGGGCAATGTTACCAGCGAAATTACAGGGCATGACGAGATTCAACAACTCATATCTTAGGGTGACAGGCGCAGTGCAGTATCGCGCAGAATTTTGAACTTTAAAACACTGGATGGCACTGTGTCTGATATGGTCAATCAGGATGCTTACTATCAGGCACCTGATTTCATCGTCTTGTCACTCGCTATCATAAAAAAACAACCCATATATATATATATATTTAGGTATCAAATGAAATATAAAAATAACTAGTCTGCCATCTTGGATTTATAATGACATCATTGAGCTGACCGTGCATTATCACCCAATCGGTCAAGGATGCTGCTTTAATATGTAATTGCAAGATTCTAACACATACCTACATAAATAGAAACGTTAAAAGTGAATAACAAGCGTAGGGTAACCGGTAGTATTGTTAGCACCCCCCCAATCATTGGCACTTTCAACTTTTAATCGTAATATTATAACACAACACGACTGTAGCCATTTCTAATAATTTTTCCTAAATAGTATTTTAAATTTAGCGTCTGAAATAAAAAATGTAAGTAACATTGACAGTTAAATTGGCGGGATTTATTTTTTTCATAAATTTGCGCGCCATTGCCGCCGATGATTTGAAAAAAGTTTGAGAAGTAGAAAAGAAAACTGCGTTAAAATAATTATATTTATGTAAGTTTTGTTTAATGTTTGTAATTTTCACGTAAGAGAAGGTGCATAATTTGGGATATTTGTGTAAGATTTGCAATTCAATGATTACTTTGCCAGTTTTTTATATGCCAATAATTGCACTATGAACTCTATGACGGTGTAGTCATTGGCACCAATGCCAATCATTGTACTTTTTAAATGTTTTTTAAAATGCGACTTATTTTGTGTTGAAATTCATTTACATTGTAATGGAATTTATATCGCATAGATTTAACATATATTATCGATCAAATCCAATCATTGGCAGTGCCAATGATTATACCGTGGCATGTGCCAATGATTGTACCTTGGCATAATATTGGCATTATTAGTGTATTTCTTTCATTAGAATAGGATTTACTGATAACCAATTTAAATTATTTTAGGTAAAAAAAACCGCAAATGCATACGTAAATAATAAATTAATAATTATCAGGGTGGCATGCCTACCTATATCTGATTAATGTAGGGTTCAATACCGAGCTGAAATAATAAGATATGATTAAATTTAGCTAACACCCTACTTTATATTTAATCGCCGTACCTTTGTTTGCGTACATATCAAAGTTTTATTTTTGCTTAGCTCAAAGGCAGACACGGCAGCAATTGCAGACAACCTAGGTATTAAAAATTAATTGACACTTCATACCCTTTACCATACCCCATACCCATACCCCTTTTTCCTTTGAGGTATGGAACCTTATATGTAATGAAACGGGGCCAGGATCTAATGTGATTTTTAAAAGGGTCAACACGGTCGAAGCTAAGCGAAGCCTTACGGTCAAATTTTAATTATACCGTTCGAAAACTGTTGATCCCATACAATGAAATAGGTCGTGGTCAGTTTATCAACTGCAAGCTTACCGTAAAAAAAGCTTTTGTTTTGGATTTTTGTAGTGGTAGGGCTCCTTTGCAGGAGGCTGCCTGGGGAAGTACCACACCTTTGCCAGTTATTCATCCGCCAAGCAGTAATGTGCAAACATTACTGTGTTCCGGTATGAAGGGCAATGTTACCAGCGAAATTACTGGGCATGATGAGATTCAACAACTCATATCTCAGGGTGACAGGCGCAGTGCAGTGCCGCGCAGAATTTTGAATTTTAAAACACTGGGTGGCACTGTGTCTGATATGGGCAATCATGATGCTTACCATCAGGCACTGATTTGCTCGTCTTGTCACTCACTATCATAATACGGATTATTAAATTATTATGTCTGGGTAGTGTTTCCCATTACACTTCTAACTCTAGCCATTATTCACCTATCTACCTAGTTAAAAAAATGTTTTTTGACTAGATGATTGTATTGAAATCTGCAATGAAGTGTTTATTATTATTTCGTGAATTAACTCAGTGTTTTTCTAGTCAATGCCTTTTATTTAATACCCGTATTTCGGGGACTTTGAAATACGTAAGTAATCCGCCATTTTGTGGCGGCCGCCATCTTGAATATGTAATGATACCAAACATATTCAATTGTATTCTAATTAGAACTAAAAATGTGTACTTAATATCAGATAAATCAGTCAACAGTAAAAAGAGGTAAAATTGAATTATTAAGAAACAAACAAAAAAGCCACAACCAACAGATCAAGTTTAATAAAACCGTTTAAAATTTTGATTATGATGTTTTAGTTACTATTGAAATCGGTCACGTAAGTTGTTTTTTCGAAATTCCCGGTAATTTCGGAGAACGCCCGAAATACCCATTTAAAAAAATCATCCTGTATACCATAATAATTGACAAATTATTAAATCTGCAGACATAAAACCAATTAGAGACGAGGAAATAATCAGAAAAACGCAAAAAAAAATTGTTATTAGTGCCAATGATTGTACATTTTTTGAGTGCCAATGATTGTACTTGAGTGCCAATGATTGTACTTTTTGACCACTGCTGCTAAAAATGACAATTTTGAATACATATTAATAATATTCGAACTGGAATTATTTATATTATTTATCACCAATAATCAACAAATCAAATGACATGAGTATATTTAACACTATTAACGCATTATTGAAAATATTCCATATTGAATGACATCTGTCACCATTAGGTGCCAATGATTGTATAGGTTACCCTATATACCTACTGGAGTGTTAGCTGTCACAAGTTAAACTCTGTATAGTTAGACAACTAGCGGCCGACCTGCCGCCGGTATCGACCCGCACATGGTCGGTATCAACATCAACTTAACCTTGTGTTTATTCTTATTAGCTATTTTTAAACTTTCGCGTTTCTAACGCATATTTTATGGGACAACGGGATTGGCTAAAATACTATAATTAATTATTTATCTCGATGTTTACGCATTAAGTCCCGTTTTATCATTAACATGTGTTTATATTGGTTCAGCCCTCGCGTTTACATGTGTTTATATTGGTTCAGCCCCCGCGTTTACATGTGTTTATATTGGTTCAGCCCTCGCGTTTACATGTGTTTATATTGGTTAAGCCCTCGCGTTTACATGTGTTTATATTGGTTCAGCCCTCGCGTTTACATGTGTTTATATTGGTTCAGCCCTCGCGTTTACATGTGTTTATATTGGTTCAGCCCTCGCGTTTACATGTGTTTATATTGGTTCAGCCCTCGCGTTTACATGTGTTTATATTGGTTCAGCCCTCGCGTTTACATGTGTTTATATTGGTTAAGCCCTCGCGTTTACATGTGTTTATATTGGTTAAGCCCTCGCGTTTACATGTGTTTATATTGGTTCAGCCCTCGCGTTTACATGTGTTTATATTGGTTCAGCCCTCGCGTTTACCGCAATCGGCCGATAGTTCGGTGTTCACACGAGCAAATCAGGTGCCTGATGGTAAGCATCATGATTGCCCATATCAGACACAGTGCCACCCAGTGTTTAAAATACAAAATTCTGCGCGGCACTGCACTGCGCCTGTCACCCTGAGATATTAGTTGTTGAATCTCGTTATGCCCAGTAATTTCGCTGGTAACATTGCCCTTCAGACCGGAACACAGTAATGTTTGCATATTACTGCTCGGCGGATGAATAACTGGCAAAGGTGTGGTACTTCACCAGGCGGCCCCCTGCAAGACAGGTCTACTACAAAAAAAAATATACGGCGCATGGAAACAGTGCTATATAATATCCCCGTGTATAAGTTATATAAGATACCGACCCGTCTTTACCCTTCACGGAGATAGGTTTCCCCTTCCCCGGCTCCGGCCTGCGCTCGCGCACGGGGGCGGGGCGGGGCGCGGGGGCGGCGGGGGCGGCCGGGGCGGCGGGGGCGGCCGGGGCGGCGGGGGCCGCCTCCGGACCCACCTCGCCGTAGATCACGTCCGGAACTGGAACCATCACATTGTATACATATCATCGTCGGTATCACTCGTGGATCACACGTGTATCGTTCAACTTATAGATGTTATGCACATACATATATACAATCACTCCTCGTTCCCGGTGGGGTAGGTAGAGACTATTTCCGGAAAAAATCGTTAGATTAATTAAATGTAACTCGACACAATTATATTTCAACCAAAAAGTTAGCATTAGCATTTCGTATTCGCTCGGCCAGTGCACCGAGGACGAGAGGGTCTCTCCCGGAGAGTGCAGTGCTCGACGCACAGGGCCGTGCGCCGGCCCTGTGCGTCGGTCACTAGGAGCAAGGCACGCATGTATCGGTCGTAACTTTAGAGGTGAGACAACCGATAGGACACTTTCCGTGCAGTCATAAGAAAGATAGATAGATAGATAAACGCTTTATTGGTCGATCTTAAAAATAATTACTAGTGTAACAATGGAGGATGTTATCGCTAAGATCCTCCATCGTACCCGAGGACACGCCGGCGGCCGCGCCGGGGGAGGGACACATGTGGCCGGGGAGCCCGGGGGCAACGGGACCATTTGTTACTTCTCCACGCCGATACTACTATACCGAATGGGCCGAAATTATAACTGTAGATACGAGGGGAGGTCAAAAAGTTCGCGGAATGGAGGGTTTAGAGAGGGAAGGGGGTAGTTTTTTTTACCTGTCGCTACTTGTTGACTCAATACAATTATAAATACTAAGTTTCAGCCCAATCGGTTCATAAACCTTTGAGATATCGCTGGATAAACAAGTCAATCGGGTAGAAAATATCAACTATGGAGAAAATTGAGTATCGTGCCGTGATTAAGTTTCTCACTAAGCAAGGAAAAACGCCTCAGAACATTATGGAAGAAATGTCATCAGTTTACGGGGACTCCTGCCCTGGAAAAACAATGATTTACAAGTGGCATAGTCTTTTCAAGCAAGGCAGAGACTCAATTGAAGACGATCAGCGCTCAGGCCGGCCAATTGAAGCAACGTCCTCAGACATTGTTGAAAAAGGTTGAAAAACTTGTTCTAGAAGATGCAATCCTAAAGAAGAAACAAATCGCAGAGATGACTGGAGTATCATCTACGACCATTTTGAATATTCTCCATGACCATCTTGGCATGTCTAAGGTCAGTGCAAGATGGGTACCGAGAATGCTCACAGCGCTTCAAAAACAGCAGCGCGTCGAGTGTTCGCGCGAGTTTTTGGAGCTGTGTAGTGAAAACAGGGATGAATTTCTGAACCGAATTGTGACTGGAGATGAAACTTGGGTTCATCACTATGAACCTGAGTCGAAGCAGGAGTCAATGCAGTGGCACAAAAAAGGCGCAGCACCGCCCAAGAAGTTTAAGGTGTCACAATCGGCCGGAAAGATTATGGCTACAGTTTTTTGGGATTCCAAGGGGATTTTATTGATCGATTATAAAGATAAAGGTGTCAATATCACGGGGAAGTACTACGCTACACTACTGGAACAATTAAAAGTAGCAATTAAAGAAAAGAAAAGGGGAAAATGGTCTCGAGGTGTGCTCCTTTTGCACGACAACGCACCCGTTCACAAGAGTCATGTTGCGATGGCTGCCTTACACAAGTGCGGCTTCGAAACTTTAAACCACCCTCCCTATAGTCCAGATTTGGCCCCTTGTGATTATTATTTGTTCCCAAACATGAAAAAAGAGCTTCGTGGAAAGAAATTTACGGATGACGATGAAGTGAAGTCGGCAATATCTGCTTATTATGAAGGCCTTGACAAATCATTTTTTTTTCGAAGGGTTAAACAAATTATTTGAAAGGTCTGAAAAGTGTATTAGGGTTAATGGAGAATATATTGAAAAGGAATAATAATTTCATGTTTAAATTCACCCCCCTTCCCTTTCATTCCGCGAACTTTTTGACCTCCCCTCGTAGCTTATTATACGCTCGAATAGTATAGGGTATATATCAACGGCAGCCAGCTACAGCTATAGTCAATACAATACAGTACAGCACAGCACAGCACAGTACAGTACATACAGCACAGCACAGTACAGTACATACAGCACAGTACATACAGTACAGTACATACAGTACAGTACATACAGTACAGTACATACAGTACAGTACATACAGTACAGTACATACAGTACAGTACATACAGTACAGTACATACAGTACAGTACATACAGTACAGTACATACAGTACAGTACATACAGTACAGTACATACAGTACAGTACATACAGTACAGTACATACAGTACAGTACATACAGTACAGTACATACAGTACAGTACATACAGTACAGTACATACAGTACAGTACATACAGTACAGTACATACAGTACAGTACATACAGTACAGTACATACAGTACAGTACATACAGTACAGTACATACAGTACAGTACATACAGTACAGTACATACAGTACAGTACATACAGTACAGTACATACAGTACAGTACATACAGTACAGTACATACAGTACAGTACATACAGTACAGTACATACAGTACAGTACATACAGTACAGTACATACAGTACAGTACATACAGTACAGTACATACAGTACAGTACAGTACATACAGTACAGTACATACAGTACAGTACATACAGTACAGTACATACAGTACAGTACATACAGTACATACAGTACAGTACATACAGTACAGTACATACAGTACAGTACATACAGTACAGTACATACAGTACAGTACATACAGTACAGTACATACAGTACAGTTCATACAGTACAGTTCATACAGTACAGTTCATACAGTACAGTACATACAGTACAGCAGTCTACTGTATTACAGCACAGCACAGTACCTATGAGCTGCAGCCGGTCGTGCAGCAGCGCGCGGCGCTCCACGCCGAGCAGCACGCGGTTGGTGTACACCTGTCTCGCTTCCTCCGCTTGCTTCTGCAGCATGAACTGCTCCAACGTCACCAGCTGGGACCCGCTGGGAGACTGACGACATACGTATATATATATATATATATTGTTAGCTATCACTAGTTAGAAGAGGGGATAGGACGGCCGAACGATATAAAAGCGGGCGATTTCTAGCGCTCGAGATCACTGCCCGGTAAAGCTGTAGAGGCCATCTGAGGCCAACAGCATAGGTCATTTAAAAAAAAAAAAAAAAAAAAAATAAGCGCTCGAGATCACTTTGCCTTCAGCCGTTGTCGAGGAAACATCACCCTGACATTTTTTTTCACGTTATAGTTTTGTGTCGAATCTCTGCCCAAATTTGTCTAGAAATTGTATTTTCGATTATTTTGTTTTTATCAAAATTGTGAATCGGTTGGAATTTATTAATTCTTAGGGTGAGTTGCACCGTACTGTCGATTAAAGTTAAGGTTAAAGTTAAATTTAACGTTAACAGTAACGCTGACTTTAGCATTGACAGCGGAATGTGTTGCACCGTCGTATTTTTTGGGATAGTTAAAGTTACCAGGGTTGCAAGTGAAATAGGTTCTTATTTACCCCAAACCTATATCAAGAAACATTTTTAAATATGGCCATACCAGAGAAAAACTCAAATGTCACTGCCAATTGACAGATTTTGCTGTCAGTGGCATTGCCGTTATGTCAAAATCTGCGGCTGGCGGATGCGATTTGATGCGAAACATGTTTAATTTATTTGTTTTTTTTTTTTTTTTTTTTATCGATCAATCATAGCGAGGACGATAAACTTTTCTTTTCCTAATTCTCAAATCGGAATCACTTTCATCACTAGAAGAGCTAATTTCCCACAGTATGGTGCGAACTAACGAAACCATCTTAATAATAAAATATTACGAGATAATATTTTATAATAAAAATAACATATAAACGCAAGTACGACTGGTAAATTTTTGGAAGTTATATGAATCACTGATATCAATAATAGAAAGACAGTTGACACTAACCTTAACTTTAACCGGCCGAATTTGAGCGGTTAATGTTAACGTTATTTATGACGTCATTTTAACGGTTGTTAAAATGGTGCAACGCGTAATTGGTCTAACCAAAGATTTGACGGATTGGTTATTGTTAAAGTAAGCTGGTGCAACTCACCCTTAGTTTTTTTAGTTTAATTAGTTTGAAGTTTACAAGAATATATATAACAAACGTCAAACGAAAAGTATCCAAGATAGAAAATGGACGACCTTGATTTAGCTTTAGCAATTTACTTGGAGGATGAACTATCATCAGAAGAGGAAAATAGTCGTATGGCGGAAGACGATTTATTCAAATCTCATGGTACTGGAGGTGCATTTGAGATTTTAGTTTTTTACGTTGTTTGTTGTTTTTGTACGTTGTTCCTGTAAAAAAAAACACATATATACGTATTTAAAATAGCTTCACCGCTATCAATGAAACGTTCACGAAACCATATGACACCGACAAGACGGCCGTCATGCAAATGGCGGCACCGTTTTTTGACGTTACGGTGTCAGTTACCGCTCTCTAGGAAACCGCGCCATTTTGTTTACATAGACAACGTTCTAGTGTCGTCATTCACCGCTGTATTACGGCCGCTATATGGCGGCACCGCTTTCCTAGGAAACCAAAGCTTTATGGTTTACGCAGCGCACGCAAATTAATGACTATTTCTGTTACAGTGACCAAACCTTAACACATGTATAAATTTTCCGCGAGCTATTTTGAAGATATATGAGTACCTACTACTACAAACCCCTAGTACATTATTTCTACCACCAATAGTTTTCATACCGCATAAAAATAATGACTTTTTCGATTATTGTGACTGAACCAAAACAGACGGATATAATGTCCGTGGACTATTTTGTAGATATTGATAAAAACTACAAACCCCTAGTACATTACTTTAATCTACCTCCAATAGATTTCACACCGCATGAAAAATAATCACTGCTTCGATTATTGTGACTAAACCAAAAAAGATGGATATAATTTCTGTTTTGTAGGTATTAATAAGTACTACAAACCCCTAGTACATTACTTTACCAACTATAATTTTCACAGCACATGCATATAATGTCTGTTTCGATTATTGTGACTAAACCAAAATAGATGGATAAAATTTCCGTGGACTATTTTGTAGATATTGATAAGTACTACAAACCCTTAGTACATTATTTTATTCTACCATCAATGGATTTCACAGCGCATACAAATTAATGTATATGGTAATTATATTATGGACACCTTGGTTCACAATATTGCAGTTTTCTTACGGATCCCTATTTTTTTCACTCACACTGAATTAAACTATCCATAAGTGAAAGAATTTTTAAAATCGGTCCAGTAGTTTTGGAGCCTATTCGTTACAAACAAAAAAAAATACAAAAAAACAGTTTCTCTCTTTATAATATTTAATATTAGTATAGATTACTGGGGCCTGGGAACCTGTTATAAATAATAAATCAAATCTCAAGCCCCGCAGAAATATTCGAGACCTCTCTATACTAACACATGCATCCTTCTCAGTCTTGTCGTGAAGCTGGATCGTTTTGGTAATCCTAATAATGAGTACTAGGCTAATAAAAGTAGATTTGAAATAGAAATAATTGTGTACCGATTGAAATTAATACTGATATGTTCAGAAAAATATACCGATCAAATAGAAAACTTTTGCTTTCCTGTAAAATACCCCTTAACAATTGAAATTAATTGAAAATAAGAAAATATTCCGATGTAACTTACATAAACTTTCACCGTTTTGATTTAACGTTGAGTTGAAAGAACACATTACATTTGTAGACAAGAAAATTCTCTCCAACTTTCATTACGAGCATTATGTGCAAATTGTTTTCGTTTTCGCATTATATAAATCTAACCCCGGTCACTCACTGAGGGCAGTCAGATATACTATTCGCAAACTCAGCGGATGTGCGAATGGGTTCGCAAACTCACTATGGAAACCCGTTTGCATTTGATAGATAGATAAACACTTTATTGGTACACCACAAACAAGAAGATCTAAAAACTAATAACAATTCATAATAACTAGTGTAACAATGGGCGGTCTTATCGCTAAGATATATAAAGTACTCTGTGAGCACAACTGGTTGCACGAATGTGTAGGAGACTACGCGAAGGTTCGAGGTTCGCGCCCTTTGATGTGCGTCAAAAAACCGACACAACTTGGAAAAGCACGAACGGAGCGAAAACTTTGCATAACTATTTGCGAATGTCGTCCTACACTTGTGGGTTCGCGTATTCGTACGCATGTGAGTGACCGGCATAAAGCTAAACAAATAATTTTAATAATATGAAATAAACACAAGTAAGACAAAACGAAAATCCTTCCACAGAACACAAAGAATCTTACTTTATTTTTTATTCATGAAGGAGAAATATGGACCATTCTTTAAAGTGTATTTGCCACCGTCAACTTTGTTTTAATATTTTGTATAGGTATAATATGGTAGGTTTATATGTCCATAATAATAAATAATATTCAGAAATGCGCACTGTTTGAATGTATATGACCATACGTAAGTATAACATCTTCATTATCATCTCAGCTATAGGACGTCCACTGCTGAACATAGGCATCCCCCTTGGATTTCCATCCAGTCCGGTTGTAAGCGGCCTGCATCCAGCGTGCTCCTGCCATATTTATCAGATCGTCCGTCCACCTTGTCGGAGGACGTCCTACGCTGCTTACCAGTCCGTGATCTCCATTCGAGAACCTTACGGCCCCATCGGCCATCAGTTCTACGTGCTATGTGTCCTGCCCATTGCCACTTCAACTTGCAAGTATTTTATACACCTTTAGTATTTTGAAATTATGTACACTAAAACAAACAGTGAAAATCATAATATCTATTTATTAGTATGATACAAAATACTTGACACTGGCAAGCTTTGTTACGCGAAGTCTTGCGCGGCGCGGTGCGAGAACAACAACCAGTCAATACCTATGTAAGTGGCCTACGTGACCAGACGCACGAAGAGTGCGGCGCGGCGTGAAAGGAAGCGAACGCGATCAGTCGGTTTAATATTTTCGCGCGGACTGGTTGCGGTGCCATAATTTATTTGTTTATAATGTCAGATGTAGAATTTTTTATTAATTCTATCCAAGAACGTCCCATATTATGGGATAAAAGGAATAAAAATTATCGCATTCGCAATCGCGTTCGCTTTGAATCGCCTACGTAGGACGTCGCGTTAGTTTTAGATAATAGCGTTTATAATGTAGCGTCCGTGGTCCAGAGGGAATACGCCCGGCTTTAAATCCGGAGTCCCTGGATCGAATCTCACCATGTGGACTTTTCACCTGGGCGCTACCGTGTTTCGAATGGCACGTTAAACTGTAGGTCCCAGCTGTTTCTTATAATATATAATATGTAAGGAGCAGTCGTTAGGTCATGTCGGAGGCCTTGTAGGAATCTTGGGGACCTGAAAAACTCTGATAATATGAGTTGTCCACATAACCCATATGAATTGACTCGAGCAGTGTAATTGGGGAAACCCGTTCTGTTAGAGTATAAACTCAAATTATTTATTTATTTATTATAATTTATTGTACTTATTTTCATAGTTGCTTCTTCTTCTTCTTCTTCCTAGCAATTATCCCGGCTATAGCCAGGGTCTGTGTTCCGGCTATATCTCCTCCACTTCTCTCGGTCTTGTGCATCCTCTACGGAGAGTTCATTGGCACTCATGTCATCCCTATTTATCCCATTTTCATAGCTACGCTATTATTAGAGAAATCGTTATAAAATATCTATTGCTTTTTACGATAAGTTAAATACACAGTAGTAATTGATTGAATTTGGCTTTATTTTTTGGAACTCCATTGCAAACTCCTAGAACAAGAATATTTAGTTTTTAGTTCCGATTTTTAAAATAAAATCGGAACTAAAAACTAAATATTCTTGTTCTAGGACACAGTAGTATTTAGAGCCCGCGCACACAGAGAGCGGTCAGGAGTTCCGAGTTCATTAGAATATATGAGTCTATAACAACACCGCACACAGCGGGCAGTCTGACCGCGGCGGTTAAAGCGGAACGTCGCGTTCCAAGAGTTCTTTTCCCGCCGAGGCAGAGAACGCCGGAACGCCGCTTAGTATCATAATGTGTTGCATTCTTTGCAGCATTGATATTTTTCATTTACTAGCTGTACACAGCCGTATTCCGTAATCCATACCGGTTTAAGTACCTATACTGTCTATGTAGCCATTAGCCATTCGGTGATCCAATAGTCCAATCCTTTTTATAGGGCTTCGGAGGCGTTTAAGAGATTTGGATCGCTGGTTAAAATTGCCGTGTCATATTATTAAATATTTTATAGAATGGGTTAATATTCACAGGAAACAGAAAAACACCAAACAACAAATTGTCCTGAATGAGTCGTCGCCTCTTTAAAAAGCTCACTAAAGTCGTGACGACGTCGACCCGATCATCGATCATCGATCATCTAATCCTAGGGTCGATCGGGACGGATCGATCGTGTCGCGGCCGCTCCAGCAGATATAGATACGTACCGTGGACACCTTGGGTCTGTTGGGCACCTGCAGCGTGGGCTTGGTCACGAAGTCGCTCTTCTCGAAGTCTAGCAGGTTCGGGTTGGACGCGTGGATGTACTCGATGGGAGGGGGCTTCTTGTTGGGGCCGGGGGCGGGGGCGGGGGCGGGGGCGGTCGGGGCCGGGGGCGAGGCCGGGGGCGGGGCCGGGGGGGCGGGGGGAGCGGCGCGCCGGTAGCTGCGGTAGTGCTCCGTGGGGACGGGGACGCCGGGGTGCTTGCCCTGGAATATACAGGCCGTGAGATCTCATTTCATACCAACATTTGTTACAACAGTTACTCTTCCGTACGACGAGTATTTCGAGTCGGACATAATGTCGGGTGCAGTGGCTGAACATAATTTGATATGAAGCTGTTCATAATATTTTTGTTAAGTCTAAAATGAGAGCAATTTAATCGCATATAACATCCAACAAGGGGTACCGGGGCGTGCATGTTGGCTCCGTGGCTCGGTCCGCCGCCATGACAGCTCGACTTATCAGAGCACGACCGGCACGCATGCTATTATTATTAACATTAACATTGTAAATTGTAGGTCAACAACGAGTCTGTGAACGTAGACGATGCGGGCGGCCCTCCCGGCTCCTGTGTGCAATATGCATGTGGAGAACAGAATGTGCGAGCGAAGTATACCTTGGGCTTGGAGTCGTCCTTGCTCTTGTGCCTGGAGAAGAACCTGAGATACTTCCTGTCGAGGCTGGTGGAGGAATGGCTGACGTTCTCCTGCGACTCGCTGCGCTGCATCCGCACCGTCAACTTCTTCAACGACCCGAACTTCGACTTGTCCTTGTCTTTGTCCTTCTCCTTATCTTTATCCCTCTCGAGATGTTTCTCCGGGCTGTCGGTGTCGGACTCCGTGTCCGAGTAGTCCGTCTCCGAGAACTGCTTCGATATGTCCATCTGTGAAGAGTAACGTAACGTTTGATCGTCCACTGAGATTGTTCTCAATAACTACTTATTGAGAACAATTTTCTCCTACGAGAAAAATCAAGGTCCAGCGACGCAAGACGTAATAAATGCTCGTTCTCCGGTAGTCCTCGATTTAGCAGAGTAGAAGGCCCTTCGGGAGATTACTTTTGCGAACTGCTGAACGGCCACTTTATTTCTACCGATTCACCTTTCGTCACCCGCTCAAAAAATCTTCGCTGCATGAAAAACCGGAAAGCCGTCATATAAATTGAAGCTTGGATCCTCGTGGTGTGGCTCTACTTACATAGTCACCTTTTTTTAATAGTATATAGTACTCGCCAAAAAAAGCATGCCAATCGTTTAGAGAAGTAGTCTGTATGTATCAGTCCCGTACAGGACGGGTCACACTCACCGAGGCGGCGGCGAGCGCGGGCAGCAGCGTGGCGCGGTGGATGAGCTGGATCCAGGCCAGCATGGCGTCGCGCGAGGGCGCCGCGAAGTAGAAGGCGGTGCCGGTGTGGTACACCTTGAAGGCGTGCGCGCGCGACTTGACCTCGGCCGCGGCGCTCACGGTGCAGCCCTCCAGGTAGATCATGCAGTCGGCGCGCGCGTGCGCCGGCGAGCGGTACGCGTACACGGCGCCGTGCGCCAGCAGCAGGTGGCGCCGCACCCAGCGCGCCTCCGCGGCGCCGCGCGCGCGCACGCGCTGCCACACGGCGCCGCTCGCGCCGCGCGCCGCCAGCGCCGCCCACGCCACCGCGCGCCGCTCTGTAACGTCACACTACACTGCCACACGGCGCCGCTCGCGCCGCGCGCCGCCAGCGCCGCCCACGCCACCGCGCGCCGCTCTGTAACGTCACACTACACTGCCACACGGCGCCGCTCGCGCCGCGCGCCGCCAGCGCCGCCCACGCCACCGCGCGCCGCTCTGTAACGTCACACTACACTGCCACACGGCGCCGCCGCTCTGTAACGTCACACTACACTGCCAAACGGCGCCACTCGCGCCGCGCGCCGCCAGCGCCGCCCACGCCACCGCGCGCCGCTCTGTAACGTCACACTACACTGCCACACGGCGCCGCTCTGTAACGTCACACTACACTGCCACACGGCGCCGCTCGCGCCGCGCGCCGCCAGCGCCGCCCACGCCACCGCGCGCCGCTCTGTAACGTCACACTACACTGCCACACGGCGCCGCTCTGTAACGTCACACTACACTGCCACACGGCGCCGCTCGCGCCGCGCGCAGCCAGCGCCGCCCACGCCACCGCGCGCCGCTCTGTAACGTCACACTACACTGCCACACGGCGCCGCTCTGTAACGTCACACTACACTGCCACACGGCGCCGCTCGCGCCGCGCGCCGCCAGCGCCGCCCACGCCACCGCGCGCCGCTCTGTAACGTCACACTACACTGCCACACGGCGCCGCTCTGTAACGTCACACTACACTGCCACACGGCGCCGCTCTGTAACGTCACACTACACAGCCACACGGCGCCGCTCGCGCCGCGCGCCGCCAGCGCCGCCCACGCCACCGCGCGCCGCTCTGTAACGTCAGACTACACTGCCTTGAGTTAAGTCGTAGTAATGGTAAAGTCACTCACTGGCCAGAATGGAGCTCTTCTTCTTGAGACTCCTCGACTTGGAGGTGGGGAAGATCCCCCGCACGGCGCTGGTCGGGGAGAGGGTTCCCCGCGCGTCCCCCGCGTGCGCCCCCACCACTATGTCGACGGAGGGGGAGGGGGAGGGCGCGGGCGGGGTGGCGGGGGAGGCGGGCGGAGCGTTGAGCGGCGGCATGGGGCGCGTGCACTCCGACGGGATGACGCGGATGTCCTGCTTCGATATGTGACGCAGCGGGACGGATATCTGCAACCAAGGGCGGTGGCATGACCGGCGCCTGCTCGGCTCGCTGCCTGGGGGGCGAGGTCGCGGGGCACGGCGCGCAGCACGGGCAGCGTGGGGCCGGGGGGAGCAGTACCTGGTGCGGCAGTGTGTGCGTGCGGGGGGGGGCGAGGTCGCGGGGCACGGCGCGCAGCACGGGCAGCGTGGGGCCGGGGGGAGCAGTACCTGGTGCGGCAGTGTGTGCGTGCGGGGGGGGGCGAGGTCGCGGGGCACGGCGCGCAGCACGGGCAGCGTGGGGCCGGGGGGAGCAGTACCTGGTGCGGCAGTGTGTGCGTGCGGGGGGGGGCGAGGTCGCGGGGCACGGCGCGCAGCACGGGCAGCGTGGGGCCGGGGGGAGCAGTACCTGGTGCGGCAGTGTGTGCGTGCGGGGGGGGGCGAGGTCGCGGGGCACGGCGCGCAGCACGGGCAGCGTGGGGCCGGGGGGAGCAGTACCTGGTGCGGCAGTGTGTGCGTGCGGGGGGGGGCGAGGTCGCGGGGCACGGCGCGCAGCACGGGCAGCGTGGGGCCGGGGGGAGCAGTACCTGGTGCGGCAGTGTGTGCGTGCGGGGGGGGGCGAGGTCGCGGGGCACGGCGCGGAGCACGGGCAGCGTGGGGCCGGGGGGAGCAGTACCTGGTGCGGCAGTGTGTGCGTGCGGGGGGGGGCGAGGTCGCGGGGCACGGCGCGCAGCACGGGCAGCGTGGGGCCGGGGGGAGCAGTACCTGGTGCGGCAGTGTGTGCGTGCGGGGGGGGGCGAGGTCGCGGGGCACGGCGCGGAGCACGGGCAGCGTGGGGCCGGGGGGAGCAGTACCTGGTGCGGCAGTGTGTGCGTGCGGGGGGGGGCGAGGTCGCGGGGCACGGCGCGGAGCACGGGCAGCGTGGGGCCGGGGGGAGCAGTACCTGGTGCGGCAGTGTGTGCGTGCGGGGGGGGGCGAGGTCGCGGGGCACGGCGCGGAGCACGGGCAGCGTGGGGCCGGGGGGAGCAGTACCTGGTGCGGCAGTGTGTGCGTGCGGGGGGGGGCGAGGTCGCGGGGCACGGCGCGGAGCACGGGCAGCGTGGGGCCGGGGGGAGCAGTACCTGGTGCGGCAGTGTGTGCGTGCGGGGGGGGGCGAGGTCGCGGGGCACGGCGCGCAGCACGGGCAGCGTGGGGCCGGGGGGAGCAGTACCTGGTGCGGCAGTGTGTGCGTGCGGGGGGGGGGCGAGGTCGCGGGGCACGGCGCGCAGCACGGGCAGCGTGGCGGCCGGGGGGGCGCACGCGGGGGGAGTCGTGCCGTGTCTGAAACTAACATGTGGTACACACATGAACTTTTGTGCAGGCGCAAGAGTGTGCCTGAGCTTTAAGGTAGTAGCTGAACATTACATAATTTCACGTTTTGTGTAGGTAACTATTTCAATCGTCGCAAGTGGACACACTAACTATCAAAGTAAAAGTCAAAAAGATTTATTCAAATAGGTCACAATCTGACACTTTTGTACGTCAATGATATATAAACAGTACTGAGTCTACCGTGCGTTCGGAAAGATACCTCTACAAGAAGAACGCACAAGAAACTTGTAGGGCTTAATTTTATCACAATATAGATCTCGTTGTATGTATCTCTATTATTTGCTAAGTACAACACAAACACATCGTTCTGACCTGTGAGTGTTCACCCCGTCGTCCCCGCCAGTGTTGTTGTTGTTGTTGCTGTTGTCGTTGTTGTTGTTGTTGTTGTTGTGCAGCAGCGAGCGTCGCCGATGCTCCATCATGGCGATGTTGATGGTCTCCAGCACGCGAGCAGCGTTGCACTCCGCCCGAGACACGCTCACTGTAACACATTACATAATACATAGTTATATTTTATATAGGTACTATTATTGAAAACATTACTTTCTTTCCTTGGTCATTTCCATGGTCATGTTTTGAACGAATCATCCTGTAATTGTCTAACAACTCCAAACCTATGATGTCTTTAGTGTTTAGGTACTTCTCTCGTTACAATAGCTGTAAATTCTTCGCTTTATCGAGCTCTCGCATCTCCGATGACGTCACACCGGGGTCACCCTTACCAACGACACGACGTCACAAGGCGCCGACGAGCCCCCTGCCCCGATGCTTGCCCCTGAAGACCCATCATCATCATCTCAGCCATAGGACGTCCACTGCTGAACATAGGTCTCCCCCATAGATTTCCATTCAGTCCGGTTGTAAGCGACCCGCCTCCATCGTGTTCCTGCCGTCTTTATCAGATCGTCTGTCCACCTTGTGGGTGGACGTCCTACGCTGCGCTTGCCGGTCCGTTGTCTCCATTCGAGAACTGATACTGATACTGAACTGATAGCATGTAGAACTGATGGCCGATGGGGCTGCAAAGTTCTTTCAAAGTTATGGAGGCGGGCCGCTTACACCCGGACTGAATGGAAATTTATGGGGGAGGCCTATGTTCAGTAGTGGACGTCCTATGGCTGAGATGATGATGATGATGACATAATCGTTATGTGAAGTAAAATGAATACCTAGTGTAGAGTCTCGACTGTTTAGAGACTCTGCATAGATTGTTTTATTTGTTAAGTTATAAGTTAAAGTTAATAGTTAATTGTTTTGTGTTGTTGTTGAGTACGGGTGCGCGACGCCGGGACGCTTAGTTTAAAAATAAAAGAGCAGTGTGCTCTGAACGACGCCTTTATTGGTACTATTGATTTTAACAAACTTATGACTAAAGAAATCTGTAGAGTTATGTTAAGTGTTAGGTTTGGCGTGGGAACTCAAGTGCTCTGTATGGTGAGCCCATACATGTTCCCCACAGAAAAAGAAAAATATAACATTTGCAAGAAAAATATTGTTGAAATTAAAGTGTATACAAATACAAATAATATGTATAATTTGCAAAATGTTTGATAACCATACATGTTTGTTGTTAAAATTGATTTGTTAATGATACGATTGTTCAAAGTTGTAAAAAACATAATTATAAAAACATAATGATAAAGTTAAATGCTAAGTACTACTCAAATAAATGTTAATTGATAAATGTTTAAAATATTACAAAATGTTTAAATGGTAAAATTAGCAAATACTTTAAGTTTAAAATAATATGCTATAAGTAACAATATAATTGATTGAACATGAGTGCAAAAATTTTAAAAATAACACGTTAATTTTGAAATATTTGTTAAGTGTAATGATAAATTGTTAAAAGATAATTGTTAAAATAACACATTAAAAAATTCAAAAAATGTTAAAATAAGTAATCAATTTCAAAAATATAATAAAAATGTTAAAAAGTAAAAACTATGTATTAAATGTCTCTAGTTTGTAAAGTCATTTGATAGATTATACCACTACGCGATATTTATTTAATGTATTGCGCGCACTGACACTCATTAATTTGAGACACTAATTTTGAACCACGAATCACTGATAGGTACACACCGATACAGAGGCAGCGCGGGCGCCGCGCTAGTCCGCGGGCGCTCGCCGCGCTGCTGAAGACAGGGGCGCGAGGCTTACCGCTTCTGCTTTGCTAGTTTTGCTGACGTCGTGTACTTATTACACATAAAGTATACTTGTTGTCAATCGTTGCATTTATTTCTTAACTTCATTATTGTTTAGGTTCTCATAATTCTCCTTGTCATTTGGGTTATAATTAATTACTCTGCTATGTTTATGTTAACGAATATGCCTTTCTTTAAGGGTGCTAAACACTTGATATTTGACTCCTTTATTAACGCCAACGTCTTGCAGTGTGTTAAGTGTTTATAATAAAATATTAGAAAGGTTTGTGTAAACTTTGTTTAAGTGGTTTTCTCACGGATTTCTTTATTTGCTGGGTGGTTTCTAAGTGTTTCACCTTTTTTTTTTGTAAATGTTCTGCTGAATGATTTGTAGTTTGTTATGTTTCGTTACTCCATTATATTTACTGATTTCATAAATATTACATAATGTTATGTATTCTGGAATATTGATGCTGGTAGAACAACAGAAAGTTTATTCATTGGGAATTGCTTAGATGGTATATAAGTTTGACTAAAATGTGTCAAACATAATTTGGTTAGGGCAAACTTGGTATTCAATATGTTACAAGGGCTCATTTAATTCTGGTTTTGCTCATGCACAGGTAAAATAGATACTTTAGTGACTGGGCGCTTCAGTAAACCATTTTTGGTTTTTAATGTTATAACTCTAATATGACCGTCTGCGCCTTGATGTAGGTCGATGACTTTTCCCATTAGCCATTTTCCCGGTGGTAGGTTATCGTCGTGTATGATGGCCACATCGTCTAATTTGATATTTTCCTTTACTTGTCGCCATTTGCTTCTAGTTGTTATTTGAGTGAGATATTCATTTTTCCACCTTTTCCACAAGTCTTGTATAATTTTTTGTGTTAATTGCCATCTAGTTCGCTGATCTGTTTCAGTTTCAGGTAATGTGACATTTGATACTCCAGTTAAAAAATGTGCTGGAGTTAAATAATTCATCTCGTCAGGATCTTCTGAAATTGCACACAATGGGCGTGAATTTAAACACGCTTCGATTTGAGTGAGAATTGTGTAAAGTTCTTCATAAGTGAGAATTTGCTCACCTATTACTCTTTTAAATAGATTTTTAAAACTTTTGACTGCTGATTCCCACAATCCGCCAGCTGACGGCCACGAGGGGGCATTGAAGTGCCATTGTATTTCCATGTTTAATAATTCAGATTGAGATTGTTTATTTTCAATTGTTTCGCGAATTTCTTTATATTGTTTTTGTAAAACATTATTACAACCTACAAAATTTCTACCGTTGTCGCTATAAATATGATTCGGCGTTCCTCTACGTGCCGCCATTCTGCGCAATGCAGCTATAAATGATGATGTGCTAAGGTCCGAGACTAGTTCTAGGTGTACGGCCTTTGTTGACATGCACACGAAGACTGCTACATAACCTTTAGAGCTTCTAACTCCACGGCCTTTGCTTGTTTTTATAGAAATGTGACCTGTAAAATCCACCCCCGTGTGAGAAAAGGGTCTTGATGGATTAATTCGCGCTTCCGGTAGGTCTCCCATAATTTGTTGTTTTAATTTCGGGTTTTGTTTTGCACATATAACGCATCGTCGTATCTGTGCTTTTGTTGCTCTGTTACCACCAATTATCCAATAATTTTGTCTGATAGTACTTAATGTCATACGAGCTCCACCATGAAGCATTGTCGTATGAGCATTAACGATGATTAATTCTGTAAGTCGTCCTGTGTGCGGAATAATTATCGGATGTTTCATGTCGTCATTAATCTGTGCGTGACGTAGCCTGCCTCCAACTCTAAGAATGTCGTTTTTATCAAGGAAGGGATTTAAATTTAACAGTTTGCTTTTCACGTGCAATTTGTCCCTTTGTTTTAAATTTTTTATATCGTTCTCAAACTCTTTTTGTTGTTCATGTTTGATGATTTTTTGTTTTGCATTATTGATTTCCTCGAGTGTTAGGAACCCTTTTTGTTTTTTGTTTGTTATAAAGCGATATACCCATGCTAATATACGCGTAATAGTTTTTATGCAATTATGGCGGTGTAACAAATTTTCAATAATGCTTTCTTCTGTTACAACATTTACATGTTTCGGCATTTTGACTTCTTCTTCGTTTGCGTAAATTGGAGGATTTTCCGTATTTTCCGGGATATTTGTTGTTTGATTATTACCGGTCGTTTTTGATAATTGCATATGACTTAGTTCTTGATATTCGTTGATAAAGTTTTTGTTTTGTTTAGAAATATCTGGAGTTCTTGATAATTTTTGCTCTACTTGTATAAATTGAGCTATAGGTTTCGTTTCACCTAGGTTTTGTTCAAAATTAGCTTTGAGGGGGAGTTTGACTTGATACCTCCCGTCCTCTAGCCGCTTTGTAGTTTCTTGATAAATGCAAAGACACTCCAAATCCTCTGATGAGTGAGATGTTTCCTCTACAATATCTTCTATTTCCCAAATTTCGTCAATGTCCACTTGCACGAAATTACATTGTATTGTTTTGATATTACCGCATAAAATCCACCCCAAACGCGTGTGCTGCGCTATTAATGATGAATGCTCCGATCGGAAAATACCTTTCATTATTATTCTAGGATAAATGTCAGCGCCGAGTAGTATATCAATTGGACGACTGATATTAAAATCTTTGTCTGCTAATGGTAAGCCCTCTATCTCTTCCCAGGACGGTTTAGTGAATGAGTTCGATGGCAAATGCTTTGTCAGACTCTTTATGACATAAACATCTGTGTTAAATTGATAATTGTCATCTATTGATTTGCAAGTGATATTAATGGCTCCCTTGCAACTGTTATTCTTTGATCCTACTCCGCTGATGACGCCTTGACACCTTTTCCTCGGTAATGCTAACTGTTGTGCGGCGTTTTCTGTTATAATAGAAGCTTGAGAGCCTTGGTCAATCAATGCTCTCATAATTTGATAAGTACCATCCGCTTTTTGAATCTGGATCATTGCTGTTGATAGTAAAACGTCTGGCATATCATCTTGTTGTGTTATGTGAAAATTGCTTTTTTCTTGTTGTTGATTTCTAACTGGAGTCTGATTAGAATTTGTGCTTTGGTTGTACAATTCGTGTATGATTGTATGATGTGTCCCATTGCACGTTCGACAGTGACTTTTAGAAAAACATTCTTGTCCTTTATGATCAAAAAGACAATTCTCACATAAATTGTAGTTTGCAATAAAGTTCTTTTTGCTCGATAGTGACATATCGAGAAATTGTTTGCAATGATATAAACCATGATTATTTTTGCAAGATGGGCAAATTATTTCGGGTTTATTGTTTGACGTGGTAGCCTTTGACATATCTATATTGCTTGGATAAGATTGTTTAAAATCATAAGACTTCTTATAGTTATTGTCACTGTAGTTCGATGTTTTTGTTGTCTGTTGAACCGTTTTTGAACTAAAGTTATCTTGTTTGCGTCTGTTTGATGCCTCCATACTTGTAAATTTACCTTCTAAATAATTTAAAAATTCAGATAGGTTACGCAATTCACGGGGCTGCTTTACTAGCGATAGATAATCTTGATGTGTGTCACTGTCGAGTTTTTGACACAAAATATGTACTATAAGAGGATCCCAAGACGAGACATCTACTCCTAGATTTTTGATTGCATTAATTGTTTCCTGCGTTATGTCATGAATTCGTTTGATTTGATTTGATGAAGCTTGCTGCATTACAGGAAGGTTCAGTAATGTGTTGATATGTGTGGAAAATATCAATTGTTTGTTGTTATAACGGTGGTTTAGAATATCCCAGCTGATTGCATAATTGTCAGAACTAATGCTGAGATGCTGAATAAGCCTTTCTGCTTCACCCTTGACCTTTGATTTTAAATTAAGCATTTTTTGTGCATTTGATAAAAAGTTGTTATTATGTATAGTTTCAATAAAAAGGTCTCTAAAAGAGGCCCATTGATTGTAGTTTCCGAGAAAAACTGGAATATCTACCTTTGGTGTTGATTTTTCTTGGTGAACCATTGACCGAAGTTTGCTGTTAATTGCCCGTTTTGTATCTATATATGTTGTTTTATATTGTTTTAAGGTACGTTGATATTCATCATTACCATCGCAAAAGCTATCTAAATCCCAATGAAGTGAATCTATTACTGACCAGCGATGTTCTAAACATTTTAATGCATCATCTAATTCCCATTTTTCGGTTATCATATCTAAATCAATATCTTCTATTGTAGACGCGAATGCTTTAAAATTTCTGTTTTGTTTTTTCAACATTTCGTCTAGTTTGTTATCCGTATTTTGATATGTTGTCATTGTATCTGATGTGCTAGGTTTATTCACTAGTAGAGTTGCTGGTTTTAATATAGGAGTTAAAGGCGGTTGTTCTTTAACTACTTCTGAATATGACAGTAAATTATTACGGACATGTTCATATAACAATTTAGTTTGTGAAAATTGGTCATTGTTAAAATACGGTAAGTTTATGTCGCTGAATTCTGCGAGTTTAACATGATTCGACTGAAAATCTTGCCAATATTTTTCTAAGGATTGTAATCTTCTTTTTATATAGTCAGGTGTTTTCCTGTCACTTCCGTCCTTTTTGAAATTACTCAATACATTTTCTATTGAATCATGTAATATCTTTTGTTCTGTTAGTAAATCTTCCATATTGACAAATTTTTCTTAATATTGTACAATTTAATAATATGGAAAGATCTGACCTTATGATGACTTCAAACCTCTGCTCTCGATAATTAGTGCACGTTTCCACTTTCACTGATTGTTACAAAACCACTAAAAATCTAGTTCACTTGAGGTCTGTATACGCGCACTCAGACCTAGACAAAACTAGTGGCCTTGCAGTTATTGCTCGAAGGACCATTATGTAGAGTCTCGACTGTTTAGAGACTCTGCATAGATTGTTTTATTTGTTAAGTTATAAGTTAAAGTTAATAGTTAATTGTTTTGTGTTGTTGTTGAGTACGGGTGCGCGACGCCGGGACGCTTAGTTTAAAAATAAAAGAGCAGTGTGCTCTGAACGACGCCTTTATTGGTACTATTGATTTTAACAAACTTATGACTAAAGAAATCTGTAGAGTTATGTTAAGTGTTAGGTTTGGCGTGGGAACTCAAGTGCTCTGTATGGTGAGCCCATACACCTAGTACATAGAAGAGTTTTTGGATTCTCCTGCACCCTCCGGCTCCAGCAAATATACAAAATATTTTTTATTTACAAAATTTTTCTTTGATTTATACACTAAACACTTATTGTATCCTAAATTTGAAGCTTCTATGTCTACTAGAAGTGCCTTAGAGTTTTGATGATCGGTCAGTCAGTCAGTGAGTGACAAAATTAGCAATTTCGACTAGTTATAATTCTTAAACTACTGGTTCAAATGGAATGAAATATACCGTGTTTATACAATGCCTGCTCGGTTACTGAAAATTCAAATTCAAAGTTATAGGGAGTCGAACATGGCCTGAACTGCTTCGAGAAAAGATAGTACGGCGGTACCGCTCTTTTGTTCGACTCGGCGGGGGCACTGTCAGATGATAATAATAATATGGGACAACTTTTATTGACACAATATTGATTTATTTAAAATTGTTCGCCGTAACAGCGAAAAACCAAACATTATATTCTATTTAGACTGATGTATCCTATTCAGATAAATATATAAAAGTAATAAGCATCCAATACACGATAGGGTCCGTTGTCAGTTTTGCCACAGTCACGGCTGTGTTTAATGTATTATGTGATGATCGACGTCAATCAAGGAAGAAGTTAGCGTCCATCACTCAGTATCGTCCCGATCGGTTCTCGATCGACGCGTGTTCTATCGTCCAATGGACGCCTTAGAGAGAATACGTCGGAATGATGCGTAAAGAGTCATACCGTCATGTGCGTCGATCCGTTCATCTCTATCGTCGGCGGGTCTGCGATGCTGCATCGCTTCTCCTATCGCCGAGCTGGACTTCTTGAACTGAAGGATCTGGTCCGCCTTCAGAGCGGAGTGGACTATCACCTGGAACGGAGCCACACTATACGATCGTAGGCCGTCCTTAGTACTGTGCGGCGGACGTGTAGGGCGGCCTACCGTGGGACCGTCGGCGGCCGGCGGGGCGGGCGCGGGGGCGGGGGCGGGGGCGGGCGCGGGGGCGGGGGCGGGGGCGGGCGCGGGCGCGGGGGACTCGGGGATGGCCTGCGCGAGCAGCGAGTCCACGGGGGGCGGCGCCCGCTCCTCCTCGTCCTCGTCCTGTGCGTAGGCGGGCGTGGAGAGCGCCTTGTCCAGCTGGCCCCCCCCGCCCGCCACGGTGCGCGGCCGCGGCGCCAGCTCCAGCCCCGTGCTGCAGGACACCGCCTGCCACAACGACACAGGTCACAGGTCACAGGTCACAGGTCACAGGTCACACGTCCCCCGCAGCAGACGGCGCAGCTCACCTTGTCCCGGGCGTAGAGCGCGACGTCCGCGGGCTCGGGGCTGGCGCCGCGACGATGTTCCTTCAGCGTCTGCCAGAACTGTCGACGCATACGATGACGGTTGTCAACTACGTTTTGGACCTCTGCGTATCCCTCGTCCTCCGTCCTTCTTTACGACTTTCATGTGATAAACATAATCAAATAGACCGAGCGACGGGGCCGGCCATAATACGTGCCTTGCTTTCGTTGAAATACGAATTAAAAAATACTGCATAGCGAGTGATTCAAATACGAAATACCTTCAAGTGAGGTATTTGAAATATGAAATACAAACAACAAATGAAGACGTACACGGTCAGCGTACAGTATACATTATAACGGGTGCAGTGTTGCAGACTCTGATAGCCGCTTTACCATCGTTACACTCTCGCCTCGCACTCACACTCGCTCACTCACACTCGCTCACTCACCCCCGCTCACTCACACTCGCTCACTCACACTCGCGATCGCTGAATAAAGGTTAAATGTATGTTGAAGCCTCGAGTATTTGAAATACTAATTAAAAAACACCTCGGCCTCAGGTATTTTGAACTTTTTTTTTGACAGCCTCATTGGCCCGGGTTCTATCCCCGGCCAGCTCAAACATTTGTGTGCATGAACATTTCTGTTTGATCTGTGTCTGGGTGTTATAAGCTTATATAAGTATGTATATCAGTCTTCTGGTTACCATAGTACAGGCTTCTAGCCTAGTTTGGGATCAGATGACCGTGTGTGGAAGTAGTCCCACATTATTAAAAAAATAAAAATTGCGTTATAACCGGAGCACATTCGATGCAATGGCGAATGACGTCTATAATAAGTTCAATGGAAAGGAAGACTGAATTTTGGTTCGGTTGTAAACATGATCCTAGTGAGTCATGACTGTCTATTTTGCTAAAAACAGTTTTTGTAGGAATAATATACATATTCTGCTAATTTGCGTCTGGAGTGCAGCGATGACAAATTGTAATAAGAGTAAGGACTAAAATACGCTCATCGATATTAGATATTTAATTAATTTGAAACAATTCATCGAAGGATAGCGCGTCTACAAGTAAATTTTCAGTTCAATTTACAGAGCGGGAGGCGTTCAAAGACGTCGACCGGTCGATAAAAATCGATAAAAATTCGATTAAATATACGTAAAACGGTCAATTCAAAAGTATGTTTACGAGACTATTTCACGTCGGAAAATAAACTTTTAGCGTTTGGAGCGCTTCAAAGTTTAGACAAGGGAAGGTCGCGTTCGGATCGGTCGCGGGCGCGCACCTGGTGTATGGCGTGGTCGGGCGCCGGGCTGCCGCCGCACACCGAGTGGCGCCGCTGCGGCGCCGCGCGGGGCGCCGGCTGCGGGCGCCGCGGCGCCGCGGGCGGGCCGGCCGGCTCGCTGTCGCTCTCCTCCTCGGGCGGCGCGCGCGGCTCGCGGCGCGCGCGGCGGCGCGGGCCCACGCGCGGCTCGGGCGCGCGCCGCCGCAGCCGCAGCGTGAGCTCGGGCGCGCCGGCGTCGCACGCTCGCTCCACGGCCGCGCCGCCCCAGCCCACCACGCAGCGCGCGCCCACCCACACCGGCTCGTCGCCCGCGCGCACGGCGTGCGCCGCCGACGGGAAGGTGACGCGCGCCAGCCGCGCGTGGCCGCAGCAGCACGCGCGCACGCGGAAGCCGCGGCCGCCGCGCACGCGCAGCGCCACCGTGTGCAGCGCGGCCGGCGCCAGCACGGCGGGGTCGGAGGCCTCGCGCACGATGTGCGCGGCCGCCGCGGCCGCCGCCGCCGCCGCCGCGCGCACGCAGCGCGCCGGCTGCTCGGCGAAGCGGTCCCGCTGCGCGCACGTGGCGGCCTCGAGCGCCAGCCGCAGCAGCGCGGCGCGGCGCGCCTCCAGCGCGGGCCCGCCGCCGCCCGCGGCCGCCCAGCGCTGCAGCCAGCAGGCGAGCGGCTTGACGGCGCGCACGGTGCGCGCCACGTCGGCCAGCACCTGCGTGTCGAGGCGCGCGTCGGCCGCCGCGCGCAGCGACCGCACCAGCGCCGTGGCGCACACCGACACGCGCAGCGCCAGCTGCTGGATGCACTCGCGCTGCACCTCGTATTGCTGGAACGCGACGCCGCGATCGATCGTAACGTGCGGTGTGCTAATTAGCGGCATCATATCGCACAAAAAATCCGATGCAAATAGAAATACTATTTGTTCAGAAAAATATAGTGATCGTTCGCTCTAAAAGACCTTCTTTATTTATTTATAATTCAGCACGGCGCCAGGATCGACTCGCTGCCGGTGTAGCATTTTCTACCAGTTATCCAAGCTAGAGAAAATAAATCATAATCGGTCCACCCGATTGCAAAACATAAAAAATTTAATATGCCTATAAATTACCAGTAAAAATATCCCTAAATAATTGAAATTAATTAAAAACAAAATATATTCCGATATTACTCAAATAAACCCACACCATCAGGGAATGCATTTTTGTAAGTTATTGCTTTCATGCATTATATTTTTATAAGTGGTGTAGTCTCGACTGTTTGGAGACTCTGCATACCTACATTGATTTTATTGTTAAGTTATAAGTAAGAATCAATTATTAATTGTTTGTCAGTTGTTGAGTACGGGTGCGCGACGACGGGAAGCTTAGTTTAAAAATGAAAGAGCAGTGTGCTCTCAACGACGCCTTTATATAATAGTACCAACTATTTGTTATAACAAACTTATGGCTAAAGAAATCTGTAGAGTTATGTTAAGTGTTAAGTTTAGCATGGGAACTCAAATGCTCTGTATGGTGGTTTATATGTATTATCTATGGTATGGTGAGCCCATGGCCAATACAGGTGGATTATCAATAAAAACAATATATTATATAGGGTAATCTATACAATCATTGGCACCTAATGGTGACAGATGTCATAGAATATGAAATATTTCCAGTAACATGTTAATGGTGTTAATTATACTCATGTCATATGATTGGTTGATTATTAGTGATCAATAAAATAAATAATTACAGTTGTAATATTAGTAATATATGTTAAAAATCGATAATTTAAGTGACAGCAGTTAAAATGTACAGTCCTTGGCAAAAAAAATATTAAAAAAAATTTAATTCTCATCACTTTTATGTAATAGACCAAGTATTCTCGTTTTTTAACGAATTTTTGACTGGTGGTACTGGCATACCATAGGAGAGTAATAAGAGTCCGCACAGCCCACCTACATGTCAGTGACCTTAAGGTCCCATTTCTGACAGATTTGAAAAAAATAATTATTATCAATAAATGATGTTGTAAATGGTACCTACCTATATTAGAGACTGCCTCGTTTGGTGTAGCGTTCTCGCAAGCGCGACTGCTAAGAATTAGGTCCCGGGTTCGATTCCCAGACCAGACAAAAAGTGTTACAGAATTGTTTCATTAGGAATTTTCCCAGTAACCTGAAGTCTGGATTTGGTGTGCCCGGTAGATGGCAATAGGCTCGCCCCCTATTACATGGGACCAATAACATCTCATTTGATATCAAAAAGAGGTACAAGAGTTTAAATGTTAAAGCTACTGAAGATCTCTAAAAATCTGGGTTCTATCTGTAAAAATGTCAGATTGTATTATAAACACAGTTGCTCTTTACTAAGCAGACTTGTTTAACCTATGCATAGATAAAGTAAATTCACTCACAGTATTTGAATAAATCTGTTTGAATTTGAGTTTGACTTGAATTCCATATTATTATTATGCAAAGTGTAAGTCTATATATATTCTACTTTGTTCCCCTACTCACGCTAAAACTATGAAACCAATCAGGTTCTGTATGTAAGTCTATATACTATTTACTTACCTACCAAGCCTGATCAGTTCTATAGCCAAATAAGGCATATTTCACTCTCAATGCATCTTAAGGTGCTTTTTTTTCAGTGGATTATACTGTGGTGCATTGGAACTGAGTCCTGGGTACACCTCTGCCTACCCCTTCGGGAAAAAGGTGTGAATGTATGTTATGTTATGTTATGCATGGTAAGTTTGAATAGTCAAAGCTGAACACTATAAATGATGATAATATTAAATTAATTCTGAGTGTAAAACACATTACTTAATATTTATTGCAAATAGGTAATTAACATAGACATAAAATATTACAGTGACATACTAAAACATAAATAAAATAATAAGTACCTACTCAGTCCATATAAGATAACAGGAGCTGTGATAGCGAATACTGCTATGTTTACTATGACTCATACTGTATTGTCTCACAGACCTTGTTGGCAAACCAACGTAATGGCTAATAATTATTATACATAAAAAAATGGGAACAAAAAGAAAACATCGTTTTAATGAGCTGATTGAGCTTAGGGATCCACCAAGCCGAATCTAAACTAAAATAGGTAAATCTAAAGTAGGTAACAGAATGGCTATTAAGTCAAGCTTTTAGCCATTAATAACTATTCAACTATGGCACAGCTCTATTTAATTATCAAGATTTAGATCAACTTCAGTCATATTATTTTTAGGATTTCATGAAACGGTCACTGACTTGGACCTACTTTAAGGAATTGTACTCTTTAGTTACCTATAATGCTAGATTAATATTATGCATCAGTGATTTATCTACATTTTGGGTCAAATTCTGACAATGATAGTAGGTAGGTAGTAGAGTGCAATACTCACGAAGTTCCTGAGATGTTCAACGGCTTCCAGTAACAGCTCCTGGTGTCCGATGATGTGCATCCCGAGATACTCGAGGTCGTCGCAGCGCAGCGTGAGCAGCTTGGCTCCGTCCAGGCCGCGCGCCTTCAACGCAGGCACGTACTGCGCCACCGCCTCGTCCAGCCCTGCAACACCAGCCCTTGCCCTCACTCGTCTGCTGCTGCTGCTGCCGAGCACCGAGCACATACTCGCTACCGCACACACACCTGACATCCATTCCGCCACATGCTCCGGGCTCCATTCAGCTACGTTCAAGCTCGCCATCGGAACGCACTCCGAGCATTTTTCGCGCGACACTTGATGATTATTATTTTGTAATTAATTAGTACGATTTTAAAAACATAGAAACCCGTAGCCTCAAAAAGCGTATCACAAATTACAACTATCTGTGATCACAAGCATCACAAGCGAAACGGCAAAATGTCAACATTCAAAATGACAATTAAGAAGGAATCTGTCAACTGTCAACTCAACTATCTACTGTCACATCGCGTCGGTTGGCGGGGCGGGAATACATCATGGTGGAATGATCCGGATTGTAAAGCAGTTATAACTAGCACTAATTTTCTAGGGTCTAGGTCTAGCTTTCCTAGGTCGAGATATTTATTTATTATTATTAGTTATATCATCGTTAAGGACCTGAAGCCGCTTTGACCATTGTTGATCTATTGTGGCAGCCCATATGGATTATAATTCACTGCTTAAAGCCCGCTGAATCTAGAAATTTCCAGATTTTCCGCGGAGTGGTGTGTTGTATCTCATCTGGATGAATTATTTGTTGAACCTAGACGGTACGAACCTCGGATTGGGCCGTCACTAGAATACGTGTAGTCAAACTTGCCCTGACACCCCTTATGGGGAGTGTCCTGTGGTCCTAGGGCCCTATCAATGTTAGTTTATGTCCAAATAATCTGTTTGATTATTATGTACGAAGAATGTGATGAAAATGGAAGAAGCGCAAGTCATCAGGATCGTAGTAAAAAGAAAGAAATAATCATCATCTCAGCCGTAGGACGTCTACTGCTGAACATGGGCCTCCCGTAAAGATTTCCATCTAATCCGGTTGTAAACGACTTCATCCAGCATCTTCCTGCTTACGCTATGCTTGCCACCGTGGTTCGTGGTCAAAAAAAAATAATACTAGTAACTGAAATGAATATGAAACTAGTAACTGTGCGTAATCTAGGTATTAGGTACCTACGAATTGGTATATAATATAATAAATAGATAATAGTGAGAATAGGTCACACGAAAACGCCTTTATCTACCACGGACTCAATATAATAAACTGTGCACGGACTCTTCCGCGGATCCTGCTGACTGCTGACGCGATAAAATTACGTCATAATCTCTGTCATAGACGACGATGTTTACAATTTCTACTAGATGGCGCTACTAGTGTTTGAATTTTAACTCTTGTATTATATTTAAAAAATAAACAAATATTATTATTGGTTGGTTTAGTAATATTAATATTTATAATGTTGAGGTAGTTATTTTAATCCTCCAAAAGACTACGCCGATTTCGATGAAATTCTATAGGTACCTATATAATAATATATTATCTTATGGCTTAAGTAGGTATAAGGTACTTATAGCTAGTAGCTAGCCACTAGTCACTAGATAGTCTAGGGCCTAGAGCCTAGGGACCAGACTATAACTAACCTACACTAGACTAAAATAGTTTATTTAGTTAATAAAACGCGGTATTCGGCACGAGCTCGAGACACGAGACTCGAGACAAGGAGGCGTGACGACGCGACGTGATCTCACAACTCAGTACCTACCACCTCATGTCCCAGGTATTCACATTAAACTCACATTAAGATAAAACCGTATGCACCACACTAATAAAAATCATTCCAGTAGCGACTCTCGGTCAGATAATATTAGGTAGGTATGTACCTATGTAGATGCGGTGCATCATAAGAGGCGAGTGGCGGCGGTCGGGTCGGGTGTCGTGTCGCGTCCATGTTATTTGCATTATAGGGCTTTGTACCGCATTCCTCGGCGTGGCGTGGCACCGCACCGCACCGAGCGGTTTCCATTAATGCCCGATCGGTGTCATTCGCCGGTTATCGGCTACATCTCAGGATATTTATTGTGGCATCAAAGCTCGGGCGGTGTATCTCGGTAGCTCGGAGCGCACCTAAAACGGACGCTTTACTGCCTCTCATAAAGCGGCCGGTACCCGAGTGCCGGTCGATAATTTCTCTTATTGTCTCGATAAATTAGCTTAATTAGGGTGTAAAAAAGGCGACGGGCGTGGAATCTAGTGGGCACCGTGGGTGGCCGCAGCGCACACCGCTCACCGATGGCGAGTGGCGGCTCACCAGCTGCTGATCACTCTCGAGGATGGTAATTAGTCGGCGCGGGGGCTAATCTACCTGCCTCCTGTTCGCCGCTTTATCTTTGTTCATTAGGAACTTTGTCGTCGCTGATTGCGACTAGATTAAACGATTAAGGGATTTCCTGATAAAAAAGCACTTACCTACCTCTGATCTACCTACTACGACCTACTTTATTATAGTATACCTATTATTACTGAAATTATTTTTTCCAAAATAATGTTTCAAGTACGAGCTGTGGTACGAGCGTCGACTTCCCATACAGAATGGATGAGCTGACCGGCAAAGGAGTTGTTAGTTTTCTTATATTTTATTAATCTTTATCATTATAATTTTGATTTTATTTTATAGGCCAAGATAATAAGGTTTTATAGGGTATTAGGATTTTCAAATGTGCATAAATACTATTTTTTAGTATAATAGTATAATCTTCTTGTAGAGGTATCTTTCCGAACGCACGGTAGACTCAGTACTGTTTATCTTCATTGACGTACAAAAGTGTCAGATTATGACCTATTTGAATAAAGCTGTTTTGAGTTTGAGTTGAGTTTGAATATTCTACTTAATAAGTAATAAGTAAATACTGACTAACTACTTAACCTCACTTTATTAAACTTTATTCAAATGAAGGTACTATGTTTGAGAAAACTATCGCGAACATTCTCTACCCGGGGATATAGGATAGACTATTATAATACTTATAAACAGTGTAAGGTTTTCTGGGCCCAGCTTGCATTAAATTGGTCCCGGTTTCGATCCCCAGACCAGGGAAAAAAATAATATTGGATTTTTTCATTGCCTTGAAATGGTGTTATTTTTGTCCCGCCGTATGGGGACTATGTTACACTCTTTCTCTTGTGTTTTATTAATGCAGCCAAAAATATCTACCTACTATCGCTGTGAAAATAAACATCCTTAACATAACCTCAAAATTATAGTGCCTGTAATTGAGTAAGCCGCAAAAATAAAGTTCCTTCTGCCTCCAGTTTACCTATTAGGCATACTCTTAGATTATAACCCACAATCTAAGCAAATAGGTGTTAAGGTACCTTACGTACTTTTACCTATTAAAGTTATCGCGAAAAATGAGTGCCAAGGTCTAAGTCGTAAAACGGTTGGCGCTCGAACGACGCCACATTCAACTGTCCTAGAAACCTATTTATTATAACCATAAAATAGTTTTGTCTTCTAGTTCATAATAATATTATTATACTTACAACTTACAAGGGGATATACAACAACGTGTAGTATAATACTTAGAAGCGTCCATGGCTTTCTAGGAATTTGACACAATCCGATGAAAAATTTACAAAAGTAATGTTTGTATTCCCATGTTTCCTCCGAATATAATAAACCCATTCTACAAATTTATATCCTGATATTTTTATAGTAAAGTGACCTATGTCCCTGTCATTTTTATTTTTCTTATAAACCCTTGGTTTTTTAATAGTGAACTTCCAAAAATCGCAGTTTTACTCGCGTGATTGGACGTTCACTACAAAAAAATTACAGTTTATAAACAAAAATAAAATGATAGGGACATAGGTACTTTACTTCAACCTATAGTATCGTATCGTAGCAAAGTATCGTGATATAAATATATCAAATAGGTTTACTGTATTCGGGGGAAACAGGAGAATACACAACATCGATTTAGTAAATTTTCCATAAGATGTGTAAAACTGCTAAGAGGTCCTCTTTTCTGTTAAGGAGGTGCATCTTCCCGAAATATTGAATAGCTTGTTGAAGAAATACTTGCAAGGTATCTTTCCGAACGCACGGTAGACTCAGTACTGTTTATCTTAATTGACGTGCAAAAGTGTCAGATTATGACCTATTTGAATAAATCTGTTAGAGTTTGAGTTCAAAAATAAAAAAAACAAGTAAAGTGTAACAATTGGCGGCCTTTTCGCTCAGAGCAGATCTCTTCCAGGCAACCATGCAATTATACAAATTATAAGGACTTATCCACAAGGATACCAATGCAACAGGGCTGAGCGAGTCGCTGAAAATATCGTATCGGGGTTGGTTGTCCCGAGTGACGCGACGTGGCGTCGAGAGTGATCGGTGCGGTCCGAGACCCATCCCATCTCGTCCCGTCCCGTCGGTGAACCTCAGTCAAAGAATAGTAACTATCCGCGGTGTAATGTAGACTGTAGCCCCACAACATTATATTATCTACACCTCCTGCTAGTAGATTAGATAAAGGTTATTAACGCGTGGAACTGTCGCCGGTAGCTGATTGTACATATAATTTATTACTAATAAGTACTACTTACTTGTAGATAACGGCGACCGTCTTTAAATTATTATTGTAAGACAAGGTTTTTTTACGTCCTTATATAGATAAGTATGTATTTAGTAAGTACCTACTTACTTAGTTCGCTTACTCTAATAATCAAAGGTATTTTTTCTTTTTTCAAAAGAACATTCCTTCTGTAGGTACGATTAAGGCGTGTCTAAGTATAGGTATATTCACTATTATCAGTAAATAGTGTAATAAAAAGCGTTTTGAAACTCATTATGCTTACATTCAGGAATGGTAATTCAGGCGTGGTTAAAAAAATTGGTACACAGATTAGAGAAATTATATAAGTATAATCTGTGTTTTCCTAGTATTTTCTTAATTCCATTTATTTCTATGCAAGCAGTTATTAACATAACTATCCTGCTATAATATAGGATAGTGAAAGGTTTTCTGGGCCCAGCTTCCATGGAGTCAAGTCGATTTCTTTTAGAACAAAGTGCAAATAATTCAGTAAAATTCGAAGATGTAGAATAAGTAATAAAAAATAATAATAAATGGTACCTTTTCGTGACACACGCAATGCTAGGGGTAGACTTATATTATTTTATGCTGTAAAAAATTATTTATCTTTGTTTCTTTCTTTCAAAATTGTTCTACAATCAACCGAACCAACAATCACCAAAATACAGCGACAAAAGAACATTCCACTGCTATCTCCGCCTAGGAGGTAACACATAAAATATAAGTAAAACACTACCTACGGTAGGTACTAGGTACCACTATTTGCCTGCTATTTTCTTATTATTATTGTTAAAACATTGAATAAACAAGACTATATTGAACTAAATTCATCAAACACTAAAGAACTTAAAAAATATGTTCTTCTTCAACTTCGGTACAAACAATTCATATGCGTTATGTGGACACAACCCGCATTGTCATAGTTTCAGGTCGCCAAGATTCCTACGCAGCCTCCGACACTCCGACATGAGCTCACGACTGCCCCCTACATATCTTATAGGGAACTATACGGACCTACAGTTTAACATGACATCCAAAACACGGCAGCGCCGAGGTGAAAAGTCCACATCATAAGATTCGATCCAGGGGACTCCGAATTCAAAGCCGGGCCGAATTCAAATATTTCCGCTGGGCCACGGACGCTACAACAGCTGAATAGTTCAGATTGACAACACTAGACGGTGTAATATATATGTATAAGACGAGATATTTCCGGGATACGGCTGTAGCGTACTACATACGAGATATATACCTATTATGTAGAGTAAGGTCGCTCTAGTCGTAACTAAATATCATCTCCCTACCAATAGGTATGTACTTACATAAATTTATTTTATAAAATTGTATTTATATACTTGGGATATTAAGTATTAAACTTAGATAATTTTATTATGGAAGTCAATTTAATAAAATGTCAACTTTAATCCGTAACCCACCTATTTAATTTTTATAGCAAATTGTATAACTAGGTGAGTATATTTTATATTCTAGGAGTATACCTTCTGCACGATGCTCGGCTACAATAAGTATGCCACTCAGTATCAATAGTTCTAGTGTCCTCTACAACTAGTAGTACAGATGATACAACTTTATTTTTTAGAACTACAACTACAACTAGACTCTATTTGAAGTTGGCAGTACAATCTGTACCGAACACATATTATATAACACTACACATATATAAACTTAGTTTTCTGGTTTTAATATTAGTTGACTTTACATTTGATATACAACGTGATCTCTACCCATCATACAGAACAACTTCGCAAATGAAATTATTGTGTTTTCGCAAAAAAAAAAAAAAAGGCTTCGATACAAAATGGATCAGCTGATACGAGTAGTAGTAGCGGACAACATTTATGATAAGTAGTCGTCATTATATTCTGTAGATTTCGCAATATTTTCTAGTTTCGGTTGAGGGGTATACTCGTTTGCACGTTTGCACCAGCTTAAGTATTACTACACTCTATTGTAACTCCTTGTATAATTTTAACTCAATATTAACCTAATATATTATACACTTGTAGGGTATTAATACAGTTTGGCAGCCTCGTCGGCTCAGACGGTAGGGCCCGGGTAGGGCCCGGTGTGCCGCAGGGCCCGGGTTCGATCCCCGGCCAGGTCAAACACTTGTGTGCATGAACATGTCTGTTTGATCTGTGTCTGGGTGTTATAATCTCACATAAGTATGTATATCAGTCATCTGGTTACCATAGTACAGGCTTCTAGCCTAGTTCGGGACCAGATGACCGTGGAGGAAGTTGTCCCATATTATTATTATTATAATACTTGTGTGGACAATGAATAACGAATACCACAGTGAGCTCGTAAATAATAATATAGGTAATGATAATATTATAAAAAGCACCATTGATGTCTCTTTTTCCCCAATCGGTAGAATAGATACCACAAGGTAAACGTAATAAATGTAGGTACGCCGCAGCGGTTTCGTTCATTCCGTACGCGACGCTCAGGAACGCGAGCTAATGTCTCCATTCCGGTCACCTGTCCTCACATATGCTCATAATATTATATTATTATGTATACACCCTCCCCTACATCCCCTACAGCCCCTAGCCCCTAACTATAACATATTATAACTAGGTACCTATATATTATATTGGTGGTTGTCACGAGGCGAGGGGTTCAGTTTTTGTTACAATCTCAATTTTAATTAGTGACTCGGTTTTTGTTATAAATGAGTTACGGCATTTTTTATCAACTTCTTGTTCATAAATAATTCAATAACTGACACTCAAAATGAACACCTACTTTTCACAGAATAGGTGATATTATACAGCAGGCTACCTACATCAATAGGTGATATTATACAGCAGGCTACCTACATCAATAGGTGATATTATACAGCAGGCTACCTACATCAATAGGTGATATTATACAGCAGGCTACCTACATCAATAGGTGATATTATACAGCAGGCTACCTACATCAATAGGTGATATTATACAGCAGGCTCCCTACATCAATAGGTGATATTATACAGCAGGCTACCTACATCAATAGGTGATATTATACAGCAGGCTACCTACATCAATAGGTGATATTATACAGCAGGCTACCTACATCAATAGGTGATATTATACAGCAGGCTACCTACATCAATAGGTGATATTATACAGCAGGCTACCTACATCAATAGGTGATATTATACAGCAGGCTCCCTACATCAATAGGTGATATTATACAGCAGGCTACCTACATCAATAGGTGATATTATACAGCAGGCTACCTACATCAATAGGTGATATTATACAGCAGGCTACCTACATCAATAGGTGATATTATACAGCAGGCTACCTACATCAATAGGTGATATTATACAGCAGGCTACCTACATCAATAGGTGATATTATACAGCAGGCTACCTATATCAATAGGTGATATTATACAGCAGGCTACCTACATCAATAGGTGATATTATACAGCAGGCTACCTACATCAATAGGTGATATTATACAGCAGGCTACCTACATCAATAGGTGATATTATACAGCAGGCTACCTACATCAATAGGTAATATTATACAGCAGGCTACCTACATCAATAGGTGATATTATACAGCAGGCTACCTACATCAATTGTTGGTTGTTTCGCATTCATCCTATGACGTCTCATCTCATTTAGTATTTTATTATTGTAAACAGCTACTCACTATTCAACTAAATACATACTTATTAAGTACGTACCTACATATTTCTAGATAAATATTTATTTACAGCACTACTTAAGTACTCGATACCGATCGATCGAAGGTTACCTTATAGTAATAGATATAGGTACTTACTTACTCTACTGATCACATATAAAACAACTTCCGCTATAGAAACATATTTGAGATGGGTTATTGTATAATGTCCAAGACCGCGAACTTAAATCTTCAATTTCGTAAATTCTGCAATAAGTAGGTCAAGGACATACCTATAAAGGTTACGTATTTTGTAATTTACGTACCTACTTATTTTATAATTTCTGAGTTGGTATCCTAAATTAAAATTTCCAAATGACTGATGACAATAATGACTGTTGCAGAGGATGCTAACTGAACACCAGTAATCCTGTATAATTTGTGATACTTTTTAATCTATAAGTAAGACTACCATCACCAATTTAAATACAGGCAACAAAGAAACCAGTGGAGTCTGTTTAAGTAATATGTACCTAACCAGGCGAAGTCCGCCGCTCTCGAATGTCGACAGTCTAAGGTCAGCGAGTAAAAACATCGGGAACACAAACAGCCTAACAATATAGGTATAACCTACCTACCTAACGAACCATAATGTATATATAGGTTGGGAACATTCGGTCTGTTTGATATTGAATCAAGATGCGCTTTGTCGGCACGCATTCCTGTGCGCGGGCGCAGCCTAGAGATCCGCACGGAGGCGGGGGGTGGGGTGTGGCGAGCGGCGGCGCGCTTTGATCGCGGCCACGCCCACCGCCGGCCAATATGGTCGCCATTGTCCACTCCGCGAACAAAACAAACGTTACTTTTTGTCGGAGTAATTTGGCGGTCGTTAACAAGTAGCATCGGAGATATCAAAGGGAGTGACCAATTTAGACGTTAGGAAGAAAGGTAATTAAGTATCCTCCGGCGGCCATTATGGAACTCGGCGGCTAGTTCCTGGATTCGGGAGCTATTTATCATAACGATGTTTGGCTCCACATCACTTCAGATCACACAGACTATGATAAAAAGAAACTACGCTGCGCTCGTATTTTATTGTGCTCGAATTGTAATTATGAAAGCTCTCAGTACTATACTTACGCAGCGCGGCACAGCGGTGTACTATGGGTACCTATAGTACCTACTTACTGTGTATGTATCTACATTCCAGCCCTGCCGACTGAGCTTCTTGAACATTTGAAATTCCGTAGAAATAACTTGTCTTTACCCGCCATGTAGGTACCTACCCTTACTTATCCCTCCTATAGAGGTATAAGTAATAAATCATAACACTTGTTGTGGATAAGGGTAACATGATAAAGATGTTATGTATACATAGCATAACCTTTTTCTACCATACGGCATTCAAACATATGTATTATTATTATTTATTATTACAATTATATAGATTAATGTTAATTTTATAATCATAAGTAGGTCCAGAATTTAGTGTATATATAATAATTATTTTATATATTTAAATTTCATGTCAAAAAGATTTGTCTGATAAATACTCAGCCATCGAATAATACGCTGTGTCAATTAGTATTTTTTTTAAGTAACTCTTGAAACTATATACCTATTGCTAGTTTCCAGGAGTGCCTTCGGCAGATGGTTGTACACACGTGGACCCATGCAGGATACACTTCTACTACTACTTGTTAAACAGAGTAGTGTTACATATATTCTATATTCCTTATTACGTATTACGTGCTAAGTATATAAGTGGACAAAGAGAATATTTAACTAATTAATTTTCGATCGTGAACAATGTTGCTACTCACTTCCTAACATCGACATAAATTAATTATCAAAAGAGCCAACAAACTAAGCCTACTTAAGTACTTACTAAGGTTACTTATATATATTATTGTAGTAGAGTCCTACCTTCTTGCACTAAACTTAATAATATCTATGCACAACTGGTCGACAACATTATTATGCAAGTAAGTTACCTAGATGACCTTGTTTATAGTATACAGGCATAAAATGTGCCGGTGTCTGTGTCTGTGTCTGTGTCTGTGACTCGGCTCCAAGAGTTGTCACGATCACCGACTATGATCATTAATCGCGTCGTGACTCATCTTATTCCAATCACGAGCAAGACTTTATCGAACATCATCTAAGATCTAAGCATTATGTTCATTTTTACCTTCAACTGCTATAGGTCTCAGCCCGAAAACGTTAATCATATGTAATTGTATCTAAATTCAATCCGTGAGTTTGACGTATACACCATACCTATAGGGACCTACCTATAAGGCCATGGTGATAATAGATAATATATACACCTAACTATTTACTTTAAAATATCTATATTATGTGAATAAGTGTAGATGTAGGCTGTAGGATACTTACATACGTAGATAATATTAATTATATTACTCACATATAAAATATATATGTAATATATCTATAATCAATGATTAAATAATTATGAACTATAATATTATTATATCTATCTTAAATGTCATATGTTTATGGGTTTCAAATATTCAAGTTAAGATTCACTCGACCCTGTGTAGTCTGAATTTATAGACCTCAGTCCCGTCGCAGCGAACCTTATGGATTAAGTATGTACGGTTATTATAAGTTACGATTAATTAATATTTATTTAAATATTTGTTAATAAGTATCCACAACATATTATCTGAATAAGTAGAGGAACATAGGAACACGTAAGTTGCGTAACTTTTAGACAATTCATTATTCCAATTAGAGTACCAGCGGTAGTCGGCAGGTCATCACGTCCCACGTCTCACACACGTCTCACACACGTGACACACCGTGAACATACCGACGTTAACAAGAATTTTATTAATTGCCTCCCTCAAATATCTAGCCGCGAGTTCACCATCTAATTATCATAATATTATAAGTAATTAGAGTCATTAGGCGTCCACTCGGTGCTAATCTGTGTGATATCTCTCATGGAGGCGGTTTACAGGCGTAATTACCGCGGCCGCGGAGGCTTCACGCCGAAACAATACCACAATGTCGGGAGAAACATCTTCACACTCGCTCCGAACACAATGACTCGTTTGTTTGTAGATATCTGCCGCGGCTTGATAACACAATAGCTCCTGCCTGCCGCCTGTAGGAAGGGGGTGGGGGGGGGGGGGAGATCTCGCGAGAGGCTTTATTACATTACACTTCGCTAACTTTCAGGTTAAGCCACAGTTACACGAACAACGGTTCAATGAATAATGAAGGCTTTGTGTTCCAACTTTGAGATCTACATTAAGTTGAAATTTTTGGTGTCTGTCTAGATGTGGTTTGCTGTGAGCTTTCAGAACTTTAGGTATCATTATAATGTCAGTGTCGTAATACAAAGGCGGTACGTGACCGATAAAATACTGTAGTTCGCCTTTATGCCCTTTTTGTAAAATACTCAAGTTATTGCTACGACTTACGACCAAGTTTCAGATAAAACTAACAAACATTTTAATAAGTCTCGATAAAGAGGTAATTACTCATAGAAACAACGAAATAAAGTATTATGGTATTTTAATGCACATTTATTAGACATTTGCCTGCCCCCCGCCGCCCGCGCCCCGCGCCCCGCGCCCCGCGCCCCGCGCCCCGCCACTCTCGCGCGCCGCTCTGCGCACGTTGTATTTCAGGAATGCGTAAACTATGGAGAAGGCCATCGCATTACTTTTATCAAGGATTTCGAAATAAAAATAATGAGGGCATGTTCATTGCTATGGACACACTATAAATTACGAAACAATGGAAATCTGAGCGCGATGGAAACCGTTGATAACGCTTTATTGCATGTTTTCAAAATGAATTCTCTTATTAATATTATTATACTAAATTAAAGGACGGATTAGATATAAAACTGAGACAGCTTGTATGAATAATGTACCTAATAAACACACGTGTTTCAATATCTTGATAATCATCGTTGTTAATTCGAGAAGTTTCTCCCCTACGCTACGATTACAGAACATTTTTCGTAGCACATGTAGGTAGGTATACTTACCTCTCACCCTTGAGTTTACGTCTACTCGTGTGTTCCTCAGGGCAATATTAAAAACATGACTCTCCCATACCATACGAGAATGTAATTAAGAACGTTGATGGAGTAAGTTATGTAGACCGTAAGTATTGAGTAGTCAAGTGTGAGTCCTGAGGTTACTTACTAACCTGCCGAGTTAATCTTCTATTCTTCATTATAAGTTAGATAACTCCGCGTGAGTGTGAGTGTGAGTCTCTTCGTGTGAGAGATACCTATATCCTATTCTCATTAATATGTAGAATGCCAGTGGCTATATTATGAACGATGTGATAAGTTTCACGTTACAACTTACAAACTAAGTATCTCTAACCATACTTGCGTTCTTATCTAACGGTTCCAAGTTAACATTATTAACAAGTGTGTGTAATGTTTCCATACGTACGTAATAGTCTAAGTTAATTTGAGGTAGCACACACCTATTAACTGAATTTATACCTACATACACAACAATACAATAGAGATATAACAATAAAACTATTTCATCAGTTTCCTGTTCCACCGAGCCTAAAATAATCAATATGTCAATGATAATATTATGAACCGATCTCAACCTGAGGTAATCTTCATTTGCATGATTTTATTTTTAACCCGAAACTTCGTCCGCGTGGAATTTAACAAGCAAATGCTTTTTTTCATTTCGCAGGGTATTAATTTTTAAGTAATATATTATAATAGCTTCAGTTACTTCTTAAAACATCAGCTATGTTTCAGTAGACTGGCGTGAATCTGGATACTGGGTACATAAATATAATAAAAATCCGTTATACTTATGTTGGTTAGACTTATTTCTTGTTATAGGTCCCGTACCTATAGGTACTTAAATCTCTATTTGCGAGCATTCTGGCCCATTACACTTTAGGGCCCAAAATAAACATAATTGATCTTTAACGGCTTTTCTCAAGTAACTATCCTCCGGCTACAAGGCTCCAAAAAGAAAAAGAAGTTCCAAAGTTTCCATGAGAAAAAATACCGAGTTTTTTTTATAATATGGGACACCTTCCACACACGGTCATCGGGTCCCAAACTAGGCTTAGAAGCCTGTACTATGGTAACCAGACGACTGATATACATACTTAAATACGCTTATAACACACAGGGACAGATCTAACAAACATGCTCATTCATGCGCTCAAATGTTTGACCTGGCCGAGGATCGAACCCGGGGCCTGCGGCACAGATACCAGAGTTACTAGCATCTGAGCCAACGAGGCTGTCAATTTGTGAATGTATTTAATTATTTTTCTATATAATGAATATTTATAGGTTTTCCCATAAATATTCAAAACTGTACCTACATTTAAATTTTTATTATAATAAAGTTTATAATTAAGTACATTGAATTCTCGCAAACGTATAGTGAAAAGAAATAATAAGGCGCTAAAAATCGCCATATAACGAGTGTATACATATGACCACTTAATCTATATATTTATCTATTTATTTATTTATAAAATATAAATTACTTACCTTACCGTCCCTATACATATTTGAAATGCTGAAATTTGTAAAAAATCATTATAGTTTGTTCGAGAAAGACGAAAAAGCCATAACAAAGAGAAAAATAGTTCAAAAACCATTATTAGTCCCCAGAAACAGATTAAAATTGTGCAATAAGAACTGCTATAAAATGGCAATCAGAATTTATAATAAACTGCCCAATGAATTTAGAGAGATGCATGCTAATGAATTTAATAAGAAACTTCATGCTTGGTTGTGTGATAGATGCTTTTATACCATAGACGAATATTTTAATTTTTAATTTTATTTCTAATATTTTATAACAATTTACAAAATTACCATTTAATTATAATTGAAAATATAAATATAAAAATTGACATATTGAAATCTGTGTTATATCTATACTAATATTATTATAAAGAGAGAAACTTTGTTTTTTTGTTTTTTTGTTTGTAACGAATAGGCTCCGAAACTACTGGACCGATTTTAAAAATACTTTCACTTATGGATAGCTTAATTCAGTGTGAGTGCCATAGGCTATATGAGATTTTGAAAAAAAATAGGGATCCGTAAGAAAACTGCAATATTGTGAACCAAGGTGTTACATTATATAATTACCATATTCATAAATTTGCGTGCGCTGTGAAATACATTGATGGTAGAATAATATAATGTACTAGGGGTTTGTAGTACTTATCAATATCTACAAAATAGTCCACGGAAATTTTATCCATCTATTTTGGTTTAGTCACAATAATCGAAACAGACATTATATGCATGCGCTGTGAAAAGTATTGGTGGTAGAATAAAGTAATGTACTTTGGGTTTGTAGTACTTATTAATATTTACAAAACAGTATACATAGATTATATCCATCTTTTTTGGTTTAGTCACAATAATCGAAAAAGTGATTATTTTTCATGCGGTGTGAAAACTATTGGTGGTAGAGTAAAGTAATGTACTAGGGGTTTGTAGTACTTATCAATACCTACAAAACAGTATACATAAATTATATCCATCTTTTTTGGTTTAGTCACAATAATCGAAAAAGTGATTATTTTTCATGCGGTGTGAAAACTATTAGTGGTAGAGTAAAGTAATGTACTAGGGGTTTGTAGTACTTATTAATACCTACAAAACAGTATACATAGATTATATCCATCTTTTTTGGTTTAGTCACAATAAACGAAGAAGTGATTATTTTTCATGCGGTGTGAAAACTATTGGTGGTAGAGTAAAGTAATGTACTATGGGTTTGTAGTACTTATCAATACCTACAAAACAGTTTACATAGATTATATCCATCTTTTTTGGTTTAGTCACAATAATCGAAAAAGTGATTATTTTTTAATGCGGTGTGAAAACTATTGGTGGTAGAGTAAAGTAATGTACTAGGGGTTTGTAGTACTTATCAATACCTACAAAACAGTATACATAGATTATATCCATCTTTTTTGGTTTAGTCACAGTAATCGAAAAAGTGATTATTTTTCATGCGGTGTGAAAACTATTGGTGGTAGAGTAAAGTAATGTACTAGGGGTTTGTAGTACTTATTAATACCTACAAAACAGTATACATAGATTATATCCATCTTTTTTGGTTTAGTCACAATAATCAAAAAAGGGATTATTTTTCATGCGGTGTGAAAACTATTGGTGGTAGAGTAAAGTAATGTACTAGGGGTTTGTAGTACTTATCAATACCTACAAAACAGTATACATAGATTATATCCATCTATTTTGGCTTAGTCACAATAATTGAAGCAGTGATTATTTTTCATGCGGTGTGAAAAGTATTGGTGGTAGAATAAAGTAATGTACTAGGGGTTTGTAGTACTCATCATACTCATTTGTAGCCCACAAGAGTTACAGTTACCTCATCGACCTGTATTGATAATATCTTTACCAATTTCGAAAGTAGGAAGTTATCAATAACGGGTGGAGTTAGGTCCGACCACAAGGGTCTCTCACTAGAATTTATAAGTGAAAAATCAAAAGAAAAACCAACAATTGAACATAGGCCCCTAACAACATATAAACTCGAAAAGCTTAGGAATAATATAGAATCAAAACTGGAAAATGTCGCTGTCTCTGAGGAAGACCCTAATTTCAATTATGAAAACATATTTTCTGTAATAAGTAAGGAGTTCAATGAGATATGTCCCAAAAAGAAATTACACACGAATGGGAAACTAGAATTTAGTGATTGGGCTAGCAAGGGTATCAGGAAAAGTAGAGATAATATGTATGAGTTGTATAGGGATAAAGCCCATTCTAATTCAGAATCATTTCATGAGTATGTTAAATGTTATTCAAAAATTTTTAAAGCTGTTTGCATCCAAGCAAAAGCCATAAATATTAGAGACAAAATTCGCAAATCAAGTAATAAAATTAAGACGGTTTGGAAAACAATAAACGTAGAAACAGGTAAAGATAAATGTAGAGATTCTGAATATAAACTATTAATTAATAATGAACACATTACAAATGTTGAGGAAGTCGCTAATATTTTTGTCGATTTCTTCTCTAACATAGCCCTGAACGCGACCAAGTCACTTGATTCATCCCCAGACTTGGCGGAGGCTTTTCTTAAAGAAAACTTCCAACGCACCATACCTGAATTTTCGTTTGAACACATCTCATTAATTGATATCAAAAAGACGTACAAGAGTTTAAATGTTAAAGCTACTGAAGATCTATGGGGTCTATCTGTAAAAATGCTAGATTCTATAATAAACACAATTGCTCCTTACTTAGCAGACTTATTTAACCTATGCATAGATAAAGGCACGTTTCCAGAACTAATGAAAATAAGTAAAATCACTCCTATCTTTAAATCGGGAAGTAAGACAGATCCCTCAAACTATAGGCCAATCTCTGTTTTGCCAGTATTAAGTAAAATCTTTGAGAAATTGATGCTAAACCAACTGCTGTCACATTTCAATAGAAATAGAATATTGCATTCAAACCAGTATGGTTTCACCAAATGCAGATCAACAACCGATGCAGGCTGTCATCTCATGATTCTTGTCTTGGAGGCTTGGGAGAGTTCACAGGATGCCATTGGAGTGTTTTGTGACCTTTCCAAAGCATTCGACTGTGTATAACACTGCACGTTACTGCGCAAGTTAGAAGTATATGGAATTCATGGGAATGCTCTGAACCTGGTGGAATCATACTTGTCTAGTAGGCAGCAGAAGGTTAGCGTCAATGGTATCACATCTGCTAGTTCTCCTGTCAAGATGGGAGTCCCACAGGGATCAATTTTGGGTCCTTTCCTGTTTTTGGCATATATTAACGATTTGCCTTACATGGTCCACGGTCTAGCAGATATAGTTCTATTTGCCGATGATACGTCATTGATTTTTAAAGTTGATAGGAAGGATACTTCACTAGTACATGTTAATAATACTTTAGCAAGTATATCCAGATGGTTCACAGCAAACAATCTGTTATTGAATGCGAAAAAGACTAAATGTTTGAAATTTTCGTTGCCTAACGTCAGAAGTATAGAACCAATCATAGTTCTTGACGGTGAAAGACTCAATATTGACAATGCAACTTTGTTCCTTGGCATAAATATAGACTCTAAACTGCAATGGAGCACTCATATCACCGAGCTCTCAGGGAAACTAAGCTCTGCAGCTTACGCGGTTTATAAAATTAGGCAACTAACAGATGTAGCCACGGCGAGATTAGTGTACTTTGCATATTTCCATAGCTTGATGTCTTATGGGATTCTGTTGTGGGGGTCAGCTGCAGATATAGAAACTATCTTTATACTACAAAAACGTGCGATTCGTGCCATCTATGAGATGCGTCCACGCGAATCCCTGAGGGAATTATTTAAAGAAATAAACATACTGACCCTACCATCCTTATACATTTATGAGAACATCATGTATGTGCGTAAAAATTTACATAAATTAAAATTAAATAGTGACCTTCATAATTTTAATACTAGGAATAAAGACAAAATAGCTGTACCTAGCTTTAGATTATCTAAAACAAATAAAAAGACATTCTTAGGAAATAGTGTACGTTTCTATAATAAAATCCCAAAAGAGATAACTGGGCTCTCAGAGGGTAAATTCAAAACCTATATAAAATCTACTTTACTAAAGAAGGCATACTATAAAGTCAACCAGTACATAGAGGACAAAGATGCCTGGAAACTTCTGCATAGTCGCCTCGCGGCACCTTCAAAGAAAATGAATGTAAGCAAACCAAATATTGTGAAACTATCTGTTGAAAAAATTAAGCCCTACAAGTTTCTTGTGCGTTATTCTTGTAGAGGTATCTTTCCGAACGCACGGTAGACTCAGTACTGTATCTTCATTGACGTACAAAAGTGTCAGATTATGACCTATTTGAATAAATCTGTTTGAGTTTGAGTTTGAGTTCATCAATATCTTCAAAATAGCCCACGATAAATTATAACATGTGTTAAGGTTTGGTCATTGTAACAGAAATAGTCATTAATTTGCGTGCGCTGCGTAAACCATTAGGGTTAAATCTATTAAAATACAATGTATCACGAATTTACTCCTGTTAAACGTCCACTATATCTACTTCTGCTACCCGTGCGAAGCCGGGGCGGGTCGCTAGTAATTTATCATTTTATTGTATTATTTCAATGTATACTTCAGTTATTAATGTCATTCAGATAAACATTTGCACGACAATTTGGTCGAGTACAGCGATCTACCTATTGTATGTTACAACTTTTATATCTACCTGTATTCATGCAAATAAAGCTTTCATTCATTCATTCATTCATTCATTTATAAAAATCTATAAAAACCTCATGAATTGGGTCATTTTAACTCCAAAACAACAATTTATAACAACAAATATAAAATAACAATTACTATTATTGTACGAGGTACATAACAACACATATACGAGTAGGTAGATCACAAGCTACGTATCTATCTATATACTTACATCCAACTGTAGTATATAATGAATATTGTGAAGTTAATAAATGCGGATGAATGCCATTACATCTGATAGGTAGTTAATTAGTGTCAACATAATTATCATTTGTAAGCGTTGTCATAAAATGTTAACTATTCAATGCGTTGAGTTTCCCGTCAAAGTACATATGTATATATATATATATGAACATTATAATACTAGTAGGTGGCTCTGTGTAAGATCTCGCGAATCTTACATAATATAACCAACTATTCAAATCGACTGATTACATACAATACCGTCTTTACCATAAGGGCACACGGGGCCCGTGCCCAGGGCCCCCCATCCTCAGGGGGCAACGAAGAACCGACAATTTCTCTCACATTTTTAAAAAAACTTACGTTTTTAACAGGTGAACAAAACGCTTGTGAGTTCTGACTCACCCACAGACCACTACCATTCAGCGCGGTTTTGGTTAGATTGATGATTGGATGGATGTTTGTTACTCTTTCACGCCAAAACTAATAAACAGATTGGACTAAAATTTGGTATGCAGGTAGCTTAAACCCTGTAATAACACATAGGGTACTGTTTCCCCGATATTGTCACAGGTATGATGTCTACGCGGGTGAAACCGCGGGGCACAGCTAGTTGATAATATATCAGAACGCATCCTAATTTACTACAAGAATATTCTTTTGCCGAATGGTTTAGCATTGGAGAGCGTTCATTTTCGCAGCTTAAAAAGGGCCCCAAATTCTGTGTGCCCATGGGCTCCAGCAAAGTTTAAGACAGGCCGTCTTATTATTATTATTATAGTCTTATTGATTACATACCTAATTTAATTATTATCGATCAAATGCAAGTAAAAATAACAAACAAAATAAGGCTATGAGGTTAATATTCCTTCACAAAAATCCAAAACTTGTTATACTTATTCCGGAGGCTGATGAAATTCCCTACTTGAGGAGATTTGACAATTTTTGTTTACAACCTCCGCGTGACTCCAACAGTTAGACATTTTTTCAAAAAAAAGAACATTGTAATCAGGATCTGATGATGGAGCAGGAAGTTTTTAAATTTATACACGACTTGTTGCACCAGTTGAAACGGAGCCCTTTACCGCTCGCTCAATCAATTCAATGTGAGTATGTACCTCACATCAGTGCTGTAGGTTATATACCTATCAGACCATGTTATAGTCAAAGGTCGATGATATGCAGTCTCATCTCGGAATAACTGCTTTATCCAAGGTTTGACCGAGGCCTTTCGGCAAACCCTGGAATAAATTCTAATTTTTGCCTTTTGTTAACGTATTTTTAGTCAAACCCTTTTAGTCAAGCGTCGGTAGTAAAATAATCTGTTTCGGGCTTAGTCTTAGCTTAGTCCTAATCGACTAAGGCAGACGCGGTCAAACGTCGATTCATACAGAAATGAAATGCTCTTCAAAATAATGCATATTATTTAAAAACAGTAAAAGATCAAACGTATCGTGCAATTCAAAATGCACTAAGTGTTGTCAAAAAAAGACCATTATTTTTATTTTATTTTATTGCTGTAATATATCATTATTCAAAACAATGATAAAAAAAAATATGACTTCATAGGATTCATTAGTATATATAATATTGAAACAAAAAATATTAACATTTAAAAACCTTCGTTTATTATAATAATACCAAATCTAACAAACTAGGAAATTCCAATACCTAATTGAGGTCGGACTAGCTGATTTCATGAAATTAAGTTTCGGCCTTTGATTGTCCAAATTAGTCTCAAAATTCGTTTGTGAAAGGCAGATCAACGTCATTTATTTGGACTTTGACTAAGACTTTATGTCAGACCTGAGGTTTGACTAGTGAAACTTAGGCGCTCCAGAACTTCGATGTTTGACTATAATAGATACATAGTATGATAACTTCTCTAATTATTATCTGCTGGTCCCAGACTATGTTGACCACGTACTGTGGTAGAGCATGTGAAAATGTAATATTGATGCGTGCTTGCCTAGAATTACCTATTACCTATTGATTATACCTATAGGTGTAGGTGAGGTGAGGTGAGCTGAGGAGCAGGTAGTGTAGTGATGGTAGGTAGGTGGTGATGATTGATGGCTGGTGTGGCAGCATGTGGTGTGTCACAGGACAGGTGCGACCTGTCGCCTGAATATAGACGACACGCGCGCACCGGCCGCCGCCGCCGCCGCCGCGGTGACAAGCTGGCTGCCGCCTGCCGACCCCCGCCCGCTCCCCGCGCCCCGCAACCTGCACCCCGCACCAGGGATGACCGCTCTTATTTGTCTCATCGAAGGACATATTATACTGACCTACTTTCTACTCCTGTAACGAGTTACTGTACAAAACTTATATAGGTAGTATAGGTATATTACCAAAAATTCCTAGATGAAGTCTACGAAAAAAAATCGTAGGCTCGTAGCCCGTAGCGTACTAGTAGCGCGTAGCACGTAGCACGTAGCACGTAGCACTACCGCGCACGTAGAGATTATGTATTGAGTAGTTTCATATCGTTGGTACCCAATATTTTTATATTAAGTATGTGGGTCGTGTACTTATTATATACAAATATCGTCAACTACATAGTAAAATACTTTATCATTGATTAATTTAGACTTCCATACTTAAAATTAAAAAATATGTAGCATTTTAGTGACAGTGTGGAATAAAATTATGATCGATCTTTTTGATATACTTATAATAAATTCCGTATCGATAGATACACATTATATTTTCTCCACCCTATAAAATTGTCAATTCGTATTTAAGTTGTGCATTTAAAAACAATAGAGTTCCGGTTCCGGCGCCGCGTGGTCTGCGCGCGCGCACGCCGCCAGCAGCTGACCGCTCGCTTCACTCGCATTGACTGCTCACTTCCTAAATACTTATTCAATTACTTGTACTTTTCCTTTGTTTGAACGGTCGTGTCATGAGACACTCACGCGGTAACAATATCGGGAGCTGCCTTATTGTATGCCCTACTCGTACGTATGTTATTACAGTTATTATTGTATTGTAAAGTGAACGAGTGTATGTGACCGTGGAGCTAGTAACCCAGTGATAGTATATACGGGTATGGTACAGGGGTGTGGGGGTGTGTGGGTGTGTGTGTGTGTGTGTGTGTGTCGTGTCCGTCCTGGTGCAGCGGACGAAGTAAACGAGACGCGGCATCATTAACAAGCGATGAATAATAATGCGGCCACGGTATCAAACGACCGGTCGGTTTGCAATGCAGAATCGTGCGACAACACGAGTTTTTGCTCGTTTAGTTCGGCGTAGCGGTCCGCAGGCAGTAGGGAGTCAGGGAGCGGCGAGCGGCGAGGGCGACCAGTGGCCGCTACATTAGCATACAATGGTCGCGGACAGCTGGCGCTGGCCGCTGGCCGGTGGCCGGTGGCCGGTGCCGGCCGCGGCGGATGGTATCGGCTGCCATCGACACCCAGCCCCGGCCCGAGTCCGCGGGCCTCACTATATACACAATACACATATACCAGTGAAATCTTGTTAGATATTCCATAGTGTCAATTAGCCGCGACCGTGCCACTTGTCGGAACGTTGTAGCCAGCTGTTAATATACTAACTTAACAAGCAACCCGCCCGGTTTAACACAGGTAGCATTAGAATATAGAATAGAATATAGAAAATATATACCAGTTAGATAATTATAATTTACTTATCTGTCCCGCCCACAGATGAGGATGGTCCCGCCCGCGGGTGGCAATCGCCCTTTTTTTTAAAATGTCCGATTTGGCATAGGTAATTTTTGTTTCTTTTTATATTGGTATAGGTACATGTTTTAAGAGAAAATGTATGTGTAATTTGTTTAATATAAAAATATTCTTAAACGCATACAGGACCTGTCTATGCCGCCCCCCTATAAGGGTTGTTTTGCCATAACTCGCCAGCAGCTCGCTTTGCAAGCGGGTTGGCGAACAAAGTTTTTTATATAGACTTGTAGAGGATGCCGCTGCCCGTCCCGCCTTAGTCCGCCCGCCCTTAGTCTTAGGGTAGAGAGGGTACTGAGGGATAATCGTACTAATTCATTTACACGGAGTAAATGAACTACTAGTCGAAACTGTATGAAAATCCGAGCCTACTGTATTTTGAGTCGCGAACAGACAAACAGACACGGCGGGAGACCCTATATTGACTACATACTTACATAATATTATTTAGTGATACACTGAGTAGCGACATTATCAATAATGAGCCGTATATCTACATCAGTAACCGACTACCTACTTCTTGCATGGAATGTGTATGAATTTATTTGCACACATTTCTGTGTCAAACGGTTACTTTTATTTTGCTACTCAATCATTTCTGTGAGTGCATTTGATCGAGCGAGTGCGCTCGACTATCCGGACTCGCCGGACTCGCCGGACTCGACGGTAAACGCCTTATAAGGTGGTCGTGCGACTATATGAAGTGTACAGGTATAATTACGGCCGAACGGGAACTCGGCACTCGGCACTCGGCACTCGGCTCGCTATTTATGACTCGAGATAATGACCCTAAACAAAACGTATTTATCGAGTAACCGGCCAATAAATATAACTAATGCCCAGCCGCCACACCGCGCTACACCGCGCCGCGCCGCCCGCACTACAAATCAAACCTAATGAATAGCCGTGACTCCGCTCCGTCCTCTACCTATTTATTATACATATAACATAGTATATATTAAATAGATACATGTATGTGCATAGGCACGTTGATTTATCGCCGCTAGAATTGTACAAGTCGGAGCAATCACTCGACTCACGCACTCTTAGGAACCACTTTGCTGCCGCAATATTGGCATTTGCAAATAAATTACAATTATAATATTTCATACAAATCATAATTAATGTTCTAACTCATATTATGCTCGTATAGGTAGAGATATAATTATATGCTTGTATAGGTAGACAGGTAATCTCAGTAGACTGTGTTTCAGTTTGGTTTCTGATCACGTTTTGATTGTTTTTGGGCGCTGTTAGTCATTCAGTTAAACAACACAGTTTCAAACACTTATTGCAGTGTTCGTGGGTTGTAACAGTATAGGAAGTTTGGAAATATAATTAAAATTATGTTGTAAGCTCGTAATTATGTATGTAATGTGTAAGTCTATTATGAATTTGAAGCATCACTGAAACAAACCAACCCTAACATGAAATTACAGCACATTTCCTGCTCCGATATAAGTATTAATTTACCTATCATCATTCATCGTGTGCTCTATCCATCGAACTGCAAAACTATCATTACAATAATATATAATGATTAAAGTAAGTAGGTACCTATATGCTATGCTCATGCTGTCAACATGCACAGTGTAGAATGTTGTGTGCAGTAATACCTATATGCGGAGACATTTAGGCGGCGGTTAGCTTTGTGTGTGCGGTAACCGACGGCATAATAGTGGCATTGAAGCTCGCGTTTGCGTGAGATCTCGTCTCACACCAATGATTATGAAGTATGAACGGATCAATTTCACAGCCGGCACTCAAAGCCGCCGCCCACTGCACCCTTAGGGGGGGGGGGGGGTCAGGGAGGCCCGGCCCGGCGCCCCCACGGCTCACCGCCCATCATCGCGTGCAAGGAATACACGCCGATGCCGACGCGATGATGCGGGGTGGGTTTCCAACGAGTAACACTAAACGAGTCACACTGTGACTGGATGGGACGGATTAAAAAATAAAAGGTGCCAACGGGTAACAGTGTGACCCGTTGGGAAAAAAAGGGTTGAAACCGGTAACAAAAATATCCCAACTAGTCACAGTGAGACTCGTTTCCAAACACACAAACGACGAAGTTAGATCTTTTTCCGAGACTTCATCAGTCATGGCTTTTTTAATAAATAGGGATGAGGTATCGCGGGCTGTATTTTAATATATATTAAGAGTTCCTAATATATATTAAAATACTGCGGATTCATACTTAAGTGGATAACATTTTTTATAAATTACCTATAACAATTTGACGTGTAATTTGTTTTTATCAATAAATGAGTTTGAGTTTGAGTTTGAGTTAACAGACCTTTTTAAGTATTATTATAAATATATATAATAAAATATAAATTAATATCCTAAATTATACTATAATGAATTAATTATATACTTACAATATATAATAATACTAGCTTTGCCCCGCGATTTCACCCGATTGGCTTCGTTCCCGTGGGAATATCGGGATAAAAAGGGGATAAATCGGGATACTTTTTATGTTATTCCAGGATCTAAATCTTGAATATCAGCCCAATTGGTTCAGTAGTCTTACCGTAAAGAGTAACAAACATCCATCCATCCATCCATCCTCACAAACTTTCGCATTTATAATATTAATTGTAGAGGATATTATGTTATGTACCTTATGTAATATAAGGTAAATAAGCCTTTAAATTAATAATACTTTACGTACTAGACTATTTACAAAAGGTATATAAGGTTGTATATAATATACTATAATAAAATATATTAATGTATTACATAATTATCTATACTAATATTATAAAGAGAGAAACTTTGTTTTTTTGTTTTTTTGTATTTTTGTTTTTTTGTTTTTTTGTTTGTAACGAATAGGCTCCGAAACTACTGGACCGATTTTAAAAATTCTTTCACTTATGGATAGCTTAATTCAGTGTGAGTGCCATAGGCTATATGAGATTTTGAAAAAAAATGGGGTTCCGTAAGAAAACTGCAATATTGTGAACCAAGGTGTTACATAATATAATTACCATATTCATAAATTTGCGTGCGCTGTGAAATGCATTGATGGTAGAATAATATAATGTACTAGGGGTTTGTAGTACTTATCAATACCTACAAAACAGTATACATAGATTATATCCATCTTTTTTGGTTTAGTCACAATAATCGAAAAAGTGATTATTTTCATGCGGTGTGAAAACTATTGGTGGTAGAGTAAAGTAATGTACTAGGGGTTTGTAGTACTTATCAATACCTACAAAACAGTATACATAGATTATATCCATCTTTTTTGGTTTAGTCACAATAATCGAAAAAGTGATTATTTTTCATGCGGTGTGAAAACTATTGGTGGTAGAGTAAAGTAATGTACTAGGGGTTTGTAGTACTTATCAATACCTACAAAACAGTATACATAGATTATATCCATCTTTTTTGGTTTAGTCACAATAATCGAAAAAGTGATTATTTTTCATGCGGTGTGAAAACTATTGGTGGTAGAGTAAAGTAATGTACTAGGGGTTTGTAGTACTTATCAATACCTACAAAACAGTATACATAGATTATATCCATCTTTTTTGGTTTAGTCACAATAATCGAAAAAGTGATTATTTTTCATGCGGTGTGAAAACTATTGGTGGTAGAGTAAAGTAATGTACTAGGGGTTTGTAGTACTTATCAATACCTACAAAACAGTATACATAGATTCTATCCATCTTTTTTGGTTTAGTCACAATAATCGAAAAAGTGATTATTTTTCATGCGGTGTGAAAACTATTGGTGGTAGAGTAAAGTAATGTACTAGGGTTTGTAGTACTTATCAATACCTACAAAACAGTATACATAGATTATATCCATCTATTTTGGTTTAGTCACAATAATTGAAGCAGTGATTATTTTTCATGCGGTGTGAAAACTATTGGCGGTAGAGTAAAATAATGTACTAGGGTTTGTAGTACTCATCAATATCTTCAAAATAGCCCACGATAAATTATAACATGTGTTAAGGTTTGGTCATTGTAACAGGAATAGTCATTAATTTGCGTGCGCTGCGTAAACCATTAGGGTTATATTTATTAAAATACAATGTATCACGAATTTACTCCTGTTAAACGTTCACTATACCTACTTCTGCTACCCGTGCGAAGCCGGGGCGGGTCGCTAGTATTAAATAATTTTGTATAGCCTTATATACTTTATTATATATAAGGTTGTATATAAGCATTGGTATATAATTTATATTATATAACCCTATACTTTATCCGTCTAAACTCTGGTTGCCTGGAAGAGATTATTCAAAGCGACAAGGCCGCCCATTGTTGTCCAATAAAAGAATTTAAGTTTACTTAAGTTGATATACCTATATATTCTGTGTAACTTGGTCGTAATTGAAATTATAATCAAGCCAATATTCTGTTATATTCTATATAATAATAAATTAATTATATAGGTACTCAATCTTTTGTCTATCATTGTGTTTAGTAATGGTTGTAGGTCAGTATTCAGTATTTTAGTATTTTTCTTTAAGTGGTTGCCCTTTTTTTAAGTGATAAAACCATTTATATAATATTATAACAAAACACAAACAAGAATATATTATTATGTTCAGTATTTACGTCATATGGAAAATAAATATAGTATTTGGAGCCTTATTCATCTGAACAACTATTATATTTAAGAATAAAGATAAAACGATAATTATAATCCCAACAAAAACATTCTGTAAAAAACTAGCCAAGTCTCGATGGAGCTGCTTGTTTATCTCTAAAAAGTAATGAAATCTAGACAAAGTCGTGCCAAGTCTAAGGTTCCTTACTGCGATTTCTTTATTATTATAGTTAATGTTGTGTGACTTGGCCGTTGAACATTCTTTATACGTTAGTGGGTACAAGTCAATTTTGTTTACACGTAATGTTATATCTGTTGTTACTACCTATGTTTGTTAAGCGAGATAATAGCCCATATTGGTATTGGTAATTGGACGCTAGTGTCTCATTTTAGGCTGTTGTTAATTGTGCAACACATGCATTCAGCATTGATTGACAATGCTGACTTCTGCTCTCTTCTTTTTGGAGCGTCAAATTGACCACCGATCTAACATAAAATAGACGTACAGACGGACTTGATTAGAAGTATCCCTTCAACGGCCAAGTCACATAACATTAACTATAATAATAAAGAAATCGCAGTAAGGAACCTTAGACTTGGCACGACTTTGTCTAGATTTCATTACTTTTTAGAGATAAACAAGCAGCTCCATCGAGACTTGGCTAGTTTTTTACAGAATGTTTTTGTTGGGATTTCACTTCTTTTTGTAGAAACGTAGGCATATTGACTTCATATGCATATTCGTCGGCATATTGAGTCAGCGCCATCTAGCGACGGGTGCGGGTATCACCGCCACTCTTAGTCCAATGAATTATATTTTGACCAAATTTTGATCTTCGATTATCCTAGTTTTTATAGTTTTACCTTTATGTGGCCATTAAACCCTAACTCTGTACCAAATTTCAGCTCTCTGAGTTTATGGGAAGTACTAGTTCTTTTTGATGATCATGAGTGAGTGTCTGGGTGTCATAAATGCGAAACTTTGCTTTCGCTTATCGTCGGAACTAAATGACCTACAGACTTGAAATTTTATTTTAAGTATGTGATTCTATAGCTTACTGGATGACGAAAATTTCAGCGTTCTGGTCTTATCCAGAGGTTCTCAAATAGGGTCCTGAAAATGCGGCGAAATGGTTCCAGTAAAGGATGGTACGGCAGTGTTTGCTTCGCGCTCGACTTGGCGGGGGCACTGCCGTGCCCCCCGATATTACTAAAACATATTTTTCGCAAAAGTAAAATCCCAACCGGTCATACTGTAAATCGCTGGGATCCTTTTAAAAAAAATGTTGCAACGGGTAACAATGTAACACGATGGGACAAAAAAATTTTGCAACGAATAACACTGTTATCGATGAGAACTTATTTTTAAAAAAATGTCGCAACGGGTAACAGTGTCACTCGATGGGAAAAAAAAGTCTTAACGTGTCACAGTGTGACTCGTTCAAAGTCAAAAAGATTTATTCAAATAGGTCACAATCTGACACTTTTGTACGTCAATGAAAATAAACAGTAATGAATCTACCGTGCGTTCGGAAAAATAACTTTACAAGAAGAACGCACTAAGAAACTTGTAGGGCTTAATTTTTTCAAATGATTGTTTTACAATATTTTAATTATTTATATAGTTATTACATGTCTTTATTCCTAGTATTAAAATTATGGAGGTCACTATTTAATTTGATGTAAATTTTTACGCACATACATTGATACTCTCATAGATGTATAAGGATGGTAGGGTCAGTATGTTTATTATTTTAAATAATTCTCTAAGGGATTCGCGTGGACGCATCTCATAGATGGCACGAATCGCACGTTTTTGTAGTATAAAGATAGTTTCTATATCTGCAACTGACAGCCACAACAAAATCCCATATGACATTAAGCTGTGGAAATATGCAAAGTAGACTAATCTCGCCGTGGCTATGTCTGTTAGTTGCCTAATTTTGTAAACCGCGTAAGCTGCAGAGCTTAGTTTCCCTGAGAGCTCGGTAAAGTTGTTTGTTTAGTGTGACTCGATGGGAACCCACCCGATGCGGTGCTTCCGAGCCGAGCCGCGAGCCACAGGCTGATATTTCTCCATAGCGGTGGGAACGCCCCTGCACAGCGCTCAGTATTCCAGCTCGGTATAAAATATACTGTGGCCAACAATGCGAGGAAGGCACGATATGGACGTATAATGTCAGGTATCGTTTCAGCGATCGACGTGGCATGTGCCCTCTTCCCCACCTACCTCTCACTGTGCTACCCGAGGCCCGTGGTGCGCCTCCACTCTCCACTCTCCGCCCGCCACCCATCACCGCATCGCATCGAGCCGCGGTCGCGCTGTATTATGGCAAGTTGAAGCAGAAGTTCACTCAATTTGTGCTGTTAGCGAGGCGGCCTCCATTTTTCACAGCTATCGAACAATTTCCCGAGCACCGAAAACGACGCTAAATGAGGGTTTTATCAAATTTGTTTATCGTATCTTCTATCTTCGATATTGAAATGAAATTATATTTATTATGTACTGCATAAGAACAAATAAATAAAAAAAAATTCATGATTTCGAGTGACACTTTCCCAGCCCATTGTAATATTTATTAGCGGTATTAACGGTAGGTAGGTTAAACGTACATAGCAATAAATATTATCTATAGAATTAGAAATAGTTTCGTTTATATACTGTACAATACATTTTTTTTTTATGTAAAAAATTACCTACTTACATAATTGTGTGGATTTATATTGTACATAGGAGTACAAACAATTACCTAATACATAATAATATAATTATAATGTCGTTGAGTGTGCGCGGGCGCATGCACGGCCAGCGGCCGCCGACCACCGCACCGCATCGGCTGCAATTACCTTAACTAATGACGCTCTTATAAGGCGTTTATGCGGACAACATCGCCAACAAGGCAATACGACTCGTTATGAGTTAGGTAGTGAGCCTAGTGAGGACACTAGGGCCATGTATGGCGCGTCGTAGCCGGACTCACTATAATCTGTTACACGGTTTATGTTAATGCCACGTCGCAAATAGAATCTAGTTTTCCGTCCCTGTGACAATGTATAGCGATCGTTTTTTTACGGTCGCATTCCTCGAGTCGCGGTGCGGACTTGCGTCCCGAGTCCCGCGAATCCCAAGTCCCGACTCGCTAAGTACTTCGTTCGGATCGCTCACGTCAAATCTGTAAACCATTAAAGTGAATCATCAATCTGAAAACAGTAATCCACGAGTGGTACCGCGGCCGACGGCGCAACTCTTCCGGCTGCCAGTACTTTAATTAAACGTGCATAAATTACGCGACACTCGTAAATCAATCGTCGCGAGAGAGCGCGCGGACTGCGGCTGCGGCTGCAGTGATGCGGCCGCTCGCTATAATTACTGCAGCCTGCAGCCTGCAGCTGGCCGCCTGCAGCCACAGTGCTGAATGGGCCGGAGCGAGGCGAGGGCGGACAGCTACAGACACTTCAAACACGCGAGCCGGAGATTCTAGCGCACAGCTTTTGTCGATTATTATTGTCGTGGTACATTTCCTACGGGACGAGAACGCATTCCAACGCGCGAACGATGGCCGCCAGAGATTGATGTTCGATTCATCGCTACATTGTACCTAAACTGCTCACCGTTCTCTTCATTACTTTAATGACTACCTATCAAGTACCAATACATACTCGTATATATACGCATCATTGCACCTCGTCCTAGATTGCACCCTATGCTTCAACTCTTATTAGTACCAATTTAATAAATAGATAGATAGAGACACCACAAACAATGACCTTAAAATGAAACAGAAAAAGTATGACAAATTTAATAGTTCACACTATTAAATTTGTCATACTTTTTTACACTTAAAAAAAAACATACGTTCACGCCTTTTTCCCGAAGGGGTAGGCAGAGGTGTATCCAGGACTCAAACTCAAACACATTTGTTCAAATAGGTCATAATCTGACACTTTTGTACGTCAATGAAGATAAACAGTACTGAGTCTACCGTGCGTTCGGAAAGATACCTCTACAAGAAGAACGCACAAGAAACTTGTAGGGCTTAATTTTTTCAACAGATAGTTTCACAATATTTGGTTTGCTTACATTCGTCTTCTTTGAAGGTGCCGCGAGGCGGCTATGCAGAAGTTTCCAGGCATCTTTGTCCTCTATGTACTGGTTGAATTTATAATAAGCCTTCTTTAGTAAAGTAGATTTTATATAGGTTTTGAATTTACCCTCTGAGAGCCCAGTTATCTCTTTTGGGATTTTATTATAGAAACGTACACAATTTCCTAAGAATGTCTTTTTATTTGTTTTAGATAATCTAAAGCTAGGTACAGCTATTTTGTCTTTATTCCGAGTATTAAAATTATAAAGGTCACTTTTAATTAAAATTTATGTAAATTTTTACGCACATACATGATGTTCTCATAAATGTATAAGGATGGTAGGGTCAGTATGTTTATTTCTTTAAATAATTCCCTCAGGGATTCACGTGGACGCATCTCATAGATGGCACAAATCGCACGTTTTTGAAGTATAAAGTTTCTATATCTGCGGCTGACCCCCACAACAGAATCCCATATGACATCAAGCTATGGAAATATACAAAGTACACTAATCTCGCCATGGCTATATCTGTTAGTTGCCTAATTTTATAAACCGCGTCAGCTGCTTAGTTTCCCTGAGAGCTCGGTGATATGAGTGCTCCATTGCAGTTTAGAGTCTATATTTATGCCAAGGAATAAAGTTGCATTGTCTATATTGAGTCTTTCACCGTCAAGAACTATGATTGGTTCTATACTTCTGACGTTAGGCAACGAAAATTTCAAACATTTCGTCTTTTTTGCATTCAATAACAGATTGTTTGCTGTGAACCATCTGGATATACTTGCTTAAGTATTATTAACATGTACTAATTAGTGAAGTTTCTTCCTATCAACTTTAAAAATCAATGACGTATCAGCAAATAGAACTATATCTGCTAGACCGTAGACCATGTAAGGCAAATCGTTAATATATGCCAAAAACAGGAAAGGACCCAAAATTGATCCCTGTGGGACTCCCATCTTGACAGGAGAACTTGTGTGATACTTGCCGGTCTTATTGCTAAGAGCGATGTCTTCCAGACTACCGCGCAGGGACAGGAAAGTACCGTTAATCACATGTGGGTAGTGGCGTCAGTGACGTGACACAAATGATATATATTATATGACTAAAACTTAATTTAAATTGATATTTCATATTATTAATAAACACAAACTAAGTACTAAGTAGGTACTTAATGTACTAAAACTACGACATCATTTATTATAAATTATAAATCCTACTATCCTACTAATAATATATTAAATCTCTAATTTCAGTACAACGTAAAAACTTACGTTTTCTCCAGGTGAACAAAACGCTTGCGAGTTCTAACTCACCTCCAGCGCCATCTAGCGCGGTTTTGGTTAGATTGATGGATGGATGTTTGTAACATATCTTAAGTCGTATCCTCTGACTCGTGTCTATGTAGATCGAACATGCCACGCGGATCACGTAATGCTCCTGTCATGTAACATGTCTGAGTGAGTATTAGATAGTGTACGGGTAGCGAGTGGAGGTAGGAAGTAGGAAGGACCCTCCTGGCACTTGTTGATGTTCCTGTCCTGTACATGATCACACTCACGTTACTATAATAGTACTTAGCTATAGTATGTGCCTTCAGGCGTAACAGACAGACGGACAATGTTACTCTAGGATTTATAATATATACAACAGTATATCATTCACTAGAAAGGTTCAGTTATAGCACAGAACAGACAAATACTACGTATAGAATGGACACTGTCATCCGCCCACAAAAAGGGCCTTCCTCACCCCCTTACGAGTGAGATTGAGCTCTCCATGAGCCCCGCTTCGCTGGGAAACCACCTCACGCACACTTGCGCGTATACAAAACTCCATGTGTGCAGTGTCTGTGTAGTAGGTAGTTATATAGTGACTTTTGTTTGGAATTGAGTCGAGTGTCGGAAGTGTGGATATAGGCTTCAAGAAGTAATAATCATACTAACACCATTGATATAAAGAAAAGGTGAGATAGGGTACGTTTTCCCAGCGCTTACTCAACAAATGGCACGTGCAATTTGCTCAGCGTGAAGTTTGCACAGTGCATAATAATGAACAAGAAAGATAGAAAGACCCGAAGTGCGACAGAAACAACAATATTATTCGCTCGTACGACCTTAAATACTTTACTGACGTAAGTACGTGGACTTAATGGGACCTAATTTGAGCTTGTCATTTTCGAGAACTCAGTACCTCATCTCCCCTTTTCTTTATATCAATGACTAACATACTTATATACTCACACACATACTATCTTACTACTTTATAATAATTAGTGTGAAGAATGGATATAGGGGAGTGGAGTGGAGGAGCCATTAGTCTAAGATCTAGATGCGGTGTCACACATGCGGTGTCGCATACTGTCGCGCGACGTTTGTTGCCAACCGCAAGACATAAACCTATGTATACGTGTGAACGACAAACACTCCCACTGACATATTGATGAATCGCACACATCATTACAATCACCGATCACTATTATTTATAGATTGAGTCGTCCCGAGCGGTGCGGAGCGCGACTCGCGACAGATCTTCGTTGTTTATTCGGTAACGATTCCCCGAACGACCTTTGGAGCGAGATTTATACGAGATACAATATTAGATAAACTGTTCGGAATCTTTCTCAGATGGAGCTTTGTTTCGGGCCGTCGACCTCGCGGGCTCTAATAGATTTCAATAGCGGAGTGGTCGATAGATTGATATGGCCGCTCAGAGGTTGGTAGGAACTTGCCGATATCGAGGCGGCACCGGTTTGTGCCGTTCGCAGAACTGGGTTAGGGCTGCGTCTTGTCACACTACGCTCCCGTTTTCCTGTTCATTTTAGTTAACATCGAGGGTCTGAAGTAGGTAGGTAACGTCTTTTCTGAGAAATATTGGACGACGAAAGGCTATAGTTTCTTAGCAACTCCCGTAACCCGTGACCGTCCACCTAAGGTATGCTAGGGTTCCCAGGGTCGAGGTACTCACACGGCTGTGGCACCCGCTAATTGCGCGACTCATCATTATACCGCGCTCGGTGCTCCCCGGCCGACACACACGGTCTCTTTGCAAGATAATTTTTGCTATTTAAATGCATGTTAGTCGTAGTAGCGCGCGCCAGCCGAGCTTGACCTCCGCCAACAATGCCATTGTAGTCGGATACCAGCGGGCGGCGCGCCTCCTCGTCCCGCGCCCGTCTCGTCCGCGCCGCTCTCTACTACATCATATGACATCACGCGACAAACCTCTCAAATATTCATCGTTTCGATTAGAAATTTGCCAAACGGCCGCGTAACCACGTTAATTGAGAGCATTCATCGCATGCCGAGACCGCATTCCGCACTCGTTGTGACACTCACACATTCGCGACACGAATTATTTTAAACCGTTCGTATTTTAATTCGTAGAGCAAGGAATATTTTAAAATAGGAAGACAGAAAGAAAGGGTCGGAGTGTCGACTAGCGCCGACCGCCGACACGATGCGGGGGTCGCGATCGCATGCAGAGGGCCTCGACTCGACGACGGGAAACGTCATCAAAGCAAATATGCGGATCGTCGGGGATCGCTGTCGCCGCGAAAAACTAATAAAAGGCGATATTACACGAGCAATAAATATATTAGATGAATGTGTAGAGCGGGCGGCGTGCCGAGTGCCGAGCGACCCTCCTGTCGATGTACGGTTGGCAATACCACGCATGTCACATGTCGTGAGGATCCACCTCCGCCGTCCGCCTACCGTGGAGAGTCACTCCTCGTCTCATCGATCCACCACACCACACCACCCATCACCGCACCGCTACATACTCCGCACTCTGCACTGCACTCCGCACAGGGGACATCTTACCTTACTGTACGTGTCAACAATGGACTATATTCGAGGCGATAATGTTATTGCTCTCAGCTCATGATAGTCCACAATCGCGATCTTCTCTGTATAAATAAAAATGAATTGACGTTTATTGATAAACGCAGAATTTTTCATCAGTATCAATCGTATTGGAAATAAATTTAGTTCGTTTAATTCGTTTTAGAAGTAAATTGTTAAGGCATAGTATGTATGATTAGTGCGTAGGGTTCCATACCTACATAAATCGCAAACATGTTAGAAATCACTTCTTTTTTGTAAAATTTTACGGTTTTGGAATTTTTTCCTTTACTTGTGATACAAGACCCCGAGAAAAAGGATCAGACAGAGGGACGGACTGTTCAAACATGAACAATATCAGAATCCGAGCGACTAAACCGCAACAAACGAGGACACCTTCACTGCGCGTCAGCACTTCCACAGAGCAAAGCCATCGAGAGATGCTGACCGAGCCGAGACATAGTTATTACGTAATACATTTAAATAATTATATTAGTGTGTAGCAAATAATTTAGTATATAAGATCATTTTTTTTGTAAATAAACCAATCACTACCTAACCTGGGTTTTGATTCACTCCTGCGGCCTAACAGCCGCCCATCAATAGCACCGCGGCTGACAGCCGCCCATCAATAGCACCGCGGCTGACAGCCGCCCATCAATAGCACCGCGGCTGACAGCCGCCCATCAATAGCACCGCGGCTGACAGCCGCCCATCAATAGCACCGCGGCTGACAGCCGCCCATCAATAGCACCGCGGCTGACAGCCGCCCATCAATAGCACCGCGGCTGACAGCCGCCCATCAATAGCACTGCGGCTGACAGCCGCCCATCAGCACCACTGCGGCATAACAGCCTACAAGCAGCCTTGGCCTGGACCGGTAGCAAGAATACCGGTCCCCTGCCGTCGTACTTCAAGAGCTGCCCGCCCTACGCAGCCGTACGGAAGGCTACAGCCTTGGCCTGGATTGGCAGCAAGAGTACCGGTCCATTGCCCCGTACTGGCGAGGTCGGCTGCCACTCTGCCTATTCGAGCGCTTCCGTCCCCAGGAAGGCTCCACCGGACCACCTGCCTCCGTCTGTTGTTATAGGTCTCTCGGCAACACACATCCCGCAACGCATTTATTGTATGGTTAGGGCTAGGACGAAAGGAAAGTAAGGTAGGAGTTAGGGACTTTACAGCTGACATGACAGCCTCGTTGGCTCAGTTGGTGGTAGCTTCTCTGCTTTCTGTGCCGCAGGGCCCGGGTTCGATCCCCGGCCAGGTCAAACATTTGTGTGCATGAACATGTCTGTTTAATCTGTGTCTGGGTGTTATAAGCTTATATAAGTATGTATATCAGTCATCTGGTTACCATAGTACAGGCTTCTAGCCTAGTTTGGGACCAGATGACCGTGTGTAAAAAAAAAGCTTGTAGGTTCTTAACTAACTTTTGATCAGGCATTCGCTTTTTCTTACACAGACCCGTCTGTCCGTCTGCTGAGTGTCTGAGTGTCGTTGTCCGAAACGAAGTGATCCTATATATATATATATATATATATATATATATATATATATATATATATATATATATATATATATATAAGGGTTCATTTTTATTTTGAGATACGGAACCCTAAAAAAGGTTCGGAAAATCTGAGAATCAAGTTTTAAGAAGAAATTTGTATTGGAAGATATTGAGATAGTAGGAAATTTGAAATGAGAAGCTTCCAGTGGCCCAATCGAGTTGAAATTTAGTATTCGATTTGGTAACCTTGACCCGATGCTGCAGCATCAGGTTCAGATGGACCGGTAGTCGAGTATATCGTGATCATTGGAATCGTCTTAATAAATACTTACTTATATAGCAGATTGATAGTGTTACAGATACCATAGGGTCTGATGATGGGTAGGAAAATGGGGAGGTGTTTCTTTTTACTTACATATTTCTAATTTACACATGTTTCTACTAAAGAAGTTAAAATTTCTACTAAAAAGTAAGACTTATGAATATGATTATATTTTAGGATAACGTCTTTCAGGTCACCTAGTTATAATATTATTAACGATTTCGATGAATATCAATCATATTGTATACCTTACTACCTATACCTACCACTTGTCGACGCAGTACGAATGCGAGTAGCACCTGCGAACATTCGTTGTGGAAGAGACGAGGGGAAGCCGCTGCGCCGCTACCAGTGAGTCAATAAGTGCATTCCACGAGCACCCCTCGCCGCACGCCGCTCGCTCGAGCCCGCGTCGAATTAAAAATCAAATAATGTTGTGTATGGCGAATTAGGAGGTCGCGGATCATCCCGCGTACTGAGCACGGGCACGAGGCACAAGCGCCGACCGACCGAGCTTTTATTAATATTGCTCTTTGATTAATGGAGACAGCTGCTGCTATTACCGCCTTTATACGGCGTTCGAGTGTTTTATTGTCGAGGGGGATTCATGCAATCATTCTCTCGACTGATCTATCTAAGTATGTAGCGTTCAAATAGGTTTCTACTTTCTTTGTTTGCTCATCGGGTATTTATGTTTTAGATTAGAATATAGTGGTATTAATAATATAATTCTTGAACATCTAAATTACGAAATAAATAAGTATAAGTATTTGGTGCCCATTTTTATCATATCATATGTGTGCTAAGGCGCACAATACTCATGAGCACGTTGAATAGGTACAGACTGTGGTCGGTCCATAAAGTGTATTGTATACCTACATACCGCTACATACATAGGTACGATAGACTATACAATAATATGGAACAAGCACCGTCCGTAGTCCGTATATTATTCCATATTACCTGTGTCTGAGCCGACGTTGACAAAGGAAAGGACGCACGTTCCGGCAACAAAGCGAGTGCCGACCTTTATTTAATGAAAATCCCTTTCGGAGCGGCCCTAATTCATCCTCTCGACAAGTGCAGGGCGCAGGGGTCACGAGAATATGTCCGGGTAATGAAAAGTTTAATAACGGTCCGCACGTGTGGCCGGGACCCTCGCTCTACTCACGCCGCGCCGCGCTCCGCTATCTCTCTCAATGCACAATTTATTAAGAGCAATTTCACATGTCATAAAACCGAATTAATATTGTCCCGTGAAGCGCATGCCCTCTCTTATCTGTAGGCATAGTTGTAACGTACTCGGCCTGCCTATTTGGCAATTAGCGCGGATGACGAAATAATACTCATAATGTCGTGTCGAAGCGTTTACTGCTGTACGTATACTGCGGTGGCCGGAGGCCGGAGGCCGGTGGCCGGTGGTCGGTGGCCGGTAGCCGG